>CAIIXF020000008.1:14144655-15344655 GCA_903813345.2 Owenia fusiformis | reverse complement strand
GTGCAATAAGCCTGTCCCCTCTTGTAATTTGAGGTCTGTCCGCCATGTTATTTTTTGAGAATAACATGGTAGAGAAGCATCAAAATATAAGAGGTTACAGACTTTATGAGCCAATTTACGAGCAATCCAACATATACAAATGTCATTCGTGTGCAATATGAATATATATTTTTCTATATATTATTGTACAATATTATTTAGATTTCTTATATTTCAGGTTTAACTGCTTGCATTTGAAGCAGTGTAACAGACTGTAAAAGCCAGGGAAGGAAGTCTAAAATTTTGATTTCACTCATCACAGGTTTTGGCAAAGAATGCGACTATCAAAATCCTTAATATATATACACTTTATGGACCTGATATTAAAAAAAATATCGGGATGAAACGATTAATGATTCTTACCTGATTTCAAAAGATACAGTGCTTTTAATAAGGATTCAGTTGACAAATTATCTAACCGGAAGAAGATTTCTGAGACAGACGCGCATGCGCATTGAGAAAGGCGGATTATTCAAACGTCCGCCATATTTGTGTTTTGATGAAAATATTTCCAAAGAGTGGTGTTTTCTGTCCAAAGACGGAAGAATTCCACCAAAGAAGTAGTTTAGGGCTGAACTGTATATTCCAGTCAACGTGCTGGACAAGATGGGTCGGAGAAGAAGGGGTGGAAAACTGCAAAATGCCTCGAAAGATGACGGTGAATTTTTCTTTTATTTAAATTTTTTCCACACTGAGCCATAGGCCTATTCAGATAAATGTGGGGTCGAATTGGCGTTTTTCCTATTTGTTATTATTTGAGGTTTGTCTTATCAAATGTCAGAAGAAAAAAAAACGCAAACCGAGCACACATTTATGTAGTCATATAAATCCGACCATCGTATGCTTTATTTGTCATTATTTTTTGATTTATTTGGATATTTATTTTTTGTTATTTTCTTGCATACTAGGGTCGTACACACTTCCCGGTTGTAAATTGAGGGAAATGCTTTCCTGGCCTGTTTAGGCAACCAAAATCACACAAATTATGTATTAGAATATGCTCTTCATCGATAATGTATTTAATCCTACCTTACACACGTCAAACGCTTGATAATTGAAGAAGTATAAGAATTTTTCTGGAAACAATTTTTTTCCCCATGTGTAGATGCATTCTGGGTAATGATTGTGTAAAAATAAAACTCTAGGTGAAGCGAAAAACGAAATTACAATAAATAACAGCAGCCATATTGAGATCGAGATTTCAACTCGAAAGTTTATCATCGTCTTATGACAATTGAATCGCCTTCTCAGACACCAAGGAGGGTGAAGAAACCGAAAACAGATATGTTGGTAATAAATAATTACGATTTCGTTTTGGTTGCATGGTTTCACATTTAGACAGTATTCAGTGACCTTGAGTGACCTTGAGAACCATATTGGAAATTGGTTCAAACATATACGAAAATGATTACATTTCTTCAATTATCAAGTATTTCCTGTGTTTAAGGTAAGAGTTAATACATTCTAGTTGAAGCATTGGATCCATTATCTTATCTGTGTAACTTTTGTTGAGCATAGAGGGCAGAAAAGCATTTACCGCAATATACAGGGCTTAATATCCTCGACGCAAATGTTGAAAACAAAAATAAAAAACAAATATCCAAATCGTCAAAAAGAAACGTGAAACAACAACATTAAGTCGAGTTCACTTGACTAACATTTATGGGGGTACTGAGCCGGGCCACAATTCATTTGAGCTCGCGCATATCAAATTGCAATTGACTGCATAGATCCAGATTCTTTTGTAGTAGGATCAGTAGTAAGTTATAGCTCAATAAATATTCCTCCAGATGAGACACCAAAAACATTTCGGAATTCTAAAATGACAATTGTGCAGCCATTTCCGAAAAATATGAGACAAATCATACCTCATCCGAAGCATCTTGTTATTCTTTAACTTTTTTATCACTAATGAACGTTATTCAAGCAATACTGCGTTGATAAGAGGCCAAAACAGTGATATTTTATCTCTGGGCTCTTGTCTGTCCCAATCTGAATGGTGCTCCTGTGATTCCAGAAATGTGACGTCAGAATTACAATGATATTTGGATTATCGCATCCTACGACCCCTTTAGATTGTGGTCGTACGCGCATATAATTCGTCAGTCAATGTTTTTACAAAGTTGGAGAAAATACTATGCATTGCACACCTGAATGACCTACCTCGATACATTCCTTAGTATTTTAGAATTCTTTTTATGTTGTTAGATCGCCAATTGTATGGGTTTATCGGCAGAATGAAGAGATTTTAGTTTTTACATCGGAAATATATCAGCAATTTTCAAAATGTCGGAAGGGGAATTCCCAGGGATTTCCCTTATCACTGGTGCATGCCGGGAACTGAATGGAGGAATTTGACGGTTGAAATAAGTTAAATATTACACGCAAATATTGCTATCAAAAACGAAAACCTCTTCGTTCTGCCGATAAACCCACACAATTTTGGATTCAACTACACAAAAAGAATGGTAAAATACCAAGGAATCTATTGAAATAGGTATCTTAAGTGTAAGAAGCGTAGAAAATTCTCCCATGTTGTAATCGTACAGACAAAAGAATAAGACGTTCGCAAGACTAGAACGTAGAGATAGTCTTGGAACGAGATAAATATTTGGACACACAAGAGCCCGGATCAAGTGAAAAATATTTGCTGTATTAAAAGTCAAATTACTGTGTCCATAGATTATTTAATCAAACCAAACAAGTAGAAATAGAAAGATGAAGATCTCGGCTATAAATTAAGTGCAAAATCTGTCACGGGGAAGCAGGTACCATTTTGTATAAGGAACGTTTTGAAAGGTGGTCACTTTTTTGAAATTTTCCAATTTGGTGTCTCATCTTCTGAATTATTCTTTGAGCCTATGCAATCCTACTGCAAAACGATCTGGCCAACATCTATGATGACTGTGAAATTTTGCAGTGAGTCATCCTGTGCATAGATGTTGGGCAGATCATTTTGTAGTAGGATCTCATAGGCTCAAGGAATAATTCAGAAGATGAGACACCAAATTGGAAAATATCATAAAAAGTGACCACCTTTCAAAACGTCCCTTATACAAAATGGTAACTTTTAGATATAGGTAGCCTCCTTCTCCATATTACAGCAACAACACAATCCAGGTCCAACACAGGTCCAGCTACCTTATATATTTCCAAGACTTCTAGCCTTGTGTGCATACCACAAGTGGATCAAGACGAGACCCCCCCACCCTAAAAAGTCATAATATACATGTAACTGGAAATTAAAATAGATGACGGATATGGATTGTCAATAATTATTATCAACCTTGACACAAAATCCTAGATCCATCCCTGCATACAATAGGGGCTTATGTTTTATTTCAAAAGATTAAAAAATTAAGGTGTACATTACTGCAATTTGAGACGGCCGCAAATTTTTTCTTTTTGGAGAAAGTTACATGCGGCGTTTAGAAACTATTTAGGTAAGAAATATATGTGTGGCTAGCACCATTGTTTTTCAACTTTTGGAACAACGTAGGTGGTTATTAACTAGAAGTCTTGGAACTAGAAGATCCTACCCCCATAAATGTTGGGTTGACTTTTCAAATCAGATTTATTATGGCACGAGCATTAATACATACTGTGTACTTTATGACAAGACAATTTAGCAGACTAGGGTACTTAAATCTAGCATCACAATTGAATAGAATATGCACATTCATTACTTTGTTCACTCATATATTTTGTAGAATCCTCGTCATCATCTGGGGAGGATATGGAACGCAAAGCTATGAATATTATAGAGAAACTCTCTAAGAAATATCTTGTAAGTACTCCTTAATCTACAACGCAAAAAAACGCACTAAAAAAATCTTTACTTCTACGACCAACAGTCTTTGTCAAACATGATTTTCTGAGAAGTAAATTAAATTTGATTAGATTTGGAAAAATCTCTAAGATTGTTGCAGTTGCATAGATTTACATCTTAAATCTCCATGTATACAATAACAGTTGACAAACATCTATAATTGACATCATGAAGACTTTTATTTTCAGAAGTCTAGCTTGAACGAGAGCAAGAAGAATGAAGAAGGCAAGGTTGTTGAGGTTGGTTGAACTTGAACTAATACCAGTGGTCTCCTCAGCATTAAATCAAGTGGGCGCAGTACCCACCTGAGATTTTGAAAACAGCCTTGCACCCACCTGAAAATCCATTGCACCCACTTGAAAATGAGAAAAATCATGAAAAATTGGCATATTTTGACCCATTGTGAAAATGAGAATTTTGCACCCACTTGAGAAAAAATCCTGGGGAGATCACTGAATACTATAATTACTTTTTTCTACAGAATTAGAACACATCATAATGTCATTATATTTTCCAATATGGTTACATAAAAGGGATTTAGTACTGAACTGAACATGTATTTATAAACTTAAAAAGATATATTGCATATACATATAAATGCGTTGATTGGCACTGAAGAATTTTATCACAATTTTATAACATGCAAGTGCCACTTCAGCAAATGGTAGGCCTATTACTTTATTTAATTTGGTGAATTTGGCAAAATAAAAACATTGAGCAGAATTACTGAATGTGTCATACAGATACAAAAATCCTTCCCTGGGATTTTTTCTGAAAAATTGGGGAAAACATGAATTGGCAATTTTTCATCACCAAATTCAAACAGACACCAAATTAAGTAGAGTAACAGTGTATAGTTTATGAATGAAATAGTTTAGCTTAACAAATTATATCTACTTTTAACATTTATTGATTACATGATCTTATAAAGATCGAAGACAATATAAAGAACATCCAAGTCTTTGATTTAGGCTTATGTATATTTTGTTCAGGGAAGAAGAAATATTATAATTTTATATAAAGTTAAATTTTTGTTTGCAGGCAGCCTATGATGGAGATTCTGAACATAGTAGTAGCCCAGCTACCACTGTGACATCATCAGATGTTAACCTACTCAGCCCAGTCTATGACTTTGATGCATCAGACAATGATGAAATGTCTCTGAAATTAGAGCTCTCCCCATGTAAACCACCATCAAAGAAAACCAAGTTCAACAAACATGACAAACTCTCTCCAAACATGTGTTCAGAGTCGGATAGACCGATGAAAAAATCTACTCGGAAAATCTCTCCAAAATCTGACAGTGAGAATGAAGGTGTGAAAAAACGTATGAAAAAATCAAAAGTTGTAGGTGTGAAACCCAAGCTCAGTAAAACTCAAAAGATGTTACAAAGTATAACCACAAACACTTCTCAAGAGGAGAAAACCATGAAGCCCAATAAGAAAACCCAGAACAAGGGGAAAGTGAAGGCAAGTAAGCCCGTGGCAGCTCCAAAACATGTACCAGAAATATGTGCTCCTCCAAAGAGGAAGCTCAATGAGGATTTAAACACTAAGCCCACAAATGAACATCAAAGTATGGAAATCAGTGTTCAAAGCTCAGCTAGTGACAGTGGATTATTTCTCTCACCACCCCCTAGAAAACTCTCAAAACTCACAGCGACACCAGGTTTGAAAGGAGAGAAACTACAATTGGGTACTCTTCAGACCTCAACACCTAGTGTAGCTCCTAGGAAAACTTCAGATGATTCTTGCTTTGGATTTGATAGCATCGAGACCCCTATTGCAATGCCATCCCCTGTCAGGAATTACTCAACTCCACTCTCTGATTATGGCTCTATGGGGTCTTCAAAGGGGTCTCAATTAATGTCATCTGTAGGAGCTTCCCCAAATCTTAAGTCCCGTCCACAGTCCTCTCAGGGTTCAATCGATCCAGCTGGTTACAGTGAGTCATTGGAGAATTGTGGACTAACAGGTAAATACCACCATTCTGTTGAGTGTTACAAATTAATCACTCATTTTGGATTAGCACCTCCCACTTAAAAAGTTATGATTATTTGACAGGGTTTACTTTTTCACCATTCACTTTTGCTCAGTCTTTACCACCACTCATCTTGAAAAAAAGAATCCAGAAAGCAGAAATTTCTCAACATTTCTAAAATCCTATATCAATCTGTCTTGGTTCAATTTTATCGTGATTCTCATTCTTTTGACAGAGTTCATTATGTCGTAAATACTCATGGGATATAAAGGAGGTAAGACAGTCAACGTTCCAGCCTATATATGTATGTAAATTTTTTGATGCCTAACCTTTAAACATGGTTTATTTCAGGAAAAGAATTGATTAAATCTCCAGTGCATCAAGCTAAGCGACTCAGTAAGAAGAAGGTGAAAGAAGCTGTAAGTACACATAAAATCACAGTTACTATGGTACCACATTACTGTATCCATGGCAACATATTAGGGTTATTCTCTTCAATGGCTCTGAATTTAACACATATTGAATCTAAGACTGATTGAGTTTTGGATAATTAAAACAAAAGCAAAAGAGGCATTTATACAAACGTTCAACTTATAAACACAACCATTTGTGGCAGCAGCAGCTATTCATGAGGTGCTTTCTAATATGCGTCAGTATATTTCATATCTGAAATGTGCATGTTTCACAATGTTATGGTGTTCTACAATGCAATTTGAACTGCTATGCATATGTGAAAAGATAAATACCTAATGTCATAGTCCCATTTTGATAGCTCCTATCTGAGTTCATATCATTATGTCGCCACCAAAAATGGTGTTATAGCCATCACCTTTGTGTTAATAATGCCTTGTATTACTTGTATTAATTCTTTGTTCTTAATTAAATTTGATTGACCATATTCCAGCCACATTACCAGTGGGTAAGGCAAAGAAATGTTCAAGCTAGTTTGGGATGTGCTCACATCTCTCATGTTTATTATCCCATCGAACGAAGTTCGGAGGGATATAGGGAACGCCTCCGTCCGTCCGTCCGTCCGTACGTACGTCCGTCCGTCCGGGCAATAACTCAAATACCGTTAGCCCGATTTTGTTCATATTTTGTACACATATACCCTATGGGGGTAGAAGTTCTGCTCGAAAGCCGATTTTCAAAATGGCCACTCATTTCAAAATGGCGGCCATTTTAATGCCGAATTTACAGTAATTTAGGTGCAATATGTAAAACTGTAATAGCAATATGTTTGAGATGTAAAAAATTATATAGGACATTAATAAAGCTAGAAATGTAGATATTAAAGAAGCACATGGCAGCCATCTTGAAAAATGGCGGCCTTTACTCGTTATTTTACGAATTTTGCTGTAACTTGAAAAGTAGTGGAGCGATTTTGTTCATATTTGGTATGTGAATACTATAAACATTGCACACTGCTTGAAGACACTTTTGAAAAATGGCCACCATTTTAACATATTTTACTATAACTCGAAAAGTAGTGGAGCGATTTTGTTCATATTTGGTATGTGAATACTATAAGCAGGGCACACTGTCTAATGGCACTTTTGGTAGAAGGTGGCCATTTTGAAAAATGGCCGCCATTTTAACGTATTTTACTATAACTTGAAAAGTAGTAGAGCGATTTTGTTCATATTTGGTATGTGAATACTATAAGCATGGCACATGGTGTAATGACACTTTTGGTAGAAGGCGGCCATTTTGAAAATTGGCTGCCATTTTTGCTATATACTTTGTTTGTAAAAATGCCATCCATGGCTGTTCGATGGGATTTGCTACGCTTTGGCGTTGCCGTTGTTCTGGTTGCTTTTGATTTTCTTGTTCATTGTTCTAGTCTTGAATCAAGCCTCTGTACGCTCCCCCTGGCCCTATCTAGAGTAGTAGAGCTAGGTAGGGGTAACAAGGGCTTAGTAAGATTTCGTATTCAGTTGATTTTGATGTTTTTACTAATATTTTGAAGAGGGAAAATGTTAACATTATTTGACACTAGTTACTAGTATCCTGAAACAAAAAATAATTGTGCTTTACATGAAATAATCAACACAAAAGAAATGGTGTTTCTTTGTTTTATCAAATTTAGGAATTGATCAGAGTAAACACTGAATGAAATGACATGCTGTATGCATTTGTGAAGCACACATCATGTATTTCAACCCCAATCAAATACTTGACATTGTTGCTCATCTATTTCCAGCGAGAGAAACGTGAAGTTTGGGAAGACAAGATGGCTGCCGAATTTGAGGACATTGAAAACTTTACACTAAGTATCGAGGGAATTTGAGGTGCTAATTGCTGGAACTCTTCAATCTTTTGTACTGTTACCATGGAGTTTTAGGTTTTAGTATGAGTGGTTTGATAACGTATAACAAAGTGACAATTTGAGTTTTTTGTTTATATCAAATACTCAACTGCAGAATTGTAAAGAGGATCGAGGACTAAATAAGTAATAATTACAAATTTGACGAAGGCCATTGGACTTTAATTCTTTGTCTGACATCACGCCATTGGGGAAAACTCAGAAGAAATCCATCATTTAAATCGATGCAGAAAATCCAGAGGTCTCATTTTTCTTTTAAATCATAATTGATTTGTTTTGAAGATCATGAAAACAAGAAATCAGTTTCAACAACATCTGCATTTAATTTTATTTTTAGTTGTTTTTATCAAGAAAGATTGGCTTTGCTCTCATGATGTCCTATGGCTATTACCCTGAGTTTGACATACTAGTATTACTTTACTGTATCTGCTAGCCACACTCTGACTATTAATGATGAAGATGATTTTACAGTTTTGATGTTGTTATTATCTTTATGATCTCATATGTACAGGGTGAGCCCAAAAAGTAACCCAAACAAATGTATGTTAATAACTTAGTCATTCAGCATGGGTTTAAAATCATATTTTGCATAGATGAATCTTGTTCAATGTTTTTTCCTACTACTAAATCATAGGTAGATCTCCAATGGTCACGATTTTATTACCATTTACAAAACATGCTCCGAATGCAGAAATGTGCCACAATCACGTGAAATAAATTCAACCAAATTTTTATCTGTGGGGCTAATGTCCACACTAACAACCCGTGAAACATTGAAACGAGATAAGAATGAAGATGAGAGCCATAACGCAAGATGTCTGTGCTGGTGTGGTGAACAACTACATCCAATACGTTAACGTTAGCTTCCAGACATGATGCTAGTATTTTATAGTATATTTTTTTTAAATGGCCATGAAATCGTGACCATTGGAAATAGACCAAATAAACTCAATAGAATAAAAGAAAATTTAAACAAGGCTTAATTGTGCTCAATATGACACAAAACCCATAATTTGGGTTACCTTTTTGGGTCACCCTATAGCTTTCATGAACTTTCATGGGTGTTAACTATGAAATGAATGCTAGCTATTGAGAGTACTTTCCCATAATCATGAAATAAACTGTATATATGAAATATAGCTCAAGTATACATAACTTATTTTGTTATTTGACGGTCTAGATGTAAATATATTAGTATTTGATACTGGTGATTCTTGCAATGAGACCTGTCTGCTTCAGTACCATGGGATGATATGCAGTTTGCTGAAACAGCATCCAGTTCAATGATCATGGGTGTTTTGAGCAAGGGAACTTTGTCATCCTCAGCGCAATTCATTGATTTGTCATGTTTTTGAAAACAATTTTCAGAAAATACAAATATATGAAAATACAAATATATGAAAAGTATTTGACTTCATACAGGGTGTTCAAAAAAAAACGCAACCCAAGAAATTGCTATATCTTGAAAAATACTGATTCAATTATGTTCATATTTTCAGGAAATAAAGAAGAGACTGTGTATGTATAGCTCCTGTCAATGGTTAGTTGTAAAACATGATGCCTTGGACACCTGCTCAAAAGACAGTTGTACTTGCAAAATGCGAAATATGCAGTCAGAGGTGACTGCAACCGCAAAAAAATTAAATAACTTCCTAACCATAATGTTTTGGCTCTTCAAATTTGGCACAAACCATCTTCATTCACTGTATGATAAATCTGTAGAGTGAAATCAAAATCACCTCAGGGACTTCACTGTCCTGGTTGAAATGCTTTCAAATCACAGTCAAACGCCCTGGTTCAGGGAGAGTTACGAAGGCATTTTGACCATGACTATAAAGTCCCTGGAGTGATTTTGATGAAACTCCACAAATTCACCACATATTGAATGAGGATAATTTGTGCCAAATCTGAAGTGCCAAAACACCATGGTTAGAAAGTTATTTGGTTTTATTGCTGCATTTTCATATTTTCCTAGTACAACTGTCATTTGAGCAGGTGTCCAAGGCATCATGTTTTACAACTTACTGACAACAGGAGCTATACATACACAGTCTGTTCTTTCTTTTCCTGAAAAATAAACATAATTGAATTAGTATTTTCCAAGATGTAGTTATTTTCCATTCGTGTTTTTCGTATTTTGCTAGTACAACTGTCTTTTGAGCAAATGTCCAAGACATCATGTTTTACAACTAACTAACAACAGGGGATACATACATAGTCTCTTTCTTTCCTGAAAATATGAACATAATTGGATCAGTATTTTCCAAGATATCGCGATTTCTTTGGGTTGCGTTTTTTATGAACACCCTGTACTTACACTCTCTAGTTTATTTCAAAATGTTTTAATTGTATAAAATGTGTGTTCTCTTGATAAGATTATAAGCAAGGGAAAAGGTGTTGTTTCATACCTTATTTTTGAATCCTTGGTCTCATTGCAAGGTCTTGTATGTAAATATGAACAAAATATTTGTTAACCTTTAAAAGATGTAGAATATCCTATCATAGATAAATAAACTGAATCAGTGAATTATATTTCATTTTTGTGTTATTATACAACAAGATGGTTTAACTTGCTACCAGAATATGCATAGGCATGCATGAAGTATTGGGATACAGTTTTCAAGTTGATTGACATTTAAAAAAATAATTCATTTAACGATATCATATAAAATGTTGAATGGATTATTTATGCAGAAAAATCCATATAGATTGGCATGATTGGTTAAGCATAATGAAAAAGAGAACGGTACACCAAATTCTGGTTGAAAAATAAGTATATCTATTTGTCATGTTTGTTGGCTCAATCTAGAATGTTAATACTGATCTTTCTTACAACAAATAAGTTCTTGGAAAAAAGTTTTCCATTCAGGTAGATTTTCCAATTTTTATGTCACCACCAAAAAGTGATGACTTATTGTTATGGTCTCTTATTTTGTGATGGCGGTTGGCATCTGCAACACATAGTGGTGACATTTAGCATGTTGATGTCGTCTTTTCTTGATGCTCAATCAGTTTTAATGTCCACTACTACAAGTGGTGACATTGTTATGGTTTCCAACTTTTTTGTGGCAGCGGTTGGTGTTCGACTGTTGGTGTTTGGCATCTGTAACAAATGGCAAGTGGTGGCATTTTGTATGTTAATGTCTTGTTTCATCTTACTAAGTGTGTAAGATGATGATCTGGTACTATTATTTGAGATATGGCTCATAGGAAATAGGAATGTAAAAATATTGCTTCAAATACCATCCTGACAACTGTATTTTTTCCTTTGGTTAACTTTTCTTCGGAAATAATTGCAAAAGTGATTTTAACATCTCCATCAAAAGTGTTTTAAAAAAATATGTGATGTGTTTCGTATATAGTTTCAGTCAATTAAAAAAAACAGAATTTTTCAATACAAAAAATGGAAACATGATAAATACAATAACACATGTAGACAAGTATTCATAATTCTACCACCATAACGTGTTCTCTGAATCCTTAACTATGCTTAATGCACAAATTATTAATCCTCCCAAGGACCTCTGCCAGATTACCTCTTCTTCAGTGGTGTCTAGGCTCAATAAATATACTTATCCTTTGAGCCAACTACCTTATCCCGTGCCAGGACTATAGTCTATAGTCCTGGCACGGGATAACTACTACCAATAGGAGCTGGAACTGGCTCCGGATCTGTGAATCCTTCGCCTCTTTCTGTGCATTGTAAAATGACCGAAATAAGATAAGAAAGACAGGTAATCCAGTAAACTTACACGTCCGCGCCTTTTTTGTGTTTACCGAAATGCACCCTGGGATGCATACAGGAAGTAGCCTACAAAATTGACCTACATCAAAATAACAGAAAAAACATGTAAAATATTAGTTAGGGAATTAAATAGGAAGGTAAACGAATGCAACAAATACATAAGTCATTTCTCTTTTAATCCAATAATCTTTAATAAATTAAACCAATGAAAAGAATTCGATTCATATAAACTAAAAAGCCTCCGCCTTTCCAACTGACGAGGTGGCCGAGTGGTTAAGGCGATGGACTGCTAATCCATTGGGCTCTGCCCGCGTGGGTTCGAATCCCATCCTCGTCGACTATTTTTTCTTTATTATATTCCAACCAGTCAGCGGTGTTTTGTTCAATCTTTTTGTTTTTTCAAGCATAATTTTAAAATACTGAGATTCTGTAGCTTAATTTTAAAATACTGAGAAATTTAAAATACGGAGATTCTGTAGCTTAATTTTAAAATACTGAGATTCTGTAGCTTCAATAATAATACCTTTCCAGCATCAGGTCTATCTTATGTTGCCTACATGATTTAAATTTTGAATTTGAAGGACGTCAAGTGACTTGACTCAAGTCTAAAGTACTATAACTTCATGTTTAATTGCATGATTACCTTATTAATAATATAATTAAACCAACAAGAAATGTGAATTTTTTAATAAATTTATGTTTCAGTTTTCAATAAAAAAATCAATGCAATACTTTGCAATACATAACTTACATAATATATTTTTTAACATTCTCCCACATTATTATTTAATAATATAGTAAAAGCCTCATTTTACTATGTTGCCTGCTTAAATGGGGTTATTACTATTATCAACACAAAAATTAACAACCTATTAAAAACTAATTACAAATTAACCACTATGGTCTGCCACTATTGCTCAAGTCAATACAGTAACATATTGATTTAGGTTTGCAATATTTCGATTTATTCTTTAAATCTTTTTCAAGCAACTGAAAATTGAATTGAATTAATTCTAAGAAAAGGGCATTTGAGTCGTGATTTGACTTTGTTTTTTGTTGATTCTGTGGCCAACCGTGACATAATTCCTAAAATCCTTCCAAATTATGAATATAACTTTATTAATATTTCTTTAAATGTGATACCACATAGTTATATGACCTAAAGATGAATATTTGTTTGATCATAATTATTTTTATGCAAAAGCATACATGTTGGCATGTCTTACTAATGTAAGCTACATTAATTTTATCCGATAATTTTATCAAGTTTGTTATTTGTTCAATTTAAGCATGTAGGTGCTAGGCTAATAGAAAGATGGCAGCATAATCGGTTTTAATGACATTCTCATCTAGAAAGCAATAAATATCCATTTAAACTGCAACATCTTTCAATAAACCCATCATGAATAATATACAAATATTTAATTCTAGTGAGAATACCTGTGCATCTTTCACAAGTGATATTCCACGAAGCCCAAAGGGCTAGTGGAATATCATCTTGTGAAAGTGTCACAGGTATTCACCAAAAATAGGATTAAATATTTGTTTTATTATTCACTCATTCATATCATGACAGTGATATAATAACGCAAAATATTTGATAGACATTAATGTATCACGCAAAATGAAAACATGATTTGTCATTGTACATAATAGTCACACTGATATTCTGTATCCATACAAATTATACAGTATCTAATAAATAATTGATAAAAAACATTTAAACATTTAATAAATATTTCTACAATTGTTGGGATAGGATAAAATCTTCTCAGACAAGCTGACAATTATGGAAACATACATTCATAGTCAGTTTTACATGTAACAGGTAGATTTAGATTGTAATTATGGTACAATTTTTAAACTATGAAATGAAGAAATGTATATTTTTTACAAGTGCCATAAAACAAAAAGTACTTTAGCATTGCTCTTAGTAACTTTTCATGCTTTTTAAATTTTGGTGCTATTTTGCAGCTATTAATTTTGTCACTATATCAAGAAATAACTGAAATGCTATATGATACTAAAGGGAAATACAACTATTTTCAGCTAATTATCAGGCTCTTAAGAAGAGATCTCTTACTGCCAATACTGGATTGGATAATCTCGAATTACTGTGAATATTAAATATCTTGAGTTTAAACAGTGGGAACTCTGCATTTTGGGAATTCTTATTTTGGGAATTTTGACGAAAGCAAGATTTAGAATCACATAATAAAAATAAAAATGAGCTAATTACTGCAGTCCAGCGTTTATGTATGAAATCTTTCAAACTTTAGTTTAATTCTTAGAAAAAAATGTATCCAATGTTTGCATATTTGAACTATCATTATTCAACTTTGATTTCTTTCTGCCTCTTTTAGACTGACTAGTACTCTTTCTCTTCACAGATGGCGCTGTTTGAACAGTAGCACCACTGTGGGGCTGATTTTGTAATTCAAGGGCATAATGGAAGTCCAAATGTTCAGGCAAGTCCCAGGCAGAAACCATCTCATTACATTTCTCACATCGCGAATAATCGCTTGCTTCATTCGCTGAATCACTACAATTAGTATCAATAATTGGTGCAATACTAACTGATTGATCATCAATTATAGCATTTGAATTATTCACAGTGGGTGGTCTATTTTCTTCACGTGTTAAGCCATTCACCCTATTATCTGCAATTAATAAGTAGGGTTCATTATCCACTAAACTGTTGTTACAGCTATCTGATTCAACATTATCATCAATAATAACATGTTGAACACTGCCAGCAGTGCTCTCATTGGTATCTTCACTAAATACAGTCTTGTTAATTACAGTATCACTGTCTTCTCCAGTAATGTCACTAACAACACCAGATCTACTGTTTTTAAAACTGTCCACTTTTTCATTTTCATTTCCCATGTTAATATTGTTCCTTTGCATGTATGTTTTGAAAAATGATTTGGTTGAAGTCGTCGGTACGTCTTTGATGATCTCGTCATCCTTTGTGTTGACGGCATTAAGATGAGTAAATGTATCTGATTGTAACATTGTCGTTGATTTAGCACTGTCTACATTAACAGTCAAATCGGAATTTGTCAATGCTTGTGTTGATTCGCATTCACTGAAAGGAACGTTTCTTTCATTGCTTTCTAGTACTTTTGATTGAACACTAGAATCGTTTGGATTTTCTTGGAATATTGAAGTATTCACTTTGGATGAAAAAAACTTGGCAATTCCCGTTGGTTTAGCTTTTACATTTTGTTTAGGTCGTACAGGTGTCTGCGTTGCTGGCGTAGATGTGAATGCAAATGAAGATGCTGATTGGCTGGCATCAGGTGATTGAGTCGAGGTAAATACAGGGGATGAAGCTGATTGGCTAAAGAAGTTCTTAATTTTCTGGCTTGTCCCTTCATCTTGGAATTTTCCAGCAGATATGGAAAGGTTCACGATTGCTGGTACCCTGTAAAACCAAAGATATAGTTTTGAACTTTTGAATTAATAAACATTGAAAAGAATATGAATACATCATGATTGTTTGATTATAATTGAAAGTTATTCCAGATTTAGAGGACTGCAGTGCTCTGGTTCTTTTGTGTCACACGGTAGCTTCTACAATCTAGTTTTACAAGCCAATAGCTCTGGGCCCACCAATCTGCTTCAAGATATATTGTACTTTATCTAGCACTTTATTCATGACAACAGGCAATACAAGGCATTAACATGACAAAATGTCACCACCTAGTTTCTCACAATACTAGTATTATTAGTTCAAACTTAAGTCAGATTTGGATTTCTGAGAAGTTTTTTGACCCTGAGAAGGTCATTGAAGGTAAAATCTCAAATCTAAAGTCAGATTTGAACTTCTGAGAACTTGAAGACGATTTTGAAAATAATATTGGTCAATCTGAAGCAAGTTGAAAAAAAACCTTTTTGAACTTGAGAAGGTCATTGAAGGTCAACCTTGAAAATGTCATTGAAGGTCAAATTTTTATTCAGATTTTGAGAACTTGTAGATGATTTTGAAAAAAAAATTGGTCAATTTGAAGCAGGTTGAAAAATACATTTTTTAACCTTTTTTGACCTTGAAAAGGTCATTGAAGGTCAAATCTTAATTCTAGAACAGATTTGAACTTCTGAAAACTTGTAGATGATTTTGAAAAAAATTGGTCAATTTCAAGCAAGTTGAAAAAAGACCTTTTTTAACCTTTTTTTACCTTGAAAGGCCAAATCTTAATAAAATGGAGACCATAACAATATGTCACGACATTTTGGTGGTGACAAAATAGTACATTCATAGTTATAGTTATTTACCAAGCTTCCTGGTGACCCCCTGCAGTGTTAAATTTCTGTAAAACAGCAAATGCGTCATCACCAATTTTCTGTGCATCATAACGCACAATAGTACAAGATCTGCTGGAATGTGTTGTGCTAGGTTTAGTTAGCTGCCCTACACCGATAGTCATATTCTTCGCCACTCGTTTGTTCATCAGTTTATCCTTTTCTAAGCGTTCAGTCACTTCTTCTGCTAAAGAATGAATCCAGTGTTTTACCTAAAAATAAAATAAACAGGGTATAGAATATACAGGGTATCCATAAAGTCTCTTTACAATTGCAAAACAGTCTCTCACCTTTACAAAAAGACTTATTTGACACCTTGTACGTTTAATTCAAGATTCATGAATTCTATGACAAATATGCATTTTTTGAAAATGAATTCTTTGAAAAAGTTTTTCATTGGCATGATTTGTCAACACAGGAATTTATTTGTCATTCATGTAATACTAATCAAGCATTCAGAGAGTGATAAAATCATTTAAGCTTTTGTTGCTGTAAAAAGCATTGATATAAATCTGATTAACATAGATTTTTTTTATGCTAACATAATGTTAATTTTACCTTAGTTCTTGTATCCAACATCTCTCTACCTCTAAAGTTCTTCCCACAGCCTACAGACTTTGGCAGTAGCCTGGCTGTAACTGGTTCATGCTCTTCACCTCTACACATGCCATACAGGATAGTACCTGAAATGATTAAAACATGTCTTGTCAAGAATATGGGAAACCTATATCAAACTATGTTTTTTTTTATTTATTTATTTCTTATTTCCTTCATATAACAATAAATCAAAATACAAATTACTTACAGAGGACACCTAAAATAGGTGTATATACTGCTTGATAAACATAAATTGAATATAATAATAGCGCAAATAAATAAATAAGTATAAATAAGAGCACATCAATAGTTGTTGGGTAGGAGCAGGGGGAGTGACATGTAATGTAAAGACAGGTTTCTTAAAAAACATGTTTTCTTTCACATTAAATTTCAAAATTTTATCAATTACATATTGTATCAGGATAAAAATTACATAGAATCTGATTCTGGGGTGTTTTTAATAGTATGAGGAAATTACACTTCATTTAATGAAATCATATTTTTTTTCACATTTGAAGATATTCATTTTGCCAGCACTCTAGTAATTATCTACACAGTGCATCATCACAAGTATATTAATCCACAAAAAGCACTAAAAATACTATTTTTCATAAAATACCTGTCTTGTCTCCAAATATCTGCTGCAGTTGTTGTTCACTATATTTGCAAAGATCAGCCACTTTTTCTACTCCAAGCTGCTCCTGCAATTGCTCCCCTAGCTTACCACCAAGACTACGTCTGCAACACAATGGAGTTTTCATTAAAGATGGACTATATCTTTGTAAGCACAACCCTTGATGTTGTTGCAATGGGAGAAACATATTAACAAGAAATTGGGATGTCTAGAATTAATACACGCTAGATATATAGTAATATATTATAACCTTAAGTTTGGCAACTTTTATCTTGGAACACTTTTAGTCTTTCAGGGGAGGCATCAAAAGTTCGATGTCGGATCTGAAATTAAATAAATCTAGTTTTGACTTTGACCCCCGCTACCCCCAAAACTAAATACCATGAAAGTTGATCACTGACTTCCGGTTTGAGAATTTGAAAATGATCTAGTTTTTGTTAATTCCTATCGTAATTTGCAGCTTTTAACAACTATTGATAGAACAGAATCCATTGGAATGATCTCGACGAAGAAAGCATCAGGTAATATCTTTAATTTTAAACCATTCCAAGCTATTCCGAGTCAAAGCTGCTACAAAATTAAAATTTGTCGGATAGCAAACTGAAATGGCTTTGAACCCCCTCCCCTAACTAGATTTATTTAGTTTTGATGCCTCCCCACAATCACACACAATAACTGAACTAAATGCCTTCAGATTAGTCTCATTGTTTTCTCATAAAGAAACTCACAACTTTGTAATAGACAGTGTCTGGAAGAGCTGGTTCACTGATGAGTGGGGAAGAATGGTCTGTTTCCTGGGCTTATTAAGACCACACGCCAACTTTGCAAGCATCTAGAAAAAAATACAGAACTCAAGATTTTTGTAAGGAGTACCCCAAGAGAAGGATATGTTTAGGGGTCTGGACTTACTGAGCATTGATTAATTGACCGATGCAACATGACACATGCTTAACCGTTTACAATTTTTAATTCTAGATTACTTGTAATGATAACAAAATGTTAATCTTCAATAGAGTGGCTTGAGTAAGTTACGTCATTGACTGATTGAGAGCTGAATATTGGGTTGACACTCTTAGCTCGAATCTCAAGATGTTACCTTATTATGAGCTATGCCTGCTGAACAGTGGAAGCCAGTGTCTCTGAAAACAGCTGCCCTCATCTCTTCAGCAATTACAGCACCAATTGTCAGCATTCTACAGAGCAAAATATGGCTTATAATTATATATACATATATTATATTCTACTTTTTACTATTACTATTCTATTCTATTTGTATGGAGGCAGTCCAAGGTTCCCATCAGAATCCCAGATAAATTACAATATTCAAACTAGAAACCTAGCAAATCCGCCAAGTAGCAAATCCCACCAAATAAATTCAACAGCAATTGTTGCCATTTTGATTTGAGCTGCTATGAAGATATAGTATTACTTTAAAGTGTCTCACATATTCGATCAAAATTTGCCATGCAAACATGTTAGTCTACTTTACTGGCCCCCCTTGCTGTAACAAGGAACCCAAAACACATTAAAACGTAAACATAAACCAATTAGTCACTTCACTATGAAAGTGAGGGGTGTACGCTGTGTGCATGGACTAACACAATATCAGTGGTAATTTACTGTGTCAACTTAGTAACCCTTGCATATCATGCTCACTCAAGTATTGAATACTTTTTTTATGATCTAAATGTTTGTGGTTTATAAAAAAAGTGATATGTTTTAGTTAGAAATACTTTAATTAATATATTCATTCAAACAGCACTAGAATGCGGGAAGAAAGAGCAATGGTGACAAAATGCAGACAGAATTTTCCGTAAGGGTTTCAAACATTTCTAAACACAATCATACATGTACTTCATGTATACTGTTATTTTTAGTGCTATATTTATAGATATAATTTCACGTATTAAAATCATATTTTCCAGCAATGACTTCAAATTCGGAACCACACCCATATTACATTTTCTTCAATAACTCCAAACATGTGTAAACATTGACCATGTGCATATAAATTCAGATTTCACGAGCTCTTTCCTATTCGAGTACCTCATACACCCCTGCATGGATTTGAGTTGGATTCGCCTTTTATACGTGAGCCGACACACTCGCAAACGCTGATTGGATAAAGATTGCGAGAATCTTTAAGCAAACATGTCTAAATATCTAAAGCATCATTACTTTAATATGCTGTAATAGTCCAAAATAGAGGACTAACTATGTAACTCAATGATATCCTAAAATATCATTCAAAATGAGTATAGCAAACACACCTCATCACTGCAAACAATCTGGTGAAACATATTCATTAGTTATTCATCTATTCAGAAAACTGTTTAAAATATTTTAGTGTAATCTCTGCAAATTCTGCATGGGGTGAAATTATAATCTACCAAAAGAATTTTAAAGGAATAGATCTTTATCAATCCTAAGATATCATATTTGTACTTACTGATCTCTTGAATGATCTTCAACATCATCTGTGGAATGGTATATTGACTCAGTCCAGGCATTCAAACCATTTTGTCGCTCTAAAACATTAAAATTGCAACTTAAACTTCCAAGCAGTTCATAATGCCTTCAATGTTGTTTTTTTAAAGAATTTAGATTTGAGTGGAACACCACCTGATTGAAATGACTGTAACACATTAAAAAGAGGTTTCTATTCAGAAACATGAGCTGAAATAATGTACAAATAATGTCTTCTTGGTTTTGTAATACAGGGTGACATAAAAATGCCACCCACTAACTTCGAAATACTTCCTAATTAATGCTATGCAAGCATACCTATCTTTCAGGCACTGAACACTCTGCCTACACATACAAAATCATGAAGATTCTTTTATTTTTGTGAAGGTTTTTCCTAAGTTGGTGGATGGCATTTTTTCTGTCACCCTGTACTTACTTGTTTCTTTATCAGTGGTTTCAGCATCCTCAAATCCAGTGACATGTGTGCAGGGCAACTTGTCTAGAGTCACAGAATCATTACCTACAACATGGTATTTTTCATGCAATTATTCTATACACATAAACTCACTGCATTATATGTTCTCTCTAAAAACGTTAACATCTGACTGCACGGAATGGATTAAAACATACAATCATGATGATTTTATGGAGGTATAATTGCTCATGAACGGTCAATCGTGGCTTGAAATTGGTCACACTTAGAAATAGCTTGCTTGAATGAATGTGTTATTTTATTGCTTCATAACCATTTTGACCCATGCTCCCTTTGGAGCGTTTTACCCCATTGTTTTTAATACTTTTGTCATTGAAATATTCAAGAAAGCAATCAATTATGAGAGTCACTGACTGCATTTGTACATAAAACTTGTTTATTACCCTAATTTCTTTTTAATGAAATTATGATTAGAAAAATGTCAGCTGCCTTATTTTATGTTTTGGTAGAATTCTACACACCTGCTGTATTAAGACGCTTTTGTACTTCCTCAGTTAGGTCAATATATGCCTCATCCACACTTGCACGCTCCACACAATCACTGAATCTACACAAAACTGCAATAACCTCAGCACCTGCATCACGATATCTGCAATAAATATACAACACTGCAATAACCTCAGCACCTGCATCACGATACCTGCAATAAATTCACAATACTGCAATAACCTCAGCACCTGCATCACTACACCTGCAATAAATTCACAATACTGCAATAACCTCAGCACCTGCATCACGATACCTGCAATAAAATCACAACACTGCAATAACCTCAGCACCTGCATCACTATACCTGCAATAAAATCACAACACTGCAATAACCTCAGCACCTGCATCACGATACCTGTAATAAATTCACAACACTGCAATAACCTCAGCACCTGCATCAAGATACCTGCAATAAATTCACAACACTGCAATAACCTCAGCACCTGCATCATGATACCTGCAATAAATTCACAACACTGCAATAACCTCAGCACCTGCATCACACTACCTGCAATAAAATCACAACACTGCAATAACCTCAGCACCTGCATCACGATACCTGCAATAACCTCAGCACCTGCATCACACTACCTGCAATAAAATCACAACACTGCAATAACCTGAGCACCTGCATCGTGATACCTGCAATAAATTCACAACACTGCAATAACCTCAGCACCTGCATCACAATACCTGCAATAAATTCACAACACTGCAATAACCTCAGCACCTGCATCACAATACCTGCAATAAATTCACAACACTGCAATAACCTCAGCACCTGCATCGTGATACCTGCAATAAATTCACAACACTGCAATAACCTCAGCACCTGCATCACGATACCTGCAATAAATTCACAACACTGCAATAACCTCAGCACTTGCATCACTATACCTGCAATAAATTCACAACACTGCAATAACCTCAGCACCTGCATCACTATATCTGCAATAAATTCACAACACTGCAATAACCTCAGCACCTGCATCACACTACCTGCAATAAATTCACAACACTGCAATAACCTCAGCACCTGCATCACGATACCTGCAATAAATACACAACACTGCAATAACCTCAGCACCTGCATCACACTACCTGCAATAAATTCACAACACTGCAATAACCTCAGCACCTGCATCACGATACCTGCAATAAATACACAACACTGCAATAACCTCAGCACCTGCATCACAATATCTGCAATAAATTCACAACACTGCAATAACCTCAGCACTTGCATCACTATACCTGCAATAAATTCACAACACTGCAATAACCTCAGCACCTGCATCACTATACCTGCAATAAATTCATAACACTGCAATAACCTCAGCACCTGCATCACTATACCTGCAATAAATTCACAACACTGCAATAACCTCAGCACCTGCATTACGATACCTGCAATAAATTCACAACACTGCAATAACCTCAGCACCTGCATCAATATACCTGCAATAAATTTACAACACTGCAATAACCTCAGCACCTGCATCACTATATCTGCAATAAATTCACAACACTGCAATAACCTCAGCACCTGCATCACTATACCTGCAATAAATTCACAACACTGCAATAACCTCAGCAGCTGTATCACTATACCTGCAATAAATTCACAACACTGCAATAACCTCAGCACCTGCATCACTATATCTGCAATAAATTCACAACACTGCAATAACCTCCATCAAAATACCTACATTAAACCCTTTAATACCAATATTTTTGAAGATTTCAATTTGCCATCTTGTACAGAATTGTTAACTAAATTCATAATCATTCCTTACCTGGTGAGATCAGCTTTCCCTCTGACCTCAGGTACTCTGACCAGCTCTATAGCTGGGCACTTCTCCTTGGCCTCATCTCCCCTCATCTGTCTTGTCACACCACATGCTCTGGCCTCATACCCCACAGCTATTATCCTATATAAAATAGACATCCTGACATGTAACATATGGGTCTAAGTATTGCACCCCAATGTTTGATTCCCTCACTTTATAATTCCCCAACAAGAACTAGGAGCTTGTGTAGACATGTCATTGTGTGTGAAGGGAAGTAGTTTTTAACTAAACTAATTTTCTATACTTTTGTAAAAATATTTCCAGATTGTGTTGAATGTTTTGATCTTGTCTCTTACCCTCCGCCTTTCCATGTTTTGTACTGCACTACAGCACACGGTTTCCCTTTAAGAGAGGGGTTTCTTCGCTGCTCAACTTGCACATAGAAACAGTCCATGTCAACCAGGGCAATCACTCGCTGTTGAGCCATTGTGGAGCTCATTTGATGTATGCCTGTGTCTAGAATTCAGAATAAAATGATGTATACACATTATCTTATTTTCGCTGTAGTGGGATCAGAAGCTCAATAAATAATTCAGAGGACAAGTCACCTAAAAGAATTTCAAATTTTACAAGAACACAAATGTGTACAAAATGTCCCCACCTATATGGGTCATCCCGTCAAATGGTTATCCTAAAAATGAGTAGACAAGACTCACTGACACAATTTGAGGACGGAAAATTCAAAATGGCCACCTTAGATTTACCCAGAATGCCGAAAAATTAGTCAGTTCTAGATTTTCATACTAAGAACCACCCTACATATGATTCAATGATCGACATATTTGAGTTATTATAGAGTGGTACAATAAACTTTGACCATTTGTACAGAAGGCCAGATTGAGCAGTCAATTAGTTGCTATAGAGTAGGATTGTGCTGAGTTAAGTAGTTTAACAAATCAAAGCCTTCATTGTACCGGAGCGACGATTAGAGTAACTGTTACCAGCAAACATTAGAATATCGCTTATATCATTACAGGGTGTCCCAATATACATTGTCTGATTATTAACATTGAATCAGCAACATTCTGACTGATATATGCACATTTTATGGGTCATTATGTCTTAATAAGATATTATAGCTGGAAACTTAACTCTTAGTAGTATTTATGCATTCATGTGTATTCATAGCATTTTAAGTATGCAACCATTATAGGTTAACTTTAGTTCATGAGTTATTAGAATATAGTTAAGTGTTAAGACTTGCAGAATGAAGAGTTAGTGAGTTAGTTAATTCAGATGGAAACACAGTGTTCCCACATCCAGTAGGTAGTATAGGGTATTCGTTGTGAGCGATTAGGATTACTCAGTTGATTTGGTGGTACCACAAGGTTAAGTTAGGATCTCAGATAATTTGGGTAACCAGTGTCACAGACTAGTAAAAGTAGCGAGTAACCATTACTGGTCTTTATTTGGTTTCATTACTAACCGCTTCGAGAGTTTGTGGTATAACCACCCTTTTATTGTACATGTAATATAGATGTATATGTTACTTTAACATTGTTTCAAAATATATTTCCATATTAAAACTACCTATATTTGTGAGTAATTACATTGGTGGCAGTAAATATGGCAGAACCGCCCAATGACATAGATGGGGAAGGTGGTGCCAATGAGGCACTTGCAGCGGGGGATGAACCAGGCCCCGTAGTTCAGCCCCCAGCAGCACAACAGAACAGTACTACTAGAGAATACAGAAAAGCAGTCACTCCCAGGAATTTTGATTGTAAGACAACAATCTGGGATAGCTGGCTGAAACACTTTTGCAGGGTAGCAACTGCCAATAACTGGACAGAACAGACCAAAATAGTGATGCTAAGTACTACTCTGGATGGCAAGCCTCTCAAAGAGTATGAGAGGATATTAACTGAAGATGAGGATATAGATTTTAAGACACTGACAGCTGCCATTGGTACTGAGGTGCGGCCTACAAGGAAAGCAGCAATGGAGACATATACTAAGATGCAACTAGGGTCTGATACACCCAAGACGTTTTATTCTAAGTTGCTTGAGCAGTCCAAGTTAGTATATCCAGAGGTGTCTCAGGATGCCAGACTTATGATGATAAAGACGCAGTTCATCCAGTCCATTCCGAGTAAGCTGTTGGAAGATATGTCCAAACAGAGTGATGTGCATTCCTTAGACAAAGAGGCTTTGCTGACATTGGCTACCAGGGTTTGGGAGGCAACAAAGCAAAGCAAGTCAGAGGATCAAGGATCACTTATAGGAGCTGTGGGTCCTCCAGTGGTGCAACAACCTGACCAAGTTTCACAACTTCGGGAAGAATTACTTGAATTAAAGAATCTTGTTGTATCATCACTCAAGACCCAACAGTCAACATCTGAGCCCAGGCAGAGTAATATTTCGTGTTTTCATTGTGGTAAGCCAGGGCATATAGCTCGTAATTGTTTTACTAAACAAGGAACCTCGTCAGGTGTACGATGCTATAATTGTCAAGGTATAGGCCACATGGCTAAGGCTTGTCCATCCCCTAGTAACAGACAGAGATCGAACCAGTCAGGAACTACAGATGGGAAAGATTCATCCTCCAACAGACCAGTTAGTGGCTCCTCAAATAATGAGGTTGCTGAGGTAAAAGGATCTTCTGGTCTCATGGTAACGGTAGGAGTTGGTAACCGAGAAGGGGAAGAGCAGCGTCCAATGCAATGGCTAATTGACACAGGTGCCAAGATCTCAGTTATCGACATAAATACCTACAAACAACATCTTGAAGACATTGAGTTGAGGTCACAACCTGAGTCTTTTACATGTGTTTCAGCAGATGGCACAGGTATCAAAGTAGCAGGACAAGTTCAGCTAACAATTACTATTGGTTCCAGGGTTCTACCCTTGCTCACAACAGTTATCCAGGGCTCAACCAAGACAGCTTTGCTTGGACGTGATGTCTTGGATCAATTTGATACATGGTCAGTGTCCAAAAGGAATAGCGTTATCAGGCTTGATGATGAGTCATTGAAACTCAACCCAATATCTGAGGATAGGAATGCAGTGTGTAAAATCACCCTGGCTCGAGATGTCATCCTACCTGGGCAAAGTGAAGCATGGATGGAAGCTAGGTTACCAATGCGTTTGAACTCCCTATCTGGGTTGTTTACCCCAAGCACTAAATTACTGTCTCGGAAACATGTAGTAGCAGCTAATGGGCTTTGTCGAGCAGATTTGTTGGGGAAATCAGTTCAAGTTAGAGTGCTTAACCCAGAGACATCTCCAAGACGACTTTATAAAGGCACCCACATGGGGGTGTTTGATACTACTACTATCGGTGAATATGATGCGGTACCTGATCCCTTTGGAAAGGACGGTAATGATGTCCAAATCAATGAGATGGGTGCAACCCCACTGACATCAGAGATATTACCGAAAGATCCTTCTATGTTTTTGGAGGCATTGGCAAGATGGAGAGCTGATGTACACCATTTAGACTCGGCACAATCGGACAGACTGCTTCACCTTCTTCAAGATTATAGGTGTGTGTTTTCTGAGGATCTTAATGACTTGGGCAAAACGGATATTATGAAACATCATATTAAATTGAAGGAAGAGAAAGTTATCTTTCGCAGGCAGTATCGCCACAGCCCAAAAGAACTTGAGGTTATTGACCAAGAAGTTGACAGGATGTTGGCATGTGGAATAATTCAGCCGTCAATGTCGCCTCACTCATCTCCAGTATTACTAGTTCCAAAGAGCAGTGGTAAGTGGAGGTTTTGTCATGACAGTAGATTTCTAAACAATGCAACAGAAGATCAGCACTACCCATTAATATGTATCGGTGATGCCATAGATCACTTGTCAAAGGCTAGAATCTTCTCCACTTTAGATGCTACGAGCGGTTACCATCAGGTCAAGTTGGATGAAACAAGCAAACCCCTTACCGCATTTTCAACAAGAAAAGGCCACTGGGAATTTAACCGCATGCCCTTTGGATTGAAGGGTGCTCCACATACCTTCCAGCGACTGATGAGTCTGATCATGCAAGGCTTAAATTACCAAGAGGTATTAGTCTACCTCGACGACATCATTGTGTATTCATCGTTCTTTGATGAACATCTGGAATCGCTTCAGCGGGTGTTCAATCGATTGAGGCAGCATGGACTCAAACTACAACCACTGAAATGCTATTTCGCCCAAAAAGCTGTTAAATATTTGGGATATGTGGTAGATGCTGATGGAGTCCGACCAAATGAAGATGCTGTAAAGGCCATAGTTGAGATGCCAACTCCGAAGACGATAGAACAGATGTTGCGGTTTTTAGGTAAATTGAATTACTACAGGAGGTTCATAAAAGGAATGGCAGACACTGCTAAACCTTTATATGACAGCATTAAAAACAGCAGACTCCATAAAACTAAGTTACTGACACTTAATGCAGATCAACTCCAGGCAGTGGAGACCCTGAAGAAAACACTTGCATCTTATCAGGTGATGGCATACCCCTGTTTTGATAGGGATTTTCTGGTAGACACTGATGCCTCAGCCAACTCTGTGGGGGCTTGTTTATCACAGCAAGATGGCAAAGGTCATGAAAGGCCAGTTGCCTTTGCAAGCTCAACTCTGACCAAGGAGCAAAGGAACTATTCGACTACAGAACGAGAATGTCTGGCCACCATTTATGCTGTGAACCAGTTTCGTCAATTCTTATATGGCAAACCATTTATTCTGAGGACTGACCACAATCCTCTGGTTTGGCTTAGGAATATCAAGGAACCTAAGGGCCGTTGGGCACGTTGGCTCATGTTGCTTGAGGAATTTCCATATACCATTGTCTATCGTAAAGGAAGTGAGCATGCAAATGCAGATCTCCTCTCAAGATTAGAGGATGAATCAGAATCCAAGACAATGAGTAAATCAGTTGGAATACAAGTTGGGGAACCAGCACAGATAAATAAATGCACCACAATTGATGTTGCTAAGCAGGGACAGAGGGAACTAAATGATCTAGCACCACAGCAGTTGAAGTTGTGCCCTACTTAGCCCATACCTGATCACCAAAATGTGAATACATGGCAGAGGGCTACATCACTCAAGGAACAACTTCTGGAAGATAACCCAATGTTAACTCCAGATGTAACAGATAAGTCGATCAGTGAGAGACAACATACTTCATTAAAGGATGCACTCCCTGAACTAGCTGAGGACCAGAACAATGAAAACCATGAAGTTGGTCAAAATGAGGGTTTTGCAGATGGTCACAAGGCCCCCTTCCTTAATATGGATACTCTTAAGGAGGACCAGGAGGAGGATCCTGATATCGGGCAGGTGTTAAAGTGGTTAAGAAGGGGAGAGCCAAGTGAGGAACAACTGAGTCAGGCATCAAGAACTTCAAGGTGGATTTATAAGCAGAAGAAGAATCTTAAGTTATACAGAGGGGTCTTATATAGAGAAGTTGAGAGAGAAAATGGATTACCAAGTATAATGCAAATAGTCCTTCCTAAATCTTGGAGAGAATTTGCATTAGGTGAACTTCATGATAATATTTTGTCAGGCCATTTCGGACCCGACCGAACTTCAGCACGTATCAGACTTAGGTACTATTGGCCAGGATTTCAACAAGATGTAGAGGATTGGTGTTCAAGCTGTGTTGAGTGTCAACAAAGAAAGTCCCCGAAAACCAAACCAAAAGCTCCACTAACTTGTATTCCAGTGAAGGGGAGACCATTTGAGGAAATTGCCATGGACTTTGTCGAATTACCACCCACGTCACGGGGTAATAAATATGCCATGGTGGTGGGTGATTACCTGACTAAATGGGTTGAGGCCTATCCCATGAAAGACATTAAAACTGAGAGAACAGCGTCACTACTGGTCCGGGAATGGATATCAAGGTTTGGTTGTCCAGTCAGTATAAATTCAGACCAGGGGTCTCAATTCGAAAGTAGACTGTTTAAAGAGCTATGCAGGGTACTTGAAACCAAGAAAAGAAGGACCACTTCATATCATCCAAAGACAGATGGCATGATAGAGAGGAATAATAAAATGTTGATCAACTCTCTCTCCATATTTGCAAAAGAAAACCGTGACTGGGATCTAAAGCTACCTCTAGTCCTCTTTGCATATAGAACAAGTGTTCATAGTTCTACAGGGTTTTCGCCATTCATGCTGACCTTTGGCAGAGAAGCTCATTTACCCATAGACTGGATGGTTGGTGAAGCTTACCTAATTGAAAGGGTCTCTGCACAATCTTGGGTGGCTACTCTTCAGAGGGATATGAGGAAGGTATTTAACTTGGCTCAAGACAACATCAGTAAATCTCAGAAGCGACAAAAGGCTCAATATGATAAGGATCTCAAAGGAACGTTCCAGAAATATGAACATGGTGACAAAGTCATGCTGTTTGACCCAACTGCACGTGGAAAAGATGGGAAGCTTCATAAACCATGGAAAGGGCCATTTAAAATCTTAAACCGCACATCTGATGTCACATATAAGGTGGACTTAGGCAACAAAGTTATCCATGTGAATTATGATAGGCTCAAGAAGTTTATCAGTAGAAGAAACTTCAACACCAATCAAGCTGATATTGAAAAACCCACACAAGATGGGAAAGCCAAGGGGTTGTCCATTCATTTGCATGGGTCAGATAGTGAAATTGACATTTCCAGTTCAGATGAGGAATGGGAAGATGATGTTATTATCAATAACAGAAATAACCATGAAGGTTGAGAACAAGAGACCGTCCGAGTTACCAATCATCTCTCTAGTGAGGAAGATGATCTGTCTGGGGAGGAAGATGATACTTCTTCAGAAGCTAACTTTCATGAGTTGTCGCAAGATGATGAGGAACAGTTTTGGGATGAAGAACAGGAACTGCCATATGGTAAATCCCAATATACTGTGAATTTTCCCAAACACCATTGTGAGGTCAGCAATAAAAACATTTTGCCAGCAGGTAGTAAGCGCAGCTGTACTAAGCACAAATAAATTCATGGGTTAGTGAAGGTCAAGGAAGGGAGGAATGTAATATGGTATATTTTTATGTGTTTTCAGGTATAGAGTATAGTAGATTATTCTTCCCAGTGGCCTTATACTAACGCTTGTGGTGGTGGTTTGCTTTACAGAATATAGCAGCAATACCTTGAGATACACGACAAATTGCACGATTCATAGCATGTGATCAGTGTTGCTTGTAGATGTAGTTTTGTAACATTAACTGATTTGCCTAGCATAACAATCAAAGTGTGTATTCACAAGTGAACACAAGACCCGAATGAGCATTGGCAATTTATAGAAAGATATCGTCACGATTTATAGCATGTGATCAGTGTGCTCATAGATGTAGTTTTGTAACATTAACTGATTTGCCTAGCGTAACAATCAAAGTGTGTATTAACAGTGTCCAGTATTCACAAGTGAACTCAAGACCCGAATGAGTATTGGCAATTTATAGAAAGATATCGTCACGATTTATAGCATGTGATCAGGGTGCTCATAGATGTAGTTTTGTAACATTAACTGATTTGCCTAGTGTAACAATTAACAGTGTCCAGTATTCACACGTGAACACGAGACCCGCATGAGTATTGGTGATTTATAAAAAGATATTGTTACAGAGTATCCCCATATACATTGACTATTATGGTATTATACGATTAAATTGATTGGCACTAGTAATTATAGTGCTTCAGTAGCATTCATAGTGTATATTAACAGTGTTCACTATTCATGCGTGAACTGGAGACCAGAATGAGTATCAGTGATTATCGATACAGAGTATTCCCATATTCATTGACTATTATGGTGTTATAGCATTAATTGATTGGCACTAGTAGTTATTGGATGTCACAATTTGCCGTGATCATCAATTACAGTATGAACCAGACAGAATATGTACCAGAGCGACCATATAGGAGCCTAAGATACTAGCATACCAGCACAATATCATTATAGAGTGTAACATGATACATTGAGCATTATGATGGCATATGATTCAATGATCGACATATTTGAGTTATCATAGAGTGGTACAATAAACTTTGACCATTTGTACAGAAGGCCAGATTGAGCAGTCAATTAGTTGCTATAGAGTAGGATTGTGCTGAGTTAAGTAGTTTAACAAATCAAAGCCTTCATTGTACCGGAGCGACAATTAGAGTAACTGTTACCAGCAAACATTAGAATATCGCTTATATCATTACAGGGTGTCCCAATATACATTGTCTGATTATTAACATTGAATCAGCAACATTCTGACTGATATATGCACATTTTATGGGTCATTATGTCTTAATAAGATATTATAGCTGGAAACTTAACTCTTAGTAGTAGTTATGCATTCATGTGTATTCATATCATTTTAAGTATGCAACCATTATAGGTTAACTTTAGTTCATGAGTTATTAGAATATAGTTAAGTGTTAAGACTTGCAGAACGAAGAGTTAGTGAGTTAGTTAATTCAGATGGAAACACAGTGTTCCCACATCCAGTAGGTAGTATAGGGTATTTGTTGTGAGCGATTAGGATTACTCAGTTGATTTGGTGGTACCACAAGGTTAAGTTAGGATCTCAGATAATTTGGGTAACCAGTGTCACAGACTAGTAAAAGTAGCGAGTAACCATTACTGGTCTTTATTTGGTTTCATTACTAACCGCTTTGAGAGTTTGTGGTATAACCACCCTTTTATTGTACATGTAATATAAATGTATATGTTACTTTAACATTGTTTCAAAATATATTTCCATATTAAAACTACCTATATTTGTGAGTAATTACAGGTACACCTGAAATTATTTATAATGCTACTAAATAGTTAAAGTATGAAAACTCAAAAACACCATTCAATATGATACAAAGTATTATCGCGCTTACTTTTCTTCAGACATTTAAAATGGCTGCCATGACTGAGCTAACAGGTCCAAAACCTAATCAGATCTAGAATGAAGTGAGCTGAACAAGATGTTAAAGTTTTAAAAGCAACTGTGAAGCCGTTTTTCTTGAAGTTTGCAGACAAGGATTTTAGCATTTGACTTCAAAATGGCCGACAGGAAGTAGATATCGAGTTAAAAATTCTTCATCCACATCTGTATGCACTCATAAGTTATCCCTGAAAATTTGAAGGGGATATCTGTAGCGGTTTTGGAGAAAACTGCCGGACGTACGACGGACGGACGGACAGACAGACGGACGCGCCTAGGCCGACAATATGGCCCCATACTATGTGGTGGGGACATAAAAATGACGATTGAGCAGCCATTTCAGAAATATATGAGACAAATCATACCTCTTTCCAAGCATCTTGTTATATTCTTTACCTTTCTGATAATGAATAATATACGAGCAATCCTGCATTGATAAGAGGCCAAAATAATTATATTTTATCCAGGGGAGCTTGTCTGTCCAAATCTGAATGGTGCTTCCGTGATACCAGAAATGTGATGTTAGCATTACAATGATATTTGGACACACAAGCTCCAGGAACAACTCAATATTCTTCGATGAAGTAAAAGTTAATTACAGCGTCCATAGCTTATTTTTGGCAATTAAAAGTCCCTGCCTGCATTTAGTAGTCATATATTGTCATGTGCATAATTTTGAAACCATATCCTAATTATGTCACAAACCCTTTGTTGATTCCGCCATAGTTTCCAATTTGTAAACAGCGTTTAGCCTTTATAATTGGGAACTTTTTTGAAATTTCCAAAATGGCTGCCATGTGATTCCAGAATTAACATGAGTGTGACGTGACATCACAGTTGCTCGTTCCTAGGTAACAACAAGATCACAATTGCTTGTTTCTAGATAGCAACAAGATTTTTGATAAAATGGCACAGAATTACCCTGATTAACACCCTTAAAATCCGATTTTCAAAGGATATATTTGGAGAAACAATAAAAGGTAAGTGGAATAAATTAGAAGATGGTTTCAAGTTACCACAGAAGTCAATTTGAAACTCAAGAATGCTTTCTTTGACTCATAATCACAAAAAAGTCGAGTGACATTTAAGATGGAGAAATTCTTAAACAGGTAGAAATAGGAAGATGAAGATCTCAGCTATAATCTATAAATTAAGAGCAAGATCTGTCGTTTAATGGGAGGCAGGTACCACTTTGTATAAGGAACTTTTTTTGAAATTTTCCAATTTGGTGTCTCCTGAATTATTCTTTGAGCCTATGAGCTCCTACTGCAAAGCGATCTGGCCGGCATCTATTCCATGTATCGCCAAATGAGATCATTGCAAGAGCAGGGTCTTTAATTATAAACAATCAATTGACTTTGTAAATTTTGAAACTTAAGGTACAGCTGGAAAGTAACATTTTGGTAAAAAATTGCTATACCAGCACATGTTATTTTCTGGTACAAAATAAAGTATGAAGCCATGTGTCAATTTCCTTGCTTTTTTCAGGAAAGTATCATTACATTCTTTTAAAATATCTGGTAGGCGTTCAATGGGAACTCCAGGAAATTCTGATATTTCACACTTTCTATTTTTCCAAATTTCTTTTCAAAGTTTCCAGACAACACAGGAGCTACCATTGACCTGTTTCCAGATATTCTAAAAAAAGACAGTGTAATGATACTTTCCTGAAAAAAGCAAGGAAATACACATATGCCTTCATACTTAATTTTGTACCAGAAAATAACATGTGCAGGTATAGCAATTTTTTACCAAAATGTTACTTTCCAGCTGAACCTTAAAATCACAGACATCTAATACGTTCTTCGAACGGGAATGATATCAATAACAGGACTGGCATCCAGATCCAAGTATTTTTCAAGACCGCCGACTCTCGTTGGGCTATTTATCCCTATTGACTCAGTTGTTCATATAAATTTACGTACCTTACATGCTTTGTAATCGACGTAGATAGAAAATATTGTTTCCTAAATTGCTCTGAAAAGCGATTATTATGACTAAATGTACTTTGAACAGGTCGACTGACCAAAAAGTCGGACTTCTGGCACAAGGTCACGTGACCTATTCGGGAGGTCACGGGAGGTTACGAGAACTAAATTCAAATTTCCCAAACAATCATCATTTAACCAATCAACGTCGAGATAAAATTGATGACGTCACCGCCATCGGTCAAGGTCAGGTCAAAAGTCATCCATCTTGCCATTTGCCCCGTGGATGCTTACCAGTCGACAAAAAATGATGAAATCACGTTAAAAATAAAATATACACTTTAAAATTGAGGCTGATTGAATATGACAAGACTCCATTGAATACAGCTTAACACCTGCCTAATCTGCAGTGTACTGCTTTTTTACGCATAGATTAGATTAACACCTGCTTGAATGCTTCTATGTGAACATGTAGTATATGTGTATGAATGGGGTGAATATTTTTAACGTAACACCTGTGTGGAAGCGGATGTTGTCAAATGCTGTGTATATAATCTTGATTACTAATAACTGTTCGTAACAACATTAATAATTACAGCCATTCAGATTATTTCTAGGCATATATCCATGAACATCTACTTTATGTATATAATATGTAAATAGTGTATATAATTCGTTACTGCATCGCATAGTCTACTTTACGGAAACGTAAAATTTTATATTTATTATCTATACAGAGTCTATTTTTACTAGTATTCATATATATTTACTATTGTAGCCTAATTATATGACCCACACTAGTCTGGAATGCCACCAAAAAGTAAAAAAGCAAAAACCAAGCTCAAATCTTCTAAATTGGACAAATGTCCATGTAATACAGATTGCGACAGCCTTTATCTTAACTGCTCAAATTGTGATCAGTGGTGGCACTCTGACTGTTTGGGGCTGGGGAAAAATAAGGAAGAGTGTGAAATATTGGCAGTATATGCCAAATCAGAAATAGTTTTTAACTGTCCCTACTGTATTATCAACAGTATCAATCTTAAAACACCCCTAAAACCTCAAACACCTGAACACAAGGAGGTGAAAGGGACAACATCGACAGAGAAATTAAAAAATCATACTTCTAGTAAGAGGAGCAAAGACACAACTGAGGAAAAAAACCTTGGAAAGAATATAGTTATTATTGATAACATCAAAAACCCAGGGCTCTTTAAAGACAGTGTATCAATCAAAAAAGAAATTAACAAATTCAAACCCTCAATAAAGATTACACATTGTTATCAACTTTGTAGAGGTGGCATTGCTATACATTTAGCTGAACCTGAGCAGCGCAGTATTCTCCTAAGCAACTGGCCTGAAGCCGCTTTTGGAGGGTGCGGAAAAGACCTGGACATCCACGACAATACACCAGCACCACGATGCATACTCAGGAATGTCAACACTAAGATATCTACTGAGAAGGTAACAACAACCCTACAAGAAATAACAGGGGCACCTGTAAGTATCAGGAGGCTCAAATATAGAGACAGTGGTAAGGCTATGCCAATAGTGGTAGCCACATGCAAGAATCACTCTGATATTGCCACATTATTTAAGGCCAAAATTGTCTTACAGAATAAGGAGTTGCTGGTGCAAGCCATAACCACAGCTAAACATAAAATTACAAGGTGTTTTCACTGCCAATCTTTCGGACACGTGGCTAGGGGTTGCTCCAGCAAAGCTAAGTGTGAGAATTGTGCTGGAGCCCACAAAGGTAAATGCTCAAATCCCACAAAGTGCTCAAACTGTGGTGAAAAACATAAGGCAAGCTCTATAAATTGCTCCATATACAAAGAAATAAAACTCCAAAGGAGTAAATATGAAATATAATTGCATGATTTACACTATACTGACTGCATTAACCACCCTCATACCAACCCCCAAAATGAACATTTTTCAAGCCAATATACAATCCATTAATACCTCTGCCAAATATATAAAAAACCTATCCCCAAATGCTTCAATATTCTGTCTTACGGAAATTTGGCACCCAAAATCTGAAAACATTGTATCAGCCGGTCTTAAAGACTGGTCTTGGATTAAATCTGTTCGGCAAAATAGGGAGGGCGGGGGTGCAGCCATTATAGCCTCTCCCAATACCAAAATTGTAAAGCGCGATGATCTCATGAGGGATGATGTTGAAGCAGCATGGGCCAATATTTACACCAAGGACCTTGCAATCCTTTTATGCTCAGTATACATCCCTCCGGAGAACATCACAGCCTGGGAGAAATTTATTGTAATAGCCCACAAAGTTTTCAATGATGGCATCCCAATACTTTTCACCGGTGATTTCAATGCTAGACATCCCCTTTGGCATGACAGCGCCACAAATAAACTTGGGGACCAAGTTGCCAATTTTATTCTGGCACATAATGCACATATCTTCAATAATAGACAACACACCCGCAAAGATACCATCATTGATTTAACTTTTGGTTCGGGTTCTTTGTCATCCAGGATTCAGGACTGGCGGGTGCGGGAGGAGGTCTACCTGAGATCTGATCACAGGCTGATTTCTTTCAGGATTGGCAGGTCGGAATCAGAGGTGAAAAGAGAATACTTAGATCTTAAGAATACCAATTGGAAAAATTTTGAAAGGGAATGCGATATAAAATGTTCTGATTGGTTGCAGGATACCCTCCCCAACTCTAACGTGGAGGAATGCTACACTACACTGTGCTCCCTGATACACAAGGTCGTTGAAGAGAATATACCCAAGAAAACGGTGTATAGCAGGAGCAAAGGGTGGTGGACACATGAACTGACCAATCAGGTAAAAAATCTCAGAAAAGCAAAACGTAATTATAATAAACGCAGTGATCCAGCCAACTGGGCTATCTACGCTGGGCTCGCTGATCAGTTTGCCTCAGATGTCAAAGAATGTGAATCTCAGTATTGGGACAAACTGTTCGGGGAGCTCTGTGTGGGCAGACCGGAAGGCATTTGGAAAACTGTCAATCAAACTCAAAATAAAAAAGCCAAAAAGATTGTACAGCCAATAAAATCTAAAGATGGGAGCACCATATTGCACACTGATGTGGATATCGCTCAGGCGATGGTCCAACAGTACGGTAAACAAAATCTACCAGTACAAAGGTGTAAAGTATGGTACTCCCATGTTAATGACACAACCAATGACCTCATCAAATCTGAAAAAGAAAAAATGCTCGATCCCAATTATCACAAAGTATGCTCCGAGGAGAATAGGGACATCACATTCATAGAAACGATTGAGGCAATCAACAGAACCCCAACCAACACAGCCCCTAGTCCCAGAGAGAAACTTCTAGGAATCGTCATCAAAAAAGGAGGCAACATGTTACACCACTCAATCTGGAAACTAGCCCAGAAATGTTGGGAGGAGGGAGTCCTGCCCTCCGAATTCAAGATAGACCCCAAATCTATGCTTGGAAAACCCAACAAAAAAGACTACAACACTGAGAGATCATACAGGCCTATAACACTCGAATCTTTAATTGGGAAAATCCTGCAGAGAATAGTAAGTCCCCGGCTCTCATGGCGCTGTGAGGCTAACAACATATACTGCAGCTACCAAGACGCGTACAGAGAGCATAGGGGATGTTCTCAGACTGTCATCAGATTCGTTCAGTCTGTACAGGAGGCTCTCAATAGAGGTGAAACTGTTATAGCTGCTGTATTAGATTATGAAAGTTGTTTTGAGCGGATCTGGAGGGAAGGACTGATTTACAAAATGGCTCAAAATGGCATTGGGGGAAGACTGCTCGTATATATCTCCCAGTACTTGTTCAACAGGCAGTTCTCCATCACTGCCAATGACCATACTACCAGCCTCATTACATCAACTGTGGGTATTCCTCAGGGATCTGTGCTATCCCCATCCCTCTGCAACATCTATACTGCGGATTCCATGGCTAAGGTTTTGTCGCATACTGCTGGATTCGCTGACGACAACACCATTTGGTGTAGTGGTGTTGACGTAGCAGCCGTAGAGCAGAGAATTAACAAAGACCTGGAGGAAATTGCAGGTAAATGGTGTGAAAAGTGGAATATGGAAATAGCACCGGAAAAATCTGAGGTACTCATCTTCACCCCACCTGGAAAAGTGAAACCTAACATCAACATTCACTTCAGGAACAAGCAACTTCCAATAGTCCACTCAAAGAAAATCCTAGGAGTCACAGTTGACGATGAACTCAACTTCGATCAACACATAGACCTGAAAAAGAAGTCTGCATTCGGAGCACTAGCAGGTATAGCCAATTTTACCAGCTGCAACTCTGGGTGCAGTGAGGAAGTTTTCACCACGCTTTATAAGACCCTGGTGATCCCTCACTTTGAAACTGGCATAAGTGCTATTGCCACAGCCACAGACAAAGCAGCAAAAGCTTATTCAACAGTCCAACAGGCTGCTCTCCTAAAAACAACAGGATGTTTGTCGACAGTGAGCACAGAATCACTGGAGGTTATGGCAGGAGTACTTCCCATAGACATACACCTGAGAGCCAGACAAGCTCAAGAGGCTGTCAGAATATTATCACATAATATATCTGACCCCATTGCTGAAGAATATCATCGTTGGACAGAATCTGGAAAACCAGATAGAAAGCCTACCTGTTTCAACATCTTAGCAGCTAGACTCAGACTGCACAACTGTCCAACCAAACCAACTAACTATGCTAAACACAGCTACTACCAAGCAGACACAGAGACCTTTTTACCAGCTGATGTCATCGTGCATACTGAGGATTTCAGCAGATCCAAATCTGAGCAATCTCATCGCATCAACAACTTGCTGAATGATCTTGATGGCTCAGAGACTGTGATCTTCACAGACGGGTCCGCTAATGGCAATCCAGGACCAACTGGTGCTTCAGCCATTATTTACACCAGTGGCTTAAAAAGCAATCCAATATGCCTGGAGGAACCAGTAGCCAGCCAAGGTAACAACTACACTGGAGAGGTCACTGCACTCAAGCTGGCAGTGGAATTTATTGTCGGAACCAGGACGTCTGATAAAATTACTATACTGTCTGACTGCCAACCAGCCATAACAACTGCATTTTTGAACACCAAACTCAAAAATATGATGCCTGAAATCATCAGTATAAGAAAAGCCTGCAAAACACTTTCCATGCTAAAGAAAAACATAGAAATCTTTTGGGTACCTGGACATCTTGGAATTGAGGGCAATGAAGTAGCTGATAAAATAGCCAAAAAAGCTGCAAGTACAGCCACAACCCTCCCTCCCCCAAAAACAACAAAAACTATGGCTTATAAATCAATCAAAAATATGTCCATTGATAAGTGGCAAACTAGGTATATCCACTCTGATAAAGTTAACTTGATTCAAAACCTTATACCACAAGTAAAAGTTAAATCACAATCATTAAAGTTGGGTAAAAGATACAGTCAGACAAAAGTCAATCAAATTATATCTGGGCACACTCGTCTCAATGGCCACTACTACAAAATCAACCCTGATCTTTCCTCTCCCAACTGTGAACACTGTAATTCACCAGAAACTTTGCATCATTTCTTGTTTCAGTGCAGCAAATACAGTGCTCAGAGGGAGGTAATGCTAGCGGCTATAGACAATGTACTACTAGGAGCCAACTACAACCCAACCATAGACTTACAAACCATCACAGGTCTTAATACAAACTTAGACCGGCATATCAACACAGAAATAGTAGAACGACTACAACAGTTCATACTATCAACTAATAGAATTTAACAAATCAAACGAAACAGAGATAGTGACTCTTAAAGTCTCCAGTATAATTGAGATACTGACTCTTTTAGATAACAATGTCAAAATGCGCACTCTCAAAAGTCTATCAAAACAAGTATTAGTGAAAATTACAAGTGATATAATAGTACACAGTGAAAACAAAGTATCTAGTGACCAAAGGCAGCATTAAAGTGCCATCGTGTTAAGTACACTAACACGTAAACTGGATAAAGAAGAAGAAGGAACAGCTGTGCAATTTACAGTCACCAAGATGAGCTAATTTCGGAGAGATTCGGGAATTAAAAAAGGTAAGCCATTCCGGTTTCCCAACTTCAAGAATTTGAAATCCCAGAATCTCCTTTCGCCAGAAACATTCTCTCTGACTGTGCTTAAAATCGATCATTGAATCAAAAAAAGAATCAAAAAATTAAATCCCAATTTAAAAATATCAATTGCGGCGGTAACATACTTATAAATTTTATTCTAAACGTACTTACATTATATGCAGTATTTTCGTTCATATGTAGACAGAAAATAGTACCAATCGAACGACTCAAACAATGGTATTTTGCCCGTAAAGTAGAAACAAGCGAAAGTCATTTTGTAACTTTGTGTTTTTGCCTCGTTTTGAAATTAATATGAAATTTCGTTCAGTGCATTTTTAATTGTATATGCCCCGGGAATTACAATGTAAGAAGGGTCTTTGTGGTCATATCCTGACTTCAGGTGGCACACACGGAACAAATGTTCTCTAGAACTGGTTTATTCAGGAATTCTTTTTCCAGTGTCGCAATTTGCCTCTCTTGTGTATTGTAGTAATAGCAGGCATGGGCGTAGCGCTATTTTTCCAACTAGTCTAGTACGCCACCACCACAGGAACAAGAGTCAATAATCAAAAAACAAGCATTTAGGGGGGTCTCGGGGTTCTCCCCCAGGAAAATTTTGAAATTTGGTTGTATTTGGAGCAAATTTGCAACCATCTGGTACGCCTGTGCGTACCCAGCGTACCGGGCGCTACGCCCATGGCAGGACCAAAGTCGACTTTAGACCGGTGTACGAGTATGTAAGGATCATGCACTTTTTGGCAAGGATAATGCGTGATTTCCTTACAGTACCTGTATGCAAGTGGGAATTCAGTTTATTTTTTCCAACAAATAAGCAATAAAGACATAAAGTTAAAGAGGGGTGGGGGATGTTGGGGGCTTTTTTGGAACACATATATAATATTGCTTCATTCATGGCTGTATATATTTCTCCATGGGCTTTCATGATTTCTCCATGGGAAAGCCCATGGTTTCTCCAATCATGGACTTCAAGTAATGTTCATAACAAAATTATAGCTAGCCTCAATCAGAGACATATAAAATTGAGTGATTATATTGCATGTTAATATCTAGAGTTCAATAGATTTATTAAGTGGTCATAAAGATAAGCAAAAACATTATTTGTTGAAATATTCTTTATTCAATCGATGACATCTAAACATATTTTGTTTGCAAATGTACAATCTCACATGCAAATGTAAAATATCTTAAAAAGATGGCGCAATGTACTATATGTACGTCTAACTCAAGTTATTGCTCTGTAGTATGCTACACCCCCTTCCATAAGTTTGGCAACTGGAAGTCCCAGTGAACAGTGTGCAGAAACCTGTTATCTTCAGGCTTTGACATGAGGTACTCTTATTTTCCAAACTTTTGAAGGGGGTGTACTTGTATTAGTACATGGCTCAGGATAACAAACATACAACATTCATTCCATTCTAGTTTATATACAACATTGCAATAATACTTTTACTTGATTTTGATTTTTAAAATTGGAATATGTATTGCCGCTACTGTAAATATTTTAGCCTACAGCTACAACACTTTTATTTTTATATCAATCCAATCATATTAAAAAACCACGAGAGCAGTCAATCTTTGTAGTTTTATTGGAAGAAAAATGAAGTAAATGATTGTGTATGCAAGTACACAAAATATATGATAACAATATAGGATAACGTAATATAAGATGATAACATAACATAAGATGATAATGATAAATATATAACATAACATAAATGCAGCACCAGGCTTGCAACCTAATTACAGATTAAATAAAATAAATAATAATATATACAAATTCTAGGGACAGACTAGCTAGGTATATAACATTATTGGTACCATTGGTACCAATTAGTGCCTCTTAGAAGGAATACTACTAAATGGTACCAACAAAAAAGTAATAATTTTCATAGAAAAATATTGCTTTCAAACTAGGTTATTCCGTGTCTTAATGACTAGACTACTGAAACTCTTTTGAAACTTTTTTGTTTTGCATATACAGAAAATTAAAAATTAATGAGGAAAAACTTACAAATTCAAGCAGCTGCATAAAAAAAACAAATTCAATAATTCATCATATACACATGTACATGTATGTGCATCTGTAACCAATGAATAACATATATGAAATTACAAAGGCTTCATGTAACTAACTTATTGCTGTCTATACTACATGAGTAACAACATCTGAATATGGCCTAGAACTGTAGAACACATGCTTCCAAAATCTCACTTGGTTCAGTGAATCACAACGTACCTAGATAACAGCCAGATCCTGTTTGAATCTTTCTTAAGGTTAGTCATCACCAAAGTGAATCAACAAATATATGTATATGTATTATGTAGATCAATAACAATAACCTGTGAAAATATAATGATCTGTAATATTGCATATAGACAGATCATTTACAGTATCATCAATTTGGATAATTTCAACAATAGACCTCTAACATAGTGACATTTGCTCAAAAATTAATTTTGATCTACTTATGAAGGCAGCTGAGGAATATGCTCTAACAATATTCTGATTCATAGCAAGTGGGATGTAATAGCAACACTTAATATCTTAATAAGTCCTGGGGGCCAGAGTAATTAAAGCCTTAGCAATTATTTTGTTTTCGAAGAAGGATCATCATGAGGATTTTTATTTTACTTGCACGTTGGATTCAAACGCATTTTTCTATCAAAATAGGAACTAAAAGGTTGTTTTTAGTTTTAATATATGTTACAGTGACTTTATTTGCACCAATTTATGTAAAACTGATATTCAATCTAACCAGAGTAAATTACGACAAGTGAAAAGTACTGTAAACCATTCATCATTTCAACATTTCTTATCTCAATGTTCATTTTATTTCAAAATGATCCTGATTCAATACTTGAATTCAAATCGCCATTGTATCATAAAACTGTTAATAATTTTCAATAATTTAAGCTTTTAAGAAGATAATTGTATAAAATAGCACTTGATTCACAATATTTCACATCTATACTTTTTATAAAAATTTATATGATCGAGCGTTTGAAGAGCTCCAATGTCGTGCATGATGACTTTCATTTGTCAAATCTATACCTTAAAGTGGCACTATAATCTATATTAGACAACATTTGACAAAGTCATAAAAATAAGGAAATTAGAAGTTGATTTTTCAAAGGAAATAACTTTGAAACTTGGATCTACTTTTCTCAAATAGGAAATCTTAAAAGCTTTACCTTCTGTCATATTTCATGAAAATTACAAGTTTTATGATTTTTCATCAAATAATGGGATACAGCTATCATTTAGTAAAATTCAAAACATTTGTTTTTTATATGAATAAGGAAAGTTTTCAGACTCAATTCACATGATGGCTTAAACAAGATATCTGTTTCTTAAATCGTACCTTTTGACTAGATTATTGTACATAGGTCTCAGTTCATGTTCTAAACTGTTTATTTATATTTTTGGATTAAAAGCTTCAACTTTATTAAAAATTAAATAATTCCTGATTGCACATTTCTTTCAAAATACATGCTCTTAGTATGTTTGTTTATAATGACACAGAATGGAAAAGTGTTTACAGACAATGCATATTTAAAGATTCATTTAGCAATGAAAATTGTTCAAAAATTGTATTTAAAAATCTTAATAATAAAAGGTTATTGAGTTGAACTAGTCTTACACATCAATATGGACCAAGAATATTTATCGCAAATTATGAACATAAAAATATATGAGATCGTTAATTTCTGATATGTCAATCTTTTTATACAGAAGAATGTGTAGATTATCTTTTTGAGATCGATAACTATCAAAATTAAATATGAGGCAATCATAGGTTGAGTAATTTGGCACTATAAATTCCCCATATGGCAAAACCTAATGCCTTTATGAAGAAATATAAAAAGTGTGATAAGAAAAAATGATTGCGTATGTACCTCTATATTATTCAAAGTGAATTATAATTTAACATTTAACATTTAACATTTTTCAATAATCAAAGAAATTTCTATATGCTTACTGTTTATCAACAAATTGTATATTTAACTGAACAAAAGTTTTTCTTTGTCAAATACACTGAATGCCCCTTGGGGTATTGTCCCCACTTCACAGTAACTTAATTTTGATAATTTTCCATATTAGAGTATAAGACTACTAAATAAGAACACTTTAGGACCTATAATGTTATATTACTGTACATCTATTTAGAAATATCCATATGAACATATTTTTGTTCTTGCTATGACTATGAACTACTCTAAGCTAATAAATATTTCTCTAATTAATTACATGTACATTGACTGACTATATTGTTCACTCAACATAAAATAACCCGTTTCAAAAATATTTTCGTTCCTTACAAAACTGAACTTTGCTGCTATATAAGCAAAGTTCATACTTTGGCTACATTGTACAAAATTGGCATGCATGATTGAATTATAATAAATATATATACACATCCAAGCGATTTATTTTATTAGAAATATTGAACTGATTTTGGAGTCTCCCTTACCTTATAAAATGTACCAATTTGGTAACCATACATTTCTATATTTAATATTCAGGGGGTCATTAACAGAAACTTCGTAAAGTTACGAATAAGTAAATCAATTATTGTAACTATGGATATAATGATGTCACACTTAGAGAACAATGGATTTTATGAATTCTTAACTTTAAGAAGTTTCTGTTAATGCCCCCCTGAATATTTAAATAACTTGATTGCAAGATGTAAGGATGGAATATCTAATTCCTCACATAGCTTCATTATTTCCAAATTTTTCAAACAATGAAATGCATGATGACCATAGAGTACAAGTGTGAATAAAGAATGATGGACTACTTTATCATTCAAAGATACTAATGTACTTATTCAAAACTGTTTACATCATAAAAATTCTAGAACAATACAAACTACTTCAAAGTTCCAATAAATATCTGGAAAATCAGCAGTGAACTTGGAAAAAACGTCCAAATTTTCATTTTCAAAAATTGCTTAAAAATGTATATTGAACAAGTGTTATTTATTTGGCTATATTTTCTATAAAAAGTCACTCATCCTTTATCAAAGCACCTTATATACTAATATCAATGATTACTAATTAAGGCAAGAAAATTTTGGAATGAGTATTGCATTTTCAGCTGCTGATTGCCATTTAGATTGATTACAACGTTACATTTTGAAATGTTACCATTTTGTATTTTTAGTTCTATTTGGCAATAATACTTTTATACAATCTACCTCCTTAATGTATGACAAGAGGTCATATCCCAGATGCCCCTGTTTATCATGTGATCACATCTGACCAATAAGTGAAACTGTGTGAGTATAAAAAGGAGGAATGAATACATCAGATCTGTAAAAAGGTCTACCCTCGCATGTTTCGTTCTCATGCAATATAAAATAATCTTCACAATTTTTCCAAGAAATACTGAGCAAACAGTCTCGTATATAATGACTTGTATTCTACTGTTCCAATATTCCCCAGAAATATTGTGATTTTTTAAAATCATCTGCAGAGGTTCCAGTCAGATTGGTAACTAGAGTGCCATGAGTGTAGGAGATGCCATATTGTTATCTGAGTTGTTGCTGCTATCACTTGAGTTTCTTTGGGCTTGGCTTGCACATGATGGACCAGCTATAGGTGTCAGCCCAGTTGATCCATCAAGCATAGTCTCAAACCCCAAAGTGAAAACACTACCAGGAGTGAGTGCTGATCGGGCCTGGGCTTTAGTGGGCACAGATGTTGAAGTAGAGTTGGCTGATGATGCTGGAATAGGAAGTGTGTGGGGTCGCGCAACGGGAGCTGCTGGAGCTGCCATTTTCGTTTGAGTCATCGAATTTGAACTGACTTCGCTACTACATGTGCTACTAGGACTCAAAGCATCATACTCGTCCCCTTTCATGTAGAAATCATCATGTTGAGTCTTAGGTTCCTGTTTAACGATCACTGATACACTGGCAGAGATAGGGGTCGGGGTGGGTAAAGGCTTGCAACGTACATCTTCTGGGGCTTTACAACTGGCCTGATGGGCTTTCAAGATGAATTCATACTGTTCCTTTTGTTGTCGAAGTTTCTCTATCTGATCCTCTAAGTTATGTTGTTCATCTTCTAGAACTTCCGTTTCCTGAAAAATGTTATTGTAAAACTATTATTATACTGCATATTGAATTGCAAAGACACAAATACATCTTTGTGACGTGTGACCATAATTTTCTATAAAATAATTGTTAGTCATATCGATGTAACAACTTAATAATCTGAAAAACAATGTATAGGTTGAATTGTTTGTGTGAGTTAATGGTACTAGATATACTATTACCAAGAAAAGAGGAACTTTCACTAAATTATGCTCCAAGCACAATTTAGGTGATTAATATAAAATAAGTCATGATTGTCTGAAACTGCAAATCAATGCAAATAATGATGAAACTAATGTGCCTCAAATCAAATAATTGACTTAATCCCATATGAAACTGACCCCTTTCAGAATTAATCCTTAGATAAAATACTTGTCTGAACCCATCATTGATTTTCACAAAAGCTGGTGTGTTTGGACCTGCATAATTTTGAACAGGATGACTTCAGGCGAAGTGTCTTCGTAAGGTGACATTTAGTCATATATGAGTTTGTACATGTTTTATAGGTTATTCAAATCAGTAACAGTTGTGCCTGATGATATTGGTACCACAAGGAAGAAATTATCAACACACGTTGCTGGTAACCACAAATCTGACCCAAGGCACATGACCACAAGCTCTCGTAAAAGTGCAAACAAAACACTTTTGCTTAATAACTTGACTTAAAAAATACATGACAATGACCCCTGAAAATTATATCAAGATGATATTCATTTGTTTTTTTGAATGGAATATCATGTAATTTTGCAGAAATGATGAACAATATATGCTCTTTATACATAAGTGGAATGCTGTCGGATTTGTCTTTGTTCACAGATATGCAAAATCAATGAGAAGTTTATGCAGAATGAACCAAATTTTCTAAAAATCCTGAAACATTCATTAACTGGCAGAACTTTAAATTGGAGGAAAAAATAATTTTCTTTTAATTTAAAAATTACTGCTCATTTCAAGGATAGGGTTCAATAAGTGTGTCACTCTGTGGTACTTAACTAAAGATAATCACATGATCTGGGTCTAAATATGGCACCTGCTATTCCTGGGGCTTCTACTGCTAGGCTCGTGACCAACTCATGACAAGAAATATACTCTTTAATTATACATCACTGAGCCAATATTTTTTAAACAAAGCAGTCCCATTGCCAAATATTCAAATTAAGAACTGTATGATATAAAGTTACAGTTTATTACATATTTTACAGATTTAACTTCATAATTGTAGAAATATTATCACAGCAGATACCCTTGGAAAATATTTACTTTAAAAAGCTTAATTGAGGATGTTAATCAATCAGGCGTTCACATCACATCTGTTTATGTTTAAACAAAAATACCTCTGAATCGAAGGATAAGCCAAACAATATTTTTCAGTACTTACGTCCATAAGTTTATTTGTGAGGTCCGTTCTACGCTGGCGACATCTAGCCGCAGCAAGTTTGTTTCTTTCTCGTCTCACTCTTTTACGATGTGCTTCTTCTGGGTTGATCTGAAGTAATATTAAAATACAAATAAGCGTTAAGCACAATGCAAAGCAAGATCACACTTAGTCATAGCACAATCACCAATTAATAGCACAATCACAAAATCATTGAATGTAATACAGCGTAGCTATTTAACATATTCCACATTGAAAAAAGAACAACCCCTAGATGAGAATAATGGAACATCCTTTAAATTAATTGCTTTAATTGGGTGGAGCCTCGTGTGTTGTTTAAAGTATTCAACTATCAAAGCAGCCGAGAACGTGTCAAACATTCCATGAGTTTCAGTATAGACATGATTATGCTAATTTCTGTTTGGTAAATATTTTAAAAATGTCAACCATATGCATATTTTTGGAACAATGTCAAATGAAATAAATTGCAAGCTAAATGAATCCCACACATAAAAACTAAAAGCTTTGGAACTCTTGGTTAAAACTTAAAAGATTACATACGGCAAAAAAGGTTACGATCAACCCATCTCAATCTCCGAACAAGTCAACATATTTTTGTTCAAAGTGAACATAGATTGAAATTGAAACTAGAGAATCAAAAACATGATAAAAAAAACTCCTCCACAACATGCTTTGTTTACACATTTGAAAGCCTAGTGATTTCGAAAATTGATATTTTAAACCTCTCAACTTGAAGAGATAAGATGATCTGACACCCTTGCAAATTATACAAAACATCACAGTTGTCAAAGATACAAAAACTATGATAATCATTATTTCATATTCTTCACACGGTCAATATCTCATATTAATAAATTGCTCAGAAGACAAATATCTTAAGTTTTAAGGAGGTCTTGGGTAATATGCAGCTTAAATACACAAAACAAAGGAGGAAATTGAATCTGTTTGGCTGCAAGGGTCATCATGAGATTATCTCAGGGGTGATAGGGAATTGCTAGTTGAGTGCTTCGATAGATTGTTTAGTTCCCTTATTGTCTAGTTAAAACCAGGTAAACACAGAGCCTATCTAGAGTTCAAGTAGATTTGCAAATAAACTTATCTAAATATGACATTTTCAAAAGGACTAAATAATTATCGTGAAGAGGCGGAACTTATATAGTTCCCTTAGATTGATGCTTTATGGCTAGTTATTTCCAATTTATCATATAGTTTCAATAAAATCATCTGTCAACTCAAGAAATATTTTTCTATGATTTCAAATAATTGAGAAACGATTGTGCCAACTTGCACTGTTGATTGTTCCCATTCTGAATTATGATTGTGCCAATTATGATTGTGAATTATGATTGTGCCAAGTTGCATGATCTGAAAGTAAAAGGCACATGCACAATCAAATCAATTTTCTAGAAAAAATGATCCTAGATGTGCCTGGTAAAACAGATACTGCCTTTTGACTTAACTTAACTCTAATGAAGATAGATTACAATGTTTTGGTTTCACTTTGACTCATCTATTTTTATTGAACTTGGCAGTAACCATTCAAACCCTAGTTTGAGGACTGAAAATAAAGAAATGTATCTTATATCTAATATCTATACCAAGGACACATGTACTCTCATTACCCGGGGACCCATGAACGTTTCTTACAAATTACTTTTTAAAATAGATCTAGGATATCAGTGAACTAGGTTAACAGTCTGAGGGATGATCCATATCTATTTTTCAAAGTGATGACCTAATCCCAAAGTTTGTGAAATAACAGTGAGATATGGTGTAATAATTATTTCACAAGAAACAAAGTACATTTCAATGTTGTAGAGTATTGTATTTTTGATATTGATGGGAAAATGGTATAATAAAAAGTATGACTGCATTTATAGTAATTTTCCTTTCTGATTTTTTAAGCTTGTTTGTTGATCTGGGGAAACCTCCTTCTTAATTTCTCATAAAAAACTGGATGTTACGTCCTTGTAATCTCTCTGGTATCAATGTTTGTGGTTTGGTCATGTGCCATAGAACATCACACAACATATGGCATGGAAAATTGAAACCAACCAAAATGTGTGGTTAAAAATATAGACAGGGATTGAGGATTTTGATTGGGTTTAGACGAGGTTAGGATAGTGATAAAAAAAAGAATTTCAAAGTGACATTTTCTTGACACTGTTATACTTTTTCAATTTGTCTGATTTTTGCAACTGAGCTGAGTTATCGGTTTTGATTGGGGTTAAAAGAGGTTAGGATGATGATAAAAAAATTTAAAGTGACATTCTCTAGACGCTGTAATACATTTTCAATAAGTACGATTTCTGCAACTGAACTGAGCAGATTTGTTAATAGAAAGCTTGTGCAAAAAAGGTTACCATGTTCCAAGAGCTTAGATCAAAAATTATTCGACATTATTACTTACTTCATCATGCGGCCTTCGACTGATGAAAGTCCCTCGGATTTGTGGCATGGCCATGTTTGGACGCACCATGGCAACATTTCGATGTTGATTATTAGCATGCTGTGGCATCCACTGTGAATTTTTACCATTGTCATAATTATTGTATCCCTGGGGCTCCACCAGAGGGGGCACAAACCCAGAGCTTTGTTGTGTGTTATTGTTTGAAACGATTGGTTGCAGATCAATGAAAGGTGCTTCAAAGTTTGGCAGGCTCGTCTGCGCTGAGAAACTGGGTGTTGTTGCGGTTGCTCCACTTGTACACCCATACGCTGTTGAAAACTAAAAATATAAAGACAAACATATCATAAATCAAAGTACAATTAAAGATATACCAAGTAAGAATAAATAAGTTTTGACATTAATTATAAGAGGTTAAATCTCTTGCCACTAGGCTAGGACCCGTGCCCTAGGATAGTCAAAACTCATAACTTCACTTAGAAAAGTGTGTGTCAATATCAATGTAGGTTGAGACAGCTAAACAGCAATGATAATCCATGAGTGATGTTTTATTGTTAGATAGCAGATGTGACATACATGATTGTTCATATAACGTTTAGCTTCCATCATGGCTTGAAATGAAAAGTGGTCTGCTCCAAAGATGTTCCTTAAACTTTTATAAGTTGTTCAGTTTGAACTAAACCACAATTTGAATCTTACAAAAATGACTGTGTCATTTGCCTAAGCGCTTAAATACAAATTCTAGTAAATCCCAAGTTTGTGATGATCTAAATAATAGATAACAATAAAAAAAGGAAATAGATCTTGTAAGCTTATATTGATCTGTTGCAATAAAGCGCAGTGACCTCAGAATGTGATTTCCAAAAATGATATAATGCAATTAGTGTTGTGTAGGTTAATGAATCACAAGTGAAAGTATAGAAATGTGGGTGGGTGGAAAAAGTAACATAGGTTTATATGAACAAGTAAATGATAATGAATCAGGGAGTGAACAAGGAAGTGAAATAATTCATTGTTTAACAATTCATGTCAACATGTGACTTAACCTTGAGGCCTTTTTGAAAGGACATGTATTTTTGAAATTCTTGAAAAACATGACTGAGTGACCAATATGAGACAATATATTGGTCGACACTATTTTCCTGTATTTAGAAGATTGTCCAACTGTATACCATTGCAAATATGTGTAGGTTCAGAAGATGTATAATTGATCAATATCATTTGTTTACTTTGACGTTGATTATATTGTTACCTAATCTCAATTAGATTATCAGTAAATGAACGGAAATAATAATTATATGCTCATCAGAAAAATAAACAAAGTATCACCATGTTGGATGATAAAAGTTAGAAACAAAGGGTCTTTGAAAGCCATTATAAGCAGAGTGTGTGATGTAGGTTTAATGGAGGGGGTGCAGATTCCTCAAAATCCAACTTAATTCACATATATATCTGATGTATATCTTTCCAAGCAAAACATTTAATATCAAACAAATATTTTTTTTGATATTTTCAAATCAAACATATATTATTTTGATATTTCAAATCAATTATATGCATGAAACTGATTATGTGATGTAAGAGATTGTTATTTGTCAAAGTAATATTTCTACTTATTGCGTTTATATTGTTTGTACCCTGCATAAATGGATCTCTTGGAATTTGGCATCCCTGTCTGAACTAACATCACATTCCTCTCTTGCTGGTGGCCCTAATTACCCTAATTAGCTATTAGAATTAATTATGATGCAAAAATCTACAGATTTATTAAGGAATGCCCTCCCCTATCTCAAATGTCCACATTCAATAGAAAACATCCACTTCCAAATATTTGAGAATTTGGTAATGCTATGCGCAAATAAGGACACACTTCTATACGAGAGTTGTCCAGAAAGTATTGACATTCAATTTTGCACTTGTTCTATTTATTTTTGGTCACCCCCTGTATAAGCTAACCAATATGAAAGTGTTGGATTTATACTTAGAACACATACTTGTCTCTATTAAGGTTGAACATTAAACACTTGAAGACAATTTTGTAATTACTTAATCAATTTGATAAACAAATGGAGTGTGCCTGTGTTTAAGTATTTTGGCTAATTTCTATGCAAAACTTTAGGTGACGTAAATCTTAGAGAAATCTAAGCTGAACACAAAACTAAAATAGTTTACTTTATGAGGATGGATCCAAAAGTTTAGTTTTCCACTTTTATCATGTAATACATAAATAAAACTGTTTGAACACTCCATGAGGAGCATTGATTTTTAAATATTTTGTTTAGTTAGATGTGAACTTTACCTGGTTTTTTGATATTGGATATATTTCTTTGACGTGCCAGTCAGTTTAACAAGAAACACGCTAATGTTTTATTTTGCAACTTTAAACCAATGTTTATAAAATAAGTTAAAGTGGCAAGAGCTTGCTAACCCAGCAAGACTCTTATAGTAAGATTTCATAAGGTCATACAGTTTCCAAAAACATCATAAAGATTTGAAAAACATTTTACATTTGTCTAAAATTCAGGGCTCTGGGATCGATTCATGCTGTACAATTTTCAAGTTTGTTAAATAACATCTAGATGTAATTAATTTTATATATTGACAGATAACTGATGACTGTGTATACTTGTATGCAAAAGAAACATGAAAAAAATTTACATGGTGACCTATATGTTGGAGATACTAACACGAGAAGGAGTCAATAAAAGAAATATATAACCCTTCCTTTTGAGTTGTGTTATAAGGTTTAAGATCAAACTAACCACAAGATGTGATTTATGATGATAGCCAACCATCAAGACTGCCAGTGATAACCCTTAACAAGACTGCTATACTTTGTCTTCACTCTTAAAATCAGATATAATTCTCATAGTCTGTATTAAATGAAGATATGTTTATTGAAAACACAATGATACTTTATTTTCTTCATAATAATAGATAGCTGAAATAATTCTTCATTATAAACTAAATTCACTTTATATCCAACATCCACTGCCCTGAAGGCTGAGTCCAGTGCAGATGACGCTCTCTTTTAAGTGAAATAGGCAAAATCAATCTATTGGAGAGAAAAACAATAGGGGCTTGGGATAGTCTATGACTGTAATGGAATCCTTGAAATTTCAATCTGGGTCCATTTTCAATAGTTTGAGTTTGCTTATTAAAAGAAAGCTTCACTTTGACAAATCCAGCTACCCAATCATAATAGCACTTTTGGGGTCATTTAGACTTATAAGCATCAAAACTGAACATTTCTCTCAAACATTTCTCTCAGAGCCTAATACACTGGACTCTAACACTCAGGGTATATTGAGACATCCTAATTTGTCCTTTACTGTATGGATAGGATATTGTAGGTAATCAGACATGGAAATGAGACTGATCAATGCAATGACCAGGCTTACAAATGAGTTAGTCTTGCTTCAAGAAGGTGGACCCCCCCCTGTATCTACTTCACTAATACAACATATTGTGAGGTGTGTAGTGGGGGGGGGGGGGGGTTCACACAGGGGCTTGTAGCAAGACTACAAATTTATCCTGCACATTTTCATACACTACTTAACCAGCAAGAAATGTTTTGGTAGCAAATTGATTGCAATAATATTCTGATGATTTCAAGAGGGTCACCGTAACCTATACATCAATATATCAGAACATGCATAGGAGACATTTAATGATAACTGGTAATATAATGTGACAAACAGAAATCAATATAGTCTAGTCCCATTCTGCACATGCATCAAGAACCAATATACATACACAGGGAGTCCCTATTGGTTTGATCTGCCATTAGTCTAGCAGTTTTGCAGATGCCAATAAGATCTTAACGAGCTCTATAAATTTTTAGCTGCTTTCAATGACTTTATAATTTTATTTGTATGAGCTTTTTATGCAGTTGGTGGGTTGTTTTTACATTTACATGCTTAGTTGTTTCAGTATTTAGTATACAGTACAACATGCATTAACTTGCAAAATTTCACCATCTACCATTCGTAAAAGACATCGTCCACAAAAAAGTTATTGACTGTAACAATATAGTGAATATACCACCATTTGTGGTGGTGACATTACAAAATAGACAAATAGTTGATGATTCGAAAAAATGCCTCATTTTTGTATATATTTGTAGCGATGCCAAAGACTGAGTTGCAAAATATGTGATCATTATAAACTTTCATTAGTGGAGGACACTTTCAGTTGACAAGAGAAAAATCAATCAATACAACAGTATTGCTTCTGGCTCTGCCATTAAACTGCAATAAAAGCCTAACTGATTGATGTAACATTTAATTTTAAATGAGGAGTCAATAATCAACTCCTGATGAGAGTTAAATGTTTGTGAAAAATTGTCTCCTTTACATGTTTTCAGAAGACCTTTTAAAGTCAAGATGTCACTCTTGAGTAAATCATAATAAAAATATAAAATGTTGAAATATTATATTTAGAAGTTAACCAAGATTGCCTTTGATAACTTCTATCTTTAAAATTAGTTTTTTTACTTCATTCAGAAAAATCCATTGAAGGGTTTAATATAATATTTTGTCACAAGGGAACATAGCTCCAGTAGCTTGAGTGTGTGGAATTATTTCTCAGATCCAGGACCAATATTGCTTTATATTGTTTGCAATGACATTCTCACATTACCCCAAGCATAATGGAATGTGAACATAAGGGTAGAATGTTCTAACCACAAAATTGTTTTAATCCAAGCAATGTTTTCAAATCAAAATCAATGCAATGAAATAATCATGCTTTTATTACCAAAAATAAACATCAAGCAAGAAAGTTTTATTATCAAGAGAAAAAATGAATTGATTTGTTTAATTAAATAATAATTCAGATGATACTGAAAATACTATATGATGTTAAGCATTAACTTTTAAATAAAAGTAGCAAACAGACAAAGGTATACACTAAGCCTATTTTTCTTTCAGCCAAGCACTATAGTTAGTAATTATTGGATCAGCCCATGCTGTATAAGTGGCCCAGAGTGTTATATCTGCTCATAACTATAAGGATTTCTGACCACAAGTATGGGGGACATGATTATAATTAAAGCTTTATGCCTGCCACCAACAGTTTAACATACCACCAATACTTTAACCACATATTTGGAGGTCAGATTTCTCTCCATTTTAAAAATGTGGTATGGTATAATAAAATGAAGGCCATGGTCACTGATGAAAATTTTATTTCTGGATTTTATTTCCATCCAAGAAGCTAAAGATTCAGCACAATAATTTGAAATATGATCAAGTTCAGACTGCCATTTGTATTTTTTTTACTCAAGTGGGGTGGAGGGGGGGGGGAGTGGGGCTTGTACTGTATTTTTTCTATTTTTTTGATGTTACCCCTTCTTTAATTTATAATACATTTAATGTGAGAAAAATGTAATGATCAATTTAGGAAATAAATGCTTCCATAAATGTAATTAAATAATTCACGAAAACCTTTTTTCATAAAAACATCATATTCATGGTCAGTTATCATAATTCATCAATTTTGTTGCCATGATGATGCATAGAAACCAAAATAAACCAGTGATTCAATCCACAAAATGAAACCATAGAACACTTATAGCTCTTACCCGGGATCAGGAATAAATTGGAATAAATTAGGAAGTGTGCCAATTGGTCTCAACATGCATATAATATTGAACTCCCAGAGAAGAGAAAATGCTGCAGTCATATTGAACCAATAAATTGCTTTTGGTCTTCCCAGGTTATTTTGCATGTTTGATATTTGGGAAAATTGATTCACTCATTAGTAAAAATATAAAATATGCATATGGTTATTATTCTAAAATGGCACATTTAAATATTTTATTTTATGAATTTTACAACTAATTTTTATCACAATACAGTAGAACTGCAGAAGCGGCATTTAATCAGATCAAATCAACATTTCAACAAAAGTTATGTAACCTTATTATTTTAATCAAAAATGGAACAGTTGGCAGAATAGCAAAAATCATTTGAACAAAGCTCGCAAACTGATTATATTTTGCAATGGTTACTAAATATAAGCTGCAGTAGCTACCCTACACACATTTGTAGGAAATATTGGAAACACCATCTGGCACAAAAATAAAGCATATTATCTTATACAGTATGAATAGATGTGAATGTGGCCTTAATACTTGATAGGGACATGGATTATCATGAACACGTATATGAATAATATATCAGAGCTTTTTCACTTTAATTTCGCAATTAATATTGAAAATTCAACAACAAAAAATAAACCTACATATTTTTCACGTAAAGCTATGAAGGGAATAGTATAAACCCTGGATATTTTTACATATATTTTCACTTTCAGCAATTAATGGGCAAACAATATTCATACCATGCACTTTATGCATAATCTTACTTCATTCATTGGATATACATGTATGCTGGCGATGTGGAGTAACTTGATTTGAGATATAATATTTATATTTCAGTGTTCATCACATAAACGTTAACTTGTAGAATTCATTCAAGCGAAACCATTTCTGAGTATGAGAAAATTATCTTTTTTACATGTATATCTGCAATAGAAAGAAATGGAAAAGACAACATCCATAATCCAGACACAAAATATTGTAATCTGGCCATGTCCAATTATTGTCACATATTATTATGGCCAAATAGTCAATATAGTTTATCGAAGTCTTTGAGACTGAAATTCTCTGTGACTAAAAGGATAAAGTTTTGCACAGACTTCTACATATAATTCATTGTATGTCTGCTAAACTCCTTTCCCAATCAGCTATGCAAATTTTTGATATGACAGCTAAAAAAAGATTTTTCACAAAATTACCTTTACCATCCACTTTGCATAACAAAATCATTCCCACCAGCGGATCTAGACGGGGGCGTGGGGGCACATGCCCCCCTAAAAAGTCAGAAAATTTGTGTTTTGCCTCATCGCTTTTTACAAAATTTGACTCTTCGCTAACAGTTATTATCACACCCCCCCCCCCTAACACAAAATCCTGGATCCGCCCCTGATTCCTGATATTGAAATAAACAAGAAGGTAACTCGTTACACTGTGATGATTTTGGTGTAATGATAAATTCGAAATTCCAAAAATGAAATCTTACATATAGTAACATCTTGTCTTGGTAGGATACTTTAAAACTTTTGTTGCTTTGTTTATGATATTTCGTAAGGCTTTCGTTGCAAACTTGATTAGTTCCGAAGGGAATGGCACGACAACACCTTTCTAAGTCAATCTTCAGCACTTAGGAATACAATACAATATAAAGTGAAAGTACAATTTGAAATTGTACAGGTCCAACAAAAATGAATTCAAGGATGTCTTGAATTTTCATAATGATTCATAAAAACTTACTGAAAGATCCTGTGGAACATCATATCCTCCAGTCTGCGCTGTTGTCTTCATATCATACTCTGGTTGGTAGCCAGGAGCGGGTCCACCCGATGGATAGTGAGATAGATTCGCTGTCGGGTTGTTATTGTACATATTTGTCAAAATCATGAAAACCAAATCAAGTGTCAGAAATCCAAAAAACGTTGGAGTTTCCCGGCAAAACTTTCTCTAAGTTAATCGTCGTACTATGTGACTTCAGCTTATAGTCCGTATTATGTGGTAGTACTTCCGCGTTCTTTAAGTCAATCGCTATGTTTACAAACTTAAATTGTTCAGTTTAATCTTCTGACCGAGCTAAATCGAGCCCTTTCATCGCTGTCTTTTTGAAAATGATTGGGAAACTCCTCGGTCAATTTATTTGTATGACTAAGGATGACTCATACTTCTAAACTTTTAACCAATCAACGTTTACTACGAGTCACGTGGTATTCTGACGTCAAATTCACTGGAAAATCAATCCTCTACATATTCAAGGGATTTCCCATCAATATCTCGGAATTAAAATGATTTTTTCAAAAAATGTCAATGAAACCTTCATTGTGTATAAAACTGAAACGTAATAAAAAGTTTGAAATCTAGTTGTTTTGTTAATTAACAATAGTTTTTTAACATAGTATAGAACGTAGTAGTTTTGACCATATATGGTCATCAATTAACATATGACTGGATTTACTCCGAAAATGGTGAAAGGGGCGTTACTATGGGAGGAGCATGTATGATGATTGCCATCTAGAACAGTCTGCACTTCCAGGTCATATGAGTGCAAAAGGATTCCCCCTAGGGAATGTTTGGAGTCCACAAACTTCAATAAAGAAAATTATACTTTTCTGATTTATTTAATATCTGATTCATAAATACTTTAAACACATTGTTCATATACATTATTTGTGACATTTGGTCTAATGCCCAATTCATATCCAGGATGAGAATACTGATGAAAATGGCAAAAAGTACCTTCAATTAACAGATAAGGTTTGTTAAGTTGGACTATCAAGAGTTTTGACTTACATCAGAGTCTGTAGGATTAAACAATCTCAGATATAAAATAAAGGCCTACAAGTACATCTGTGCACCTTTGTCAGAGAGTTCAGCTCATTTCTTTTGTCAATTTTAACTAAATTTTGAACTCAACAATTTAAAGTGTAATTTCCCTTGTGCAATCATGGACAATCATTGCAATCAAGCATGTACTGTGACATCTGAATAGAATTATACATACATGTACAACATTTGCATCATATGGTCTTGCATCATGTCTCTGGACTCCCTCCCCTCACCATCGTTTTCACCTCTAGCATGAGAGGTGTGGAATAATAAGGGTAACTGTAATACCAGAAATGTGATAAATATATATTACAAGTTATATCAAAACTCTATCAGGTGAGTGTACGGTCCATTGGTCACTATACTTAAAACTTGTCTATTCCCATATGTTCCGAATTTCAGTAATTTACTTCCCTCCGAACATTTAGCATTTGATTTCATAGATAGTTCACATTGCTCTATAAATGCACTGTAGAGTTCCTGGCCCTTTTGTTTTGCAACATTTCCATGGTATTGCATTTGCTTTCCTTTGATCTTCCCTCCAAGTGTGGCTTGAGGTATTATTAGTACATCACCAGGGAGATCAAGAATTGAAGTATATTTTCCATCATCTGATTCAGAAAGTTTTACACCAAGGATTGTCTTCACTAAAAAAGTGGAAATACGATGTAAGCTAATATTATAATGTTCAATAACTTGCATTCAAAGAACAGTGATATTTCAATTGCTATGCTTTTACAAAAATGTTAATTGCATTCAAAGAACAGTGATAATTCAATTGCTATGCTTTTACAAAAATGTTAATTGCACAAATTGTATATATCTTAAAAGTTAGGTAATAAGAAAGAATTTCAAAGTTCTTCACAATAATAATGAGTTAAAATATTCATTGTTTGTTGATGTCTCAAGTCAAGTGTCATTATGCGGATGCATCAAACATAGAAACAACCAAAAACAAACAACTGAAATGAACCCACTTACCCATTCTGTCAACAATGTCAACAGTTGCATCTTTCAGAAAACACAGATAGATAAGTAGCCCTTTTCCAATCTACAATGTAAGAAACAAATGCATGTACCAAATATTTAATCAATACGACAAAAGCGGCAGATAAGATAATAGGATTGACCAAAAAGAAATTCCAGCCCCCACTCTCTGTGTACCAAGGAAGAGTGGTGGACGATTCCTGGGGGTTGATTTTCCTCCGGTGTGAACAGTACAATGTACTTCCCATTGCATATTGTGTACTGTTACCCTGTGCCATTGAGATAATGCATGGAGCTCTGGATAGGGGTACATGGTGAAATTATATATTGGAGAACCTTGAGGGGAATATGGAATATACGAGTACAAACAGCTAAATTAGGTACAGGAGGGTAGAAGGAGGGGGGCTTCAATATTTTATTTCTGGCTCAGCAAAAATTAATGAACTTGAAGTAGGTTTACTATTGTAGTTTACCTCCACATATTCAGCTTCACTGGTGTCTGAGGGTGGCTTCACTTGAAGCCTAGCTGATAGACATTGCTGCATTACAACTCTGGCATTGCTCAACCCCACTGGTTGACTGTTTGATGACATTTTCTGATAAAATTTATTTCAAGTTCTTTTTATCAGGGATGCTGATGTAAACAATGCCCCCTAAACACTGCCAAATAAAAATCAATTTTGTGCAGCTAAGGGATATTTGGGGGCATTTTGTTCACAACGGTGATCGATAATGATTTCGACAGTAGCTTGACTGCCGTAAAACTATCACAACTCAAACTAATTGAATATATTGTTTTTGATTTGTTAATGATATAGATGACGTCATTTTCAAGATGTCTGCGCCCATGGGACATGACAGAAAAAGGAAAGAAATTTTAGATGATGAAGACCCGATCGAGCGTATGATCGGGAAAACTGGATGCTTAGAGAAGCACTATGCAGTTCAGGTAATTCTAGCTGGATTTATTGTATTGTTAATCAATCGAGGTATCATAAAATCTTATACAAGGTGTATCATCTCCATTATCGCCCATCAAGTTTTGCAAGATTTATGTCTGTTTGTTGTAAATCCAAATGTTTGAGTTGCCTTAAATAGTGCTTAGTTTATAATTAGTTAATATAAATTAACTAAGTTTCTGAAGCTGTTTTCCACTTTGTGCTACCACTTCGAAGGAATTATAATGACGACAGTCCCTGTGTGACGACAGCATTTCTAACAACATAATTTTATTAATTTGATGTACAAACTTGATTTCAAACAACTGATGAATAAATATTTTCTGCTCTTTCAGGACTGTATGGGGGAAAATCAAGATTGGAGAAAGTGTCAGTCGGAAGTAGATACATTCAGAAAATGTATGAGTGACTATTATAAAGCACAAAGTAAAGACTCACCACACAAGACTGCTGACAACAATGCGACAACATAACATATGATGAGTGCAGTGAATGAGAATATAAATCACAATGCGATGAATAACTTATTAACATTAACAAAAACAATTTGGGATCTTTTGACAAATGACTCACTTCACAGAAGCATTCTATTTTGGTAGCTGAATGCAACACTGATTTTGATGGAGTCCTAATAATTCCAAAACAAAAGCCTTAGAATAAAGATGTATGGAACATAAGACCTTGGAGTTAAAAGAATCTATTGACAAATGATTGACTCCATAGACTCATTCTATTGGGGTAGCTGAAAGCCCACACTGAGTATTGTGGAGTCATAATAATTCCACAAAACATTAATACCAAAACAAAGCCTTCTTTAATTCCTCTTTAATGGAATAATCCATGTTTTTCACATTTTCTGTAGATATGAACAAATTATCAAAGAATATATAGATAAAAATCAAAATATTTTTACATTTTCTAAATTTTGCATTTTGGATTATTTGTGAATATGTGGAACTACCTTATACCAGGAATTTCTTCTTTTCATACCAAGTATGCACACTGAGTTTATCTTTCTACAGTGATATAATTTAGGGATATCATGTCTGTTGCAAATTGACTGAGATTCTAGTACTCACCATCTTCACTTTCCACTGGGTCTTCAGGTCATTCTGATACTTATAGCATCTCTCTCTGTTGCATCGCAGATGCTCTGATATTTCCAGGTTGAAATGCCGATCAAAGGGGCGGGCCAAAATATTCATAATATTGATTTAAGCGGTGACGTATTGAATAAGGACCAATCAGATAAACCGAACAGGAAATACTTGATTTAGACACATAAATTTGACTAAATTTGATAAATTCCAACTGGACGAAAGAAATCCAATGAATTGTTTTCTAAGTGAGTCAAGTGACCTTCCATAGCCATCGTGAGGGCTATCCAAACATTTTTTAATGTCTTTATAATTCATACTCATCATCGTCACTTTCCACTGGGTCTACAGGTAGGAACAACTGAAACCTTGTGAATCAAGATGATTACTCACATAACTTGATGAATAGGTTCTCTTTATACATACTCTTACACTCATAAGGGATTGTGTCTAAATATCAAAAGTTAGGAAAAAGTTTATTTATTTAGGGTTGGTGTTAGAAAAGTGACGAATGTAGATTTTTTGAAAAATTCAAATAAAAGGCATATCAACAATTCAGTTATACAGGGGAGGGAACTTAAGCTTGTTTCTCAACAAAAACACCATCCCTAATGCAAAACCAGCTACAAAACAAAAATATTGACATTATACTTCATCTAGAGCATAATTTATTAAATCTATACATGTTGTTGTATAAATAATACATGTTCATTTATAAATTACAACATTCATAAGATAAAGTCACTTGAAATAAATAATGGGTTCGCAAACTATTAACTTAAATGTCAAAAAATGGCTCTGGATTTGTGTACATAATTCACAATGCATAAAACCATGTGGAATATTGTGTAATCCATGTGTACATTGTGTTCAGTTGCTTTTAAAGCTATCATTGCCACTATTTTCAAGACAGATTTGAATGATGGTTTTAAAAAGTAAAGTGCTGCCATCTTTATAATGTGTGAACAATATTATTGTTTTGGAAACTTGAAATATCATTTTCCCTGACAAGCCCGTGCTTCATCAGTTGAGAGTTGGGAGTCCTTGAAATCTACATCTTAGATTTCAAAGAAGTATTGAAATATGTAATAGTCAACGATATTGGAACTACATGTACATCAATTGTAACAGTGGTCTTCCCAGCTTTGAAGCAAGTAAGCACTGCACCCTATGGAGAATTTCAAAAAAGGCTTCTAGTCACTGCATTGTGTATTTTGACCAATCTAAGAATACTGAAAATATGTATGAAGTATGTGAACATTGAAAGGAAAATTCCTGGGAAGAACACTGTAAAAAGGATAGAGCTAAAACTTGTTAAATACAAAGCAAGATTGTGTAATACTGTATTCACAATATTAAAAAGGAATGATAAATAGTAAAGTCAGGTAGATACATGTATACTAATATATATACATGTATATATTATACAAATGCAAAATCTGTATGTCATGAAAAATTCACAAGTAAATTACAAGTTAAAATACACCTTACAGTCAAGTACATTTGTATATACTAATTTGAAAACATAAAATGGATTACTCATGAATAAATTATGAAACATGGATGGGTTTATAAGTAGATATTATAAATAAATCCATCATATATATAAGGGTTATGTACTGCGAGGTTTCGGATATGGGGTTTATCCAGAGGGAGATATGCATATCTACCTGAGGGACCGTAGGGACCGAAGGTAGATGTGCATATCTCACGAGGGATGAACCCAATATCCAAACCGACTGTACATAACTGCTTTATCCTATACCAAGTAGAGTTTTCTGGGGCATATGGCCATTTCAATAGTACAAGGTGTAAAAATAAACAAATCATTCATATGCAAAGTCATTTAATTGCATTACCGGAAGCGGGAAGATATGCACCAGAAGCGGGAAGATACGCACCTAAGCGGGAGATATGGCAGGAGATATGGAGGTCCTGGATATGGAAACCTCAAAATCAGGATATGGGATATATCTTACCAACTTATCTCCCTAAAACTCTACTTGGCATAGGATAAAACGAATTACAGTACATGTACTACATTATGGTCTACATTCTTAATCCTACTCCTAACAAAGTGAAACCATTTTAGTTCTCTTCACTTGATATACATGTACTGTAGGGTGTACATGTATATTTACATGGATATAAAGTGAGCAAATATTAAAGGATATTAAACATACTGGTATGTTGTAATACAAAACAAAACAAAGTAAATAAAATAAATAAAGTTTGACTAGCTTTCGCTAAAATATCTCAATAATTCTTGTTCTTAATGGCAAAATTGTGTAAGACAATATCAAAGAAAAATGCATGGGTGCCAGGCAATTGTGGACAAGTTTATATGAATACAGTATTCTGCTGATGCTGACACTATATAAGATGAGATATATATTCACACACAAGGTAAATAACTACTAGTCAGTACAGTACATAAATATTTCTAACTCAACTTTTTACAAATAAATTAACTTACTTATTGTTTAGAAACTATATGCATTACCAAATATACACTAAACTTTATTTAAAGTTTAAGAACTGCATACTTTGAATGAGCTAACACAGAGTAACTATTTCGCTGTACCACCAGCTAGGGCCTAGTAGAATATTAAGTATAACTAAAGAGAGGAAATTTTATGTACAGTTCATAAGCTATTAAATTGAACCCCTAAGAAAGCATGTTGCATAAACTTGTTCTCTTGGCCAAACTCCATTATTGCCATACCAAGCAGCTCATAGCCTTAAATCAACCCTTTCCCCTTTGTGTTTCCCTCTAACATGATACTGTATATGAACCTACAATGGATGGGGCACAATCAGGTAGTGGTGGGGAATCAGTGGGTGGTACAGATATAATGCTAGGCTATAGCTCTAAAGTGATAAAGCCTAATTTTTCATTTCATTGAACATCAATTAATACTTTATCATAAAGACACCATTCTGATACTCATAGCATCTCTCTCTGTTGCATCACAGATGAGAGGGCATGGCTTACCACGATTTAAAGACACTAGCATTTCTTTCTATCATATTCACTGGAAAATCTTTGATCAGTATAATATGAGAATGGGCAATCTTGTGAGAACAGTCCTTACATTTGATCAAGCCATCTCAATCATATCATTACATTCCTCTTGGATGCGTGAGTATTTTAATAAAATCCCAACAAGGCCAATAAACCAGAGGGCATTATAAACTATCAGCATGCTTACATATTTTTCTGATTCTTCAAAAAACAAACACAAACACTCCTGGGTATTTGAGACCAGAAGATTGAGCCAACAAACAGACAATTTCATTTTTACTTATTTACAGAAAATATGTAAAAAGTTTGCTCTGTGTGTTCTTACTACCGTTTAACAGCACCTATTCTATAATAATAGCAAGATGCAAAATGTTGCCACCTGCCATTTGTTACAGATGTCAAACACCAACCACCATCCACAAAAAAGTTGGAGACTATAACAATCCAAATGCCAACCTCCTGGATTTTTTCCTTGTTTTCAGGAAATTTTTTAATACCAACCTAGTAAACAATCAATTATAGTCTTTTGGCATCTACTATTATGCATATTTAACAGGATAAGAACATAATGTCAATAAAATGTCAAGATGGTATTGGGAAAAACTAGATTAAGAAGATCAGTACCAGATATTTAAGTTACCATAGCCAAGAAGCATAAACTAAATGTTAGCATGCTCTTAACCCATAACACTCCTCAATGTAAAACAATTCTCCAGTTGAAACCTTTTATGGAATAACTGTAAATTCACTTTCAAAATCTTGAGGACCCACGTTGAGTGTTGAAGACATACGCTGACATCAGTTTTAAATGTGTTCTCTTTGACACTAAATCTAAGTAAAATATTCTCTCATGTATGTTGCACATATTAGAGTAAACTCTCAGCCTCCTCTTCATCTATAGATCTACTCCTGATTATATGGTTGCTCATGTGGCCATTTTGTGTAGAGCGCTTTTTCTTAGATTGTTTTGGAGATGATTCAGAGGCGTTGCTATGGAGATCAAGGTCATTTGAACGGGGTGATTGTTCAACAGAAAATTCCTCTGTTTCACTCATGGATTCATCCAATAAACCTGAAAAAATTATCAATCTTTATATTCATAGACAAACAATACTGTAGACTACATACAAAAAATATACAGATATAATGTAAATTCACATTAACTGGTTCAGACATAAATTATTTTCTTCTGTTACTATATAGCATGGGCCCATATAGTATAACCTGTTGAAGTGGAACACCTTTGGTATCTCTTAAAGTGTTCGACTTATAGAGGCTGATTTAACATTAGCCAGTTGCTCTTGGAACTGTGAAAAGTGTTCTACTAACAGAGGTGTTCCAATTCGAGAGGTGTTTCACTTAAATGGTTTCACTGTACTTGTAACTAATTTTTGCCTGGGTTCTGGATAAGTTAAAATTTGCCAATTTAGTGTAAGGTGTCACCAAGTCCAGGCTAACTGAGCTTTTGATTTATCTTTTCCCTCTTGTACTTACATGCTTCCTTAAAAAATCCCCAGGAATACTCTGTTCGGTGTAAAGGGAATTCAGAATGGAAGTATACTATCCTATTGTGTTTTTCTAATTTAAAAATCTCTATTTTGAACTGGATAAGACAAATGTTAGATGTAGATCAGATTCTCCAAAATAATAGAAAATCTCCGTAAGTACAAAAAATACTCATAGCACAATTTAAAAACCCCTAAAATTAGTTGAAGCAGTTGTACATATTCAGATAATACAAAAGAGAAGGCAATCAATGAATTGTGACAAATTATCAATGAAATAAACTCTAATTTAGCATCAGGCTTTATCTTGTATTACATAATTACTAAAATTAACATAGTTTTAATTACATAATTACTAAAATTAACATGGTTTTAATTACACAGCAAGTAAGATTTTAATAACATGCATCACTTAATTTTATGTAAAAGTTTTCAAAGTAGGACATAAACAGTAAAGGGTCTTGTATAAATTAAAGGGGGGGGGGGGTTAGTCAAATTAATGACACAAAACGAAAACTAGCCTGTCAAACTGCCTAATGTTGCAACCAAGGCAAGATGGAAATACATTCAAAAAAAATTTCAAAAATTAATAATTCCATACTTTCATAACCAAGAGGATGGAATAGTTCCATTCGACTTGGTTTTAATGTTTCCTTTGTGCTTAATTTGTTCATAAACCAAAACATCATTCTAAACTAACCATTTTGAACAAAAATCAAAATAATGATCTTGTGAACTTACCATCCTAAACAAAAAACAAATAATGATCATGTAAGCTACTCTCCGCTAACTAAAGCAAACTCTCTACACCACAAAGTTTCAGACGATTAAAGCTAAATTGGTATATTGTGCCATCAAGAGTATGTAGTGCAATGATACTTAATGACTTTATGACTAAAGATCCAAGCTATATATTTATTTCCAAAATCCTTCAAGCTTTTAGAATATAGTCTCACAAATGGGCAAAATCAGCAATTTGGGGGAGGGGATTATAAGGTATTTAGCAAAATTCTAGGATATTTCAAGCCATAGTGAAAAGGACTAGACCTGCGTAGTAACAAAGCTCAACATTGCAATCCTCCACCATGACAACATAAAATATAATATATGCATACAGTGGAACTAGTAAACATATGAATACCAAACCAGCATCATTGTTATGGTAATGATAATATCATATATCACCAGTACCAACATGTTTTGTTCATATTTACAGCATTAAGAATTTTGTTTTTGCACAATTACAAATTTTAAAATATAATGTATACATTTAAAGGAAGCCAGAATTCAAGTAAAAATTAGTACCATGGGTACTGGGCTCACATGGTCACATTTTTGCTGATTTTTTGTTACAAAATTATTTCAAGCCATCTGTCTCTCAGTCAATTAAAATGGCTGAAAAAAAAAACGGATATCATTTTTTGCCAATAATTTGTAACAAAATTATTTCATGCAACTACTCTTTACAGTGACATGGCTTTTTGCAATGCAAGACACCTAAAATTATTTGTAAAGCTAGGAAATGGGCAAAAATTGAATTTCGCGAGACAAAAATGGCGACCATTTTGAAATCAGGCAAGCTTTTGAACCAGGAGTCATAGGGGAGTTTTTTGTATTGATGTTGAACAAAAATAACTTGAAACTGGTTGACAGAGGTTTTAAGCAAATGGTCCAAAAGAGGATTTCCCGAGACAGATGGACAAATCAATGTTAACTAAAATGGCTGAAAATAAAAAAAACGGATATAATATTTTGCTGATTATTTGTAACAAAATTATTTCATACAACTACCTTTTACAGTGACATGGCTTTTTACAATGCAGGACAGCTGAAATTATTTGTAGAGCTAGGAAATGGGCAAAAAGTGAATTTTGCGAAACAAGAATGGCAACCATTTTGAAAATAGGCGAGCTTTTGAACCAAGAGTCATAGGAGAGTTTTTTGTATTGATGTTGAACAAAATTAACTTAAAATGGGAATCCTATCGACAGAGGGTTTAAGGTAAATGGTCCAAAAGTGGATTTTGCGAGACAGATGGACAAATCAATGTTAACTAAAATGGCTGATAATAAATAAATGGATATAATTTTTCGCTGATTTTTCGTAACAAAATTATTTCATACATCTACTCTTTACATTGACATGGATTTATACAATGTAGGACACTTGAAATTATTTGTAAAGCTAGGAAATGGGTCAAAAGTGAATTTCGCGAGACAAAAATGGCGGCCATTTTGAAAATAGGCGAGCTTTTAAACCAGGAGTCATAGGTTAGTTTTCTGAATTGATGTTGAACAGAAATAACTTAAAACAGGAATCCTATCGACAGAGGTTTTAAAACGTGCCACAGAAAGTGGATTTCGCGAGTCAGATAGACAAATCAATGTTAACTAAAATGGCTGAAAATAAAAAAAATGGATACAATTTTTCGCTGATTTTTTGTAACAAAATTATTTCATATATCTACCCTTTACATTGACATGGATTTTTACAATGTAGGACACCTGAAATTATTTGTAAAGCTAGGAAATGGGTCAAAAGTGAATTTCGCGAGACAAAAGTGACGGCCATTTTGAAAATAGCCGAGCTTTTGAACCAAGAGTCATAGGAGAGTTTTTTGTATTGATGTTGAACAAAAATAACTTAAAATGGGATTCCTATCGACAGAGGGTTAAAGGTAAATGGTCCAAAAGTGAATTTTGCGAGACAGATGGACAAATCAATGTTAACTAAAATGGCTGAAAATAAATAAATGGATATAATTTTTCGCTGATTTTTCATAACAAAATTATTTCATACATCTACTCTTTACTTTGCAATGGACTTCTACAATGTAGGACACTTGAAATTATTTGTAAGGCTAGGAAAATTGGTCAAAGTGAATTTCGCGAGACAAAAATGGCGGCCATTTTGAAAATAGGCGAGCTTTTGAACCAGGAGTCATAGGGGAGTTTTCTGAATTCATGTTGAACAGAAATAACTTATAACAGGAATCCTATCGACAGAGGTTTTAAAACGTGCCACTGTTATTGACAGAAAGTGAATTTTGCGAGTCAGATAGACAAATCAATGTTAACTAAAATGGCTGAAAATAAAAAAATGGATACAATTTTTCGCTGATTTTTTGTAACAAAATTATTTCACATATCTAATCTTTACATTGACATGGATTTTTACAATGTAGGACACCTGAAATTATTTGTAAAGCTAGGAAATGAGCCAAAAGTGAATTTCGCGAGACAAAAGTGACGGTCATTTTGAAAATAGGCGAGCTTTTGAACCAGGAGTCATAGGGGGGTTTTCTGTATTGATGTTGAACAGAAATAACTTAAAACAGGAATCCTATCGACAGAGGTTTTAAAACGTGCCACTATTGTTGACGGACGGACGGACAGACGGACGGACGGACGGACAGACAGACGGACAAGTGAGCGATTGCAATAGCTCACCATGTGAGCTAATAATAAATGAGAAAATCTGATTGAAATTGAACTAGCCCCCACCAAGACATCATCCTCTAAAGCAGGTGTCCAGGATCCGTACATCCTACACTGGATAATGGAGTCCTGCGAGTGGAGGATGCGAGAAAGTATGAAGAAAACCATAAACAAAAGCATACTGAATGGTAATGATCCCTAATTGGGATATTTAGGACTCTCTACTTACTAGGAAGGGTGCGCTCTAATACATAATAAAAACACATCATTATGTTGTACTCAATCAAGATAGTTTGCATCTAATCATAAATAAACTAGTTTTCAGTGCTTCAAAATACAGCTATTATACATAACAAATCATCTAAACATTTGCAAATAATTACGATACTAGAAAAAACTTATTTTAACCAAGATGCATTACTGTTATGTTTGTTACCATATTAGGTGGTGATTTCCACCAGTCCATGTGTATCTAATAGATTTTGCAATAAACATATGATGAATAAATTAAAACATCATCACATTTTTATCAAAGGTGTACATGCTCTTTACTAAGATGTATTTTCCAGGGGCGGATCTGGGAACCAACAAGGGGGGGGGCCCAAACTCTTGGTCTGAGAAAAAAACTTCAGCACTTGCGCGGAAAAAAATTTTGGGCGCCAAAAACCCAAAAGTGGGCCCAAATTTTGAAATTTTGTGGCCCATTTTCTTCAAAATTTGGCCTAAAATTAAAAAATAAGGCCTTAGAAGGCCGATTTATGACCAAAAAGGCCTACTTTTTGGGACCTTTAGGCCTTTTTCGGCTCAAAATCTTTTTTGGGCACAATTTTTTTTTTCTGGGCCCACCCAAGGGGGGGGGGGGGGGGGCCCGGGCCCCTGGGCCCCCCCCCCAGATCCGCCAGTGTTTTCCGTGTGATAATCCATGAGTTCATGGTGCACACAACTAAACATGAACAGTTGCTATAGCGATCAAATCATTTTTAGCATATTTCAAGCCATAAAGAAAGGGATATTTCAGTATTACATCAATGCTTTAATTTGCAATCATTTAATTTAAAAGACAAAACATGCACTGTTTTTTCACTTATTATTGCCATTGTAAAGTTTCTCATAAAACAGTAAAATTGTTTGTATTTGTGTTTGCTTTTAATAAATTATCACTTCACAAATTTCCATGCTGAATTTGACAGCATACTGTAAACCCTTTTAACATGAATGAGTCACTACAGTACACTAAGGAACAAAATAATGAATTGTGGTCCAGGTATGCACATGAAATGCAAAGAAAGTACCAACAAAGAAAATTCAAAAACCACTGCAGTGACTTAAAAAAGGTGAATTTTCAAAACTGAAGCAAAGCATGCTGAAATTTTTTTAATTTTATGAATATTTATGCCAGAAGTAGCAGGAAAAATATGGTACAATTTTCGAAATGATGGAAAAATGAACAAAACAGATTTCACTTTGGTTGACATAAGTGTTGGATGGACAAACTGACATATGCAAGGCTTTACTATACCATCGCTACCAAACTGCGTTGGGATAACAAAAGAGCCAACTGAAATTTAAGGACACTAGCTGTTACTCATATACAGTCTCTGTAACATCCTCATAGAAAGAGGCTTCATGGGTATATGGTCTACACCAGGCCCGTAGCCAGGATTTGCCAAGGGGGTTCACTTTTTAGAAAATTCCAGGGGGGTTCACTTTTGACAATTTTGGTCAAAAAATGGCAAAAATCACTTAAAAAGTGCTCAGAATGGTAAAAAACTGCACTGTATTTCATGTCTTATATTTATCTTGTATTTCATACTGTACATATTACTATCAAGTCGTTAACTGGTAACCTACCTGTTATTTCAAACTCTTCCATGTGTAAAGGGGGCCTCTCTGTGTGCAGGTTGAAGTAGAGATAACTCCGACTTGGCCATAACAGATGCATCAATACACAGTAGGACAGGAAATCTGCTGCATATGTCATACCTGTAGCAGCAGAAACTTAAAGGTGAGCAAAATTCACAAAATTCTCTAAAACTGACACAATGTTTTGGAGAGGTAGCTTGATAGATCTGATTATGCCATTTATTTCAGTTTCAGAAAGTAGGCATGATAAATAAGAAATGAACCTCTTAGACCTGAGATAATGATGTTAAATTTGAAAAGAATTGTAAAACAAGACGAGGCATTAACATGCAAAATGTCACCACCTGCCTTTTGTTACAGACACCCACCACTGACCATCAAATGCCGACTGACAAACACTGTCTAAAAGTTGGAGACTATAACAATATGTAACCACTTCTAGTGGTGACATAAAAACAGGCTAAGAGTGTTCCTATAAATTGACTTACTGAGAATGGTCTTAAATCGCCACAGAGCAGACACCTGACTCCCAATTAGTGCAACAATTGGCAAATACACAAACCAGACAAGGAAACCAGCTCCAAAGTGAAGATAAAATCGCATCTTTGGTTGATGATTCTCCAGTAGGAATGTTTCACGCAGTTCAAACAGGAACCAAACCATAAGTGCCATGCGGAATGCTAGTATTGTGTATCCCGGCCACGTCTGCCATTCATCTTTGTCTGAGATGATGTCCATCTCAGTCTGAAGAATAATATAATCATATTATAGTCTTGCATCAAGCCCTTGTACTTGTGTTGACCCCTCATTATCTCACTAACATTCCTGGGTTGGAAAATAGGAGATGGTTATCAGACCTACTATCAAATAATGGTGTGTAATAATGAAAAACAATGTACAAATTAAAATGTACTTAGTATATACATGAAATCATATTGAGTCTATTGACAGGGAGCTTACACTTAAAATGTGCCAAAATTAGACCAGAGAGTGTTTGCAACATGCAACTCACATAGTGAGCTAATAAACATATCTAGAGTGCTGAAGTTGACTTACGAAATTCCATATGAAGAGGAAGATGTTGGCCGCTGTGTACAATGTCCAAGCTGTGAAAAGGAGTATTTTAGACTTAGTTGTCAATGTTTGCCTTGTAATAGTCCAGCCTTTTACTATCAATAACAATAGTAACATAAATAAACACTCAGCAAACATGTCTATGAAATTGCCTGCTAACTTCATCAGATTGCTTCCCTCCCCATCAAAAGCAAATTTGAAAAAGTGGATAAAATTCAGTACTATTCCAATGAACTCCAGGATGATACATGCTGTGAGTAATCGCATTAAGTTATGTCTCTGTCGCCTCAGAGCATATAGTTGTATAGGGACTATTATGATAAACGCCACAAGAAAAATGGCATATATTTCAACCACATCATGTAGTTCAAATGAGAACTGATGTTCAAAGGGATTAAAGTGTTTAGTGTAAGGATTTCCATTGACCATCCAAATGTCATACTCTAGTTCAATTTCTTCATCACTGTCATGTAGCCATTTACACAGTGTATCTCCTTTGTCTCCACGGTAACAAGACACCAGGCTTATAAACCAAAACCTATAAAAAAGAAAAACATATTTTTATAAAATTGCAATTCAAAATTAATTTCCAGCAATTGGACATGTGATGAACGTTATAATTCATATGTACTGTAATACTTATAAAGCCCGGTATACACCAATGGGGCAAAATCCCACTTGCCCCATCGAGTCCCATCTTGCCCCATCGAATCCCAATTTGCCCCATCGAATCCCACGAAGTCCCATTGGACCTTGATGACTTTGCCCCATCGTGCCCCATGGATTCCCATCAAGCCCCATGGAGTCCCATCAAATCCCACCGTGCCCCATTGGTGTATGTCGGGCTTCGTACAACACGTCATATGACCGAAAATCCCACGATGCCCCATGGAAAGAATGAACATGTTCATTCTCGATGGGACTCCATGGGACTCCGTGGGATTTTGCCCCATCTTGCCCCATCGAGTCCCACCGAGTCCCACGTGGGACTTCATGGGACCTCATGGGACCTCGTGGGACTCGATGGGGCAAGATGGGGCAAAATCCCACGAAGTCCCATGGAGTCCCACGGACTTCATGGGGCAAAATCCCAAAAGGTCCCACGAGGTCCCACGCAATGTTAAGTCTATGGAGGTCCCAACTTGCCCCATTGGTGTATACCGGGCTTTAGATTAGAAATTATTAATAAAACATGTTAAATGATTAATAATGTATAAAGAATATAAAATAAGTTTTTAATTCTTTTAATTAAAACGATACTGTAATTACAAGTGGATCAAATGTAAATGGTGAAATAAAATATACATTATATTGTTTTACATGTACATTGTATTTTCTCCACATGTAATTAGGATGCACTGGATGAAAGCCTCCCAAGTGTGGGCAATCTGTAAAATGAGGTAATTTATTGGATGAAATTTTGCCCATATATATTTATATTCTCTATTATGTTGATAAATCACACATTTATATACAGACAATGAACGTATGATATGTATAAATTCATGGGATATGTATACATTAAATGTATGGATTATACAGTGCAATAGAGTACATGTATTTCTGTAATGTGTACCTTGGCTGTTTTGTGTCCTGGATTTTATATGTAAACTGATATCCCTTCACAACTTTGTCAGGGGCATCTTCTTCCGAACAAAGTTTATCCGTATCACACGGTACTTTTCGTAAGAAGTCTTCTTTACCATCCTTTTTACACTGACGATCCCATGCAATCGTGTCAATTTTATTAAACATTAGTGGGCAAGCTTTAGATCGTGGTACAACTGTCCTGTTGCCATAAAATTCTAAGAAGTATTCGCTGTCAACTACAACTAACATTCTTTTTGTATTTTTCGTTGTAAAATTAGATTTTGCTGTTATATTGCCATATATGTATCCTCTTGTGTTCAAAATATCTGACATATCAGTCTGTTGAACTCCAAATCGTCCGAGAAAATTTAAGTATTCAGAAGTCCTCCAAGATCCCTTGACACGTAATCCAGTGCACGGGACACATGCGAATAAAATTATACTAAATATAACAGAAAATGATGTCCAAGTTAGCGTAATACGGGATTTCTTTTGGAAACATACTGTTTTTGTCATATTATGTGCTGCCATTTTGAATTTTGGCAAAAATCACGTGACAGTCATGTGACTAATGATAAAATACTTAATTTATATCTTACAGAAAGATTTCACATTATCTCTTACATCTAAATGAATGTTATTTATTTCTTAGAATCTATTAAGTATTGTTTTCAAGAGTAAAAGTGGTATAAAGCAGTGATTTTGTTTCTAGTAGAAGTAGTCACGTGACTTTTCTGATGCAAAATGGCAGAAATTGAAAATTATTCAAAATCTCAAAATTGATACATTTTCACTATTTGACACTAACTTAAGAAGTAAAACCACTGCAAAACGAAACTACGACATACATAAATATGGTAAGAAAATTATGGCCAGTAATTACATTCTCATTTTAAGTTTCTTTGGTTGAATTCTTTGAGATTTACAACGAATTCCATCGGTTTGTATTTTTTTTCATTTTTCTCAAGAAGGTTATCAATAAAAAGACTCAACAGCCCCCAACCGCAATGTCGTCTATGTAGTTAATTCAGGCCTGTCAACTGTCCCGCAATTTCCGTTTTTGTCACGCATTTGCTGAAGAATTTGAAGTCACGCCAGTTATTTATGCGTGACAGACAATGTCACGCAAATACGCATTTTACCTGGTAATTGTCAAGCGAAAAATTTGAGGTGTTCAAAATTTGGCAAGATGTAATAAAATTTAACCAAGGTGTTCAAAATTTGAATCAAGGTGTTCAGATTTGGACCAAGGTGTTCACATTTTGAGGGGAGGTGTTCAACATTTCCAAGTCACTCATGTTAGGTGTTCCCAAGTTGACAGGCCTGTTAAGGTGCTATGGAAGTTAACAGGAAATGACAAAACAGGAAGTGACAATTTTTTTTGCATTTTTAGATATTGTTTGAATAAAGATAACAGATTTCTGGTTTGACCCCCAGTCAATTTAACTATTTCCACATATCATTTACATGACCAGGATCACAATGTGCATGGTCAGAATGACCCTAAACATGATGAAATAACCTTTTTAGCCCTTTGAAAGTGTGACTGAAAAAAAGCTAAAAGTAGGAGCGTGGGGAAGGTCACTGAACAGAATCTTTTGAATTTTTCAGAAAATGTGCCCAATATATTGCTCTAAATGATACAATCTTTGAAAATTTGATATCATTCATAGAAAAAGAAAAAAAAATGAAAAAAATGATTTGAAAAGCGATCTATTTTCCTTTTTATGACCAACATTTTTGTTTTAGACAATTTTCTAAAATTTCAAAGATTGTACTAGTTAGAGCATTATATTGGGCACATTTTCTGAAAAATTCAAAAGATTCTGTTCAGTGACTATCCCTACGCTCCTACTTTTAGCTTTTTTTCAGTCACACTTTCAAAGGGCTAAAAAGGTTATTTCATTATGTTTAGGGTCATTCTGACCATGCACATTGTGATCCTGGTCATATAAATGATATGTGGATATAGTTAAATTGACTGGAGGTCAAACCAGAACTCTGTTATCTTTATTCAAAAAATATCTAAAAATGCAAAAAAAATTGTCACTTCCTGTTTTGTCATTTCCTGTTAACTTCCATAGCACCTTAATTGTTAGACACACATTACAGAGTTTCCTTTGTCTGATATTACCTAAATGGATGACATGTTGCCCCCCTCACAGGAACCTGTATCAACACCTGACAGTGACACTGACATCTATTGGTGACAAAACCCTGGAAATATATCTCTTTGGTCACTAATAGATGTCACTGTCAGGTGTTGATACAGGTTCATGTGGCCCCCCAGTCCTCTAGGGAAAGAACAAAAAAACTTTAGTTGGAGAAAAAAGTGCTGTGTACAGTGCTGATACAAATTAATTGATAAGTCAAATAAGTTGCATATTTTCTTGAATTCTAACATCTAATGTCCCAAACTCGCCCAAACTGCAGAAAAGTATACACCGTGAAACATATTTACCAAAATGAGTGTCTCCAAGGCTTCATACCAGAGTATGCATAATGCATTTGTCACGAGTTTGAGCTGAAATTTCGCTAAAATGAAGTAAGGCCCGGGTAATCTCCGCCAGGTTTGTTTATTGTGGTTAGCTAAGTGGTCAGAAGCAAATAATTCATGTGCGCAAAATAATCAAATAATCTGATTGGTTTAAACTTTTAGTGTGCATGCTCACAAATCACGATGTGTGCCATGTCTTTTTCTAGTGATTTCGTTTCGTTTCATAAAGTTTGTGTTTCAGTGTAACTTCCGCAAAAATGGCAGACCAATGATAGAATTATGTAATAGCAAAACTTTTGTTTTATTTGTGCATTCTATCTATCAGATAAGAGTCTCAGGGGTATATAGGCAAATCCATTTTGATTGGAGAACTCTGTCTAGTTTGAAAACTCAACCTTTATTATTTTGTATCAGCACTATAGACATTTTGCATGTTATTGCCTAACACCAGATCATACAGAGAATTTGTCAGTTTGTTATTAAAGTTTTTTATTTCCTTATTACTTTTCATAGAAATACCATGGACATTTACTTGTAAACCCCAGAAATCATGTTTTCATCAAAGTTTTTCAATTTTTTAGGACAGAAACATGGAGATCGTGGAGCAGTATAATATTGACGGTCAGCGGAGGGGTATGATTAGTTAAGTCATAGATAAGCAGTTCAGATGTTTGAGCTACTGAAATTGGAACTTGACTACACTTGATACAGTGTTGAGAAATAGCTTTGTTTCCATGGTGACTAATTAAACATAGCACAATGGCATAGTTATAGGAATAACAAACTCATATTGTTTATACTAATAGCTTAAGAGACAAGAGAGCGCTGGATTAGAGAAGATAGAACATATATTTTTATGCATTATTTATTATCGAAAGTGTAGTCAATTTAATACATACAACAGTATTTATAACTTATACATTGAAGCAGTGGCAAACATAGAGAGAAACATAGTAACGTTATACTGTTAATTGTGCAGTAACCATGGCGAAATGTTGCATTGAACAGTTGAAGCAGTGTAGTAAATATGATTTGCATCTACTTATGAGGATTATTGCCATTGCGTTGGGTGTTTATACCGTGACATTTTTAATTGTTCTACCCTGGATTTGTAATGAGTGGGCGTATAGTAAATATTTCCAAGATTCCAACACTAGAGAGAAACAGTTACGTAACAAGGTTGACAAAATAAATACTGAACGACTATCTAAAGCGAAGGAATATTTTAATCAAAGTGATCCTGAGGAATCCATAAAGTTTTACAAGTTGCTTGAAATGAATAGCCATATTGACATTGCGGTGGGCGTCGTTACTGTAAAACGAACACATCCAAAGCTTGAATTAGGATATCTTACTCAGGTCATGCAAGCTATTGATAGTATATTCAAGACACACTCTAAAAATTTAAACAATGTTCTTTTTATCTGCAACACAGATGACTCTCCCAAGGATTATCATGAAGCAAAATATTTATCAGAGTTCGTCCCCATGCATATCCTTCCACATTACAAACAAGGTCCATCTGATAAATTCAGTAAAGAAACATCTGATTATGCTTTCTGTTTACAAGCAGGACTTGATTATAACCCAGATTATGTTCTTATTATCGAAGATGACACAATACCATATAAGGACATATTTACTGTGATAGAACATAGTCTAGCTAGGTTACGATCTCAGCATTATAGTCAAAGTAAAGACTGGTGCTACCTGAAACTGTTCTATCCACAGAAGTGGCAGGGATACGCAAATGAATTAATGACAATTATTGAAATAATAGGTCTCGCTGCAGTTGGTGGATGCGCTACAGTTGCCGTATTATTTGTATCTTCTAAACGAGTTACGTCAAACCTCACAAAGTGTATCTGCTTTGTTTTAGGTGCCATTTACAGTGTCTTATTTTGTGTCATGATAGGCAGACAGTATTTTCTTGAACTAAGGAGATTATTGTCACCATGGCTTTACCGGGTTATTAGTGCACCCGACTGCTGCTCCCCTGCTATACTTTATCCTCAGCATATCCTTAATCAACTTATTCCATTCCTGAATAGTACCATTAGTAATAAAGACAAGCCCTTTGACTATGCTTTGGATGACTTTGTTAGACTTCACAACTATGAGCAGTACCTTGTAGAACCTAATTTACTAAACCATATAGGCATGTATTCATCACTAAAAGCCCAGTCATCAGATCCTGAAATGTTTTTATAGCACCCTTGGGGATTTTCCGGGCAGGCGTACAGGCGTCCCAATAAATCTTGATATAGATATCATTTGAGAATCATATATTACATATATTTATTTGATGGTATATAAATTTTGCAGATTTCAAATTTTAAAAGATAAATGAGTTTGTATCTATTTTGCTAGAACTCTTATGGCTCACTCTATTGACCAATCATGTACATTGGCTTTCCAATTGATATATATTGTAAAATATAATGTGATTTTTATGTATTGAATATAATATGGAGATTAAACCTATGTATGGAAAAGTTGACTTTTTATATTCAGATTAATAATTTGTATGATAAATAAGGATTTGTGTTATTTAGATTCCCAATTTTGCCCCTTGTGCTTTCACACAATTATAAAAATCACTTTTGATGAAAAGCCAAGAGGCAAAACTGTGAAAAAAGATCCTAAAAGAAGTATTGAGCAAGGGTGCACAGTTCACAAAGTAGGATTCTTTTTTATTCAGTTTATTTTATTGCAAATTATCATCTCAAAATACGAATACAAATTGGGGCTGTATATAGCCACATTTAATACAAATTTAAGATACATAGTACTATGAATCGGTCACAGATTTTAAGAGAATATACAGGTGGTGGAAAGGGTGACTAGATTGATAAGATTCTTTTGACAATGACCTATTGTGGACTGTTTAGTTTTGGAGAAAAGGTAGGGAGAACAGTCAGAACTGTTGGGCTTGAAAATTGGTATGAGACTGACACTTCATAATTTTATTATGAATAAATCAATGGTTTTTATTATTCTTAATAGCAATCATATCAATACAACAAGCTAGTGGGGTATTTTACTTTGAAAAATAAATTATGTAAAATTCCTTATACTTCTAGGTAAAATGTCTTGCTCCAGTACCAAAATTAAAAGTTCCCATTCAGTGAAATCATACTCTCTAATATTTCTCTGAGATATGAAACCTCTTTCAAAAACATCTTTTTGAAATTAAAGGCAGAATCAGTTAAATAGGGGTTGACAAAATTGCAGGCAACATGAATACACTTGACATTCCAATGTCATCCTGACAATCTCAAATACAATATCTCCCAAAGCTCCATGATTTGTCAGTGAAGTTATTTTCGATTCAAACGGGAGAACTATTAAATTCTCACAAATTATAGACCTTATTTATAGAAAAAATCAATAGGTTATTGTAAAGATCTTTAAATTTCTCAAATAATGTATACACTACCACATTTCCAGACAAGCTACTTTTTTTATCTAAGAATTCAGAACTTATTAGTATGGGTATGCTGAGTACATGAAAAGAAAGTCAACATTGATTGAATGGATTTAAACTGAAATTAGTGAGTGAATGTAGTAAGCTAAAGGACTTGGTTTACAGAAAAAACTTTATACCAATAAGGCCAACACAATCATACAATTGCAATAAAAAATTAATTTACTCAGCATACCCTTACTAATAATCAGTTATGAATTCTTAGATCAAAAAAGTAGCTTGTCTGAAAATGTGGTAGTGTACACATTATTTGTGAAATAAATTAGATATATGTTAAAGATGATATCCCTTTTAAAATTAGAAATGACCTTATGAATGATCAGGGTGACTCCTTATGGATTGAATTGAGCATTAACTATAAGTCATATCTATATGCAATTTATTATAGGTCACCATCGCAAACTCAAAATGAGGCAAATGAATTCTGCACTAGGTTCTCAAACTCATGCAATTTGGCACTTGACTCTAACCCAGAAGCTATTTTTATTAATGGAGATTTTAATGCAAGGAGTAAACAATGGTGGGCCTTAGACAATGAAAATTTCACAGGAAAAAAATTATTTGAACACATTGAAGAACTTGGACTTTTTCAGCTTATAGATGAACCAACGCGAATAACAAATACCAGTAGATCATGTATTGATCTTCTCATTTCAAATAGCCCTGATATTATAACAAATGCTTATGTTTCTCCTCCTATTGGTAACACTGACCATTGCTCAATAAACACGGAGTGTTTTCTTAAAACTCTTAAAAACCGTCCTTATTCAAGAAAAATTTGGAAATATGACCAAGCAGATATAAATCTAATTAACAACTCAGTTAGAGCAGCAGACTTTGATCACTTGATAGATAGTAGTAATGATTTAGATGACATAGTAAGCAATTTTTCTAGAGGGTTACTTGCAATTTTTACAGATCTTATTCCAAACTCTGATATTGAAATTAAACCTACGGATAAGCCATGGTTTACAAGCGATATCAAAACCTTGATAAATAAAAGAAATAAATTACATCGTAAGTACAGGAAAACACATGATGACAAATACTTTAAGAAATATACTGATCAATGTAATCTTGTTAATGATGCTATTCGTGAGGCCAAAGAGGCAATGGAATCAAGGTTGTACTATAAATTAAGTAATCAGAGATATGGAAGCAAAGGATACTGGTCAATTGTAAGTAGGCTTTTGGGAAAATCTAAAAATAGTAAAATACCACTTCTTTGTGATGCTAGGGGTAACAGTTACACTGATAGCCATGACAAAGCAAACTTGCTACTGTCTCATTTCACTGACAAATATCATATAAATTATCAAGAAGGAAATGAAACTTTTATTCCAAGAACTGATCAATCTTTTGACCTACTCTCTACTAATGATAGAGAGGTTTATAGCATTTTACTTGGGTTAGACACAAATAAAGCTACTGGCCCTGACATGTTAAGCAATAGAATGCTTAAAATGGCAGCACCATCACTTTCACCGATATTATCAAAATTATTAAACAAAATGTTCATTCTTAATAAATACCCCCAACCTTGGAAGGTAGGCCACGTTGTAGCAATTCATAAAAGTAAAGACAAAACAGATGTAAAAAATTATAGACCTATAACTCTCCTGAGCTGTATATCTAAAGTTGCAGAACGCGTAATCTTCAAAAGACTTTTTGACCATCTAATTGTGAACAATTTATTTTATAACCTCCAAAGTGGCTTTTTGCCAGGTCACAGCACCCAGGCACAGCTTCTAAGTATAATTGATGTCATAACTAATGAAATTGAAAATGGGGCCAATGTAAGGGGATTTATCTTGACATTTCGGCCGCCTTTGATTCAATGCCCCATGGGCTACTATTAAAAAAACTGGAAATGTATGGTTTTGGTCATAACATCATAGAATTAATGAAATCGTACCTATCAAATAGACAAGTGAAAGTTGTATTGGATGGCCAAGAGTCTGAACTATCTGAGATGAACCATATAAACGCAGGAGTACCTCAAGGCTCCATATTAGGCCCCCTCCTGTTTCTAATTTATATCAATGATTTACCTGATAACTTAAATACCAAATGTTTTATATATGCAGACGACACGTCACTTTACCAATCCTTCACAGCTGAAACAGCAGCTGATAAGAATAATGAATTACAAGAGGATCTAAATAAAATTCTCTTATGGTCAAATACATGGAAATTAAACTTCAAAGCTAGTAAAAGTAAAGATATGACTTTTTTTAATCCAAGAAAGCGCGAAATTTTGACCCCAGATCTTTCCCTTGGTAATGACAAGTTACCGAGAGTAAACAATCACAAGCACTTGGGCTTGATTTTGGACAAAAATCTCACTTTTGACTATCACATTACTGAACTTGTAGCAAGAATAGATAAACTCATAAATCCGTTAAAAGTCTTCAGTAAGAAAATAAGTGGTAAACACCTTGAAACAATTTTTAATTCTTTTATTTTGCCACTCTTTGATTATTGTGACATTCTTTACGGATGTGCAAATTTGACAAAACTACAACTTTTAGACCGCCTTTACTATAAAGCTGCAATTATTTGTTCAGGTGCCATGCATGGAACATCAGCCACAAAAGTGTTGAATACTTTAAATTGGCCCACACTCTCAAATAGACGTCAATATCATAGAGCTACCTTTATGTATAGAGCTCACAACAACTTGCTGCCTTCTTATGTCACTGAGATATTTGAACCACTAAAAAGAAATCAAACACATGAACTAAGACACCAACTTGACTATATTTTACCAGTTAAATCCAAATTTTATGAAAGATCTTGTATCTCAAAAACAATATCAGAATGGAATCTACTCTCATCTGATATAAAGAACTCATCTAGCTTAAGCATATTTAAATCAAGCCTTAAAAGCAATATCTTTAACGAAACTGTTATTAACTCATCAGAATTGTCCATCTCAAGAAATCAAGAAATTATATTTAACAGAGTACGATGTGATTTCATTTTCAAGGCTCACCTTTACTCGCATAACTTTACCAATGTAAATTCCCCAATCTGCTCATGTGGTATTAACAGTGAAACAACCAGCCATGTGATTTTTCGATGTAACTTGAGATTAACATTCTGGACTGAATTAGAAAACCAACTAAAAAATATGAATATACAATACTCCCGTAAATATAAGACACAACGTGATAAACTTTCTCTGATCCTCAATGGTGATAAAACATTAAGTAGAGCTGAGAATCTGATTGTTTTAAAGTGCAGTGCCATTTTCGATCGAGCGATGTGTAAATGTCTGAAATCCTCCACAAAACAATTTTTATCTTATTGTATCTCATTTATTTTAATCAATAGTATTGATTGAATACATTGTATATTGTAATTGTAGAACGTGGCTAATAATGCTAATAGCACAGCCACTCACACTGTATTTTGTATTGTATTCTTTGTACAAATGAATAACTTAATAAAAAAAAAAAAAAAAAAAAAAAAAAAATTAGATCAGGGTGATTGCTGAGATGCACAGCATGTGATTATTAGCCGTATTTATGTGCGCTTGCCAAAATATTGAGCTTATACATTTTTTTATATAGAGAGAGCTACATGTACATATTGGTTAGGTATTTGTTGTACAGTAAGTTTGTAAAGCAGAATGGGGCAGTGCAACTCAAATGATTATGATGTCTCTGTTAAGACTGGAGATAAAAAGGGATCAGGCACGGATGGGAATGTGAGTGAAAATTATTTTAGATTTTCAAGAAATTTGTTTGTGAATTAATTCACATTTGAAGATTTTCTAAGATTTGAGCAGTGCATGGATCAAGATCTATCTAGTTTCTAGTTGCTATCTACAATTTCTTATTAGTATACTTGTTGTTAACTATAGTCAAACTAGTAGGTCAGATCTATAAAACTGTCACTCCCACCTTTCCAATGGTGTTTTGAATACTTGTGTAGAATATGTTATACTAGGTTTGAACATTGTTATTGTCTCCAACTTTTTGACTGTTCGGTGGTCAGTGTGTGGTGTACGGCGGTTGGTGTTCAGCAGTCGACATATGTAACAAATGGCAGGTGGTGATATTTTGCATGTTAATGGCTTCTCTGTGTATGTTTTTTTTCACATTAAAAAATGTGCTTATTTCACATATATACTGTTTGCTTTAAGTTGTTAAGGCACATGGTCAAGAAAACATTTTTGAAAAATTGCTAAACCTACACATGTCACATGTTATTTTCTGGTACAAAATAAGTTATGATTTTTATCCTTATTTTTTCAGGAAAGCATCCTTGTTGCATCATATGTTTAGTGGGTTAGAAATAATTTGAAAGCAATAGTGTTCTTGAGAAACTTTGAGAAGAAATTTGGAAAAGGTAGCCATTTTCTTGAAATATCGGCATTCCCTCGAGTTTCCAATGACCGCTTACCAGTTTTACTAAAAGAAGGCAATGTAATGACAGTTTACTGAAAAAAAAAACAAGGAAATACACAGATTCCTTCATAATTTTGTACCAAAAAAGAACATGGGCAGGTATAGCAATCTTTTCAAAAATGTTTCCTTGAACCATCACCTTAACTCTATTCATGTTCCAGGTTTATATCGCATTGACTGATGAAGATGGGAAACGATCCAGTGATTTTAAACTTGATAAGATATTGAAGGATGACTTTGAGCTAGGACATACTGATACATTTTCAGTTGGAAACTCTTCAGGTCTTAAGCATATTACACAGCTTTACATTTGGAGGGATAAGACAGATGATAATGATACCTGGTAAGTGGCCACAGTTGCTGTCCCATTCAAGTGAAACTCCATTATTCAGCACTCAGATTCACGACTGAAGATGGTATAAACAAAAAAGTTTATTTAATTCTGAACAAATGTGATGCTTCGAATCACATCCTTGTCCTTTTATATTTACAAGAACTTATATTTTTACATTGCTTCTTTTTTTCTTGCTGTATTTTGTAAATTGGTCTTTTCCCTTTTTGCACTTGTGTGTTTACATATTCATGAAAAGGATCTAAAATAAAAACGATCTTTTTAAAAAAGATCTTTCTAAATCTTCTTTTTAAAAACAAAACGCATAATCATTCAATTGCTATTTATCACAATGCTTTTTCCAGGTATGTTGAGAAAATTGTAGTTGAGCGATGTAAAGACAAGGACCAAACAATATTTCCCATACATCGGTGGGTTCCAGCAGGCTTTTCCATCAAACTAAAGGAATATGACTCTTTGTTACCACAGCATGACACAGAACAACTTGAACAACGAAAGCGAGAACTTGAAGCTAAGCAGATTGAATATCAGTTTAAAGTGAACTTGGAAGGGGGGCCAGCACAGGTATTTTACCAATATTTTTTACTTCTATTGAAATTCAATAAGTGATAGGTCAACATGAACCATAGGGTGTCAATAAAGTCTCTTTACACTTTACACAGACTTTGTATTGTAATTTTGAGAATGGTGATTTTCAGCAAAAATCAGTGCCCTTTATTAAGCTGAAGTTATTTCAGATGTTACTCTTTGGACCTGAAGCACGACTTGTCTTGTTTTGGTTGGACTCAACATTGAACCCCAGGCCCGTAACCAGGGGGGGGGGGGCTGATGGGCTCAAGTGAACCCTCCCCTCCTGGACAAAATATTTTTTTGCAAAATCATGCAGTTTTCACCATTCTAAGCACTTTTTAAGTGATTTTGGAATTTTTCATGAAGTGAACCCCTTGGGAAATCCTACTAGGCTTGGAAGTCAATTTTTGCTGCCATGCAAATACTCCAGTCCAAAGTAATCGTTTATCCCATCTTGCTTCATTAAGCTTTGGACCTGTCCTAGGAATGTAATGATTGAGCCTGCTGGCGATGAGTTTTTGCAGTATGATGAAATTGACAATTAAAATCAGTATTTTGTACTTTTAGATAAAAGATATTCCAGTGGATGAAATGTTCACGAAAGAATATGAGGTAATGTTTGATTCTCAAATCTACAGTATCTAAAAGTAATCAAACAGAACAGTCTATAAGTATATTAATTTGAATATCTTATATGTATTTTTTAATATTAGGTTAGCATAAACATCTGACAAAAAGCATTAAAAATGTACCCTCCATTTCCGATTCTTCTTTTAATAAATCAAAATGATATACAAAATGTATAGCATAATGTATAGCATATTATACCACTCTAAGTCCAATTACAGTTGTATAACATGGGTCTATAACAACGATATACAGTGGAGAGTGGTATATCGTCATCGTATACAACTCCTCCGTATACACTCCAGCGTATACCACTGTAGAAGTGCATTCTGGGAACTAATGAATAAAAAAATCATGAAAATTTTCATGATTTCCTAGAATCAAGTGACGTCATAAATGGTTCAAGATCAAAATCAGCATTATTGAGTTGATTATTGTTATGATTGTGTTCGAATCAACTGTAATTGAACTTAGAGTGGCATAATAAGATTATATAATGGTTCATTCTGTATATCGTGCATTTTATACTCTTGGAGAATATAATATATTCACTCGTTCGCTACGCTCACTTGTGAATATATCATATACTCACTCGTGTATAAAAACGATATACAGAAAGAACCATTATATAACCTCATAATATATTATTTTAAATATTTGTATGTAATTTTTATATTTATAAATTAAGCAAAACATATCTATGGTAAAAAGCATTTTTAATATCTAAAAAAGCATTAAAAATGTACTCTCCATTTCTGATTCTTCTTTTAATAAACCAATATGATATTTAGCATAATCGTATATTTCCAATTTCAGTGGAATTTAATGGCTGCCCTTGGTAAAGCGAAACTATCTTCAGAAGTACTGGATCTAATAGTGGGAGAGTTTGAGTGCTTAGATGACCTGAAGAATATCTATGGTGCTTTGTTTAGGATTCCAGATGTAGGTTATTTTCAGTTGATATCTATGGTGCTTTGTTTAGGATTCCAGGTGTAGGTTATTTCCAGTTATACATGTAGTTTGATATCTATGGTGCTTTGTTTAGGGTTCCAGATGTAGGTTATTTTCAGTTATACATGTAGTTTGATATCTATGGTGCTTTGTTTAGGATTCCAGATGTAGGTTATTTCCAGTTATACATGTAGTTTGGGTATTAAAGATAATTTTTTGTGCTAAGACTTTTTTTCATCTCTTTTGTAAAGAGTCTGTTCTATTGATTTGACGTCATGATAATTTGAAAACAGATAAACAAACTAAACTAAGAATTTTTATATGATTTTTCTCTCCCACTGTCATCATTTAGTAGAAATCATACACAAAAAATAAATGGTTATTTTCAGAAATTAATCAAAATAAGATAATTGGTGCAAAATGTTTAAGGTTATTAAACATCATGGTACCATCTTACCAATTAAAAACATTATAAAAAGCTCAAGCTTTAGGGTTATCTTTGATACATATTTTGTTGATTTTGGTGCCACTAACTTCCACTTACACATTTAGGGTATGCATACCTGGAAAGACGATGAGGCATTTGGGGCACAGAAACTGAAAGGATGCAACCCAGCTGTCATACGTCTATGTCAACAAATACCAGACAAGTAAGGAATCTAATAATAACACCACAATGATATCAATTTTCAAAAAGGCATTGTGTCCTGTTTTACAAGTACTAATGTTGTTTTTTTCGATTAGTATCTATTATCTTGTATCTGTGTAGATGTATCTTTTATTTGAACCATATGCCATCTCAGTGATTTTTATAATTTCAGCTTTTCAGTCACACCTGAAATGGTTGAACCATTCCTTGAAGGTCAGACCCTTAAAGAGTGTTTAGATACCAAGAAGATTTACATCATAGACTACAAAATGCTGGATGATATCACAAAAACAGATGACAGATATGTATGATTCTTGTTATAATAATTTTTTAGCTTCATTCCGTTTCGGTGGACATCTTACACAAAACCTTATCGAACACTTAACCTTTTAGACATAAAATTAGATCCAGGCCTGTAGTCTCCAACTTTTTTTGGACTATGTTCGACAGTTAGCATTTGCGACGTTCAGAGTTTGGCATCTGTAACAAATCGCAGGTGGTGACATTTTGCATGTTTATGCCTTGTTGTCTCTGTCATAGCCATATGAAGCTTTGCATGGCTTCCGTTTTCTTGTACATGTAGTTCTATAAAGGTTTTCATATTAATATTGCCATATATATCATAAACTCTTGTCAATAGATCTCTGTATATATTATCACATCAGGCCGTAGCCAGGGGGGGGGTTCGATTGGTTCGAGCGAACCCCCCCCCCCCCCTGGTCAAAAATCCTTTCAAAATCATGCAGTTTTTCACCATTCTGAGCACTTTTTTAGTGATTTTGGCCATTTTTGGACCAAAATTGTCAAAAGTGAACCCCCCTGGAATTTTCCAAAAAGTGAACCCCCTTGGCAAATCCTGGCTACGGGCCTGCACATTATCACACTTTGTGCCACTTTCAATTTTATCATATCTAACTATGTCCCCTAATCTCCCCATTGATCTATCAATGCCATGTATTCTGTAGTTGTGTGCACCCCTTGGATTGTTTTATGTGAATAGCAGAGGAAAATTGTTACCAATTGCCATCCAGCTAGAACAGACACCCTCAGAAAATAATCCAGTAAGTATTTATATCATCTTTGCTGTACCCTAGTTAATACAGGCATCCAATTTACAATTACATTAATGTTTTAGTGTAAACATTTCAGTTATTTATATCCATAACCACTTTATTGACTATTATTACTTTCGGTTGTGTTAAATATTCATACAATTGTATATTGTATTCATACAATGTATATTGTATTCATACAATGTATATTGTATTCATACAATGTTTATTGAAGACGCATTTGCAACAACTTGGCTTACCGCATGAAAGAAAAGGCCAAAAATGTATCTTTACATTTCTCTCTGCTGTCATCAAAAGAAGTAACATCAAACTGGTTTTGATTTGACATACATTTTTTATGCATATCTGAATTTCATTCACATTTTGATTTGTACATTGTTCTTTACATTGCAGGTTTTCTTGCCATCTGACCCTGAATACACTTGGTTGTTGGCCAAAATGTGGTTCAACAATGCAGATTGTAACTACCACCAGTCTGTAGCTCATTTTGGTAGGTATTTGTAGATCATTATGAAGGGGATATCTTTGGTAGACAAATATGGAGGCCTTAAAACGTAATTTACAAGGGAATACAGGTTAAAAAAACTTACTCTGTCGGGTTGTCACACCTCATGTTTTCATGTCATCACCACAAGTGGTGACATATTGTTAAAGTCTCCCAACTTTTTTTGTGGACTGTGTTCAGCATTTGGAATCCAGCAGCCAGCATTCGGCATCTGTTATAAATGGCACATGGTGACACTGAATTTGGGTCAATCGAGTTATAATATGCGCAGATACAAGCATTCTGTTAGGTGTTATGGGTCTAGAAATAAGGTCAATGAATTAAGTGTATTTAGGATTTCAAATGTCCATGACTTCTGCAATATTTACCGCTGCATCTTTAAATATCATGCAAAGTATACTTCTATAATTTATTTACAGGAACGACTCATATTCTTATGGAGTATGTTTGCATAGTGACTAATCGTCAGCTGTCTCCAAGTCATCCACTGTACCGTCTACTAAGTAACCATTTTCTCTACGTCATTGGAATAAATACGTTAGTAGAACTTTTAACATACATTGTATACATGACTGGTTTCACACATTATATTAGGGTGGTTTATGGGAGGTTTTGGATATCATGAAATATGATATCTCACCTTTAAATCTCCAAGGAGATACACATGTATCTATATTTATTCCATAGTTAGCATGATATAACATGTCAAAATAAAAACTGTATTTTTGTTATCAGTGGTAAAATATGATATATATTTTTGACAAATTTTCACTTAGCGCCGTATGCTATGAATTATGGATTTTGCTACTTCAGACTCAAAACGAGGCTAAATGTCAACATCGCCGGATCGTTTTGAAAATTTGAATTAAATCACTTAATTTCCGATGATTCTTATGATGACTTTAACTATGGAATAAAAAGAACATCCTATGATGCACTCGTGATATGATTTTAATCCACTCATGGGTATTGATATCTGCACTCTCGCTACGCTCACTCGTGTAGATACAGTATCATATCCATTCGTGGATAAAAATCATATCACTCATAAATCATAGGATATCCTCTATTTCCTTCCAGATATACTCCATATCCAAAATTGAATAGAACATAACTCATAGATTGAAGTGATTATAAACGAATTCCTGATTATTGTGTTATTAACAGAGATTTGCAAAAGTTTGTCAATTCAGGTTATTGACAACTTGCCAGATATTGATTAAAATTTTTGTGTGTTTTCTCATTGATAGATCTGGTTTGACAAGACTGCTTGCACCAGAGGCTTGGGTTGACAGAAACATGACAATAGGCCGTGCTGGTTTCATCACAATACTCAGCCGTGCCTGGCCTAAATGGAGACTTAATGTTGAGGGGACTTTACCAAATGATCTACAAGATAGAGGAGTATGTGTCATACAGTTTTGTTGCATGTTTATGTATTGTGCTTTCATTTGTCATGATACTGTTTAAAGTGGCTCTTCATCAGATTGATATCACCAACTGAATTTTAAAAAGGTTTATGAAGTTGAATTATTATTTATATGCGTGTAGTAAAATGCTTTTAGATCACCTAGCTATTATTTCCTTTGTGTCTAGTAACAAAAAGTGTAATACATTTCTTCTGTTCTAATTTAAGGTAGATGACGAGAATGCCTTGCCCAACTACCACTACAGGGATGATGCTATGTTATTGTATAGAGCCATTGAGAAATACATCAGGAGTGTTCTTACAGGGATTTATGATTCTCCTGAAAAACTAGTGGATGATTATGAGGTTCACAACTGGCTGCAAGAGCTCAGGTCTCCACCAGAAGGACCTGGATTAAATGTAAGTTCAAACTTCTGTATGGATCAGGCCAAGCTGCATTCTTGATTCAGTCACAGATGGAAATGGATCTGTGTTGTTTTTCAAACCTGTCCGAAGGGGAGGGGCATTGGACGTGACCATCCCCCTTTTTAGAGATTTGTATTTAATGATGCAAATATCACTCTCAGATATGCTCAGAATCACATTTTCAGACATGTCACCAGACCCACTTAGCTTGCGGCGCTACGTACCATAGACGTTTTCGAGGTTGTGTTGGCAGCGCAATCCATTTATAGGCAAAAGTCGGCCCCCCCCTCTTGGGAAATCCTTCGGACAGACCTGCTTTTATTTGAATGAAGGCAAAGGGATAAGTTATAATTTGAAGCATCAAAGAAATCAGAATGATTGAACATTGCAGTTTAAACTATACTACGAGTCGAGTATATGCTTACTGTACTTATGATTTTGGTAGTCTAGATCTAAGGCACACAGATCCTCATGTTTTTTTTATATCTGCAATACAATATTGAAACAATGGTGAATAAAAGCAAACTTCAAATTAATTTTAAATTTTATGCACATATTTATTCCACAGGGCCTTCCTGAAAAATTGACATCAGTTGATGACATCTGCGCCATTGTGACACCATTGGTATTTCAAGCAAGCGTACAGCATGCTGCAGTGAATTATTCACAGTATGAGGAATATGCATATCCACCTAACTTTCCAACTTATTTGGAAGGTCTTCCTCCCAGGGATAAGGTAAACTATCAATGTACATATTCTTCAGGGTGGGCTAAAAGATTTCCATAATAATTTAATAATTTAAACTTTTTTGATAATGCATGGATTTTTTAAATGTGTTTGAGTTAAATGCAACAATCACTGCAATTGTTACTGAACTTGGATAAATCAATCTTAAAGGGTTTCTGAATAGGAAAGGGTAACATTCACTAGGAGTTGAAAAGAAAATATGATGACAGTTTTTTTTATGTCACCACCAAAAAGTGATGACATATTGTAATGGTCTCCATTTTTTTGATGGCTGTTGTTGGTGGTGGTTGGCGGTTGATGGTTGGCAGTTTGCATCTGTATCAAATTCTTACAACTTCCAATAACTCCAAATTTTTTTTCAAAATCATCTGCAAGTTATCAGAAGTTCTAATCTGACCTTATAGATTTGAGATTTGACCTTCAATGACCTTCTTAAGGTCAAAAAAGTTCAAAAAGGTATTTTTTTCAACTTGCTTCAAATTGACCATTTTTAAGATCATCTACAAGTTCTCAGAAGTTCAAATCTGACTTTAGATTTGAGATTTCACCATCAATGACTTTCTCAGGGTCAAAAAGGTCTTTTTCAACTTACTTCAAATTGACCAATTTTTTCCAAAATCATTTACAAGTTCTCAGAAATTCAAATCTGACTTAAGATTGAACTCATAATATTATGAGCAATTAGGTGGTGACATTTTGTCATGTAATACCTTGTATCCCAATTTTTGTAAAAAACATGTGTTTTACCTATACACGATGATGGATTGTTACAACAATTGAGTATGCCATTATACTGTAATTTAAATACATCATTTTATGATTTCTAGGAAGTGAGAAAAGAGCAGGACATTATGAACTCTCTCATAAGTAAATCTCGAACACTAGAAATTGCTTTGATTGCAACTTATTTGAGCACAACTGGACTAAACCCACTAGGACACTTCGAAGTGCAGTACAACCATGACCCTATGTCTGTGAAAGCATTGGAAAGGTACATTATAATTAATATAAACAAATATGTTAGTTATTTTTATAATATTTTTGACATTGATGAGAAAGCAAAGGTACAACACTAGAAAAAATCCCGGGATCCCCATAAATCATAAAAACTACTGTATCAATATCAATACAAAAAAAAGTATCTGAAGATTATAAGTGTATAAAATCCCATTATTAGGAAATTTTTTTAGCAAATTGAAAAACCATGGACCATTAGTTCTTCTTTGTCCTAAATCATATCTCAACAAAAAGTAAAAGAGATAATTTCTCCTTGTTTGTATTGAATACCTCCTTGGTCACATCTGTGCATAACTGATAATCCAAATTAAGCCACCATGAACATGTAAATAGATGGGGATGGGGACCCGTAGATAAATGCTTATATGTTAATAATTCACTTTTACACTGGTCTTTTCTCCTACCTCCCTAATATAATGAATATTGAAACATCTGTTTTAGTTTCCGCAAAGAGCTAGCTGAGATTGAAGAAGAGATGAAAGAGAAAAACAAGACAAGAGACCACAAGTATTCATTACTCTTACCAAGTATTGTGCCTAATTCAATAAGTATGTAACCACATGGACAACATCTTGATGGACTTTATATTACATGACTCTTCTCAAATATGAATGCTATTTATATTTGTACAAAACACATTGGAAGAATATATGGGCTTTTTACAATAACTGATGATAAACATGTTTTAAGGTCATAACACAATGCTTTGTCTGTGCAGTACATCACAAGTTTATTATCCCATCGAACAAAGTTCGGAGGGATATAGGGAACACCTCCGTCCGTCCGTGCGTACGTCCGTCCGTCCATCCGTCCATCTGTCCATCCGGGCTATAACTCAAATACCGTTGGCCAGATTTTTTTCACTTGTTCAACTTGTATCCATTACAACTGTACCAACCATCAAACAGCTTTAGCATGAACCAGGCCATATGTCCGGTGTAAAAGGGTAGGAATTATGGTCCTACTCTCCATTGATTTATATGGTGACCTAAATACAACACTTTTCCTCATTATGTTATACACAATTAGGGCAAGTAAGGTCCGTAAAGAAAGGGGACCATAAGCCCTGGGGGACCATCATTTCTTTCACACCGGGAACTGGAAAAAATCGAGTTGAATACACCAAGATTCTAATCCCTTTACTTGGTGTATTCAACTCGATTTTTTATACATATTCCCGGGCCTATGAACCATGTGCTAAAGTTAATCAAAAGTATAAAAAACGGCAGCCATATTTTTTTTGGTAAAGTCACAAAAATCGGTTTTCCTTATATGTGAATGCATTTCCTGACTAAAGAGATATGTCAAAGGAAACTTCACATTTAAACGCATTTTCATAACTATAAATTGGAGGTGCATTGGTCCCCAAAGCTAGCATGAAGACCATGAAATGAGGCTAACTTTTGAAAGTTTCAAGGAGTATGATTGCAACAGTCGCACATTTGCATGAATCCAAAGTTTCCACAAATCATCTTACCTTACCAAGGAGCATCAAAGGAGCATGAAAATGTGCACTTCTTGCTGTGTTAGAGTATGATAAAGCTCAAACCATAGTTTCTTATAAATATTTCATGTCAACCATTTTGTTTGCCGGAACATCCTTGATGAATCCTCATACAAGTTTTGTGACTACACCAAGTGGCATGGATTATCACTAGTATATTATATCTATAACAGTATAATTATCATGATAGATACATGATTGAGGCTTTATAAATGATAAACAATGGATACATGAGTGAGGATTACTTTGGACTAGAAAATAATCTCCGCAAACAAAATGGTGGACATGAAATATTTAGAATTAACAATGGTTTGAGCTTTATTTTACTCTAATAATGCAAAAGGTATACATTTCTATGCTCCTTTGATGTTCCTTGGTAAGGTAAGATGATTTGTGGAAATTTGGGAGTTTTACCCCCCTTTCACACCAAACTAGTTCTTACCCGTTCTTGCCAGTCCTACGAAACGTCGTAAAACGTTGTAGCTACGTTCATTCCATTCGCACACCGTTTAAAACCAGTTTTGAAGAACGCAGTGGCAACTTGCTTGGTACGGTGTGATAGCTATATTTTGCTAACTCGTTGATAAATACGCTCTTAATCAGTTTAAACCCGTTTGCAATTAGTTCTACCTCGTTCTCAATATACCCTTTGCATTCGTTTGACTTCACTTCTTAAAAGAGAGCTTCGTCTTCACTCTTTCAAACTAAAATAAACCTGTGAACTCACCGCGCCAATCAGTGTTCGTCGGCCAAATTTGACCGACGTTCTATATATGGTCATTCCTTCTGACGTCATCGTTGAGCCCGGAATTGACCAATAACATGCGCATATTTAATTAGAACGCATTTGGCGTGTTTCTTCAAGCTCGCTGACTGGTGGAAGAAAGGTCAGCGCGTAGATCAGAAGTGATTTATGACACAAACTGTCACCGGTACCCGCCGTGGGGGCGGGGCTACTAAACTGTAATATGGTCTCTACCATAACTAGACTCTGCATGCAGGGTATTCTCAATACGTCCTCACTACAGTTTAACTCGCTGTAAAAACTCCCTAGTAGGATTGAAGTACGATGGTTCCGTTCGTAGTACGTTCAGCTCGTCGTTAGTAGGTTGTCACTCGTTCTAATTGTAGAACTTGACGACCAAGAGATAATTTTGAGCATATTCTAAGTTCTAGAGGACCTACCCGTCCGAGTACGTTCGATGAAGTTTGGGAATAGCCCCCAAACGGTTCTAAGTACGTCCAGTCCGTTCGTACACGGTTGAAGCCCGTTTTCGAGAACGTAGTGAGAACTAGTTTGGTGTGATAGTAGGGTTACAAATGTGTCTCTGTTGCAATCCTACTTCTTGAAATTTTAAAAGGTTATCCTCACATCACTGTCTCCATGCTAGCTTTAGGGACCCATGTACCTCCAATTCATAGTTATGAAAATTGTGTTTAAATGTTTTCTTTGACATGTCTCTTTAGTCAGGAAATGCATTCACATATTAGGAAAACCTCCGTCCGTACGTCCGGGCAATAACTCAAATACCGTTGGCCCGATTTTGTCCATATTTTGGACACATACCCTATGGGGATAGAAGTGCTGCTCGAAAGCCGATTTTTAAAATGGCCGCTCATTTAAAAATGGTGGCCATTTTAGTGCAGATTTTACAGTAATTTAGGTGCAATATGTAAAACTGTAATAGCAATATGTTTTAAATGTAAAAAAAATATATAGGACATTAATAAAGCTAGAAAGCTAGATATTAAAGAAGCACATGGCAGCCATCTTGACACTCTTGGTAGAAGGCGGCCATTTTGAAAAATACCAGTGTCACTGTACATTTGCTTTACGAGGGGCGTACGGTGTCCATAGCTTTACAATATCGATACAGACGATCTACAGTCTTCATCGTACTGCTTATCCCTATATTTTATGCTGCATATTTCTTTCGATTTTGGGAAGGTACGTGTACACCGTACTTTTGTCGCCGAGATCCAATGTGACATAAGAACAGACACGGGTGTGGAATTCTTAAAGACCTCGGATGGGAGAAGTTAGCTGAACGACAAATATATAAAATGATATTCACACATCTCTTATAATGTAATAAATGCTTTTGAGCAATCCTCTTCAAATATTGTTTGGCCAGATGTGGGTCCCTCGCACCCACTGAACCCCCCCCCCCATCTTGGCTCGCGGATGGGAAAGTAACGCATATAGTATTTACAGAATCAAATTTTAAAACATTTACCCTTCCAATAAATAATGATATTATGTTTTGAGAAAAGGAAAGTTCTTTTTTTAAGAAAGTAAGTCTGACATTCTAAGAAATGGGGTCACCATGGGTTTTCTAATTTCTACTATACAGAAAAGCAATGATGAAATAAGTGAGAACCATGATTTTATTACACATTGAAGTCAACGCGATGAAAACTTAATCCAAGTACATTTGTGTCCTAATCGCAAAATTGAAAAATGCAGATCATACGTGAAATAAGTTGTTTCCCTTGAAATAATTTAGCATTCGGTCATCTTTACGATTATCACTGAAGTGAATCAATATGTAGGCCTATGTACTCCCCGAGTTTTGCAAATATTTTTCAATATGTTTAATACCTGTATTTACATACGTGTATATGTCAAAATCACGCAGGGCAGATACAAATGCAAATCACAGGGGAACTTACAGTGGTACACAATATATCCATAATCGCAAATGATGGTGAATCCTGGACGATTGCTTTATTTACATGTATCACATTGACAGATTTACGCCATTCTAGGGAAAATGGGAAAAGTTCGGTACTGTACCAATAATTTTTTCGTATTTGGCGTCTATTTTGATTTCCAAAGGAATGATGGTACACAGTCTTCATCAAGTAAAAACTTATTTTACTCCCTCTGTTTGCCACTTTAACAACTGCGAGCTTGACGAGCATGCTGTTCGCTTTAATATCAGTGATGTAATCGAAACACCACCGTGACTAGATATAGCAGATTAAAACATGATTACTGAATTCTGGAATTTTACCTATTGGCATTCAGTCCAAATGTAAAACCAATAAAGGGTGAAAGGTGATTGCCATTTACAGTCGAGCAGTTCAGTGTGAGTTTTGAACCCTTAACTTGTTGAGATTGTATTTTCAACCTGACGCATATCAAGGAGTGAATTTACCCGTTTAACAAATATCGGAAGATGGGACAGGGCGGTTCACGTGATTATGATGTCTTTGTGAAGACTGGGGATAAGAAGGGAGCAGGAACTGATGGCAATGTATGTAAAATATTTGTACCGTTTTTAAATATACGTAAAATATTTGTACTGTTTTTAAATATACGTAAAATGTTTGTACTGTTTTTCAAATGCTAATTTTCGATAAAGTTTGAATTTTTTTATAACACTACCACAAGTGGTGACATATTGCTATAGTCTCTCCAACTTATTTTATGGATGTTGCTCGGCGGTTGGTGTTCGGCGTTCGGTGGTCGGCGTCTCTAACAAATGGCACGTGGTGACATTTTGCATGTTAATTCCTTCTTTATGATTATAATCAGAGACATAAATACACGTAAAAGTACCTAGAACTTCTTAATATTGAATGTCCAAACACCAGCATTATTTCTAAAAAATAAGTGATTTGGGTTGAATTTAAAGATATAATTAATATTAAACAGCGCTATCAATAATTTCACGTACAGAGAGCTGTCTATCCGCGAAGTCTATGACATCTGAGCACATTAAAACTGGGCTCCATGGAGCAGCTCCACAAGAAGTTTCAGATGACTAGACCAACTAATGAACTAGATGCACTTTTATGAGTGTTCCAAGATTTGCTCTAAATATCGTCCATCCCTTTGCAGGCACACCTGGATTCTACACAAAAATGCAACTACCTTTTGTAATATACCTTTGTAAATACTATGATTTTTGCTTTAACTTTCAGAGAAATAGAGTCCATTCAATTAAACACAAAATGATATAGATGTCATAGATAAAATCATTATAACTTATTTCCAATATTATGTTACAAAAGGTGGATAGCATTCTTTTGTGTAGAATCCAAGTGCCTGCAAAGTAATATATGACACATCTTGTACCACTCATAAATGTGCATCTAGTTGAGCTAGTCATCTGAAACGTCTTGTGAAGTTGCACCATCAGTTGGACGGCACATTGCCTTAACCCATCAGCTTTATGACGTGCACTTCCGCGTGGGACTATATCTTTACAATGGGAATTTCAAGTTTTTGTCAGTGTAGACATAAAAAGTTGCAGTCCTCTTACTCGCGCAGTTTTTAATATTTTCATTTGAAACTTGCAGGAACGGTGCTTTGAATCTAGTTCTCTACTCCTTGAAAAGGTCATGTAGAATCAAAACAGTTGAACTATTTATTTTTTGTCTAGAAAATATTATTTTTTTAGTTTATTTTTATTTTAAAACTTTTTGGGAAAAAATGTAACAAATTTTTATTTCTTGTTATATATATCCAATATTTTGTCATCATGAAATTCGAGATTCCTTTTAATGATGGTGCAAATTTCATAACAATTGATGAATTTTTATTATCAGTGTTATGTTTTCCAAAACGGTGTACCACTGTGCATTTTTCTTTAATTGACGGCACATTTGCCTTTTATTGGGCGAACGTACAGGTCCCGACGCAATAAGCTTTATTTGATTTAATACACTCAAAAATAAAGTTTGCTATCAAATCAGAATGTTCATAACACATAAAACTTGCCTTTGTTTTCCCAATTCTAAAAGCAGGCCAAATGAACTATGATAATCGTATGACTCTCGAGACTACAGAACTTGAACATACTAAAATCGAAGTTACCTATAGTTACGCTTTTAAAGTTAATTATATGTTTAACGGCGTGCTGAGTGAATGTATCTAATCAAATTTGTCACATACCCATAAGATCGTAGATTACAATTCTAAGTTTAAAATGTAATTTGGATTCGTAAGAAGTATTTCTGTTTTAAACTTACATTTGCTGTCTGAAAAAGATCAATATTCATAGACGGGGATGTTGAAACCTATATTTCCTTTGAATGACCTGCATTTGTACTACGAAATGATCCTGTGGAGAAAAGTTGATGAATTCCAAACAGCTAGTTCTAACAAATCTACTAGTATAAGCTTACTTTCTTAAAGTATTTCAATGTTAAAAATACCTATTGATATGTTTCATTTTTAAAATGATCTTTTGCTTCCCTTAACTTATATGTGTGACTTAATGAAGAATGCTGTTTACCACATCAAACTTAAGACGTAAACTTGCTCGATACATGTTATAACGCGATTTTCTTTCATTTTCTACAAAAATGGTATGTTTTCGAACGGTCACTTATGTTAATCTATGACCATGGTATGATTGAAAATGAAAGAACTGAACCAAGTATTGTCGACTGGGTTGAATCATAAGATTTATTTTGATTGATTTAATCTCTTCTTGAATTTTAAAACTTTCGTCCGAATTACATCTGCTATGGAATAAAGTTCAAATATACCTCAGAATTGCTTATTGAAGTAACCTAGAAATTAATCTGAAAATAATTCTTTACATAGGTTATATATCATAGATCATAGATATGTAAAAAATAAAAATGTGTTTTGAAAGATGAATTGGTAACAAACGTTTTTGTACACGTGCCATTCTTCACCTTCAGCCCATTTAAAGCACGAAATCCCGTATGACGTAATATAACGAAAATGCGCAGATAATTGATATTTTTTTAAATTTTTAATTCAATTCACATTGACCTTTCTTATTTAGAACGTGTTTAAAGTTCTCATGTTAAGAAAATAAATTTGTGGAAAGGCAATGGTTTAAAGCTTATGAAAATGCCAAATCATAATTCAGTTTTAAAATAAGATATTGACATGCATTCACGCACATGTGACATTATCTCTTTTTGTTCGATTCAAACATAAAAATCTCATTACAGTTATACATATGAACCAATCTTAGCCATGCCTTTCTAATAGAAGGAACTAAATTTGAATCAAAAAATAATTCTGTGTAAAGATGATTCCCAATAGATATAATAAATGTCAAAAATGTCAAAAAATTATCAAAAATTAAATACTCACACGCTTTTAAGCACACATGACCTTTTCCAGTTTTGCTCATTTCATTTACCTTGAAAACCAAGGAGACCGAACGCAATAACCCAGATGCGAGTAGAAATAATCTTGATTTACGTTATTAAAAATTCAAAATTCAGTCAAAGTAATATCATATTTGAAATCTACATGTAAAATCATATCTAAAAATGTGGTTTTAAAAAGTGTTTATCAACTTTGAAAAATTAATTTTCTTTGAAAATGTGATTTCTAGCTCGGGGAGATTCTCCATAGACCCCATGCTATAAAACCACAAAAATGAAATATCTTTTCTTTTAGTGGACAGATAATATTTTGCTTTACTGGACGTATTTTCATTAGTATAAGTATCAGACACATAAGGGTTATATGAAAATTGAGCCACTTAAATTGATAATATTCAAGTTTAAGGGAACTTCCTTATATACCTGCCATGTTAATTGACCCGAATCAGCCACCTGGTGGTGAAACTGGTAACTACTTACTCGCATTTGGGTAATTGCTATATACAACCTTGATACGTGTACCAGGTCTATAATTGCATTTTCTCATGGAAGGAACCAATCAAAAATTATAAAAATAATTCTGCGTAGAGGTGATCTTCACAAATAATATTAATGTCAAAAAATTAATTCATTTCTTCAAAATTAAATACTGACACGCATTTACGCACACATGACCTTTTCCAGTTTTGCTTATTTCATTTACCTTGAAAACCAAAGAGACTTGACGCAATTGCCAAATACTTCTTTGATACGCGTGCCAGGTCTATAATTGCATTTTCTCATGGATGCTAGTTTCAATGTGCCGAAAATAAATCAGAATTTTTGCCGACAAAAAAGGTATGCAACATAATGTGAGTGGGTGGAACTTTTGGTGTCACGTCGTCATGCGGTATTAATGACATTTATGTCACTTAATCGAAAGCATGCAATGAATACCCAATAATTCCAGGTTTATATCGCATTGACTGATGAAGATGGAAAACGGTCCAGTGATCTTAAGCTTCATGATCGTTGGAAGGATTCTTTTGAGTTGGGACAAACAGATACGTTTCCATTGGAAAACTGTCCGGATTTCAAACACATCACACAGCTTGACCTTTGGAGAGATAAAACAAACAGCAAAGACAGTTGGTAGGTGCCACTTTAATTTTTTGATCACATTCAGAGTTTAAACAGTTACATGGAAGTCACAAAAAGTGTGTGAACAACTAAAAGATTATTCTATAGCAAAGTATGTTGAGCATATCAATTTTATGTCACCATTTTATAGTCTCCACCTTTTTTGTGGACGGTGTTCGGTGGTTGGTGTTCGGCGATCGGCGTCTGTAACAAATGGCAGGTTGTGACATTTTGCATGTAATAACTTTGTTGAGAATATTACCTTTCCAAAGTATGACGAGAACTTTTTATTTTGTTGCGACTTGCTATATTTGTTGAGAAATGATTATGTTGTTGCGATGTATGTTGAGAAAAATTATTATTTTGTTGCTATGCATGTTGAGAAAATTATTTTTTGTTGCGATGTATGTTGAGAAAATTATTTTGTTGTTGCCGTGTATGTTGAGAAAATGATTATTTTGTTGCGATTTATGTTGAGAATATGATTATTTTGTTTAGATGTATGTTGAGAAAATGATTTATATGTTAAGAAAATGATTTGCTGCGATGTATGTTGAGAAAATGATTTTTTGTTGCGATGTATGTTAAGAAAATTATTTTTTGTTGCGATATATATTGAGAAAATGATTATTATGTTCGATGTATGTTGAGAAAATGATTATTTCTAGTGTTGCGAGGTATGTTGAGAAAATAATTATTTCGGAGAAAATGATTATTTCGTTGTGGTGTATATTGAGAATTTTTTTGTAATGCATGTTGATAATATTGATTTTGCAACCGGTATCAGTAGAAAAGATTTTTACTTTTGCAAGGTATGTTGAGAAAATTGTGATTGAGAGGTTCAAGGATAAGGACCGGAGTGTATTTCCCATACATCGGTGGGTTCCAGCAGGCTTTTCTATCAAACTCCAGGAATATGACTCATTGCTACCCCAACAAGACCCTGCGATTGAACAACGGAAGCAAGAACTGGCAGAAAAACAAACTGAATATCAGTTTAAAGTGAAATTGGAAGGAGGACTTGCCCAGGTATTTTAGCAAAAATTCCCTCCACCTACTGAACGATTTTTATGCATAAAAGTTAAAAGTGAGTTAAAAGCCTCGAAATGTAGTTACTTTAATTAATTTGAATTTTGTTTTTGAAAAATGAGTTTGTAATATTCTTAAATAACTATATATCTATATGAAAACATTCGATGTTGTAGTTTAACATCACGAAAAATATTTAAATATATGTTGGATTTCGACTTTCATGTCAATCTTACGTCGTAAATTGACAGTGTTACCACATGTTAATTTTACTTGTTATTCTTATGTTGATGTTAATATTACATTTCATCGCGTTGGGATGAACCATGAAGAGCAAGAAACTGTGAACGTTTTGGAATTTTATTCGAACATTAATAACATTAATAACTGGCAATCCAGAATACATCATTGTATTGGTTCTTATTTGGAATTAAATCCCACTTGGGTAGCAACACAATAGAATTTGCTGTGGTTTATTTTTAAGAATGTATGGTTTTATCAAAAGGAAAGTGCATTATTTTTCTATTGTTTTTAAAGAATGTACACTTGGCAAGCTATCAAAAACAAGTGAGACATAAATGACCATTGACAGTTTTTGATAGTTTTCATTCCCTAAAAACAACATACAAAAATACATGTACCCTTCTCTTGTTACTGTGCATTCTTTAGAATAAAACAATTTATCAATTTTTGTTGCTATCTACATCATAGATCTTATCTTACTTACAAATATTCTGCCGTATTCAAATTCAATGTTCTGGACTGGACAGTCACCTGTAGTGCACTGAAGCTAGACTAATTATAGCCCACTCAGTCACTTACATCAACTCACACTCATGAGGTCAATGCAACCAACTCTTTTTGTTGTTACAATTAATTGGCTATATAACAACACATTTTAACCAATAAGAGCCAGGGTCATTGTGAGCCTGGCAAAATTCACAGTTTGAATAGTCAATACAAAAGAAATCACATTTTCCGGATTAAAGACCTTTTAACTGTAATATAATATACCCTTTGCCTGTGATAAGAGTCTGTGTGATTTAAGTAAGATAAAGCATTCGAATTCGATTTGATAAGAAATAACAACCTCAGGCCTTCGGCCTTCGGCCTTCGGTGTATTATTTCTTATAAAATCTCATTCTTATGCTTTACTTTTTTACATGCCACTCTACTATACCTCGCATTTGGTGTTCATGAGCAACCCATTTGGCTTATCAGTAATGATTATGCTATTTGTTTTATGTGTCTGTTCCTTATGAATGGTTTATCGGATGGCTGTTAGATGTTAATAAGGTACTTTCAAAAATATAACAAACAATACAATTAGACAAACAGAATATCTTATGCATTTCTAGGGGTTAGGTATAGTAGAGTGATATACTTCTCGGAGATAATTTTGCTGACACTTTGTGCATAATAAGAATTCTTTACATCTTGGCTTTGTTTACATTGATGGTTACGTTTTATTTTAGATAAAACAGTTGCCAGTGGATGAACTTTTTACAAAGGACTTTGAGGTAATGTCTTAGGTTTGATTATAAAATGTAGGTTATCTCAAACAATTTCAGATAGTTAAATATCTTGAATTATGACTATTTTCTAACTCCGGAGACAATTATATCTCCATTCATCTTCTCAAAAAAGTATATAGTGACAGTTATAATTAAGTCAATCTATTAATTAGTTCTTGAAAGGAAAACTGAATTGCTCTAGTGTGCCCATCTGATTTCACCATAGAGAAAACTCATGCCACCCATTGATGTAAGCTCAGTCTTCCAAATCAATTTTCCCTGGAGCATTGTGGGTGCATCATTCCACTCAGGCATTGTTTCCTTTTGCATTCCCCCTGCGCGGTCATGCAAAGATTTGGAAACAGCACCTTCAATGGGATGATGCAGCAAACAATTTTAATTCTCTATTTTTTTATTTCCAATCTGTTCATCTAGCAGTTACTTTTTGGTTCTTTTTAAACTTTTTTTCAAAAAGATGAAATATCAAATTTTGAGATGGATATTTGCAAAAAGGCATTCCAATCAGAGGACTCCGATCTTTTTTCCTCCAAGTTAGAAATTTCTTAGTAATTCTGTTTTGATAAAACATTTATAGAAAAATCGAATTCAACGTGTAAAATTAACTATGAATGACTTCTTATTCAATGATGGCCTCCAAATGACTTCAAATAGATGATTTACTGTTTTTGTAACGTGTTAGTACATGTAGTATTAAGAAATAAATAAAGAATTCTATTCTACGATCCATTACTAATGATCTCTGTTGCTTTGAAATGTCAGACGCAAAGTATCTTGGTTTCTAAATATACTAACTCTGCTTATATCATATCTTATTAATTCATTCTATTTCAGTGGGGTATGAAAATGGATATAGTGAAAGCTAAAGTTTCCTCGAAACTGCTTGATATAATGGTTGGAAAGTTCAGTTGCTTAGATGATCTGAAAAATATATACGGCGCACTGTTTAGGATTCCAGAGGTAAGACTAAGAAAATAAAAATCTCAGCATTGGATCATTATCAATATGGCAATGCCTAAAACATTCCCATTATGACAATGTGGTTCATTTACTTCTAGACGGCACATTTACGGCACATTTTTGAAAGTTGCATTTTTGCTGAGAATTACTGATACATGTATATCGATCTTATTGACAGATTTGCATAAATATTGACAGGGAATGCATGGGTGGACGGAAGATGAATCATTTGGGGCACAGAGACTGAAAGGATGTAATCCTTCTGTCATACGACAATGTCAACAAATACCAGACAAGTAAGATATCCATTGTATTAATATCGTTGAAATCTAATAAACATAAGGTTAGAATGTGCACTATTGTTATTCCACTTATTGTGAACAGTTTACCTACAGATCCCACTTTACTATTGTCAACACATCAAAGTGAAGAATATTCCTGAAAGCATACAATTGTAAATTTCGCAAAGTCTATTCTTCCTTCTAAAACCAAAACCTAACTGATATTGTGTCATTTTGACGTTTCAGGTTCGCAGTTACAGCAGAAATTGTCGAACCTTTTCTTGAGGGAAAGACTCTAGAAGAGTGCCTTAGCAACAAGAAAATCTACATCATAGACTACGAGATTCTCGATCGTGTTATGCAAAACGATGACAGATATGTATGACGTTATTACTATCATATGTATAAGCCCAATATTAAGCATAATTAAGTGCAAAAAGGAAAACCCAAAGAGTATCCATTTTCACAGTTTCTAGACAGAGATGTCACAATCACATATTTCAATGTTTCTTATATCACATTTAAACTTGTCATACATGATACCGTTTACTGCATCTGCCATTTTGAATTTTATTATGCCATTTTTCATACAATGCCATATTCTTAACTAACGCTATTGATCTGTTTGTATGTCCTCTAGTTGTGTGCACCCCTTGGGTTGTTTTATGTGAATAGCAGAGGAAAATTGTTACCAATTGCCATCCAGCTAGAACAGACACCCTCAGAAAATAATCCAGTAAGTCTTTCAAATGCACTTTTGCCAATTATCTTGTTTATACTTGTAATCTTTTATTTATCATTAATCTCTCATTTTTGAGTAGTTATGTTTTATAACCATACAAAACATGTCATATGTGACTGTGAGGGTACGATGAATTCCAAATATAGCGCGGCGCCCAAGAAGCCAGATCGTCGCATATTATCGTTGTTGGAGAATAAATTACAATACCTTTATTCTCTATATTTTATTGCCGAAAAGAAGTAACATCAAGCTGGTTTTGATTTGATATTAATATTTTTATGCATACCTCTACATCATTCATATTTGTACATTGTTCTTTACATTGCAGGTTTTCTTGCCATCTGACCCTGAATACACTTGGTTGTTGGCCAAAATGTGGTTCAACAACGCAGATTGTAACTACCATCAGTCTATAGCTCATCTAGGTAGGCACCATCTGAACAATACGCCATACCCGAGATACGTATCACATAAGCATTCTAAGCTATACTTCTAGTATTAAATTAGGTCTATCACTTGTGATGTGAAGATGGGTGGCTTTCAATATAGTTTTATGTCACCACCAGAAATGGTAACATATTAATATAGTATCCAACTTTTTGTGGATGGTGGTCGGCTTTCGACGATTCGTGTTCGGCGGTTGGCGCCTGTAACAAATGGCAGGTGACATTTTGCATGTTAATGCATTGTTAAACCTTAATTTTCGATTTAATAAACATCCAGTGAAATATACTGCTTGGGATCAGAAGCATACAAAGCTTTTTTATCGCAAACATAAAAGGTACATTGTTTATGACACGCGTTTTAATATGTTACACTAGTGGGGAGGATTCAGACTAAAAAAAATTGCCCCCCCCACATGCAAACACATCTTACTGTCGATAACTCATATAAATAGAACTCCATCTTTTTTAGGATCAACTCATATTTTAATGGAGTATGTTTGCATAGCAACCAATCGCCAGTTGTCTCCAAGTCACCCTGTATACCGTCTATTATGTAACCATTTCTTGTACGTCATGAATGTAAATACGTGAGTATTTTATTTACTATTTTTATTAGTGTTTGTACTATTTGCGCCATCATGAGAAAGCATGGCATTCTATATTAGCTTCTTTCATATTTCTAGTTGAATGCAGAAAGAATATCAGAATATATGTTCACGGCTAAAAAATATCGGCTGATAATTCATGACACGTGAACCGGTTTTAACAAATGATATACGATTGAGAGGCAGCGATATAATAATGTGGGAGATTGACTGAAGGAATAGGTTTTTAGTACCTAACCCCCTATCAGTTGGAAACTAGTTCTTACCCGTTCTTGGCAGTCCTACGAAAATGTCGTAAAACGGGCTCAATCTGGCTGCGGTCGGGATATATGTCTAAAATAATTAGCTACTTCGTTCATAAACAGTCTTCAATACGTTCATCTCATTCGCAGTTCGTTCAGGTCGCACCACGTCGGTGTGCAACGTAGTATAAACCGTCCCTTAGTCTAGAAGGTCATCATGACCTGATTACAGAACGGTATGGTCGCCATCGAATTTTGAATCGATTCAAAATTCTAAATCACATTCCCACGCGGTACAAACTTCGACCGTTAATTTGCATTTTTGACCTACCGGATGTTTGAAAATCAAGGATTACGAGTCTCATACTGCACCGTTTTTCTTCAAACTTGTTCCATTCAAAGCATCACAAAAATCCCTTTCTAATGGTACATTATTCTCTTAAACAGAGTCCCTACTTCCAGCGGCATTTTGGTCCCCAGCTGTAAGAAGGCCTTCTAACAGCTGGGGACCAAAACGCTGCTTGAACGAGGGACTCTTTACAATAAAGTAATGCTCCGACAGAAAGGCAATTTTGTTTTGCTTTTAATGGTATAAGTTTGAAGAAAAACGGTGCAGTATGAGACTCGCAATCCTTGATTTTCAAGCATCTGGTAGGTCAAAAATTCAAATTAACGGTCGAAGTTTGTACCGCGTGATTCCCCGTCCGGGAAAGTCCATGAAGTTCGTAAACAGACCGTACGTTGAAGTTACGTTCATTCAGTTCGCACACAGTTTAAAACCGATTCGGCAACGTTTTGACGTTCACCAGAAAATTTTGAGCATGCTCTAAGTTCTGGAGGACCTACTCGTTCTAGTAGTTTCATGAAGTTTGTAAACAAATCCCAAACGGTTCTTAGTGGGTTCTTAGTACGTCAAATCCGTTCGTGCACAGTTTAAGCCCGTTTTCGAGAACGTAGTGAGAACTAGTTTGGTGTGATAGTAGGGTAAAGTGTAAAAAACCAATTAAAAGTTGATAATTATTAATATATCAAAATAAACATTTGTTCCGGAAGTTACAGAATAGATATATTGCATATTGTATGCCAAATGATGAATGAAAATTGATTTACAATATCATAATCAGAGGTGGCATTCCCGGACTAATGTCTGAGATGGATAAGAACCTGACTTTAGGATCTCATGGTTTCATCACAATAAACAGCCGTATCTGGCCTAAATGGAGACTGAATGTTGAGGGAACTTTACCAAATGATCTACAAGATAGAGGAGTATGTATCAATGTTCAAACGTTGGGTATTACTATTAAATATTTTTTCTAAGTGTGTCTTTTTGGCATACTTTTGATGGAAGATTGCCTTCAACCAGAGTCGCTTTAACTTCCTTAAATAAGGGATACTTTTACAATAATTTAAAATGTTTTATCGCCATTCAAGATATCAAGATTGGGATAAAGGAGTATGATTTAAAAGTATGGTATCACGAAATGTCCTAAAGCTTAACACTTGTCAAATTGTTGCTCCTGTGCTATAGTATGAGCCAATGATGAACCAAACAAAAGATCGTGGATATGATTGATTACCACGGTTGCTATGTGCTTTTTAGGTAGATGACGAGAATGCTTTGCCCAACTACCACTACAGGGATGATGCTATGTTATTGTATAGAGCCATTGAGAAATACATCAGGAGAGTTCTTACAGGGATTTATGATTCTCCTGAAAAACTTGTGGATGATTATGAGGTTCACAACTGGCTGCAAGAGCTCAGGTCACCACCAGAAGGACCTGGATTAAATGTAAGTTTAGACTTCTGTAAGAACAAGGCCCAGTCTTAATTTTTGAAGTCCAGCCTGAATCCTTGAAGGATAAGTTATATGTATGGGATAAGCTAGATTCTTATGTTTTTCGATATAATATTTTGAAATCTTATAAATAAATGCAAACTTTTAATGAAATTCGCAATTTTACGAAAGTAATTGTTTCACAGGGCCTTCCTGAAAAGCTGACTTCAGTTGATGCCATCTGTGCCATTGTGACACCATTAGTATTTCAAGCAAGCGTACAACATGCTGCAGTGAATTACTCACAGTACGATGAATTTGCATATCCACCAAACTATCCAACTTATTTGGAAGGCCTCCCTCCCAGAGATAAGGTATACGCACATGCTTTGACATAATTTTATCGTTTGGCCAAAACTATACTGTATATCATATCGGTCCGTGAACTTTCCATGTGACCATCTTTATTGGCCCACCCTATCGTTCCGTGAACTTTCCATGCGGCCATCTTTATTGGCCCACCCTGTAGGTCTTAAAGTATAATACAGTATGTACCATATACTTTCTAGAGAGCAAGAAATGAGCAGGATCTTGTAAACGCCCTGATAAGCAAAACACGAGTATTAGACGTTGCATTTCTAGCTGACTTATTCTTGAGCAGAACTGGACTGAACTCACTAGGATACTTTGAGGTTCAGTACAACTACGACCCAATCTCAGTGAAAGCATTGGAAAGGTAAAACATTATGAAAAAGTGGTATTGAAATTTAGTCATACATAGTATGGCATATACACCTCTCCGTAAGATTTGGCAACAGAACTTTCCAATATTGGATAGTGTGTCAAACCCAATTAATGTTTGAACTTTACTTCATTCCTCACTTTCAACAGGTTATGATATTGATTAAATCGAGAAATATAAACTAGCTTAAAAAGTGGTCCAAAAGTTACAACATTTTGGAGGGAGTAAATGTGTGAGTCACATACCCACTGTTGTAACAAAAAATTAAAAGTCTAAGTTTAATTGTTTTTGTTTTGAGTATCAGAGTATTGAAACATCTGTTTTAGTTTCCGCAAAGAGCTAGCTGAGATTGAGGAAGAAATGAAAGAGAAAAACAAGACAAGAGACAACACATATTCAATACTCTTGCCAAGTATTGTACCTAATGCAATAAGTGCGTAAAGACTATAATAAGTATTTACATAAAAATGTATATAGACTCACTTCTCTTCGACTACTATACCTATATAAATTCTAACAAAGTATTGTAACTTATGCAGTTTATTAATAAATAATGTTTTGCACGTATAAAGTATATAAACTGATATAGTATGGCCTCTAACGCAATTAGTGCCCAATGATTATGATTCTAACTAACTCCAACTAAACTAATGAAAATATAGTTCATTAAAAATTAAAAAAGCTATGTGAAGTCTGGTTAAGTATTGTAACTAATGCAACTGGTGCATAATGAAGATAAGTACATATAACAGGGTGTCCAAAAAACAGGACCGTAAGAAAGTTGACAATTTTGCATAATTATTTCAATGTGAATTTTGTTGTGAACGTTTGATAATACGTAATCTGCCAATTGACTCAAAAACTACACTTCCTTACAAAACATGCCCAAATCTACACCCCTCTCTATGCATGATTCAATCCGGCTTCTTTCTGAGGGGCATCTTAGGAGTGGTTTCAACAAGCCAATACCACCCCAACACTGCAAATGATATACTGAAATGGTTTGGGCAATGCTTATGTGGTCAGCTCATCAGTCGCAGAACGCAAACCATATGAGCAGCTCATTCGCCAGATCTAAATCCCTCAGATTTTTATATTTAGGGATTTCTCAAAGCCAATGTGTATACTGACAGGCCCCTAAAATCTTAAGAGGGCAATGTGAATAAGTACCCCAATATGTACCATCCACTTTGATGTGTATAGGTCAGGGTCATTAACAATTTTGTTTGCAGGATTCATTTGTGCATAAGAGGAGAAGTGCCCACTTTGAGCATGTTTTGTAAGGTACTGTAGTTTTTGAAACAATGTAGGCCTACAGATTATCATCAAACTTTCAGAACAAAATTCGCATTGAATGAACTAAATAATTCTAAAATTTCAAGGCAAAATATGCAAAATTGACCAAATTATTCAACTTTCTTACGGTCCTGTTTTTTGGACACCCTGTACTATGCAGTAAAACTTCTTTAATCTAAACACACGTGGACTGGGAAAATATGTTCCGATTAGTAGATGTTTAAATAACAATGTTTCTTAATATGTGAATCAATGGGAGATGCATGTTACAAGATTTGAACCAAAAAGCGTGCAGATAAGATCAAGATGTTCAGATCAGAAAGGTTTTAGGATATTCAGGCGTTACTAAACAGCTAGATTGTAAAGATCTTTAAATTTTTCAAATAATGTATACACTACCACATGTACATTTTCAGACAAGCTACTTTTTTGATCTAAGAATTCAGAACTGATTAGTATGGGTATGCTGAGTACATGAAAAGAAAGTCAACATTGATTGAATGAATTTAAATTGAAATTAGTGAGGGAATGTAGTAAGCTAAAGGACCTGGTTTACTGTATACCAATAAGGCCAACACAATCATACAATTGCAATAAAAAAATTAATTTACTCAGCATACCCATACTAATCAATTCTGAATTCTTAGATCAAAAAAGTAGCTTGTCTGAAAATGTGGTAGTGTATACATTATTTGAGAAATAAATTAGATCAGGGTGATTGCTGAGATGTACATCATCTGGCTGTGATTATTGGCCTATTTAAGTGCGCTTGCCAAAAAATTGATCGAGCTTATACATTTTTTTGAATATAGAGATAGTTACATGTTCATATTGGTTAAGTATTTGCTGTACAGTAAGTTTGTAAAGGAGAATGGGCCAGTGCAACTCAAATGATTATGATGTCTCTGTTAAGACTGGAGATAAAAAGGGAGCAGGCACGGATGGAAATGTGAGTGAAAATTATTTTAGATTTTCAAGGTATTTGTTTTGTGACTTAATTCACACTTGAAGATTTTCTAAGATTTGAACAGTGGATCAAGATCAATAGTCTGTCTACATGTAGTCTCTAGTTGCTATCTACAATTCTTATTAGTCTACTTGTTAATTTCCTGTATAGTCAAACTAGTAGGTCAGATCTATAAAACTGCCACTCCCACCTTTCCAATGGTGTTTTGAATACTTGGGCAGAATATGTTAAACTTGGTTGGAACATTGTAAGTTATTGTCTTCAACTTTTTGTGGACTGTTCGGTGGTCAGTGTGTGGTGTACGGCGGTTAGTGTTCGGCGGTTGACATATGTAACAAATGGCAGGTGGTGATATTTTGCATGTTTATGCCTTGTCTGTGTATGCTTCACATTTAAAAATGTGCTTATTCCACATATATACTGTTTGCTTTAGGTTGCTAATGCACATGTTCAAGAAAACATTTTTGAAAATTGCTAAACCTACACATGTTTACCCTGCGTGCAGAGTCTAGTTAAGACGAAGCTCTCTTTTAAGAAGTGTAGTCAAACGAATGCAAAGGGTAACACATGTTATTTTGTGGTACAAAATAAGTTATGATTTATATCCTTATTTTCTCTGGAAAGCATCCTTGTTGCATCTTATGTTTAGTGGGTTAGAAATGATTTGTAAGCAATCTAGTGTTCTTGAGAAACTTTGAGAAGAAATTTGGAAAAGGTACCCATTTTCTTGAAATATCGGCATTCCCTCGAGTTTCCATAGAACGCTTACCAGTTTTACTAAAAGAAGGCAATGTAATGATACTTAACTGAAAAAAACAAGGAAAAACACAGATTCCTTCATACTTAATTTTGCACCAAAAAATAACATGGGTAGGTATAGCAATTTTTTCAAAAATGTTTCCCTGAACCATCAACTAACTCTATTCATGTTCCAGGTTTATATCGCATTGACCGATGAAAATGGGAAACGATCCAGTGATTTTAAACTTGATAAGATATTGAAGGATGACTTTGAGTTAGGACATACTGATACATTTTCAGTTGGAAACTCTTCAGGTTTTAAGCATATTACACAGCTTGACATTTGGAGGGATAAGACAGATAGTAATGATACCTGGTAAGTGGCCACAGTTGCTGTCCCATTCAAGTGAAACTCCATTATTCAGCACTCAGATTCACGACTGAAGATGGTATAAACAAAAAAAAGTTTATTTAATTCTGAACAAATGTGATGCTTCGAATCACATCCTTGTCCTTTTATATTTTTCAAGAACTTATATTTTTACATTGCTTCTTTTTTTCTTGCTGTATTTTGTAAATTGGTCTTTTCCCTTTTTGCACTTGTGTGTTTACATATTCATGAAAAGGATCTAAAATAAAAACGATCTTTTTAAAAAAGATCTTTCTAAATCTTCTTTTTAAAAACAAAACGCATAATCATTCAATTGCTATTTATCACAATGCTTTTTCCAGGTATGTTGAGAAAATTGTAGTTGAGCGATGTAAAGACAAGGACCAAACAATATTTCCCATACATCGGTGGGTTCCAGCAGGCTTTTCCATTAAACTAAAGGAATATGACTCTTTGTTACCACAGCATGACACAGAACTTGAACAACGAAAGCGAGAACTTGAAGCTAAGCAGATTGAATATCAGTTTAAAGTGAACTTGGAAGGGGGGCCAGCGCAGGTATTTTAGCAATATTTTTACTTCTATTGAAATTCAATAATTGATAGGTCAACATCGAACCACAGGGTGTCAATAAAGTCTCTTTACACTTTACACAGACTTTGTATTGTAACTGTATTTTTGAGAATGGTGATTTTCAGCAAAAATCAGTGCTCTTTTATTAAGCTGAAGTTATTTTTAAATGTTACTCTTCGGACCAGAAGCAAGACTTATTGGTCTTGTTTTATTTGGACCCATTATTGAACCCCATGCCCGTAGCCAGAACGTTCGATGGGCTTTAGCAACCCTCCCCCTGGACAAAAATTCTTTCAAAAACATGCAGTTTTCACCATTCTAAGCATTTTTTAAGTGATTTGGGAATTTTCCATGAAGTGAACCCCCCTTGGCAAATCCTATTAGCCTTGGAAGTCAATTTTTGCTGTCATGCATATACTCCAGTCAATAGTAATGGTTTATGCCTTCTTGCTTCATCAAGCTTTGGACCTGTCCTAGGAATGTAGTGATTGTGCCTGTTGGCGATGAGTTTTTGAAGTATGATAAAATGGACAATTAAAATCGGTATTTTGTACTTTTAGATAAAAGATATTCCAGTGGATGAAATGTTCACAAAAGAATATGAGGTAATGTTTGATTCTCAAATCTACAGTATCTAAAAGTAATCAAACAGAACAGTCTAAAAGTGTATTAATTTGAATATCTTTTATGTACAGGGTGGTCCAAAAAATGAACTCCTGCAAAAGGCTATATTTTCCTTAATACATGATTGGATCGTATCATCACATTTGTAGAGAAAGGTCTAACATTTTTGTTGATGCCATAATTTATTTGCAGTCTTGAATTTTGAAGAAATTACAAGACTTTCAAAAACATGCCTAAAATTAGATATTGTACAAAACTTTACAAATGTGATGCATGGAAATTGTTAACTGACGGAGGCGGGGTGCTAATTTTTACACCATAATGTGCAGGTTTCAAATCCAGACAAAGTCAGAAAACATTAGGTTTCTCAGACTGCGGCTAAAACAATTTCTACACGAAGACTGTTGAAGGGTTGAAGAATCGCAAATGTTCACATTTTATCGATTTTCAGTGCTGTTTGGATAGGGCTTATAATTTCTGCAAATTTCAAGACTACAAAAATATATGGTACCATCTAAAATTTTAGACCTTCCTCTACAACATGTAAATATGAAAGGATTCCTGCATGTAATAAGGGAAATATAGCCAATTGCAGGGGTTCACTTTTTTGGACCACCCTGTTTTTTTAATATCAGGTAAGCATAACATCTGGTAAAAAGCATTTAAAATGTACTCTCTTTTTCTGATAAATCAAAATGATGTACAAAATGTATAGCATAATGTATATCATAATATATTATTTTAAATATTTTTATAATTTTTACATTTATGTTAGGTAAGCAAAACATATCTATGGCAAAAAGCATTTTTAAGATCTAAAAAAGCATTAAAAATGTACTCTCCATTTCTGATTCTTCTTTTACTAAGTAATAAACCAAAATAATATTTGGCATAATAAATTTCCAATTTTAGTGGAATTTAATGGCTGTCCTTGCTAAAGCGAAACTATCTTCAGAAGTACTGGATCTAATAGTGGGAGAGTTTGAGTGCTTAGATGACCTGAAGGATATATATGGTGCTTTGTTTAGGATTCCAGATGTAGGTTATTTTCATTTATTTATACATGTAGATTGATATCTATGGTTCTTTGTTTAGGATTCCAGATGAATGTTTTCATATAATTTTCAGTTATACATGTACATGTAGTTTGGGTATTAAAGATAGTTTTTTGTGCTAAGACTTTTTTTAATCTGTTTTGTATAAAGTCTGATTATTGATTTGACGTCATGATAATTTGAAAACAGATAAACAAACTAAGCTCAGAATTTTAATATGTTATTTCTCTCCCATTATCATCACTATAGAGTGGCTTATACACAAAAAAGAAATTGTTATTTTTTCAAAAAGTAATCAAAATACATGTAAAATAATTGGTACAAAATGTTTAAGGTTATTAAAAATCATGGTACCATCTTACCATATAAAAAAGTTAAAGAGAAACTTTCAGGCTTGATGGGTATTTTTGCTTAATATTTTCTTTATATGGTGTCACTTCCACATACACATTTAGGGTATGCATACCTGGAAAGACGATGAGGCATTTGGGGCACAAAAACTGAAAGGATGCAACCCAGCTGTCATACATCTATGTCAACAAATACCAGACAAGTAAGGAATCTAATAATAACATCACAATGAAATCAATTTTCAAAAAGGCATTGTATCCTGTTTTACAAGTACTAATGTTTGTTTTTTAGATTATTATCTATTATATTGTATCTGTGTATATATATATTTTTTTTCCTTTTCACAATTTATTTCATTTTTGTTCACATCATACATTCAATTATTGTTAAAACATATTGTAATCTGAAAAAGTATGCACCTTAGAATGTTAACTTAAATAGTATTTTGTATCATTAGGTGATCCAGTACATATATAGTTGTATTATTTGTAACAGATTTATTTGTTTTGTGTTATATGTGTGGTATGAACAGAAGCAAAACAATTTAGCATTCATACCTCATTCATTCTGCCATTCATTTTCACTCATTCACACATTCACCCAAATTTTACTGAACAGTACCTACATATAGTTAAATCTTATAATATTTTATTTATTTCTTGTAATTTATAATTTCCCTTAAAAATGTTGATTTTGTAATATAATCTTTAAAATATATTTTAAATCCAACAAAGGTTACATCTATCTTATCAATAAAACTTCTGTATATATAATGTTTCATCAAAATAATAGCTAAATTTAAAACATTAAATTCATCATCCTTAGGTTGATGGCCATATAATATATCTTTGTCACTTAGTTTAATTTTCTTATCACTTACCATAAGAGTTGTAAATTCTTTCCACAGTAATTGAGCTTTAATGCAATCAACTAACATATGTTTGATTGTGTGTCTTTGTTGACAATATGGACAAAGATTTGTATCTGCTATATTCATTTTAAATAGTTTATCTTGACACACTAAAGTATTGTGTAGAATTTTGAATTGAAAAATTTGAATATTTGAGTCCTTTGTAACTTTGTTTGCCAGTAGAAAATACCATTTTATCTCCTGCTCATCTATGAATTGTTTTATTTTAAACAAAGAGGTGGGTGCTTCGAATTCTCTCTGATTTAATATTGCATATGCCTTTTTACATGTTACATTCTCAACAGACACCGACTTTTGCTCACTACTTGCATTATTTGAATCACTTGGTTTTCTTAAAATATCTTTCCATTTTATTGGTATTGCCATTTTTATGCTGTTGTATTCCATATCTTTTATCTTTAACTTATATGATTGTTCTATTTCATTTTTCTCAATAAACTGACCATTCATATCGACGAGATGTTTTATTTTATTAATGGACTTTGCATTCCACTGTTTGTAAAAAACTGGTTTATTTCCTATCAGGATGTTCCTGTTATTCCAAATTATTTGCTCTTTGACACTTGCTTTGTCAGTTGGTACTTTTTGGTCTATAATTATACTCCATGTTTTTAAGATTTCTTGATAAAAGGTTGAAACATTTGATAAGTCTAATGATTTATAATCATAATTTGATTCAAATATGATGTTGGTTCCAAAATTAGCAAACATTATGTTGGGTATGGTTTTCCACAGCCCTGCCTCTTTGTTGGTCAGTCTTTTTACCCATGCTGCTTTTAGGGCTTGATCCATGAGCTTGAATTCAACCATTTTTAGCCCTCCATCACAAATATTTCCAATTAAAGTTTTCTTCTTGATTTTAGGAGGTTTATTCCTCCAAATAAATTTTAGAATAACATCATCAATTTCCTTAATATATTTCTCTGGAATCACTGAAGTTGCTGAAATGTAAGTAAGCTGGGATATACCAATAGATTTGACTAAAAGAATTCTGCCTTTTATACTTAGATCTCTTCCATTCCATGTATTAAGTTTTGACTTCATCACTTGTATTTTATCTAAAATGTTATTTTTGATGTGAATTTGTTCATTATATGTAAAACAATATCCAAGGGCTTTAGCTTGTTTAACTGTTTTTAAGTCATTGATACTATCATTTTTGTTTTTTGCATTTCCTATCCACATCAGCTCAGATTTATTTTTGTTCAATTTAAGGCCAGAACAAACTTCGAATTTTTCTAAGATTTTCATTGTTTCTGTTACAGATTCTTCATTCTTAAGTATAACTGTAACATCATCGGTGTACTGACATGCCTTTATTTCCTGATCTTGAATTGTAACACCCTGAACATTTGTATTTCGTTTCACTGCAAGGCAGAGAATCTCAATGACCATTATAAAAAGTAATCCTGACAGGGGGTCGCCTTGTCTTACTCCTCTGTGAACTCTAAAAAAGCTAGAGGACTCACCATTATTAATGACACAACTGTTTGAATTTTTATATATACTTTGAAAAAAAATTAATGAAAATATTGCTAAATCCAAAGGCTTCCAATGTTTTTTCAATAAAATTCCATTCGACAGAATCGAAAGCTTTTTGAAAGTCTAAAAATAATAGAAGACCTTTTTGATTATTGTTATTTGTGTAATCCATAATGTCTTTGATGAGCCTGACATTTGTCCCAATAAATCTATTCATTACGTATCCTGTTTGTTCCGGGCTGATAATCTTTGGAAGTATTCCTCTTAATCTCTGTGCTAAAATTTTTGTTAACAGTTTATAATCACAATTGAGTAGTGTTATGGGCCTCCAGTTTGCTAAATTATAACGATCTTTTGACTTTTTTGGAATTAAACTTATAATACCTCTTTTCTGACTAGAACTTAATTCTCCTTGTACTAAAGCATGATTAAATGTGTTAACAATATCATTTTTAAGTTCATCCCAAAATTGTAAATAAAACTCTGATGGAAGACCATCTGTCCCTGGGGATTTTCCTTTCTTGAAAGATTTCAACATTTTATAACACTCCTCAAGACTTATTTTCTTTTCACATTCTAGTTTGTCAACATTGTTAATTTTTGGTATATCTTCTTGATTTAGAAACTCATTTGTAACACGTTTGATCATATTTTCATCTTTATCTATGTACGATGATGTATAAAGATTTTGATAAAATTCTTTTTGGGCTGTTAATATATCTCTTGGATCTGTAATTTCATTCCCATTAGCCGTTCTCAACTTTGTTATTACTTTATTAACAGAATTAGATTTTTCCAGGTGAAAAAAGTATTTCGATGATTTTTCCCCTTCTTCATACCACCTTGCTCTACTCTGTATTATACTTCCTTTTGTTTTGTGCTCTTGAATCATTTCTAATTTTAGTTTCAATCTGTTCAAATTGTTAATATTTTCCTGGGATGATAATCTGTCAACTTCAATTTGTGCTAAAGCTAAAGCATGCTTAAGTAGTCTCTTTTCTTCATCTTTTCTTTCTTTTGCTCTTTTCTTAGAAAATTTTATGCTTGCTTTTCTTATTTCCATTTTCAAAAAATCCCATATAACTCTAGTGTCATCCTTTTCATTGAACATTTTCCTTGTTTCTTCTATTTGTTTTTTGATGCATTCTTGGTATTCTTTATCCTGTAGTAAGCTTGTGTTTAGTTTCCAAAATCCTGGTCCTTGTTTTCTGTAATCTTTTGTTTGTAGCGTAAGAGTTGTTGCTAGGTGGTCTGGAGAAGGTGCAGTAAGTATGTCTGCTTCGGTGACATCATCAAGAAAATTAGAGACAAAAAAATAGTCCAGGCGACATTGTATTTTATAAGAAGGGTTATGCCAAGTGAATCTCTCTTGTGTTGGGTGCTGTCTTCTCCATATGTATGTATATGTATCTGTGTATATGTATCTTCTATTTGAGCCATATGCCGTCTCAGTGATTTTATTATTTCAGGTTTTCAGTCACACCTGAAATGGTTGAACCATTCCTTGAAGGTCAGACCCTTAAAGAGTGTTTAGATACCAAGAAGATTTACATCATAGACTACAAAATACTGGATGATATCACAAAAACAGATGACAGATATGTACGATTCTTGTTATAATCATTTTTTAGCTTCATTCAGTTTTGATGTACATCTTACACATAACCTTATCAAACACATAACCTTTCGGACATAAATTTCAATCCAGACGTTCAGAGTTTGTCATCTGTAGCAAATGGCAGGTGGTGACATTTTGCATGTTTATGCCTTGTTGTCTCTGTCATAGCCATATATAGCTTTGCATGGCTTCCATATTCTTAGACATGTAGTTCCATAAAGGTTTTCATGTTAATACAGGGCGTCCACAAAAAAAGTATACCCAACTTCAAAACCAAATTACTAGAATCCTGAGCAATCTTTTTGAAATCCAAATGTAACAGCAAAAAGCCTTATTTGTCCTCCATCAAATGGTACCTAGATCATTATGTAACTGTCATGTATGACTGAACAATCATGACCATTCTGATAGGTGGTAAAATTAGCACTGTGCCAAGTTATCTTCCTGTGTGGCAATCGATGTGTAATTGGCTTAGTATTCTTTTTCTGTTACATTATGTTAGATGACAGGACTTTCATAATGAACTGGACTGGGGGCTGAGTAGCTCTCTTATGAAAAAAAGATTTGGCAAAAAGCATACCTACTCTAAAATAGGCCTGCAAACATGGTTCAACTGACACCTGAGCAGTAGAGCCAACAAAAAGCAAATCCAGGTACTGTTTAAGAACCCCTATTCTTACTATTGAAAATGGATTCTAGCAATACTGTCCAACATGAATCTACTTGTTGAGACTCAATCAACTTGAGTTCTTCAGAGAAAATGAGGATTTCAGCAAGGGTGTATTGACTTAAATGGGGGATATAATTGACTTCAAGGCTGCATATCATCAAGTAGAAGTTTCATTGCTGTTCAAGAAGCTCTTGTGATCCAATTCCCGAGAGGAAGGTAACAATAAAAAGTTATGGAAAATTATGCAGAAAGATTGAAGAACATGGGACAAGTTTGAATTTGAACATTAATAATCTTTTAAACACAAAAAAACATTCATTGTGTCAATCCTACTTGAATGCTAACTTGGCACAGTGCTGATTTTACCACCGCTCATAAAAGTCTTGATTGCTCAGTCACCCATGACAGTTACATAATGATCTAGGTACCATTTGATGGAACATAAACTAGGCTTTATACTATAGCCTTTAAATTTCTTAAAAATTGCTCAGAATTCTGGTATCCTGGCTTTGAAGTTGGGTATACTTTTTTTGTGGACACCCTGTATTGCCATACGTATAATAAACTCTTGTCAATAGATCTCTGTAGATATTATCACATTATCACACTTGTGCCACTTTCAATTTTATCATATCTACGTGTGTCCCCTAATCTCCCCATTGATCTATCTATGCCATGTATTCTGTAGTTGTGTGCACCCCTTGGGTTGTTTTATGTGAATAGCAGAGGAAAATTGTTACCAATTGCCATCCAGCTAGAACAGACACCCTCAGATGATAACCCTGTAAGTATTTGTATCACCTACCTTTGCTCTACCCAAGTTAATATTACAAGCATTAGTCTTGCTTCAAGAATGTTTACCCCCAACGCAAGGGAAGGTGGAGTACAAGTCACATGGGGGGGTGGGACGGGGGGTTACTCAGTCTTGAGGCAAGACTATACAGGCATGTAATACTTACAATGACAGCATTTATGTTTTGTTGAAATGTTATAGTTATTTATGTCCGTAGCCACTTTATTGACTATTATTTCTTTCAGAAATGTTGAATATTCATACAATGTATATTGTAGTCCTTTGCAACAACTCGGCTTTCTGCATGAAAGAAAAGGCCAAAAATTCATCTTTACATTTCTCTTTGCTCTCAGGAAAACAAGTAACATCAGGCTGGTCTTGATTTGATATGAATATTTTATGCATACCTGTATCTCATTCATATTTGTACATTGTTCTTCACATTTCAGGTTTTCTTGCCGTCTGACCCCGAATACACTTGGTTGTTGGCCAAGATGTGGTTCAACAATGCAGATTGTAACTACCACCAGTCTATAGCTCACCTAGGTAGGCACCATCTTAACACGTACGGCATACCCGAGATACTTATCACATAATCATTGTAAGCTGCACTCGTGGTCGATGACTTGTGATGTGAAGATGGATGGCTTCCAATATAGTTTTTATGTCACCACCAGAAATGGTGACATATTGTTATAGTATCCAACTTTTGTGGATGTTGGTTGGCTTTCGACGATTCGTGTTCAGCGGTTGGTAGCTCATTTTGGTATTTGTAGGTCATTATGAAGGGGATATCTTCGGTAGATCAAATATGGAGGCCTTGTCGGGTTGTCACACCTCATGTTTTTATGTCACCAACACAAGTGGTGACATATTGTTTCCCAACTTTTTTTGTGGACGGTGTTCAGCGTTTGGAATCCAGCAGACAGCATTCGGGGTTCGGCATCTGTTACAAATGGCATGTGGTGACATTTTAGGTGTTAGGGGTCTAGAAATAAGGTCAATGAATTAAGTGTATTTAGGATTTCATATGTCCATGACTTCTGCAATATTTAATGCTGCATCTTTAAGTATCATGCAAAGTATACTTCTATAATTTTTTATTTACAGGAATGACGCATATTCTTATGGAGTATGTTTGCATAGTGACTAATCGTCAGCTGTCTCCAAGTCATCCACTGTACCGTCTACTATGTAACCATTTCCTCTACGTCATTGGAATAAATACGTTAGTAGAACTTTAACATTGTATACATGACTGCTTTCACACAATATATTATAAGGGAGGTTAATTAGAGGTTTTGGATAATGTGAAATATGATATCTCACCTTTAAATCTCTGATATTCCGACAGTATATCTATATTTCTATCAGGATATACCCCATTTTCTGAACCAAAAACTACCTAACTAATCACTCTCCCATGTAGACCGTTCTGTATTTGTGGTCGTGATGACATTAATACAGAATAAATCATACCATTTCATGAAAAATGGTTACCTTGTCCTACGGAAATTGAGATTATGTTTCACAGCAAGTTCGCACGGTGATACTGTATAGCACATGCTCTGGGGAATTGATTCTACTTTCTATAGACACCAATCACATCTCTGTCGATAGAATAATAAAAAAGCCTAGGGTCCCAACCTCCTTTGTTTACATTTACAAAAACGTGAAAAAATGACAAAAGTTGTCATAACTTTTTAAATCTTAAACTATTGAAACCGATTTCACTTGTCAGTGACACAGATAAACCGTGTTAATACGGAATTGGTCGACTCAATAAGTAAACTCAATGAACAAGCGGTGCACTCGTGAATGAAATGAAGCAATAATTAGTAGTGTTATACAATATTAGTCTGTTTTAACCCAGGATATGAAACATAATACCCTGAATACGGGTTTAAGTAGCATGGGCATTTAGTTTCAATTATAACTTCATTCATCATGGGGACATGGAGAGGGTAAGAGTGTCATGCCGGTCTGAAGAATGTACCAAAACCTTCGCAAGAAAATCATCTAAGTACCAGCATGAGACACGGTGATAGAAAATATCACATAAGTAATGACAACTATACTACAATTTTTATTTCACAAGGAAACAATATGAAAATGTAAGCTTCGTTTTGCTGTATTAGATTAAAATGAACAAATGGACAGCTAACCTCATTTGGTACTAATTGTCTTTCTAAAATGTGGCGTATCCACATTTTTGAATGAAGAAAAATCAAAAGACTTTTGTTGTGGTCTTGCCCACTTTCACAAAGACAATGCGACTAGCTGTCCATTTTTAACACTTCAATCATCCTCTGGTGTAATGCGAACGTGTTGGAGGAATCGGCAGGTAAGAAAACAACTCAACACGTTCACAAAGTACCAAATAATATGACACCTACTGGGACTTTCGTGGGGTATTCTTGTGCACTTCAAGAAATACCCCATACGAGACCATCCCCTGAATATAGCAATTCTTAAATACAAATCAAACACGTGGCTTTATTAGCTTGGATCCAGGACATGATTATATAAATGGTGAACATTACAAAGGGATTGTTTTGGACAAAAAACAGAGCTCTTGCAAGTTGCAACGATCATCAAATGGTGAGTAAATTAACAAGTGTACATATCCAGAAGTTTCAGAAGTGTCTGTATCTGAATTGTGGAATACACTTGCCTCTGCATCGCCATCCATTTCACTGGAGCCATCAGTTATAACTGTAGAAGACTGTTTCCTACTCTTCCCCAATGTCAATCTCAATTTCTCGAGGCATCTTGAAAAGCGGGTTCATGTTTTTGATGAAAGTATGATAACCGCTTCGAAAAAAGGTTTGCCTGACCAGCCTACATGATTTGGTATCCTTATAAGAATTGAAAACAGACGTAAAATAACATACCTCATCCGTGTACGCGCAGTTCTTTTGGCGTGGCGGTGCGGGATAGTTCACACGTCGTTGTAAATAATTGAGGGGATTAATAAGGAGCGCATGATTAATTCGGGATCATAAACTTAGTACAGCTAATTGACAAGATTAATGCATGGTAAACTGGGTCAAACAAAACACTCAGATGTTTGTTTGGTGCTTTTATTATCATGTTTATTCTATCCACAAGAATTGGTCTGGTTACATGTAATACAAGATGCAAGATTCTATTGTGTTTCAAGCCAAACAGTTGGCGTCCTCACATAAACTGTTACATAGAGGGATGAAATTATTTGTTACATACAATAATAAAAAAGAATGAAAATGTTTATGAACAACCAATATCTGGTGTTGATGGACGTCAGGCTGCTGCGTTGAAGCCGTCGGTAAACTACTACCTATTAGATGCAATAAGAAAAGTACAACAAACCTATCTTTAATGGGCGTAAAGCTGTACAATTTATCTTTTAATACTTAAGAAAAAAGAGAACACTATTTATGTACATTCAATCCTTGCGATTGACGGACGTGTTGCCACCGTCGGTTAACGTGCCATTTGCATGCAATAAGATACTGTCCAATGTCCATCAATAAGCTATCAGAACAATTATCATTGCAAGTTTTGTGGAAATTGTAATTTTCCTGGGAATGTATACGATTTAACACCCATTCCGTATTAACACTTGGAAACCGTTTACCCATTCCTTATTAACACGTGGACAAGCATTGAGTTTTTCAAAATGTTGGAATCGTTTATTTGGAGATATTACGAACCAAACTGACATGTTCGGTTCGTGAAAGACTAAAGTATCTGTCGCTAGCAAGTGAAATCGGTTTAAACAGATTTAGATTTAAAAAGTTATCATAACTTTTGTCATTTTTTCACGTTTTTGTAAATGTAAACAAAGAAGGTTGGGACCCTTAGGCTTTTTTATAATTCTATCAACAGAGATGTGATTGGTGTCTATAGAAAGTAAAATCAATTCCCCAGAGCATGTGCTATACAGTATCGCCGTGCGAACTTGCTGTGAAACATAATCTCAATTTCCGTAGGACAAGGTCACCATTTTTCATGAAATGGTATGATTTATTCCGTATTGATGTCATCACGACCACAAATACAGAACGGTCTACATGGGAGAGTGTAATGTATTGAAGGGATTATAAAACTTATTTTTTATTCATGTTCCTGCTTATTGTGTAATGTGTGTAATCTCTCACAGTTTCATACACATTGATCAATGTTTGCTGGGTAATAATATTCCAAGGGATAAACACAGATTTCGTATATATTGCTAACATTATACTTATAGACTGTAACCCGTTCTGTAGAAGTGCTCTAGAAATGCAACCTTCCTTACATGGAATTACACATTCCAACCTATTTCAAACCATCTGTATGATTATACTGGACACTTTCTGGGTAGTTGGACTTTCTATAGGGGTGGCAGACGGCCCTCAGACCAATTTATACCACTACCCCCCAAAAACCATGGGGTACTTTAATACCACCCTATAAAAAGAATACTAATGCATGACAGATATCCATTGTTTTATATTGGGTAGGGCATGTTATGGTTAATAAGTGCCAGAAATTTCCAATCTCTAACTTATATAGACAAGGTGCATTTTCATCTAGAGGAAATGTGGTAGGCGTTTAGTGTTAAAAGTGTTCTGACAAGTGTTTCTAATGTAACTTTTTATGCTGAATCCAAAAAACCATGTTGGCAAGCTGAAATATGATTATTTAACCCATAAAATACCATGTTAGTCCCCCTACCCCCAAAATTCACCCCTATCAGGGGGAAAAAATTCGTCAACCTAAAATAACTTTGATTTTATGGTTTTTGTAAGTGAAATACATGGACATTGTATAAAATAAACATTTAAAGTATGAATGATACGGATAACACTTAAAAAATTTGAATAAAAGCAAAAAGTATGTACCCCAGGGGGCAAATTTATGACCCATTTTTTACTTTTCGTGTCATTACTTTTTTATTAGACAATGATGGATGCTAAAAAAAATCCATGTAAAAGGCTTAATACCTGGTCTACTAATCCTGCAAGAATCAAAGTAATTCCTTTGATAATTGCCTTGAAAATAATTAGTGAATTTAAGAAAAAATGACATTTTAGCTGGGACTGATTTTATGTGTGACTATAACTGACCCCTATTGCTTTAACATTTATCCCTCTGTGTTCATATATTTGGCATTTTAGAATAAATCTAAAATATAAAACTTATTTTAGCTAAGTTTTAGGAAGAATTAAGCTTTCAAGCATGTTAAAATATAAAAAATTCATGAAATATGATGTCTAAAATTGATAAGTTATAGGTATACCCTTGGAAGACCCCTATAATTTCTTATTTATGAACATATTTGTACCAATATTAGTTTTCTAGCTTAAACAAATAATGTATGATATATCCTGGCTTGGCTTTCTGGTGGTTTGAACAATCTTAGGTGTTATCATTGAAAATTCATTCTTAAATCATAGGTCTGCAATCAATTAAATTCAAGTATACCATTAGCCTAGTATCATTCTACTGGTACAGGGTGTCCAAAAAACAGGACCGAAGAAAAGTTAGTTAACTTTGTCAATCCTGCATATTCTGCCTCAAAACTTCAGAATTATTCAGTTCATTCAATATGAATTTTGTTGTGAAAATTTCATGATAATCTGCCTGTGGAGTAAAAAAAACTACAGCACTTTACAACATATGTCCAATGTGGCCACTTCTCCTCTACATGTACAATCAATTCTGGCGAAGGAAGTTGTTTAATTGTCCATGGCGTGACTAAAATCTATCTAGAGAAGTAAAACTAGTGTCAGACAAATTCTCAGATGTTCTTCAATTTTAAGTGGATAGCTTCATCAGAAGCTTTGCAATCCATGTTGGTATGTGTAGGAGAGTCATCAACAGCTTCGTTGGCTGGAGTGGTGGCTGCATCATTAAATGTTCACAACAAAATCCACATTAAATGAAGTAAATAATTCTGAAATATTAAAGCAAAATATGCAAGACTGCCCAAAATAATCAACATGAACAAGCTATGATTTCATAGATTAGTTTGATGTATGACATATTCCGAGCTGACTCTCTGTTTATTTAAACCATATAAGAGGCTTAATCATTGAAAATCATTACAAATAAAGGTCTAAACAGACAGTATTAAGGTACACTATTAGAATACCCTAATTATTTCCAGGCTTAGAGTTTATTGGTACCTACTACTGTTTCATAGCTCGGAGGTTTAATATATGATATATCCTGACTAGTTTTTCTGCAGATTTGAACCAATGACAGGTCTAATCATTGATTATACTTCATATACTAGGTCTAAAATTGAAGTATTCAATAGAATAAAAAAAGATTCAAAATGACATTAACCTCAACATTAGATCTGAATAAGGATTAAAATCCTTCATAGTAGCTGAACAGGGAAGACAAGGATAACTTCATTCTGGTGTTGATGTTGGACCTGGTCCAAATCTTGCTATACTTCATCCAAGCCCAAAGAAAGGGAAATTAGGAGCTTCATCTCAATGCATTTCAATGCATGATCCCTTATTTCATGACCACCAAAATTATGGAAGGTGTGGCACAGTAAACTTAGAGAAAATGCACTAACTATTAGAATATAGTACCTGCTGCAGTTGAGCGAGGATTCTTGCATTGAACTATGTGGTAAAAGGCTCTACAAATTCAATCAACCAAGTTGATTGACCCCTATGCCAGTATGCTATTGGTTAGAAGGGTGGCAGAATTGTAGGCATAACTCAAAGACAATATCTGCATTGAACAGATGGGCACCGGGGTATAATCTTAAGTCACACATGGGGAGTCCAAACAAGAATGATGTTTGGACTTGCGTTTTGAGATTCCATAGAGGGGGGGGTGGTAATTTGCAAATCAAAACAAGAATCTATGGATATATAAGCACAAATGCCAAAGGAAAGGGTGACTAAAAACATTAAAGAAACCCAACAAGAAAAGCAAACCGCAAGTGCAAACCTGTCATAAGAAAAGTAGACCCTATATATCCCAAAACCATAATCTAACGTGAAAAGAAACAATGTCTAACATCCCCCTCCCCCCTCCAATCGAGAACCAATATCACAATCCAGGACCAAAACACCAAGGGACATTTCATTCATACCGAAGTCATTACAATACATGTAGAAGAAAAATTGAAAAAATTGATAGCCAATACTCATAACATCAAAAATAGTTGTAGATACTAGTACTCATAAAAGATAGAGTATTCAGTCTCTGGAAGAAGATAAAATATGTGACATGCTGCTGAAGTTTGGCATGTTTTCAGAAGATCCATTACTTAATCTCCAAAGTATATGTACAAAAGATGTACTCACAGAAACAATCAACAGGCTCGACAGTTTGGCCAACAACAACTGGATGTCTTTGTGTCTTAGAGGTTGATACCAACAGGGTCAAATGAAAGACACAACATTTCTTGATCTACTGAGCAAGCACCAACATTTTTTAAACTATATGCCTAATCCCAATATAAACGAGCAGAAAGTTGTTAAGGCAGACAGGAATGTTTTGCAGAATCGTATCACTGCATATGAAGCTTAAACCACAGACCTGTGGGCATCAATGAAATCACGAAACATGAGCTGATGTCTTTTCCAATAGCCCTCTCATTGACGAATGAAACATTCAAGCCAACTCAAATGTACTCTACTCCTTAACTGTTTAACAAATGGTATTGAAATGCCAACCGTAATATTTCAAATATATGATCCTTCTTACAAATTAGCATCAATTGCATCTACATCTGAGGATTTGGCCACAGTCTTCAAGGAAGCAAAACTTCAGCAGTGAAGTGTACTGTGCCCCATCTTGCATACTTTTGGTGGTCATATCTTATGAAAAAGGGTTTCATGCATTGAAAAACATTGAGATGAAGCTCCCAATTTCCCTTTCTTTGGGCTATGGTGAAGCGTATCAAGATTTGGACCATGTCCATGTATTACTACCAGAATGAAAAGTAATCCTTGTCTTCCTTGTTCAGCTCCATGAAGGATTGTAATTCTGATTTACAAGAGTCATCCGAGATCACATCAATCAGTTGCTTTATTTGATTTCCAGATCCAATGTTATGGTTAATGTCATTCTGAATCTTTTTTGAATTTCCCATATATGGTCCTATTGGATTTAAATTTCAAAAATTGCTACTCTGCAAAAACTCTCATTAACTGAAACATCCCACTAATTCAAAATGTTGTCAAAGTGAGTATACGCCATTTGTCAAGAATTTGCCAAGAGTAACACAGAAAGGTTAATGGGGACAGTGGGGGGGGGGGGGATTTTTAATATGACTTAACATTGTTCAGGGAAGAAAACTCCATAAAATGAAGATTTGTATGAATCATTGGTACTTTTGCTCTCATGTCATGCAATTGTCAGGCTGCTTAGAATGAAATTAGCCTTGTCTTCCTAGTTCAGCTCTATGAAGAATTGTAATTCTGATTCAGATCCAGTGTTGAGGTTAATGTCATTCTGAATCTTTTTTGAATTTATCATAGAGGGTTCTATTGAATACTTCAATTTTAGACCTAGTATATTAAGTATATTCAATGATTAGACCTGTTAGGTGGTTCAAATCTGCAGAAAAACTAGTCAGAATATGTCATATATCAAACCTCCGAGCTATGAGACAGTAGTAGGTACCAATATACTCTAAGCCTGGAATTAATAAGGGTGTTCTAATAGTCTACCTTAATACTGTCCGTTTAGGCCTTTATTTGTAATGGTTTTCAATGATTAAGCCTCTTAGATGGTTAAAATCACCAGACAGACAGCTTGGAATATGTCATGCATCAAACAACTAAACTATGAAATCATAGCTAGTTCAATTATGCTCATACCAGTAGAATGATACTAATGGTATACATGAATTTAATCGATTGCAGACCTATGATTTAAGAATGAATTTTCAATGATAACTCTTAAAAGATTGTTCAAACCACCAGAAAGCCAAGCCAGGATATATCATACATCATTTCTCTAAACTAGAAAACTAATATTGGTACAAATATGTTCATAAATAAGAAATTATAAGGGTCTTCCAAGGGTATACGTATAACTTATCAATTTTAGACATCATATTTCATGAATTTTTAATAGTTGAACATGATAAAAAGCTTAAATCTTCCTAAAACTTTGCTAAAATAAGTTTTATATTTTAGATTTAATCTAAAATGCTAAATATATGAACACAGAGGGATAAATGTTAAAGCAATAGGGGTCAGTTATAGTCACACATAAAATCAGTCCCAGCTAAAATGTCATTTTTTCTTAAATTCACTAATTTTTTTCAAGGCAATTATCAAAGGAATTACTTTGATTCTTGCAGGATTAGTAGACCAGGTATTATGCCTTTTACATGGATTTTTTTAGCATCCATCATTGTCTAATAAAAAAGTTATGACACGAAAAGTAAAAAATGGGTCATAAATTTGCCCCCTGGGGTACATACTTTTTGCTTTGATTCAAACTTCTTAAGGGTAATCCGTATCATTCATACTTCAAATGTTTATTTTATACAATGTCCATGTATTTCACTTACAAAAACCATAAAATCAAAGTTATTTTAGGTTGAAGAATTTTTTCCCCCTGATAGGGGTGAATTTTGGGGGTAGGGGGACTAACATGGTATTTTAAGGGTTAAATAATCATATTTCAGCTTGCCAACATGGTTTTTTGGATTCAGCATAAAAAGTTACATAAGAAACACTTGTCAGAACACTTTTAACACTAAACGCCTACCACATTTTACAGAGAGACATTTTGCAGAAAAGCACCCGGTCTAATATGGTTACCATAGAAACAGTATTTATACCTCGAAATATTCTCAATTTGACCCCCTCCCAAATGTGTCCCTTTGTTCTCAAAGTGAAATATTTCAAAATCTGTTTGGATTTTATGGCTGCTACTTTGTCAAAATTTGTAATAATATGTCTTTATTAACACTAAAACACTTAAAAGTTGATATAATGATCCTATAAATCAATAATATTTATCAAATATAGTCACACATAGCTGCTTTCAGGGAAAAGTGGGCGTGGCACTTTTTTGGTACTTGTGCGCTTGTTGCAGCATTAAATGAAAAATGCAGATTACACTAACAATAATTGACATTTAATTAGCATCTACTAATGTTGTGTAACATTGTAATATGTTCATTATCATTATTAGACACTTTAAATATTTTATATAAGTGTTATCCTGACCCTTCCCTATCATAGGTCATCAATGGTCAAATGAACTTTTAGTTTAAGTCTTATAGGGTCTTCAGTCTTTTAAGTCTGTCAAGAGTCAAGTCTTACTTATTCATTGACTTGTTCCTTGAATATGAATAGATAATTTCAAGTCATCTAGAGCTATGAGTTACAATTAATCAATATGCTTGTTCAACAGGCTTCAATTTTTAGAACCATTTCACCATGTTTACTGCAATTGAAAAGTAATGAACAGTTCAATCCTTTTGGTATGATATTTGATGCTGGTGTGAATTGCATAACATTTATGATTAAACTTAAATGAACTAATATAACTCTGGCTATTAACCCTTCCCTAGTATCCTTCACATAACCTCTAAATCATCTTCATATCCATGGCCTAAATGGGGAAGGAGGGAGGGGTTACAAATAGTGACCGAGGATAATTTGAATCAAAGCAAGAAGACGTAATACTCAAAACTAGAAAGATTGGAGACCATTTATACCCTTCCTAATATTTTGCCTAATACATAACACTAAAATCTATTTTGTCAGGCACTCGCTGATTCTTTTATCAATACCTCAACATCAGGTAATGCATGATCTATCCAATGGATTAAAGATTATACTTGATTCTAATATGGCAAAAATAATTGTTCGTATGAATTGCATAGAGCATCATTTTGCAGTTATAATAAAATGCATCCATTCATTCATTGGCTCATAGTTAACAAAAAAGCTATTCTCTGGAAGGTACCGTATAATTTATATTAGTATTTAGCAAAATAATTGCAAGATAAACAATTTACACATGTTTCTGATATGCTGTATTTTCAATGATTCCTTCAATAGTGGTTCGGTATATGTTTTTGAAATACTTCAAATAATTCCTAAACAAATCTGTTTAGTGTATGAAATCAAAAAAAAGTAGATGCATTTGTCCCATACTTGGACATGTTTCAGATACATATAGCAGGTTTATAAATACTTAAATATTTTCATCAGCGGGCAGATATAGCTAATGTCCCGGCCTGAGAGGGCAGATTATTACACCTGCCCACTAAGTCATAATCATCATTTGTGTATGATTAGCAATGAGGGAAGTAGCATACTTAATACATATGTTAATAATCAATGATTCGAGAATATGTGGATGAATACTTTAAAAAAAACAGGAGAATCCTCCTAAGGCCAAGAAAACAAAATTAGACATGAATACATTCATTTGGTTGAATTCTAACTAACTCTGGCGAATTGAACAATGTGAACAAGATAAGAAAGATTGATATGGGATAAACAGATCATCCTATAGTCCGTTCATGCTATTAGGATTATTCCTTGGCGAATACAATATATCTGGACCTAAGGCCTTTGGCCAATAGAAAATATCTTCCCTAGGGACCTACGACCCTCGGCCAGATATATTATATTGGCCTCGGGATAATTCCAATACCCTGAACCTCATAGAGGATAATCTCTATTCTTCTTCATCAATTATTATTATACATATAAGTCGGGATATAAATATAACCTAAAGTAAGAAATCACATTCTCTAACCAGTAATATTTAATTTTAAAATTGGTAAATGATGATTATGTCACATTAGAATTGATGACCATGATACATTTGAGAATAAAACAGACAAAACAAAGGCTAACAAAAATCTTTAAAGGACGAGTGGCTTTAAGACCCTATATTAGCCCCCAAGATATTTAGAAAAAATTGTACAAGATATCAAAGAAGAGACTTTGTTTGATAACCAGATCCAAAAATCAGGTCATTCTGACATTTATATTTCAAAATATAGGTCATTCTATTAACGTGTATAAAATAACCTTTTCAAGGAAAAATCACTTTTTTCACATCATTATTGTCAATGTTTCTATTTATTATCAAAGTAATCATTATTTTCAGTCATTTAAGACTTTTTAATTGATCCTGTGCCTATTATCTTACATAATAGTGACAAAGCATATTGGGCAACATTTGAAAGCATATAAAATATAACAAGTCACAAATACAAAAAAAAATCAAATAGTGATCTTTTTTATACTTCATTTAGAACAACTGTCTACAAAAAAAGTTTGCCAAACTATGTCAGAAAAGAATATTGAATTTTTTTGATTTACATCACAATGAGAAAGAAGGGGCAACATTTAAAAACACATGAAGTAATTAACAAGTCAAAAATACATATCAATCAATGATATATTGATCTGCTTCCTTGAGATCATTTGCACATATGCAGTTTGTGGCAGTAAAATACTGAATTTATTATTTCACATCACAGTGAGGAAGCACAAAGAGCAACATTTGAAAACACATGGACTTTACATAACTGGTGATGAGCACATTCATGTGTTTGTTCATTTTAATAAGAGATTCTCTGAGCTATCATCGTCTTCTTCAGATGACAACATTTCATACATATCTTTTGATTTTAAAATGTCAAACTTCGTGCATTTCTTTTTGCTTTTATACCCCTTGTGCCTACAACCCTACTCCCAACAAAGCATGTACAACACCATCCAGTGATTGCATCAATACTATTACATACATCTGGATCTGGGCTATACTCCACCTATGTATAATGAGATTTAGAGGACACAAACCGATTACTGGACTTTTACACAAATTAGGCCATATGTATCTTTTTTAACAATGATGGTATATTTCCAATCTACTTGAAGATGGTCATCTGTGCATCATTTAAATTGGTTGGCTTGATCTCAAGGGAGTCTACTATGATTTAGATGTAACCCTCTTGTCTCCATACAGGGGGTACTGGGAGATTGCAGTTCACTCATGCAGTTCCCTTTGCTTTGGGCATTTTATTAGCAAATGCTGTTTTTCAGCTTACTGATTGTAACTTATAGTATATTTCTTCTTCACAATAAAGTTGAGCTGGATTTCTAAATATGAACATTGGTATGATCAGCCAGTGAACTGTGATAATATAAAAAAAATTATTGATACACAAAACATCAAGATAAAATGATTGTACAACAATCATCTCATATGAATGTATTGAAAGGAATTGCATGTTATTATGTTGCTAAGAGCCATGGTAAAGATATATGCTTCTCAAGAGGTCATGCTCCAGTGCAAACATACATATTAGTTCATGAAAAGATCATATGAATAAAGAAAATATACTCAAATATATAAAACACAACTGTCACAATCATTCTAAGGATTTTCAAAATGGCTGACATCATTTTATTTCATGCTGAAAATTGCAGAAAAGTTCCATTTTTGCACAACGCTTGGTCCTTACCTAGATTTTTACATATCTCAAGAAGTACCTTAGAAGTACACTATTCCCTCAATACATATAACTTTCTAGGTAAGAATCAAGCGTTATATGAACAAAGCAAGAGTTTATCATGACCTTCCTCTATCTAAAAAGAAGTAGGTCAACACAATTGCAAACATAACTAACCCCTACTCAATGACTATTGAAATATGACTATTGATATATACAAAATATTAATCCAATGAGTGTATAGAGTGACACAATCAAACAATGGGACATCTGCCAAGTTGGGTTTATACATTCTGGAGACATTTACTGAGACTGATTAAAAATTCACATTTTCACAGGAAGTGATACATACCTCCCAAATCAACCAAAATATACTTATATCAGTAATCTTGAATGCTTTTTATTGCTATTTCTTGAAAATATACATATTTATCTACAATTTGATCCTACATATCAAGGATATTAACGACATTGCATTTTTCAAAAAATGTTAAGTGACCCCAGGAGTGTCTATAGCCATTCGTTCTTTGGGTAAAACATAAATATTTTAAAATTGCCTGTTTTTCATCATTATTACTTTGATCTCCAAACCCCAAACATTGAGTGTTACAAATTGTTTCAAGTTAAAGTATGCCTAATTTCATGAGCAAACTAGTAATCTTGTTGGATATTTTTCTTTGACAATGCCTTATCTAATTCATCTATATACAAACTACTAGATTCCAAATGCTATTTTACAGGATGGGTGTTCATGAAAGTAACACTAAACATCAATTTTGTCACAAACTGAACAATGCAGCTAATTGAGTCTCCCATCTAAGCAACAGAGCCTCTTTTAATATATTGTAATTTCAAAATTGCCTCTAATTCAAGTTCTTCAATCAAATCTAAAATGGACACAACTGGTAATATCTTTATACCATATGAGTAGAATGTTTGTTTCTTTCAAATTCATGCTTTCGTTAGAAACATGGATATCACTAATTCATAGTTTTGATTCATATTTAAAATGGTGTGCATTATATACTCGTATAAGGTTTAATTAATGGGAAGTTTTTGATACAGGGAAATACAATATATCTGAGGGAAATACAATATACCTCCCCGAGGGGTTGAGGGTAGAATATTGTATTTCCCAAGGGTTATACCTTGTACCCAAAATTATTTATCATATAGTAAAATACGAAAATATGAGAAATTGCACAGAATGAAATTCCTGCAGGGGATTACTGAGCGGGTGATAAACCTGGCGATACATAGAGATTATCCTATATGAGGTTCAGGATATTGGGATTATCCCAAGGCAAATATAATATATCTGCCTGAGGGCTGAGGGCAATTATGACGGAGTGGGCAGATATACTATATCTGCCCGCTCGGAGCTGGACGTAAAGCTATATCTGCCTGCTGATGAAAACATAAGTTTTTACAAACCTGCATAATGTACCTGAAACACGACCAAGTATGGGATAAAGCGGGATATGCAGTACATGTATATCCCCACTCACCAAAGGTATCAATTACATTCATGCATTTTATTTACCTAACACTAAGTATAGGATAAATAACTTTTACTGACAAATTGTATATAAGTACATGATTACATTAGTCACAACTACTCACTAAAAGGTTAACTTATTGCATGAAGAAATGTAATTCTACATGAAGATTTCAAATATGATATCACTTATTTGACTGAATTTTGAATTTTTAATGATGTAAAGCAAGATTATTTCTACTTGTATCTAAGTCTATTTCATTGTATAAGTCAACAATGAATAAGGCAAATACATATCACTGGCTTCCCTGATTCATTTAGATTCCTTGCACTTTTAAAATCATCAATAATTCATATAGGGTTGAACTATCGAATAATGAAAACGTTGCAAATGATGTGATAGAAGTTTTTATACTATTTAGCTTGGAAATATTGCTGATATAGTTTTAATGTGATTTTAGGAGGTTAAATGTTCTACTGAGGAACTTTGATTATATTCAATTTTCTATGATCTTTAACTTTCTGAAAAAGGTCGGGCTAAATTCTCATTGAGACAATGTTAAAAATCTTAATGTCGACTTCCTAAATGTTGAATTCTTTTGATTGTCATGAATTTAAGGTTCACACAAAATCTGAAGATTATCTAGTTTCAAATACAATCTGAATCTCATTAAGTTTGATGTGAAAGCAGTTTTACTTAAATCCAAAATAACAAATATGGTAAATCAATATGTGTCTATGGTAGATGCTAGCATGTAGTCCAACAAGCACAAGTGCTGCCATCTACCTATCCATTCATCAGTTTAGCACCAAATAAGGTCAGTAGTCATGGTAAAGCTTTTGTACCTTGTCTATGGTAAAAATAAATCAAACAGAAATGTTAACTTGACATGATTGGTAATGCCCACCTTGAAGGGTTTAGGGATGAAGGGAAGGGTCAGGATAACACTTATATAAAATATTTAAAGTGTCTAATAATGATAATGAACATATTACAATGTTACACAACATAAGTAGATGCTAAGTAAATGTCAATTGTCGTTAGTATAATATGTATTTTTCGTCTAATGCTGCAACAAGTACACACATACCAAAAAGTGCCACGCCCACTTTTCCCTAAAAGCAGCTATGTGCGACCATATTTGATAAATATTATTGATTTATAGGATCATTATGAAAACTTTTCAGTGTTTAAATGTTAAAATATACATATTGATACAATTTTTGACAAAGTAGCAGCCATAAAATCCAAACAGATTTGCAAATATTTCACTTTGAGATCAAAAGGACACATTTGGGAGGGGGTCAAATTGAGACTATTTCAATATATAAATACTGTTTCTATGGTAACCATATCAGTTAGAGATTGGAAATTTCTGGCACTTACTAACCATAACATGCCCTACCCAATATAAAACAATGAATATCTGACATGCATTAGTATTCTTTTTATTGGGTGGTATTAAAGTACCCCCATGGTTTTTTAAGGGTAGGGGTATAAATTGGTCTGAGGGCCGTCTGCCACCCTTATAGAAAGTCCAACTACCCAGAAAGTGTCTAGTATCATCATACAGATGGTTTGAAATAGGTTGGAATGTGTAACCTTTCATGTAAGGAAGGAGTTACAATTATCAGAGTGGGCCGTAGTCTATTAAAAATAACTCTTGTTGAATGCCAAACTGTAAAATTAGCAGTTGCAGCGGGAGTTGCAGTCAGAGATAATGTTCTAGCTAATGATTTAGGGGGTTGAGGGTAGATATTTTTGAGGGTATAAAATTGATAAAAGTACTGTATGTTAATTTTTTTTCATTGATAGATCTGCCTTGACGAGACTGCTTGCACCAGGAGCTTGGATAGACAAAAACATGACATTAGGCCCCGTTGGTTTCATCACACTACTCAGCCGTGCCTGGCCTAAATGGAGACTTAATATTGAGGGGACTTTACCTAATGATTTACAAGATAGAGGAGTATGTGGCTTACATTTATGTGGCATGTTAGTGTGTTGTGCTTTCATGTTATGTCCTGTTTTTTAAAGTGGCTCTCTATCAGATTTTTATATATAACCAAGTAAATTTTAAAAAGGTTAACAAAGTTTAATTATTATTAATATGTGTGTAGTAGAATGCTTTTGATCACCCTACTTAATATTTGTTAGCAATTATTTCTTTTGTGTCTAGTAACAAAAAGTGTAATACATTTCTTCTGTTCTAATTTAAGGTAGATGACGAGAATGCCTTGCCCAACTACCATTACAGGGATGATGCTATGTTATTGTATAAAGCCATTGAGAAATACATCAGGGCTGTTCTTACAGGGATTTATGATTCTCCTGAAAAACTTGTAAATGATTATGAGGTTCACAACTGGCTGCAGGAGCTCAGGTCTCCACCAGAAGGACCTGGATTAAATGTAAGTTCAAACTTCAGTATTGATCAGGCCAAGCTGTATTCTTGATTCAGTCACAGATGGAAATGGATCTTTGTTGTTTTTCAAACCTGTCCAAAGGGGAGGGTTGTTTGGGGCGACCATCCCCCTTTTTAGAGATTTGTATTTAATGATGCAAATATTACTCTCAGATATGCTCAGAACTCAGAATCACATTTTTTCTGGGGGACATGTCTCCAGACACACTTAGCTTGTGGCGCTACGTACAGTGTATAGTACCCTAGACGTTTTCGAGGGTGTGTCGGTAGCACAATCCATTTATAGGCAAAGGCCCGGGGGCAAAGGTCACCCCCCCATCTTGGGAAATCCTTCGGACTGGCCTGCAGTTATTCGAATGAAGGCAAAGGGATAAGTTATAAGTTGAAGCATCAAAGAAATCAGAATGATTGAACATTGCAGTTTAAACTAAACTACAAGTCGAGTATATGCTTACTTATGATTTTGGTAGTCTAGATCTTAGGCACACAGCAGATCCTCATGTTTTTTTTTATATCTGCAATACAATAATGAAACAATGGTGAATAAATGCAAACTTCAAATTAATTTTTAATTTTATGCACATATTTATTCCACAGGGCCTTCCTGAAAAATTAACATCAGTTGATGACATCTGCGCCATTGTGACACCATTGGTATTTCAAGCAAGCGTACAGCATGCTGCAGTGAATTATTCACAGTATGAGGAATATGCATATCCACCTAACTTTCCATCTTATTTGGAAGGTCTTCCTCCCAGGGATAAGGTAAACTATCAATTTACATATTCTACAGGGTGGGCTAAAAGATTTCCATGATTTTAATAATTCAAACTTTTAATAATGCATTGATTTTTTAAATGTTTTTGAGTTAAATGCAAGAATCACTGCAATTGTTACTGAACTTGGATAAATCAATCTTAAAGGGTTTCTGAATAGGAAAGGGTAACATACACTAGGAGTCGAAATGAAAATATGATGACAGTTTTCCTTATGTCACCACCAAAAAGTGATGGCATATTGTTATGGTCTCCGTTTTTTTGACAGCAGTTGTTGGTTGATTGTTGGCGGTTGGTGGTTGGCAGTTTGCATCTGTAACAAATTCTTTCAACTTCCAATAACTTAACAAATACTGTTTATACTGACTTCAATTTTTTTCAAAATCATCTACAAGTTCAGAAGTTCAAATCTGACTTTTATTTAATATTTGACCTTCAATGACCTTTTCAAGGTAAAATAAGGTCGAAACAGCATTTTTTCAACTTGCTTCAAATCGACCAATTTTTTTAAAAATCATCTGCAAGTTATCAGAAGTTGTAATCTGACTTTATAGATTTGAGATTTGACCTTCTCAAGGTCAAAAAAGGTATTCTTACAACTTCCAATAACTTAACAAATACTGTTTATACTGACTTCACTTTTTTCAAAATCATCTACAAGTTCAGAAGTTCAAATCTGACTTTTTATTTAATATTTGACCTTCAATGATCTTTTCAAGGTAAAATAAGGTCGAAACAGCATTTTTTCAACTTGCTTCAAATTGTCCATTTTTTTTTCAAAACCATCTACAAGTTCTCAGAAGTTCAAATCTGACTATAGATTTGACCTTCAATGACATTCTCAAAGTCAAAAAAGACTGGAGCTTTAATGACCTTCTCAAGGTCAAAAAGGTCTTAATCTTGCTTCAAATTGACAATTTTTTTTCAAGATCATCTACAAGTTCTCAGAAGTTCAAATCTGACTTTAGATTTGAGATTTCACCTTTAATGACCTTCTCAGGGTCAAAAAGGGCTTTTTCAACTTGCTTCAAATTGACCATTTTTTCCAAAATCATCTACCTGTCTACAAGTTCTCAGAAATTCAAATCTGACTTAAGATTAAACTCATAATATTATGAGCAATTAGGTGGTGACATTTTGTCATGTAATGCCTTGTATCCCAATTTTTGTAAATACATGTGTTTTACCTATACACGATGATGGATTATTATAACAATTGACTTTGCCATTATACTGTAATACATCATTTTATGATTTCTAGGCAGTGAGAAAAGAGCAGGACATTATGAACGCTCTTATAAGTAAATCTCGAACACTAGAAGTTGCTTTAATTGCAACTTATTTGAGCAGAACTGGATTAAACCCACTAGGACACTTTGAGGTGCAGTACAACCATGACCCTCTGTCTGTGAAAGCATTGGAAAGGTACATTATAATTAATATAAACTAATATGTTAGTTATTTTTATAATATTTTTGACATTAATGAGAAAGCAAAGGTACAACACTAGAAAAAATCCTATGATCCCAATAATCATAACAACTACTGTATCGATATCAATACAAAAAAGTATATGAAGATTTAAGTGTATAAAATCCCCATTATTAGGAAAGAATTTCTTTAGCAAATTGAAAAACGATGGACCATTAGTTCTGCTTTGTCTTAAATCATATCTAAACAAAAAGTAAAAGAGATAATTTCTTTCTTTGTATTGAATACCTCCTTTGTCGCATCTGTGCATAACGGATAATCCAAATTGAGCCACCATGAACATTTAAATAGATGGGGATGGGGACCCGTAGATAAATGCTTATACACTTTTACACTGGTCTTCTCTCCTACCTCCCTAATATAATGAATATTGAAACATCTGTTTTAGTTTCCGCAAAGAGCTAGCTGAGATTGAAGAAGAGATGAAAGAGAGAAACAAAACAAGAGACCACAAGTATTCATTGCTCTTGCCAAGTGTAGTACCTAATGCAATAAGTGTATAACCACATGGACAACATCTTGATGGACTTAATATTATATGATTTTTCTCAAACATGAATGCTATTTATATTTGTACAAAACACATTGGAAGAATATATGGGCTTTTTACAATAACTGATAAACATGTTTTAAGGTCATAACACAATGCTTTGTCTGTGCAGTAACAAGTTTATTATCCCATCGAACAAAGTTCGGAGGGATATAGGGAACACCTCCGTCCGTCTGTGCGTACGTCCGTCCGTCCATCAGTCCATCTGTCCATCCGGGCTATAACTCAAATACCGTTGGCCAGATTTTTTTCACATTTTGTACACATATACCCAATGGGGGTAGAAGTTCTGTATTTGACGTTTCAAAATGAAACATGTAGGCCAATTTTAGTTTAACCATTGTTAGTTTAAAATCTCAATTGGGAACACCATGTAAATAATCTGACTTCAAAAATAAGAAAATAAGTGGATGCATTTCAAAGACAAGAGACGTACTGTGAAACACACACAAGTTCAACTTGTATCCATTACAACTGTACCAACCATCAAACAGCTTTAGCATGAACCAGGCCATATGTCCGGTGTAAAAGGGTAGGAATTATGGTCCTACTCTCCATTGATTTATATGGTGACCTAAATACAACACTTTTCCTCATTATGTTATACACAATTAGGGCAAGTAAGGTCCGTAAAGAAAGGGGACCATAAGCCCTGGGGACCATCATTTCTTTCACACCGGGAACTGGAAAAAATCGAGTTGAATACACCAAGATTCTAATCCCTTTACTTGGTATATCAACTCGATTTTTTTATACATATTCCCGGGCCTATGAACCAGGTGCTACTAAAACCCCAGTCAGGCTAGCCTTTGCTTATTATCATAAATTATAAATCAGTTTAAGGTAAAGCTAAAGTTAATCAAAAGTATAAAAAACGGCAGCCATATTTTTTTGGTAAAGTCACAAAAATCGGTTTTCCTTATATGTGAATGCATTTCCTGACTAAAGAGATATGTCAAAGGAAACTTCACATTTAAACGCATTTTCATAACTATAAATTGGAGGTGCATGGGTCCCCAAAGCTAGCATGAAGACCATGAATTGAAATGAGGCTAACTTTTGAAAGTTTCAACGAGTATGATTGCAACAGTCGCACATTTGCATGAATCCAAAGTTTCCACAAATCATCTTACCTTACCAAGGAGCATCAAAGGAGCATGAAAATGTGCACTTCTTGCTTTGTTAGAGTATGATAAAGCTCAAACCATAGTTTCTTATAAATATTTCATGTCCACCATTTTGTTTGCCGGAACATCCTTGATGAATCCTCATACAAGTTTTGTGACTTCACAAGTGGCATGGATTATCACTAGTATATTATATCTATAACAGTATAATTATCTCGATAGATACATGAATTTAATTGAGGCTTTATAAATGATAAACTATGGATACATGAGTGAGGATTACTTTGGACTAGAAAATAGTCTCCGCAAACAAAATGGTGGACATGAAATATTTAGAATTAACAATGGTTTGAGCTTTATTTTACTCTAATAATGCAAAAGGTATTCATTTCTATGCTCCTTTGATGTTCCTTGGTAAGGTAAGATGATTTGTGGAAATTTTGGAGTTTTACCCCCCTTTCACACCAAACTAGTTCTTACCCGTTCTTGCCAGTCCTACGAAACGTCGTAAAACGTTGTAGCTACGTTCATTCCATTCGCACACCGTTTAAAACCAGTTTTGAAGAACGCAGTGGCAACTTGCTTGGTGTGATAGCTATATTTTGCTAACTCGTTGATAAATACGCTCTTAATCAGTTTAAACCCGTTTGCAATTAGTTCTACCTCGTTCTCAATACGTCCTCACTACAGTTCAACTCGCTGTAAAAACTCCCTAGTAGGATTGAAGTACGATGGTTCCGTTCGTAGTACGTTCAGCTCGTCGTTAGTAGGTTGTCACTCGTTCTAATTGTAGAACTTGACGACCAAGAGATAATTTTGAGCATATTCTAAGTTCTAGAGGACCTACCCGTCCGAGTACGTGCGATGAAGTTTGGGAATAGCCCCCAAACGGTTCTAAGTACGTCCAGTCCGTTCGTACACGGTTGAAGCCCGTTTTCGAGAACGTAGTGAGAACTAGTTTGGTGTGATAGTAGGGTTACAAATGTGTCTCTGTTGCAATCCTACTTCTTGAAATTTTAAAAGGTTATCCTCACATCACTGTCTCCATGCTAGCTTTAGGGACCCATGATCCTCCAATTCATAGTTATGAAAATTGTGTTTAAATGTTTTCTTTGACATGTCTCTTTAGTCAGGAAATGCATTCACATATAAGGAAAACCTCCGTCCGTACGTCCGGGCAATAACTCAAATACCGTTGGCCCGATTTTGTCCATATTTTGGACACATACCCTATGGGGATAGAAGTGCTGCTCGAAAGCCGATTTTTAAAACTGCCGCTAATTTAAAAATGGTGGCCATTTTAGTGCAGATTTTACAGTAATTTAGGTGCAATATGTAAAACTGTAATAGCAATATGTTTTAAATGTAAAAAAAATATATAGGACATTAATAAAGCTAGAAAGCTAGATATTAAAGAAGCACATGGCAGCCATCTTGACACTCTTGGTAGAAGGCGGCCATTTTGAAAAATACCAGTGTCACTCAGGTACATTTGCTTTACGAGGGGCGTACGGTGTCCATAGCTTTACAAAATCGATACAGACGATCTACAGTCTTCATCGTACTGCTTATCCCTATATTTTATGCTGCATATTTCTTTCGATTTTGGGAAGGTACGTGTTCACCGTACTTTTGTCGCCGAGATCCAATGTGACATAAGAACAGACACGGGTGTGGAATTCTTAAAGACCTCGGATGGGAGAAGTTAGCTGAACGACAAATATATAAAATGATATTCACACATCTCTTATAATGTAATAAATGCTTCTGAGCAATCCTCTTCAAATATTGTTTGGCCAGATGTGGGTCCCTCGCACCCACTGAACCCCCCCCCAATCTTGGCTCGCGGATGGGAAAGTAACGCATATAGTATTTACAGAATCAAATTTCAAAACATTTACCCTTCCAATAAATAATGATATTATGTTTTGAGAAAAGGAAAGTTCTTTTTTTAAGAAAGCAAGTCTTACATTCTAAGAAATGGGGTCACCATGTTTTTTTTACTATACTGAAAAGCAATGAAATAAGCGAGAACCATGATTTTATTACACATGGAAGTTAACGCGATGAAAACTTAATCAAGGTACATTTGTGGCTTAATCGCAAAATTGAAAAATGCAGATCATACGTGAAATAAGTTGTTTCCCTTGAAATAATTTAGCATTCGGTCATCTTTACGACTAACACTGAAGTGAATCAATAGGTAGGCCTAATGTGTTCCCCGGGTGTGTTCCCCAAGTTTGCAAATATTTTTCAATATATTTGTTACATAGTATGTCAAAATCATGCAGGGTAGATGCAACTGAAAATCACAGGGGAACTTACAGTGGTACACAATATATCCATAAACGCAAATGATGGTGAATCTTACTTAGTTTGCACAAAGCTATCTCCTGAGAGATCTATCTAAAGATGGCTATGTGCAAATATAGTAAGGCGAATCCTGGACGATTGCTTTATTTACATGTATCACATTGACAGATTGACGCCATTTTAGGGAAAATGGGAAAAGTTAAGTACTATACCAATAATTTTTTCGTATTTTGCGTCTATTTTGATTTCCAAATGAATGATGGTACACACAGCCTTCATCTAGTAAAAACTTATTTTACTTCCACTGTTTGCCACTTTATAACAACTGCGAGCGTGACGAGCATGCTGTTCGCTTTAATATCAGTAATGTAATCGAAACACCACTGACAGTGACTAGATATAGCAGATTACAAAACATGATTACTGAATTCTGGAATTTAACCATTCAGTCCAAATGTGAAACCAATAGAGGGTGAAAGGTGATTGCCATTTACAGTCGAGCAGTTCAGTGTGAGTGTTGAACCCTTAACTTGTTGAGATTGTATTTTCAACCTGACGCATATCAAGGAGTGAATTACCCATTCAACAAATATCGGAAGATGGGACAGGGCGGCTCACGTGATTATGATGTCTTTGTAAAGACTGGGGATAAGAAGGGAGCAGGAACTGATGGCAATGTATGTAAAATATTTGTACTGTTTTTAAATATACGTAAAATATTTGTACTGTTTTTAAATATATGTAAAATTATTGTACTGTTTTTAGATACACGTAAACTATTTGTACTGTTTTTTAAACATACGTAAAATATTTGTACTGTTTTTTAAATGCTCATTTACTGTCTTTAAGGCCTGTCGATAAAGATCTATTGTTTTTATAACACCACCACAAGTGGTGACATATTTTAATAGTCTCTCCAACTTTTTTTATGGATGTTGCTCGGCGGTTGGTGTTCGGCGTTCGGTGATCGGCGTCTCTAACAAATGGCACGTGGTGACATTTTGCATGTTAATTCCTTCTTTATGATTATAATCAGAGGCATGAATACACGTAAAAGTACCTAGAAGTTCTTGATATTGAATGTTCAAACATCAGCATTATTTCTGAAATATTAAGCGATGTGTGTTGAATTTAAAGATATTGTATTAATATGCTCCTATTAATATTGAACAGCACAATCGATGATTTCACGTACAGAGAGCTGCTGTCTATCCTCGAAGTCCACATGATCATGCATAGATCTAATATACGAATTTCAAAAACCACACAAATAAACAACGGTTACAAATTCATAACCTACCTGCCGTGAAATTAAGATTATTTTGAAAATGAACCTTGTTAATTCCATGTGTTATATACAGAGTGACACAAAAATGCCACCCACATAATTTTGAATAACTGTTTTGTCTCTATGACATCTGGGCACATAGAGAAGCTCCACAAGAAGTTTCAGATGACTAGCCCAACTAGATGCACTTTTATGAGCGTTTCAAGATTTGCACTAAATATCGTCTATTCTTTTGAAGGCACACCTGGATTCTAACACCTACCTTTTGTAACATAACTTTGTAAATACTAATGATTTTTGCTTTAACATTCAGAGAAATGAAGTCCATTCAATTAAACACAAAATGATATAGATGTCATAGATAAAATCATTATAACTTATTTCCAATATTATGTTACAAAAGGTGGATACTGAATACATAAATAGAATCCAAGTGCCTGCAAAGTAATATATGACACATCTTGTACCACTCATAAATGTGCATCTAGTTGAGCTAGTCATCTAAAACTTCTTGTGGGGTTGCACCATGGATGCTAGTTTCAATGTGCCAAAAATAAGTCAGAATTTTTTCCGGCAAAAAAAGTTATGCAACATTATGTGAGTGGGTGGGATTTTTGGTGTCACGCGGTATTATTGACATTTATTTATATACTAATAATCGAAAGCACGCAATGAATACCCAATAATTCCAGGTTTATATCGCATTGACTGATGAAGATGGAAAACGGTCCAGTGATCTTAAGCTTCATGATCGTTGGAAGGATTCTTTTGAGTTGGGACAAACAGATACGTTTCCATTGGAAAACTGTCCTGATTTCAAACACATCACACAGCTTGACCTTTGGAGAGATAAGACAAACAGCAAGGATAGTTGGTAAGTACCAATTAAATATTTTGAGCACAGTCAGAGTTTAAAGAGTTACATGGTAGTCATTTAATGATTTGTACTTGCCTTTGAATGAGAATAATAAAAGTTCAAACAAATGACAGGTTGTGACATTTTGCATGTAATACCTTTTTGAGATGTATGTTGAGAATATTTCTTTTCCAATGTATGACGAGAACTTTTTATTTTGTTGCGACTTGTATGTTGAAAAATGATTTGTTGCGATGTATGTTGAGAAAATGATTGTTTTGTTGCGATGAATGTTGAGAAAATTATTATTTTGTTGCGATGTTTGTTGAGAAAATGATTATTTTGTTGCGATGTATGTTGAGAAAATGATTATTTCGTTGTGGTGTATATTGAGATTTTTTTTGTAATGTATGTTGATAATATTGATTTTGCAAGTATCAGTGGAAGAGATTTTTACTTTTGCAAGGTATGTTGAGAAAATTGTGATTGAGAGGTTCAAGGACAAGGACCGGAGTGTATTTCCCATACATCGGTGGGTTCCAGCAGGCTTTTCCATCAAACTCCAGGAATATGACTCATTACTACCACAACAAGACCCTGCGATTGAACAACGAAAGCAAGAACTGGCAACAAAACAAACTGAATATCAGTTTAAAGTGAAATTGGAAGGAGGACTTGCACAGGTATTTTAGCAAAAATTCCCCCACCTATGGAACGATTTTTATGCTAAATGTTAAAGTGAGTTTAAAGCCTCGAAATGTAGTTACTTTAACCAATTTGAATTTTGTTTTTGAAAAATGAGTTTGTAATATTCTTAAATATAAACTATATATCTATATGAAAACATTAGATGTTGTAGTTTAACATCACGAAAAATATTTAAATATATGTTGGATTTCGACTTTCATGTCAATCTTACGTCGTAAATTGACAGTGTTACCACATGTTAATTTTACTTGTTATTCTTATGTTGATGTTAATATTACATTTCATCGCGTTGAGATGAACCATGAAGAGCAAGAAACTGTGAACGTTTTGGAATTTTATTCGAACCCAGTTTTTCGCATTGAATATTAATAACTGTCACTGGCAGTCCAGAATACATCATTGTATTGGTTCTTATTTGGAAAGAAACATTTAGAACTCTCTTATGAGCACCATGTCCAATCTATCCTTCTACCTTTTTACATGTCACTCTACTATACCTCGCATTTGGTGTTCATGAGCAACCCATTTGGCTTATCAGTAATGATTATGCTATTTGTTTTATGTGTCTGTTCCTTATGAATGGTTTATCGGATGGCTGTTAGATGTTAATAAGGTACCTTCAAAAATATAACAAACAATACACTTAGACAAACAGAATATCTTATGCATTTCTAGGGGTTAGGTATAGTAGAGTGATACACTTCTCGGAGATAATTTTGCTGACACTTTGTGCAAGAATTCTTTACATCTTGGTTTTGTTTACATTCATGGTTACAAAATGTTATGTTTTGTTTTAGATAAAACAGTTGCCAGTGAATGAACTTTTTACAAAGGACTTTGAGGTAATGTCTCAGGTTTGACAATGGAATGTAGGTTATCACAAACAATTTTAGATGGTTAACTATCTTGAATTATGACTATTTTCGAACTATCACTGGTACTCACCTAGTTACGCTGACGATACGTCAGCGTAGCAAGATGGAAGAACTTCCGGGCTTCGTTTTCGGTAAGATATTTTTATTTCTCGATTTTACACCACTTATAAGTCAAGTTGTGGACAATAATTTGGCTCAAAGTTAAGGAAGATAGTTTAGTTTGAGAATATGCACGCGGTTCTATGTTTGGTATATTAACGAAGACGCAGTTTACATATTTAGTCCCTCGCTTTTATGGCTGGCCATCTGGACCAATGTATCGTCATACTTTTAACGCCGTAAAAACGATTTTATACGTCGTAAAGAATTACTTTTACGCCGTTAAAAACGATTTTGTACGCCGTTAAAATTCAATTTGAACGGCGTCAAAAATAATATTTAACGCCGTAAAAACGATTGTTTACGCCGTTAAAAATTACTTTTTACGCCGTTAAAAATTATTTTTTACGCCGTTAAAAATTACTTTTTACGCCGTTAATGACAAGACCCGTCGTATTTCGCTTGTCTATAACTATTGGTACAATTGATAGATGTCACTTGAAAATGAATTATTTATACTAGAGAACAAGATAGAGAACTAGAAAGAAGCTTTTGTTACGTTGACGATCTTCATGAATATTGCCAATGTGACAATATTCATGAAGATCGTCAATGTGTAAAATTAACTATGAATGACTTCTAATTTGATGATGCCCTCCAAATGATTTCAAATGGATGATTTACTGTTTTTTTTGTAACGTGTTCACAGTGGTGTTAGTATTAAAAATGAAATAAAGAGTTCTATACTAACTCTGCTTATATCATATTTTATTAATTCATTCTATTTCAGTGGGGTATGAAAATGGATATAGTGAAAGCTAAACTTTCCTCGAAACTGCTTGATATAATGGTTGGAAAGTTCAGTTGCTTAGATGATCTGAAAAATATATACGGCGCACTGTTTAGGATTCCAGAGGTAAGACTAAGACAATAAAAATCTCAGCATTGGAGATGATCATTATCAATATGGCATGGCTATGCTTAAAACATTCCCGTTAAGAAAATGTGGTTCATTTACTTCTAGACTATGATACGGCACTACAGAACATTTTTTGAAAGTTGCTTTTTTTGCTGAGAATTACTGATACATGTATATTGATCTTATTGACAGATTTGCATAAATATTGACAGGGAATGCATGGGTGGACGGAAGATGAATCATTTGGGGCACAGAGACTGAAAGGATGTAACCCTTCTGTCATACGACTATGTCAACAAATACCAGACAAGTAAGATATCCATTGTATTAATATCGTTGAAATCTAATAAACATAAGGTTAGAATGTGCACTATTGTTATTCCACTTATTGTGAACAGTTTACCTACAGATCCCACTTTACTATTGTCAACACATCAAAGTGAAAAATATTCCTGGTAGCATACAATTGTAAATTTCGCAAAGTCTGTTCTTCCTTCTACAACAAAAACCTAACTGATATTGTGTCATTTTGACGTTTCAGGTTCGCAGTTACAGCAGAAATTGTCGAACCTTTTCTTGAGGGACACACTCTAGAAGAGTGCCTTAGCAACAAGAAAATCTACATCGTAGACTACGAGATTCTTGATCGTGTTATGCAAAACGATGACAGATATGTATGACGTTATTATTATCGTATGTATAAGCCCAATATTTAAGCATAATTAAGTGCGAAAAGGAGAACCCAAAGAGTATCCATTTTCACAGTTTCTAGACAGAGATGTCACAATCACATATTTCAATGTTTCTTATATCACATTTAAACTTGTCATACATGATACCGTTTACTGTATCTGCCATTTTAAATTTTATTATGCCATTTTTTCATACAATCCCATATTCTTAACTAACGCTATTGATCTCTTTGTATGTCCTCTAGTTATGTGCACCCCTTGGGTTGTTTTATGTAAATAGCAGAGGAAAATTGTTACCAATTGCCATCCAGCTAGAACAGACCCCCTCAGAAAATAATCCAGTAAGTCTTTCAAATGCACTTTTGCCAATTATCTTGTTTATACTTGTAATCTTTTATTTATCATTAATCTCTCATTTTTGAGTAGTTATGTTTTATAACCATACAAAACATGTCATATGTGACTGTAAGGGTACGATGAATTCCAAATATAGCGTGGCGCCCAAAAAGCCAGATCGTCGCATATTATCGTTGTTGGAGAATAAATTACAATACCTTTATTTTCTAGATTTTCTTGTAACATCAAGCTGGTTTTGATTTGATATTAATATTTCTATACATACCTGTATCTCATTTATATTTGTACATTGTTCTTCACATTGCAGGTTTTCTTGCCATCTGACCCTGAATACACTTGGTTGTTGGCCAAAATGTGGTTCAACAACGCAGATGGTAACTACCATCAGTCTATAGCTCATCTAGGTAGGGACCATCTTAACAATACGCCATACCCGAGATACGTATCACATAAGCATTCTAAGCTACACTTCTAATATTAAATACGATCGATGACTTGAGATGTGAAGACGGATGGCTTCAGATTAGTTTTTATGTCACCACCAGAAATGGTAACATATTAATATAGTATCCAACTTTTTGTGGATGGTGGTCGGCTTTCGACGATCCGTGTTCGGCGGTTGGCGTCTGTAACAAATGGCAGGTGACATTTTGCATGTTAATGCATTGTTAAACCTTAATTTTCGATTTAATAAACATTCAGTGAAATATACTGCTTGGGATCAGAAGCATACAAAGCTTTTTTATCGCAAACATAAAAGGTGCATTGTTTATGACACGCGTTTTAATATGTTACACTAGTGGGGATGGTTCAGACTAAAAAACATTGCCCCTCCCCCACATACAAACACATCTTACTGTTGATAACTCATATAAATAGAACTCCATCTTTTTTAGGGACCACTCATATTTTAATGGAGTATGTTTGCATAGCAACCAATCGCCAGTTGTCTCCAAGTCACCCTCTGTACCGTCTATTATGTAACCATTTCTTGTACGTGATGAATATAAATACGTGAGTATTTTATTTACTATTTTTATTAGTGTTTGTACTATTTGCGCCATCATGAGAAAGCATGGCATTCTATATTAGCTTCTTTCATATTTCTAGTTGAAAGCAGAACGAGTATCAGTATATATGTTCACGGCTAGCGAATATCGGCTCATAAAACATGACACGTGAACCGGTTTTAACAAATGATATACGATTGACAGGCAGCGATATAATAATGTGAGAGATTGACTGAAGGAATAGGTTCTTAGTTTCTAAAGTGTAAAGAACCAATTAAAAGTTGACAATTAATATATCAAATAAACATTTGTTCTGGATATAACACGGGTGTTAAAACACGAATATACCACGAGCACATGCTTTGAGGATCCGCGTTGTTTGAACCTACCTCCGAGCACACTGATACATTAAGACACGTTACACAGTCATGATACCGCCGAGCAAGCTCATTGCATCATCGGGTCTGCTTTACCCCCGTGTATAAGTTACAGAATAGATATATAGCATATTGTATGCCAAATGATGAATGAAAATTGATTTGTAATATCATAATCAGAGGTGGCATTCCCGGACTAATGTCTGAGATGGATAAGAACCTGACTTCAGGATCTCGTGGTTTCATCACAATAAACAGCCGTATCTGGCCTAAATGGAGACTGAATGTTGAGGGAACTTTACCAAATGATCTACAAGATAGAGGAGTATGTATCAATGTTCCAACGTTTGGTATTACTATTAAATATTTTTTCTAAGTGTGTCTTTTTGGCATACTTTTGATGGAAGATTGCCTTCGACCAGAGTCGCTTCAACTTCCTTTAATAAGGAATAATTTTACAATAATTTGAAATGTCAAAATATTAAGATTGGGATAAAGGAGAGTAAAGGTTTAATTATTATTTAAAAGTATTAGTATCACGAAATTTCCAAAGCTTAAAACTTGTCAAATTGTTGCTCCTGTGCTATAGTATGAGCCAATGATGACCCAAACAAAAGATCGTGGATATAATTGACTACCACGGTTGCTTTGTGCTTTTAGGTAGATGACGAGAATGCTTTGCCCAACTACCACTACAGGGATGATGCTATGTTATTGTATAGAGCCATTGAGAAATACATCAGGAGTGTTCTTACAGGGATTTATGATTCTCCTGAAAAACTTGTGGATGATTATGAGGTTCACAACTGGCTGCAAGAGCTCATGTCACCACCAGAAGGACCTGGATTAAATGTAAGTTTAGACTTCTGTAAGGATAAGGCCCAGTCTTAATCTTTGAAGTCCAGCCTGAATCCTTGAAGGATTAGTTATGTGTATAGTATAAGCTAGATTCTTATGTTTTTCAATATAATATTTTGAAATCTTATAAATAAATGCAAACTTTTAATGAAATTCGCAAGTTTACGAAAGTATTTGTTTCACAGGGCCTTCCTGAAAAGCTGACATCAGTTGATGACATCTGTGCCATTGTGACACCATTAGTATTTCAAGCAAGTGTACAACATGCTGCAGTGAATTACTCTCAGTACGATGAATTTGCATATCCACCAAACTATCCAAGTTATTTGGAAGGCCTCCCTCCAAGAGATAAGGTATACGCACATGCTTTGACATAATTTTATTGTTTGGCCAAACTATATATACTGTATATCATATCGGTCCGTGAATTTTCCATGTGGCCATCTTTATTTGCCCACCCTATCGTTCCGTGAACTTTCCATGTGGCCATCTTTATTGGCCCACCCTGTAGGTCTTAAAGTATAATACAGTATGTACCATATACTTTCTAGAGAGCAAGAAATGAGCAGGATCTTGTAAACGCCCTGATAAGCAAAACACGAGTATTAGACGTTGCATTTTTAGCTGACTTCTTGAGCAGAACTGGATTGAACCCACTAGGATACTTTGAGGTTCAGTTCAACTACGACCCAATCTCAGTGAACGCATTAGAAAGGTAAAACATTATGAAAAAGTGGTATTGAAATTTAATCATATGTAGTATGACATACACCCCTCCGTAAGATTTGGCAACAGAACTTTCCAATATTGGATAGTGTGTCAAACCCAATTAATGTTTGACCTTTACTTTATTCCTCACTTACAACAGGTTATGATCTTGATCAAATCGAGAAATATAAACTAGCTTAAAAAGTGGTCCAAACATTTTGGAGGGAGTAAATGTGTGAGTCACATACCCACTGTTGTAACAAAAATTAAAAGTCTAAGTTTAATTGTTTTTGTTTTGAGTATCAGAGTATTGAAACATCTGTTTTAGTTTTCGCAAAGAGCTAGCTGAGATTGAGGAAGAAATGAAAGAGAAAAACAAGACAAGAGACAACACATATTCAATACTCTTGCCAAGTATTGTACCTAATGCAATAAGTGCATAAAGACTATAATAAGTATTTAAATTAAAATGTATATATGGACTCACTTCTCTTCGACTACTATACCTGTATAAAATTCTAACAAAGTATCGTAACTTATGCAATTTATTAATAAATAATGTATTACACGTATAAAGTATATAAACTGATATAGTATAGCCTCTAGCGCAATTAGTGCACAATGATTATGATTCTAAGTATATTAACTCCAACTAAGCTAAGTATAAAGTATAGTTCCTTAAAAATTAAAAAAGCTATATGAAGTCTGGTTAAGTATTGTAACTTATGCAACTGGTGGATAATTAAGACTACAATAACTTCAATAAGTACATATTACAGGGTGTCCAAAAAACAGGACCGTAAGAAAGTTGAATATCTCGGTCAATTTTACACATTTTGTTTGCCTCGAAATTTCTGGATTATTTAGTTCATTCAATGTGAATTTTGTTGTGAACGTTTGATAATAATCTACCAATTGAGTCAAAACATGGCCAAATCTGCACCTCTCCTCTCTATGCATGATTCAATCCGGCGAACAAGTTTATCCCAAGAACAATTGCTACTGTGGCTTACATCCTCTTGATGAAGTGTTACAGCATCCATTACATTCTGAACAATGCACTGCCTGGGTGGCAATGAGCAAACATGGAATCATCAGTCCTTTTTAGTTCGAAGACTGGAGGTCAATAAGCACCAAAAGGGGTATCTTAGGAGTGGTTTCAACAAGCCAATACCACCCCAACACTGCAAATGATATACTGAAATGGTTTGGGCAATGCTTTGGGGGTCAGCTCATCAGTCGCAGAACGCAAATTATATGGGCAGCTCATTCGCCAGATCTAAATCCCCCAGATTTTTATCTTTGGGGATTTCTCAAAGCCAGGTACTGTAGTTTTTGAAACAATAGACAGATTATCATCAAACTAATGAACTAAATAATTTAAAAATTTCAAGGCAAATTATGCAAAATTGACCAAATTATTCAACTTTCTTACTGTCCTGTTTTTTGGACAACCTGTAACTATGCAGTAAAACTTCTGTAATCTAAACACACCTGGACTGGGAAAATATGTTCCGATTAGTAGATGTTTACATAAAAAGGTTTCTTAATATGTGAATCAATGGGAGATGCATGTTACACGTACCCCCATAAATGTGGGGTCGAATTGGCGTTTTTCTTATTTTTTAAAATTCTAGTGCCAAAAGAATGATAAAATATAAGAAAAAACGCCAATTAGACCCCACATTTGTTGGGGTAGTTACACGATTTAAACCAAAAAGCGTACGCATGTTCGAGATGTTCAGATCAGTAAGGTTTTGGGATATACATGCGTTACTAAATTGTACTGTAAACATTATGAATATTGTACATATTAAACAATAAGTTCCCATGAAACATTTGATCTGATGGAATAAATATATATGCTAGTTTTAAACAAATCTGTTTATTATTTTCATCCTATCTTTACTCCCCCACCCCATAAAAAGAAATGTTACAGAAGTCAATTTCCCCGTGTTTGTGTTCTCTTCCTTCCACCTGATCACGTGTTCTTATAAATCTTATGATTCTGAATTATTGTATTGATGAATTTCTATGAAATTCTATAGAATTGATTGTGCAGGTCAAATGTATTATATCATTGTATATATTTGAATGGGATTAACCCAATGGCTTATTGGATTTGTATAAGACCTGTTCATGTACCGTGTTGACGACCAAGACAAACAACAGCCTGCCAAATTCACTCTAGCATTCCTCATGGAAAAATAATTCTGAGCTGTATCAGACATTTTTGTCATCTAGTTATGATTCTAGGATTTATATAAAGCTGTGGAAAACGTTGTTTATTGATAGCTTGTGATATTGAGTGAATATGACTGATTTAAAGGTAGGTTATTAACATACATTTACATAAATATTCTTATTAATTTTGAACACCGAATGTAACTGTTATTCTGGAAACACCAAATAACTTCACTTGATTTTAAAATTTGCTCTAGTATTAAATCTAATTCAACATATTTGTTTAATTATTTCAAAATACATAATTTGTTTCTAGAAGAAGCTATAAATTAATTTGATATTAAATTGAGTTCTCTAATGGAATGAAAGTACATTTATAACAAGGCTGAGAACAAACAAATATGAAAGAACAGCAGACAACAAAATACTCTTTAACATATATAATTATTTCAGGAGGAAGAAGAGGAGCTAATATTGCGGAGTATTTCAAGAGTGAGTACCAAGACTCCGAAACAGAGTGCCAGGTCTAGGTACGTCCGAACACCAGCATCTAAGCTACATAGTCAAAGGAAGTCCAATCTGAGCAGCCTTAGTCAAGGAGTTCTTATTACTCAATTGGCAGACAGTGACAGTGACTCGGATTATGACACTGACTTGGATGAAGGTTTGTGCCACAGATATATAATTATTTCATATTTTAACAATTGTAACTCATCCTATCAAATTATGTTAGCAACATATTATCACACTAGAGCATTCTGCGTCGCAAGACTGGAAGATTTTATTAGTGACAGGCAATGCGCCTATTTTTGAATGAAAAAAGACAAAATATTGTTTGAGACATGTCACTCACACAGTCAATCAAATATGATAAAAACTTTAATTTGGGATAATACTGAAGTGAAAAAAAAATATTTGCATAGAAAACAGCATTTGAAGTTCAGAGATTGAAAAAAGTGAATTACCACTTTTCACAAATAGTGTATGTTTTAAATAACTCTTGGATTAAAAGATGGCGTATGCTTGAAAATCCTGTCAAAAATGAATTGATAATTAATGCAAACAACAATGCCATCTTTCTATGGCATTGCTAAAAACTTGACATATATAAATTGATAGATCAAAAATATTTTGTCATGATCAAGTGTCAACTCTGATGTGGTCTGTTTGAGCTTTTTTGGTGTCAAATGAAAGATCGGGTACATCTTAATCCATTGGAAATACTATGAAGATCAAACGTGAGACTTCATTTACGCACTTTGTCCCTTTAATTACAAAAATTGACACAGTCAGTGTAATTGACCAACTTACGATGAATGCTAACAGGTCCCCACCCTTGATCACCTAACGTCTACTTCGTGCATTCGTTTAAAAATCCTTATTCCTAATCTACTACAAAAATACCAATGCAGTGTATATACATGTACGATACACAGATACTATATAGACCATGTAAAAAAGTTTCTACTATTTGTCAATATTTTGATTGTTTTGGTTTATATTCAATGAAACTTTATCACATAGATCCACATAGATGAATTTTATTATTTTTTATTATTCCAGATGAGCCAAAGCCACCCAGTCCAGAAAAAGTTATATATGAAAAAGTGTGTAAGGATGTGGGAGTGACACCTATAAGCTACTACTATAGACATATGAAAAATAAAGATTTTACTCTGCGCTATCGTTACCCTGGTGGAAAAGGGTCGAGAGCATTGTCCATTCCTATGCAGTTAAACAAACAGATTGAAAAACTAGATCTGACAGATAATTGTTTGGGACCAGGAGGAACAAGATGTTTTACTGCAATGTTAACAGAGAACACTAATATAACAGAATTGGTAAGTGAAACATACATGTATGCATGACAAATATATATCTAGAAATTGTACAATGAAACTTTTATATTATGAATTATGTGAATGTACGACGTGTTTTGCAATATTTACATGACCATTTTATTACTGTATTTGTTCTATTTTATCACAATATTATACATTAGATTACATTATTACTAAAACAATGAATGAAATATTTCAGAATCTTTCATTCAACAACATTGGAAGAAGAGGGGCTATTTTCTTGAGAGATGAACTTGTGGAAAACACAATTCTCAAGAAAGTGGATATTTCTGGAAATGGCTTTGGGGACAAAGAAGCACATTATTTTGCCGATATCATAAAAGTAAGTCTTTTATCATGAAATGTTCACACTATGAATGAAAAAGCACTGTTGTTGATAATCCAGGGACGATCTAATTATTGCAAGATAATACATCCATATTGCAATATTGCAATACATTTCTAACTTAAAATTAATTATGAATTATCTTGACATGTCTATTATACTTTAACATATTTAACCAAATCAATGTCGCTTCTTTAGTTTGTGTATCATATGATGTTGGAAGCATCTTCGTGGTGACATATTGTTATATAGTCTCCAACTTTTTTGTGGACGGTGTTCGGTGGTTGGCGTTCTGAGTTTGTAACAAATGGTAGGTACTGACATTTTGCATGGTAATTGTTAATGCCTTGTTATCCTATTTCAGGGCAACCACTACATTACAGAGTTGAACCTGAGTCACAATGACTTTTGTTCTGAGGGTGCAATATTACTAGGACCTGCAATAGGTAAGAGTTCTTTAATTGATATGTATACATTTATGAAAGTACAAATTATATATCATATCCTTATGAAAGTCAAATGTACATACCCTTTTGAAAGTGCATAATCTAAACTCAAAACTCACACATTTTTCTAGTTTCACAATAATTCATATAGTTGATTTATCCAAACCAACATTTAAGTCCAGGTTACTGATATGCAAAATCATCATTGTAAGATCAAATAAATGATTTATCCTTTTCTCATTGGTCAAAGCAAAGATAATATAATTAAGGAATAAATAATCCTGTATCATTCTTTATTGGAAATTTAAAAAACATGAGCGTATGTTCTCACCCGTTCTCATAATTCAAGAGAGCATAGCCACAGTATAGTATCAGGATTGGTTAGTATATAAATTGAATAAAGGATGATACAATGGTCTTTATAACAATTCAAATAAACTATCACTCCTTTATAAAAATAGCATTGTCCAGTTCTTAATGAAACCATAATGCAACATACACCAACAATGGCACTGTTTAGTTCATTATGAAACCATAATGCACTGTAAAATAATGTTTCTGCACATATACCTTGAATTAAGGCTTTGAGATACTCTAAGCTGATTGGCTAAGACACACTTAGCATATTTGAATTTCTAGTTTAATTCGTGTATTTTTTATTTGTAATCTTTTATTTCAGCTCATAATGGTTACATTGAGTATCTAGACTTGAGTTGGAACCACATCCGGCTGAAGGGGGCAGAAATCATCGCTGACAGTCTTAAGGTATCGTAACGTAAATTGATCCTGACTTTGATTGACACAACATATTTGGACCACGCCTCTGAAACTCATCAATATTCAATACAAATTCATTACGTTGTTTGTTAAGTTTATCATTATTTTTATGGTATGTTTTTAATGGTATTTTATGGTATGTTTTAAGGTATGTTTTAATGGTATTTTATGGTATGTTTTAAGGTATGTTTTTAATGGTATTTTATGGTATGTTTTAAGGTATGTTTTTAATTTTCAGACCAACAATGTATTGAAGGTGCTGAATCTTTCCAACAATGGGTTTGCCAACCAGGGTGCTATAGCAATAGGTTAGTATACACAGACAAAATATTAATACCTAGTATTTTGTCCTCCAAGGGTGCTCGTACGTCATTACACGTTAATTATTAGCACATGGGCTTCAGGGTAGCAATAAATGTACGGTATTCAAACTTTTTGCATAATAGGGAATAAAAACACCTAGTATACATAGACTTTACATGCTGAATGTGATGATAATAGAGGTCCTGAATCACTAACAGTTGTTAAATTAATTTCTTAAACATGTTGAAGTTTTGACCATAATGTATTGTAACTTATACAATGATCTCCTTTGTGCTACAGGTGAGTCTCTACAGATGAACAACACACTCGAAGACCTAGATCTCTCCAACAACCGCATTGCGCCGGGTGGAGCTATTGTATTTTCCCAGCACTTACATAGGAATACCGGACTAAAAATACTCAAGATGGGAATTAATCCAATTTTGTTCACAGGCGCAGTGGCAATAATCAAAGCAATCGCAACAAGTGCCAAGAATACTGTGTATAGACTGGATCTAACGGTATGAATTTTTCTTTAAATTGCAGAAAGGGATTTGAAAGAATGTTACACATGGAAGAAAAACATAAATAAACATTTCAATGTGTATAATAAAAAGATCCGTCCAAAAATATCTGCAAACTGATACAGTGAATTCATGCATTTCACCAATGTTAATGTGCATTTGTGAAACTGGTTATTAAATTCATAGAAAATGTTTTACGAAATTTTTGTCCTTGGTACAGTGGTTGGAGTCAAGAATGAATGCACTTGTCATATTTTAGATATCTTATTGCATAATTTTTATTTTCATTTCAGAAAGTGACTGTCCACCAAGAGTTTATGGACTGGGTCGCAGATCTCCAGTTACGGAGACATTTTGAAGTGAAGGTTGGTTTCTTGTCACGTGCCAAGGAGACGAAAGGGATGTGGCGCGAAAAAGTGAATATGATGAATCCGTTACTCGTACTTTGTATCTTCATGCGTGAACAAGGTATATTATCTATCATATTATCATATGCATTATCTTATGTCTTTTTTTACTGTTAAATTATTCAATGTTAGAATTTCTGATGAATTTTTATAATTTTTAAAACCACTTGAGTTGATCTTTTTAGAACATTTTGATTTCAGGATTAAGAATTCTTGATCTGTTTAAGAACATGGACAAGGATCACAATTATTCATTAACTCGCGATGAGTTTAAAACTGGCTTACAGAGCGTCCAGTTCCCATTGACGGAAGGGCAACTAGATGAACTCATGGAAATATTAGACACAGACAAAAACGGAGAAGTTGACATTGCGTAAATATCTTATTTTCATTTATTCTGTTGTTTGTCATGTTACGTGGTACACCAATCATTCCTCTGTAGTGGTCATCATCATCTCAGATATTTAGACCCATTTCTTGACTTGCGAAGAACAAGAAAACCACAATCCAATATGTGTCACTGTGTTTGTGATAGTTATGAAGTTAAGACTAATGGCTTTAAAATCCAGTAATCCAGTTTAATTCATGGTCAAAAACTTATATGTTTAGTATTTTAACAGATTTAGAAACAAAATTTATAATTTAGTTTCTAAAGGAAAGTTGTTTGTAATTTGAAAAATAGATTAATGCTTATTCATTTCAGTTTTTGGAGAGGTAGGAGGTCAAGCTAAAATGCATATTATCCTTCCTATCATTTTTTAAAAACCGCTTACTTATTTTTCTAGGGAGATTCTTGCGATCAACCGGAAACATGCCAATGTAAAGATGAAGGCCAACAAGTTAGTTGCTGCTGAAAAGGAACGCAAACGTCTTGAGCGAGCCAGAGCTAAGCTTCCAAAACTGAAATCAAACAATAATCTTGTAGTCATTGAGAGCACATTTGATGACGACAATGAGGATACTATGTGGGACACTTTAGAGGTTATGCAGCGATACTGAACTTAAACAAAACTTTTACATTAAAGTGATACTCACATTACAAGTTTTGCATTTTTTCCATTGCCATAATGTGATCATTGGGTGCATCATTTTTGCCCCTTATAGGGTGGTGACTTTAACTAGGGTGAGCGGTATGGCGATCACGGCGTAATGACTTTTAGTATTATGGTGAAAAAAGAGGAGGGAAAACCCCATGATTCAATTGATGACATACGACTTCCTCCTTCGCGCACCTCCTTTCCCCGAAGTACGTATATTTGTTTACAAAATGACGACTTTCATAAAGGAAAAAGAATTGACCTAGTTTTAAACCAATCAACGATCGACTCGCTAAACCAATCAGCGACGATGTCATCTCAATACAGATTTACATTATAAGCGTATGTCATCTTTGAACCCTGGGGTTTCTCCCCCTCTTTGGTGCAAAGTATTAGCCCATCATGCAGTCATGGATTTTGTACAGTGATGTGCACGATATTTATTATTGTTATGTGTAGCAAACACAATTTTACTTATGCATTGTGTAAAATATACTCTATGAGTAACGCATTTTTTAAATCTACATTTATATTTATTATTAATACTGTAGATCTCGTTTATATATTGCCAATTTCATGGTTTTGTAAGGAACTTTGAATAAATACTTTTAGTTATTAAAAAATGTGTACATGTGCAGTCGATCACACCCAACCCAGAGTGGTTCAGTTCACTTTCATATTTGTTTGTCATGGATTTGTTTGGATATCTCTTGGTGATTATTAGGCAGATGGTATACAGGGCGTATAATTATTGCTAATTTTTCTGACCTATGGCAATGACAATGACTCCATTGATATTACATCGTATGTTGATTATCACGAAATGTGGTAAAATGAGGTCAAATATGTTTTACTTTTGAAACTTCATGAACTTGATAAAGCAATGGGACAATAATTAGTAAAATGATCCATACATTTTGAACGCCCTGTACCATCGTCGCGCCAATTGCATTAGACACATTGTATTTTTCGAACGCTGTGCCACTGTCGTATCATTGTATGAGACACATTGTACTTTTATTATTGGCTACAGATGCAGGCAAATTAGTCTTTTTTCCTGGTTGGTAAAGCTTGTCTATGATCTGAAAACGGAAATTACTGAACTGTTAATTTTCATCAAACAAAATGATCAAGCACAGTCGAGACACTACCCTTTGCATTCGTTCGACGCGCAGGGTATCGAGACACTGGACGACCAGGTTCTCTACCAAACACAATGTCAATTCTGCCAACAAACGGCAATTAGAACGAACTAGATGTAGATTATTTTAGCCTGACTTAGATTATCATTCCCTGTGCTTCAGTTGACAGTTAAACTTTTAACATACTTACAGTGAGTGATTCTATGAAGTCAAGTGTCCCTGTGTTGTCTTTGTCTACCTCTTTAAGTATTTCTTGTACCTGTTTCTTTGTGAACATTGTGCTACTCGTTGTAAGCATCTTCTCCAACTCATTACAGTCTATAGTCTGAAATATCGATAGCATTCTCTGATTTATCAGTGTATCACTTTATCTAAAGCCCGGTATACACCAATGGGGCAAGTTGGGACCAATGGGGCAAGTTGGGACCTCCATAGACTTAACATTGCATGGGACCTTTTGGGACCTTTTGGGATTTTGCCCCATGAAGTGGGACTCCATGGGACTCCGTGGGATTTTGCCCCATCTTGCCCCATCGAGTCCCACGAGGTCCCATGAGGTCCCATGAAGTCCCACGTGGGACTCGGTGGGACTCGATGGGGCAAGATGGGGCAAAATCCCACGGAGTCCCATGGAGTCTCATCGAGAATGAACATGTTCATTCTTTCCATGGGGCATCGTGGGATTTTCGATCATATGACGTGTTGTGTGAAGCCCGACATACACCAATGGGGCACGGTGGGATTTGATGGGACTCCATGGGGCTTGATGGGACTCCATGGGGCACGATGGGGCAAAGTCCTCAAGGTCCCACAGGACTTCGTCGGGTTCGATGGGGCAAATGGGGATTCGATGGGGCAAGATGGGACTCGATGGGGCAAGTGGGATTTTGCCCCATTGGTGTATACCGGTCTTAACGCTTTGATGAGCCAGTATTTTAAAGGGTAATACTTGCTGTGGATCGCACAATTTATCGATAGCAATGTTCAAGACTCAGCCAAGGACCAGACGATTTGTGGGTAGTTAACATCATGAAACTTATATCGAGACCAGTAGGCCGAAGTTTTATGCCTGCATAAAGGAACAAGTGAATTAAATCTTCTTATTTTGCTTGAATTATTTTCACAAGAGCACGTTTTAAATAATCATAATTAATAAAAATAAATAAATTCAACCAAAGACTGCTCATAGAGTTTTATCCAGGGATCACTCTATAATTCTTAACACTTAGATCGACATGCATAACAATAGTGGCTAATCTTTAATGATACAGGGTGAACCAAAAAGAAGGTAACCCAAACAAATCTTAATAATCCAGTCATCCAGTATGGGATACAATCATATTTTGATAATTTTACACAAATGAACCTTGTTCAATGTTCCTTCATTCGATCAGGTTTCATTGGTCTACTTTAAATAGTCACGATTTTATGGTTATTTTACATAGCATACCAAAAATCACCAAATATGAACACCCACATTTTTTCCTTTGTGTCCATTTCAAATAAAACTTGTGCACTAACAACCCTTGAAGCATAAAAGAGTTAAAGCAAGACGATTAAGGAAAATGAGAGCCATTACCGACAAGATATATCCATGAGCGTGTAGTCAGAAAACTTCATCTGATGCGTTCATGTTTGCCTCCGAAGAGGAGAGTGGCTATTTGAGCATGTTTTGTAAAATGGCCGTAAAGTCATGACCATTTGGAATAGACCCATGAAACTTGGTTGAACGAAAGAACATTGAACAAAGGTTGAATTGTGCCAAATATGACTAACAACCCATGCTTGATGAGTTATTTATTTAGATTTGTTTGGTTACCTTTTTTGCTCACCCCGTACGTGTTATTCAAACAAAGTCAAGTTTTCCTTAAGCAAGTTTTCCATATTTATTATATATTTATTAACCATACTAAGCTTGTATTAGAAAATGCAACTATCGCCTGTCGGCTACCGGATTAACCTACTAGTACTTTAAATATGAATAGCATCTGCCACTATTCTATTCATATCTAAATGAGTTGGTCATAAAATAGTACGCTAATCCGGTAGCCGTCAGGCGTTGTAACTAGGTTAATCCGGTAGCCGTTAGGCGTTGTAACTATCGCCTGTCGGCTACCGGCTAACCTACTATTTTAAAGATAACTCAACTAATTGAAAGCCCTACTCACCCCGTCTTTATTTTCGTCTGCCTTGCAGAACTTTTTCTCAGCGTCAATGAGTACAGAAAGTCTCATATTTGGAAATAGTTGCGCCAAATGCTGCAACACAATCATGATGTACACATATCAGCATTTAATTAATAATGTACTCTTTGATTAACCAGACCCCTGGTCGTTTTCATCTTTATTGTGATTTACAAAGCAATTTGATATTTTCAGCTAGTTTAAGTCTTAGTCAAATAAATGGATGTTTTAATCTTATTTTTCAAGTTTTTAATTTTAAGATCTAAAACGAATTCTTTCTATATACTGTACATGGGTTATCTTATATGTATTGAGGAGGATTGAATGTTACGGTCCATCGTGCCACTGAACAGAGAGTAGATAACTTTAAAAAACTTGCAAATTTTGTAGAAGTAATTTCCAACAAACATTTGTCACCATCCTATAAAGTTTTAAAAATAAAATAATGTTTTCGGTGGTCTTACTGAGTAATATGTGAATGAATCTGATGTTATATGATCCATGCCTGGTATGATTGGGTGGTGCTCATTTGATGTCGGGGTAGACGCTGTTATTTGAATCTTTATTTTGTTTTTAACAGATGGTTGTTCATCTTCCTTGTTTGAATCTTTTTTATTCATTCCTTTTGCTTTTTTGGTCATCGTCTTTGTCACACTTGTGACCGTCTTTTTTAGTTCTTTTTCTTCTTTCAAGAGCGATATCTAAAACGAGTAAATATGTAAAAAGTTAACTTAAGAACTGCCCTATTTTTACCATTTCCCATCTGTGTCAAATACACATCTGGATATGCATGTATTCATACTGAAAAAGCAAAATCGATCTTTTTTCAAAATATCAAGCTTTCAATCTAAAATAACCGTTGGCTCCGCATCGAGTGCTTTTGCAGGTGTACTGTGTTAATTCTGTACTGATCTGGAATGGTGGAGCTGCCGGTTAATGTTATATAGCATTTAAACAGTTTGATGACGTTTTAGCTTTTTCTAGCAGCCTGATAGAGAAGCTATCCAACTACTACATTAAGCAAGAAGAGTAAAAAATAAACAAAGCCAAGAACCATACCTGACTCTTCAGTTCTTCAATTTCGTTATTCAGATCATAGTTTTTACTTTTATACTTAGTCAACTCATCGTTCTTCAGTCTCAACTCCTCTCTGGCTTCATCTCTTTCCCTAATATATTGTACAAATGTTGGGTCATCTTTTGGTATCGTAAAGCTATCAGGAACTTTATGTCTTTCTGGTGCTTTCACTCCAAAATGTTTGTCGAAGCTGTTTGACATTTCTCTAGCCTCATTTTGGCCGACAGATGCCATATTGTTGTTGTGTATAACTTCAATGCTTTCCTTTCTAAAATGGGGCAAAGTTGTTCTGCAGGCTGAGGGGATTGTTGTTTTCGTTATTTCAATCGTGTATTACTCACATAGCAACGCACACGTGTCTAAAAATAGTAGTTATTATATCCATTTGTCAGATTATTCAATATCAACAACCCTGCCCGAGATATGTCTTCATGTGATACGTCGTGTTAAATTAATGTCATATCCTGGTTTTAAAGCATCAATACGATTCGAAACTATGTCAACTTTCAGGACACCTACTTTAGTTGTTTATTCTCTATGTTGCTAATATAAATATCACAACTAGATACAATGAACCTGAGACAGAGTTTAATAATTGAACACAAAGGTCGTTATCTTTGGTGAAATTTTCATAGTACCACTTTACTATCATGTTTGATTAGTGATAACTCCAAATGGTGTTAACTTGATAAGATTTTCCTTATGCTTATTTCAAAAACTTTTTCAGATTGATTAATGAACTTGAAATTAATTTATCATATACTAAGTTCAACAAAAGTATTGAAAACGCGATATGATGGCGATTTCTGTGGGTCTGTGTCGATTTGATAGTTCATTCAGTTAAAATAATGTCTTATCACACATACATATGGCAGTTTATTTTGATTCCCTTATGGCTACTGTACAACTGGACCAAAATAAAACAATACATTGGCGTTTCAGAGAAGTCAAGGCATGACTATTGTACTGCATACGAGGCCACTGCACATAAGCTTAATGACCCCGGCCCTGAGCCTATCAGTATCTGGGCTAAAGGTGCAACAATTAGTGCAGGGGGGGGGGGGGGGGCATTCAACGATCATCGACCAGTGTCAAAATATATTCAAGTTTGGATATTTCATCAAGACTAACATATTTTCATTATCTACAAAGAAACCCCCTGGATGAACATTGCTATGAACTGAATTTACACTTCTTAATGCTGAAATTGATGTTATCATACATTTTAAGAAAATAGGTATGTCAAAGAAGATGTGAAGCCAAACATTGACCAGATATATAGCACAGGAAAACTAAAAAGTTTCAAATTTTCTCTCTTCAGTCCTTGTTGCCCCTTTAAATGTTGTCCAAAGTATAATATTTTGACATTGAATATTTGAATTAGTCATTGTACATGTAGGCTAAACCTAAAAATAATCCATTCTGGCATAATTTGTCATTTTGAAATTGATTTTCATAATATTAGTAAATGACCCATTGGTGACGAAAGGGTTAAAATCTAATGTTGTATTCACTCAAAATTCAGATGAATGTCAGATTCTAAAAGCTGACACACTCAGCTTTTCAACGGTGGTATTGCTCCGGGAACCTTAGTTCAGAGGTGGTCATATATCACCCCCGGGATATCACCCTAGTAGTTTGCACTACTATGATGGATCACCATTATAATTCATGGGCAGTAAGCCCAGGGGTGTGGGGGACACTGGTCACATTTTTATACAGGGGGATGCCGCTGAGATTCTATAAATATCTATCCAAATCTAAGGAGTTTTTCTCTAAAAATGGATCCACATCTTTTAAAAAACGTGACAAGGTCCAATTCCGGCGATTTTTTCTCCCCGGGAGAGTAGGTCACCCCTCCCTCTTATATTCTGTAAGGATAAAGGGAATATTAGAGAGGGGTGACTTAATCCCCGTGTTTGAATTGTACATGTTTATTCCTACTCTAATTTGGCGATTGGGTATATTGTGATAAATATTTCGTGATCATCAATAGGCAGTCTCTTTAGAAATACCGGAAGTGGCACGAGAAAAAATTAAATTTTACATTTTTGTGTATTTTCTTGTTTATTAGGGTAAGTCATCGATGAAAACGATTTAAAATACAATAAAAACATTCGCTTGTACAGCAGTCATGTATGTTCTTTGAATTCTTTCCAGATAAACTTCCATTTGAAATAGGTGATGCAATTCTGATTTTGTTCAACCTCAACTCAATGAAGTCCATGGCATGGTTAGTCCTAGCCTGGTCTATATGTTATTCTAGCAGAACTGGAGTCAGAGCTCCATCGAAAATACGATGCTCTCCATTATTGTCAAGATCTGCAATGAAAGTCCCAGTTTAGTCTGTGCTGACTAGGGAACTTGGACAGATTTTGCAAGACTTAGCTTATCACACAGTCCATTATTTCAAATAACATATCAATTGTGTGTGTCTATCACTATTTCGTTCAGCTGTTCAAATGCAAGACACAACTTGGCACAAATTAGAAGGCTTGGAATGACTTTTGTTGTCAACTTACAAGATTTGTTTGAATCAAGCTTCGAATCTATAAATCAAGAAGTCGGGTCAACATGGTCCAATGTTTCATTGTAAAGCTATTTTGACTAGTTGAAGTACTGGACCAAAACTTTCTATGACTAATTAAACAGTTACAATTGTTGAAGAAATACATGTATCTCAAATGCAGCTACATATATTATCAATCATATTGCAGGATTTTTATAGGCTACAGTTTTGTTGATTTTGCAGAATATACTATAATGGCTGGAATGGTACCAGGTGGAGTTCCTCCCTCAGATGAGCAAGCAGTATTACAGGTACAGTAAAATGTACATATTTTGCTGGGATGGGTAAATGGGGAGAGCCTGGGTATATCTATTGACTGAATTCCCAAAGTCATTACACTTAGAGGCAATGAGTTGAAAATTAGATTGATTTCAAAACAGACACTTCCAGCTATCCTATCTCAGATTAACTTTAAAGGTTAACACTTAAATACTGTTTTAGTCCATAAATTACAGCAGTCTATAGCATGCAGCTAAATGTATATTGAGCATATAATTTTCAATATACCATAATCATATTTAATTTCTATATTAATAATAGTAAAACGTGTCTTAGTGAACACATCTCTCTAGTGAACACCTGTGTTTAGTGAACCACTTCAAGACACATTTTAAGACTCTTGTATAAAAACCCTCTCCACCCTTCTTCAAATGATTTTATTTATGCTTATTATGTTTATAAAATACCCTTGCAGCAAGGATGCCCCCTCTCTCTAATGAACACCTTCCTACATTGAACACTTTTTGTGGCTTCATAGGTGTTCACTATATACAGTTTTTACTGTAATTCAATCATGTACTACTATACCTCTCTATACCTCTGTTCTATAATCTAAGTGGATATAAGCTGATATTAATCTACTAATTTTTGTGAAAGTCTGATTCACAATTAAAAGGGGCAATAAGGCTTGTAGAGAGAAAATAGGAAAATTTTAACTTTTTCTGAGCTACCAAGGCAACAGTTGGCCTAACATCTTCTTCGACATACCTATTTTCTTAAAGTGTATGGATAAACTATCAATTTCGGCATTAAAAAGTGTAATTTCAGTTCAAAGCTTCAAAAAGGGGACGTCCACTTCTATATTTTTAAGATCCACCATGTTTCAAGAGGAATATAAGCTGAAATAATGATTATCTAGGGGGTTTCTTTGTAGAAGAAAATAAAAATAGATGTTAGTCTTGATGAAATATTCAAACTTAAATATATTTTGACACTGGTCCATGATCGTTGAATGGCCCCTCTGCACTACTTGTTGTTAATTTTGATAAATACTGGAAGCATGGTGGCAAATCCAAATCCAAGATTTTACATTTTGACAAACATTTCATAATATGGGGCAAAATATAACATAGAATTATCAATACCAATAAGACTGACAAGCTAGATATTCTATATTCAAGTAATTTAGACCTAATGCTCAGGCTGCCTTGAATGAAGATTTACATTTCACAATTTCTAGAAAGAGGGGGCAATACCCAGAGTTCATGGATGAATTATGAATTTTTGGGTATTTCTTCTCTTATTTCTAGTATGATACTGTTTCACTCACTCATAGTATGATACTATTCAGTGAAATACATTTGGCATTATGGTTTTAAACTCCAAGCAACTCTTTTTCATATTCTCAAGCTGATATGAGAGTTTAAGATAAAATTTTATGTGATAATGATTTTGGAGTTTATAGCACATTAAATAAAACTATAAGTTGAATATGGAACTGTCTCTTTCATTTCAGTTTAAAGAATTTCTATCAAATTACAACAAATTGACAGAACATTGTTTTAAAGACTGTGTACATGACTTCACAACTAGGAAAATACACGATTCAGAGGTTAGTAGAATCAGAATGATACAAGTACATTGTACCTTGCTGAAATGATGCATTTATCTTTTAAGAGGAAAGAGAACATGCAACTCATATATGATATGTGACGTCACAATAGCTAGAACAATTGATTTACTGGTCTATATTGGAGTATGTATGACCGCTAAAATTCATAAATGCAGATAGTTGTTTTTCTTATCTGTTTATCATATTAGAATCGTAACAAAGACCTCAATAAAGCAATTTTGGTCTTTTAACAATGAACAGAATAAAAATATATTGCGCCATGAATCATAAAATCTCAGTCTTTATTCCTTAAATGTAGGGAGGAATTGTTTGTGATTTCAGAATAGTTGCAGTACTAATTGTATGGAGAAGTACATGAAAGTAACAGCTAGGATATCTCAGAGGTTTCAGGAGTACCACTTCATGCAGAATGAGGCACAGGGTATACCTCAAGCTCCACAGCCCCAACAACCAGCACAGTCAGGCTGGTTTGGTAGATAGGCAATGTAACTACCTCAGGACTTGCAACTTGTAGAAACTCTAAAAGGAACATATCTTGAAATTGCAGGATAGAGATTATTTCAATTGCAAAACCAGAAGAAACAGTAAGGAGGGTATTTTGGAAAGATTAAGTCCACTGCTTGGATAGATGTATACAAGAAGACTATTACTTATTCCTATTATGCCCATGGTCTCAGGCTTTTTTCCTTTGACGAGTTCTGTGACCAGATTCTAGGGGTAAAAAAGAATCTGTCTTTTATAATATATTGACCATTAATTTGAATCACATATCCTTCAATCATTGCCCAACTGAGTTATTTTAGATTAGAATAGGTTGAGTTAAATAAAGGTTGGTGAAAGATTTTTGAATGAGTTGAAATCACATTGTGCCACGCCTTTTTTCAACCTCAGTCATTTTCAACAAAATACAGTTTTTATGATGTAGATTGTAGTTTATTAATTAATGTGAACAATGTTTTATAATGAAAAGTGTCATTATAAAATATAAAAATTAATATAAACTGAGTATAATGTTGATGTTTAATACATATATACTGAACCTCAGATTGTCACGACGTTTTGCATGGTATGTACATGGTGTGTGCACAGGGTACAGACATCATTCATTTCATGCAGTGCTTTAAATTATGCTCATGTAATATTGCTATCTCAGGGGTTACTGGTAGTCTACAATACTGATATTTAAACAATTCACCTTAGTATTTTATTTTGAGTAAATATTGTATTTCTGAATTGGGGTACATTTTAAATGTAAAAGATGCCATTGAATACTGTCTTGGAATATCATGCTTACAATGTATGTTGTAACACCGTGCACAATGTATTAAGCATTAAGCATTTAAATAGAAAGCTGTGCTATCTATCAACAAGGGACCGTCTCAAAAGTTGCACCAACTCCTTTATGAAATCCATTTTGTTAATTGCTAGTCCAGTCCCCATTCTCCCTTGTGAACGGTTTAAAAGATAAAAAATGCTATAAAATTTCTTTGTGAACAAGTATTTTTAAAACGCCTTGAATCACAGTGTACAAACCAAATGAAAGCTATTATGTCAGGTGACAATGCCTTAACATGTGTTATATATCACAGCATCTTTTCTTTGGTATATCATCATCATCACCACCATTATTGTCCTCCATAATTGTGATTGCATCAACGCCCTCTATTGGCCTCATCTTCATATCATTCATTCTCTCTTCCAGTTTCACTATGTGTTTGATTAAGTGGTTCATAGCCTCCTCTGAAACATTTAATAGATTCACAATATTATATGCAAAAAAATTGACCTATGAAGAAATTAGCGGTCATGATTGATAAGAAATTGGTAAAACCAAGAAGCCAGGCTTCAGTTTATTTTTGAATGACTTGTATATGTTCATGTAATTTTAATTATGGCTTTTATATACAGTATATCCTGAGATTGATGTTCAGTGATTCAAAAATGACTCAAGTTGTGACATTGGGTTATAGTCTCCAACTTTTTATGGACGGGTTCGGCGTCGTTATGGACGGTGTTAGGCGTTTTGTGTTCGGCGGTTTGCGTTGTGTTCGGCGGTTTGCGTCTGTAACGAATGGCAGGACGTGATGCCATTTTTGCATCTAATAGAGCATCTTTATGCTTACCTAATCCAATCCCCATCTTAGCCGAGGTTGGGAACCATCCTATAATATTATGCTTCTTACAAAAGTTATCCAGATGATCCGGATTTAATGAGATTTCTTCCAAATCAAACTGAAAATACACAAAGTTCGTCTGGTAAATAAATAAAGGATCATGATAATGTTATTTTACATGTACAGTATGTGAACTTCAGAGTGAAAACTGACTTGAGTTGATATTGGGGACGATAGAAAGATTGTAGCAAAGTAACGATATAAATATTAGCTATGAAGACGCTGGCAGAAAGGAACGCAAATGCAGTTTCTGAAACCGATTACTGCCAGAAAAATTTAGAAATTTTTTTGAAAATCATGCTGAGTAATTAAAAAAAAAAAATATTTTTGTCATGCATGATCTCTCTTAACAGCATAACATCGAGGATAAAGAATAGCCACATTGCAACATTCTCAAAATTTATTTCGTTCCTTGCGTAATTTACTACTCAGAGGCACGATCAGATTAAACAAGTGCTAGGAGACTGTCATATAATCTTAAGAATGCACACATTTCCCCATCCGAAATCCTCACTGCCACACTTGATATCGTGACTCTTTGGAGATAATTATTTGTGAAACATGACATCTACTTTTTTTTTACTAATTTGCCAGTGGAAATAGTGACGACTGTCAGAATACGTCTCACTGCACCCATCTAACAATATTTATATTTTATTCTTATGCTACCTTATTGGCTAAAAGTAAACATGGCACAGGTTCCTCGTTCATCAGCACCACTTTAGAGTGTACATCATCTAACCACTGGAATGTAAAAACACACACAAACTATAAAGTCATGAAAAAACATTAACAGCTCATACATGTAGTTGAGGCTATTTATCATTAAGGATTCATTTTAAATTAAAGTATTTTAAATTGTTTTATATCCTACCTTTACTACTGCATCAAATGTCGCCTGTCTTGCCAAGTCAAAGACAATCACTGCTGCTATACTACAATATTCAAGAAGTATACAAGTTGTAGATGAAAACAAAACAGGGCTTTATATGCAAGACTATCATCTTTTTCGGTTAAGAGACACAGCCACGGTAGCTCAAGTGAAACAAGTATTTACTCATCATTGATGACATTTGGATATACAGGGTGTCCCAGAACTTCCATATCTCCCTCAAAAATTCTCAAGAGTTCTGGGACATCCTGTAGATTGATTCAAACATGGTAGTTTTACTTACGCATATTTGTAGTATACTCTTGTCATATGCCCAAATCGTTCATGCCCTGCAATATCCCTGTAATTTGAAACATAAACATGATGAACAATGTAATAGAGCTAAAAGTCTCGTAAAATATTGAGGGGCTACTAAGAAATGGAACTATATAGTTTAAATACAATTTCGGTTTTATTTTCATCATTGTGAACTACAGTGAAACCCAAATTTAATTGAAATAAGGTAAAAAGTTTCTTTTATGCAGAACAGAAATGGAATTGTACAATGGTGCATACACATGTTTCAATAATATGCACGGTCTAACGTGCATTCATAGAAAACTGCACCTACCACAATTGCATGTTGATTTTTGTGTGTTCGTTCCATTGAATATTCTTTACTGCAAAGTCAACACCAATAGTTAGCTTGTAGTTAGGGGAAAATGTCCCTTCTGTGTAGCGCTTGATTAGAGATGTTTTTCCTGCAATTAAATTATTGTCTCAGTATTCATTCACAGTGGCGTAGCGTGGGTATTTTGTGAGGGTACGCCACGAGTAAGCGAAATAGACGTGCTGTGAGGGGGGTTCGGGTGAGGTCCCCCCAACAAAATTTGAATATGAGATTGCATTTGAAGCGTTCTGGGGCGTTTGAAATACGAAATTCCGACTATTATGGACGAATAGAATGTAAATTATTAGCCATTTTTATCCATTTTTGAAGTGTTGGGCAAATCAATATAAAAAATTCAACTGTTTTCTAAATTTTGAGAGTACGCCATGGCGTTTTATGCGTATATGACGCTACGCCATTGATTCATATACTAAAAATGAAATTTTTTATTAGTTAATTAAGAGCTTTTTAACGTTATTAGTTATAATATCTTTGATCTGCGTCATAATGACATCTCTTAGTTGTCCATTATTTACTATTTACACTGTTTGAATTTTAAATCTGAAATTATCATACTTCAAAATGATGGTATTCTCGGGTATACAGTTACATGAGGTGTATCAGTCTCAACTGAAAAGAACGAATGTCCTTTGGCTTTGATGTCTACTATTTCAACCGACTATCTACAGATCTATTACAATATATAGTTTAATGGTGCCAATTTAGCAACATCTCATGCCCATCGTAATGCCACTGCTGGCGGGGAAAGGCCTGCTGGGTCGAACACTCGAAATCAACATTTACAACAACGGACACAAAAAATCATTTTCATGAATGGTTATTTTCTGGATTAAATGGTCAATAGCTGTAGTCATCTTAAATAAGCGCAAATGTATTTTGTTCACAATGATAGTAATTTACACATTCATTATAAAGATTTGGATATAAACTTTCTTTTCTGCAATTAGCCAATGAAAGCTTGAAAATATCTTTTAAAAATGAAAAAGGGGCAATTTTTCCAATTTGGATACTTACTAGTTGAGAACGTTCGAGCTCTGATATTTGCAGAAAATAAGGGTTGCTAAAAGTCTCTTGATTGTGTAAGTTCCACAACCCTCGAAATATAATCAAGGAATTATATAAATAAAAAAGTTTTACAATCCTCCTCAAAATCCTTGAGCTTTTGATTTTATTTACACAAAATATTATATTTCTTGTCTGGGTCATTCGTGGGGCCTTTGTTCATTAAATTAATGGTAATAGGCCTATTTTCGATTGGCACGCGGTCTTGTATCAAATGCTATCATGCCTATCCATTAGCTGCACAGTGGCACTAATAGAACGAGATTTATTTACTTAAAGGTAAACGATCGTTCTTAGGTAAATTTGATTGTGAAATATATAAGCGAAAGGCCTACTTTAAATTAACAAAGTAAGTTTACATTCACGGGTTATTGTGTCCATGCATTATAATCGTGGAATTAATAGTTCTAAACTTTTAAGACCATAGTCGATAGAGGTTAAAGCCCATTGAAAACATTGCCGGTTTTCATCATTCGTTAAAAATACCCAAAGACAAAATACGATTCACACTATAACAAACTCAGAAACCCAAAACGAAATGCTCAATGTTACGCTTTTTTCAATGTCGTAGAATACAAGATAGCTGACTTTCAAACAAAAGTCCTTACTTCAATTAAACTAACACTTTCTAGATAAGCATGCAATAAAAAGTATGTGATCTTCCACGATGTCTTGACATGCACCAACTCAATGTTTATGAACTTGTAATATTGTTATATTAGTATAATGTATTATAAAGAACATTATCAGGCCCGTAGCCAGGAGGGGTTCGCAGGGTTCGGGCGAACCCCCCCCCCCCCCCCCTGGCCAAAAATTCTTTCAAAATCATGCAGTTTTTGACCATTTTGAGCACTTCTCTAGTGATTTCAGCCTAATTTGGGCCAAAATTGTCAAATGTGAACCCCCCCCTGGAAATTTTTGAAAATTGAACCCCCCCTTGGCAAATCCTGGCTACGGGCCTGATTATTATTGAAGAACATTATAATTATGCAGATTTTAGCGTGTAATTCATTAATGATCTCGCTCTTGTTATTATCATGTGTCGTTATGTTTTACATCTCTAGTTGTGATCCAAATATTTGCAAATTGAAACGACAGACCCATGAAAGAATATGGTTCGTTTCTTCATGGGCTTTCAAGCCCATGTTTTCTTGTACTAATCGAAGATTAATAAATGTTTTAAAATGCACTTACCAACACCAAATTCCCCGATCATCAATACTTTATATAAATGTTCATGTTGTTTTTGTTTGTACTCTGCACTCGCCATTGGACATATTTACTGCCCGGGATTTACTGTTAGTTATATCACTAAATACATGTACGACTTGTTGACACGATATTTTGATTGAACTTTGAAGTATACTGAACCAATAATAATGAAAGGCCTGCCAAAGTTCTTTGATTGGACAATCATGGGACTTATGATTAAACTAGTTTAAGAGCTCTTGATATAGCAGCCGTTCAATCAATTTTATGGTGAAATAGACCTACTTCTGCTATCTTAAACGAATAAAACTACAATTCAACGATTATATTTCATGGACGAAGGGCGAAGAGCCCGTGCATGTGTAGAGGAAGTTTGGGTCCTAATTAGTCCGACATGGAATTATTTCAGGGGGCTACATAAGAATAAGAAGCCCCCTCCTGAGTCCTCAAATCACATACATGTACAGCATTTAAACGCAGTCGGTTGTTTAGAATAGAAATTCTCCTAATGCCATCACAAGCCCGTAGCCGGGGGAGGGGGGTTCGAGCGACCATCTGAGAACTTTTCAAGTGATTTTGGCCCAATGTTGTCAAATGTGAACCCCCTCGTATTTTTCCAAAAGTGAACCCCTTGGCAAAACGTGGCTACGGGCATGCGGCACAGATCATATTAATTTATAGTGGTCTGCCAGTTTCTTTTACTTGGTAATCCAAGATGACCTATCAAACAATCCCTGAAAAAATTGGGATATCGGGGGTCACCTTTCCGGGGTGCTCGGGGTCACCTTGCGCGTATTTATAGGCAAACCATCTGAGGGATCGATCGATTTGAATGGATTTTTTTCTTTGGGCCATCCTTCTTCAAAGGACTTCAATTATGCTTAAATTGTAAAATGCCCTTGAAGCAAGGATGCTTTGGGCTGGGTATGCTCTTTTCTTCAAGAATTGGTTAACGAAATCGCAAATTGCTTTAACCTTGAGAAGGTCAATGAATCTTTTGAAAAAATGGTCAATTTGTAGCAAGTTGAAAAAGACCTTCTTGACCTTGAAGGTCAAATTTATAGTCAGCTTTGGGCTTTTGAGAACATCTAGATGCTTTTGAAAAAATTGATTTGAGAACTTCAAGATGATTTTGAAAAAATTGATCAATTTGAAGCAAGTTGAAAATACCTTTTTGACCTTGAGGAGGTCAGTGAAGGTCAAATCTAAAGTACTAGTCAGATTTGAACTGATAACTTATAGATGATTTTGAAAAAAACGTGGTCAATTTGAAGCAAGTTGAAAAAGACCTTTTTGACCTTGAGGAGGTCAGTGAAGGTCAAATCTCAAATCTAAAGACAGATTTTCACGCCCGGTGATCGTACAAAAATGATGGAGTACAATTGAATTGCCAAATGAATAGGCGCAGTGCATGGCAAAATATGTTAGGTCATTTAGTATTTTTATTGAACTGATACCCTTCTAAGATATGAAATCTATTAAAAAAGGCGCATCATCACTAACATGCAAAAGTCAATGTTTTTTGTTTTCGGATGGAGGGGGGATTTATATATCTTTACGATGGAACAAATTCACAAGGACTCGTGTATTTGAAAAAAAACTAAACTCAGTAACCCTATTATATCTCTGGAGAATGAAAAATGGAGTCATAAGAATAAATTCAAGTAGCACGTCTTATCATGTCTTATATACACGTGATCCCCCCTCCATCCGATCCCCCCTCCATCCCAAATTAATTTATTTCGATTATTTTTTGTATAGCGCATGGAAACTAACTTTAAAAAGTGAGCAATGTCATTAGTATTGTGATAATAACGTCCCTTATACCTTATATTTATTACAGGTCGTGTAGACCATTGTTGCCCGATTTATTGCAAAAACATTGACTTTTGCATATTGGTGATGATGCGCCTTTCTTAATAGATCTCATATCTTAGAAGGGTATCAGTTCAAAAAAATAATAGATGACCTAACATATTTTGCCATGCACTGCGCCTATTCATTTGGCAATTCAATTGTAAATTTTCTCTTGAAAAAATAAATCTTCCTTTGTTGAGTTTTCTTGCAGAAATCACCTAATCCCCCCCCCCCTTCCATCATTTGTGTACGATCACCGGGCGTGTTTTGTTTGAAAAAAAGGTCAATTTGAAGCAAGTTGAAAGAGAAATCGAAAAAAAAACTTTTTGACCTTTTATGACCTTGAGAAGGTCAATGAAGGTCAAATTTCAAATCTTAAAGGTGCAACAATTAGTACATTCAACGATCATCGACCAGTGTCAAAATATATTTAACTTTGGATATTTCATCAAGACTAACATATATTTTCATTACCTACAAAAAAACCTGGATGAACTTTATTTTAGCTGATATTCCTCTTGAAACGTGATGAATCTGAAAAATCTATATAAGTGAGACTCCCTTTATAAAAGCTTTGTACTGAATTTACACTTCTTAATGCTGAAATTGATAGTTTATCCATACATTTTAAGAAAATAGGTATGTCAAAGAAGATGTTAAGCCAAATATTGACCTGATAGCTCAGAAAAAATAAAAAATTTCGAATTTTCTCTCTAAAGTCCTTGTTGCCCCTTTAAGTCAGATTTGAACTTCTGATAACTTGTAGATGATTTCGAAAAAAAGTAAATTTGAAGCAAGTTGAAAAAAGACCTTAAACTGTATATCTGCTTTAAATGGGCTTGTTTTACCATATTCCATGGCCACTGGGTGAACTAGACTCAAGTAAGGCGTGTTAGCCTTTTGCAGATTATTGATGTAGATGTTTCCCTATGCAATATAAACTCTTACGGAATCTATAGATGGCAGTTGTAATAATCAATTACGCATGCGCATAAACTATTTCCGTTGAAATTTATTGAAATGATAATTTCACGACTTGGACTTAATTTGCCACGAATTCTTCACTCAAATTGGTCTTGTTTTTGAGTATATAAGGTACATATATTAAACGGGTACTTATTGATGCTTTTGAATAAATGTATAATGTATTGGAATCACTTGTATGTTTTTCAGCACAGTAATATTTATGGCTTCATGGCCGATTGGAAAAATGCGTGGAGATTTTTTCAGGAACACTGATTTCAGAGGATGGTTGTTCGAAACCCGTAGTGGGTGAAATAATGATTGTATTAGTTTCCATGTTGAATTTATTTCATGGCATTTCATCACTGTATCTTATAATTCAGACCCTAGCATGCACTCAGTTAATTGGTTTGTTTAGATTATAAGTCGTGTCAATATGTTGATAAGAAATTCTTGAATACAATCGGGCAACTGAGCTAAACATCTACCTGGAAAGTTACACAGTACCAGTAACTAACTGGAGGAAAAAAATCAGTAGAGTATAATTCAATGAAGGAGCTGTTGATTGTCTTGTTTGCCGATGGATACAAGTTCCTGTGTAGATCTTACATGGCTCGTCATGAATAGGTCCGATATATTAGATCTACAATTGTTTAAATCTTTACTTCAGGTGCTCTTCAAATTTTTCTGAGGGTTAAGCCCTAAAGACCAACCATCATGTCAAGTCGGGCGTGTAGTCACTGTGGTTGCAGTGATATTGATACTGACCCTGCCAGGGGAGATGCAGTGTGTACCGGATGTGGCTCTGTACTGGAAGACCAAATTATTGTTTCTGAGGTCCAGTTTGAAGAGAACCGTCTCGGTGGGGCATCTGTCATTGGACAGTTTGTATCCAGTGAAGGTATGAGACAGTTTCTAATTTTATTTTAGCCATTTTGTATTGAGAAAATAATAAAAATGTTAAGGATCCGAAATACAATACTACTGTAATAGTCTGTAAAGCGTCTAGTGTTTTATTCCAATTTTGAGTCTTCTAAATAATACTGTATGTGTACTCATGGGCTTTCAGTTAGAAGCCCATGGTGTACTGTACTGAAATTTTATTTGTACCAGTTGCTGGTGAAGGAACATGTAACTTTTTTAAACTGAACTAAACTAAACTGTAATATTTGGTAATATTTTACAGGTAACAAAGGCCATTCAATGGGAAGTGGCTTCCACCATGGATTTGGCAAAGAATCTAGAGCTATCACTCTGCAAAATGGTAAGACTGTAGTGTACACATGTTCAATGAACCTGTAATTCATGGGCAATTGTGTACTGCATTTAGTTACAAAATTCATGTTGCTGCAATAGATCCAAGATGGGTGGTTGGATTTGTTTAAATCAGTTATATGTTGATGCATTGCGGACCATATATATGAAATGGTAGCCATTATCTATAATAACTTGAACACTAACTGCTTCATGGATTTGGTTGGAATGATATTGTTATGAAAAATGTGAAATAGCATTCATTTTTTAAATTGGATGCCATTTCTTTGGAATTTATTATTTTTTTATTACCGGTATCACTTGGATTCTAGATTGTATGATAAAAATTTTTGACTGAAAATAGTCTATATTTGAGTTTACTTAATCAGTAAATTAAGTTATTAGTAATTTAGCTTTTTGCAATTTCATGTAAGTCCTGCAAATGAAAGAAACAACCAGTTAATATGCTGTATAATTTGTGAAAATTGCAACATATTCTTCCAATACTCCTTTCCAGGTAAAAGAAAAATTCAGCAGCTAGGTGGACAGCTCCGTTTGAACAGTCATTGTATAGATACAGCATATAACTTCTTCAAGATGGCTGTCAGTAGGCGACTAACTAGGGGAAGAAAAACAACCCATGTTGTAGCAGCTTGCTTGTATTTGGTCTGTAGGACTGAAGGCACACCTCGTATCCTTTGATCGCTTAATACATGACTAGGTAAAATGGCCCCTGATGCAATTAAAATCAACTGTAAACTCTGATTGCAAAAATCCATTGATTACTTGTAGTATGTTTGTTTATATGTAGTCAGCATAGCAAAAAGGTGATCTGGTGATAGACAAACTTTACCCAATAAATGTAACTTATGTAATTTGACTAATTAGCAATTTCATAATTAAACAATTACATCATTATCACAATGACAATATCCCATGCTTTTAAAGTGCATGCAACATATACTTTTTGGTTGGTTTTATTCTTTCTTTTATCTTTGTGACTTAATAAAAAGTGTAGCATAATATTTCTTAGACCTATTGTTTTTAAACATAATTCCTCATTTGTGAAAGCTCCCTGGAAAGTCAGGGAATTTTAGAATGTCCTGAAGTGACTGTTGTGGTCATGCGATTTTAAAATTCAGAGAAGGATGGGGAAATCTGGGAATTTGAAGTGAATTCATTTTGAAATGTTTAACATTGGACCACAAACTGAAAAATGTTCATGAAATGAGAAAAATCAAAATTGTATACAAATATTGAATGATGTTGAGTGCAATACCTGTATATATTTCTTAGGGTGTATTCCACACAGCCCGAAGGGCAAGTGGAATACACCCCCTAGAAACATATACAGGTATTGCACTCAACAGAATTCAATATTTGTTTTATTATTTCACCCATATTATTTCACGTGTATACCAAAATCTGAAAAGAAAAGATACATATTAACAGTTTTGACGTCACATTTGTTGAATACCTGTATTTATTTTTTGAAAAATATAACAGATAATGACAAGCTATAACTGGGGAAATTTGATTTGATTTGAAAATATAGCTATTCTTAAAATATTTTCTGAGGTGGTGATGTCCTGTCTTGTATTAGCATTCTCAAGTTTCATTACCTTGACAATATCCTAGATATGCTGTTGGATTTTAGTGACCAGCTTCAGGTGAATGTGTACACACTTGGACGCACATATTTGCAGCTATCAAGAGAACTTTGTATCAACGTACCAGCTATTGGTAAGACATCTTATTTTATCAATCAACTAAGTGTAATAATATCACCCTCTTCGTTTGAATGTAAGGAAGGCATTTATTTGTAAGCACCTGATAATGAACACATTTGGCTGGCCATTTGAAATTTCACATACCACAATTTTTAAAGATGATACATTATTTTGTATAATACTCAGAAATACCTTCATTTTGCATTGAGTTGTTGCCTGAGTAGACAAATTGACTGATGGAGGGACTGAGGGAGGGCTACTTTTCTTTTTGAACTTTTTTTGTTGGGAAAACAAACTCTTGAGTCTGGACTCAGTTTTGTTGAGATTTTATATGTAAGAACTTGAAAGCATGAGACATTGGTCTCAATTTGCTCTATTAGTCTGCAGTTTTGAGAATCAGAGGTCATTTTTTTGTTTTGACTTTAAGATAGCAAAAATAAAACACTATTGTTGGTTCTTCATTTTTTGTGACAATTTTGAGAATATTTTGCAATCACTTCATTGACCAATAGACAGCCTATTTTTCGGAGCTAATTGCCAAGATAGAAAATTGATTGCCTTTGGAAGTCAGACAGCTATGAGTTTCAAACCCTGTTGAATGGAATTTACTACTCCTTGGTGGTGTTGCTGTTTTCTTGATTTAAGATTTTGAATGGCAGGATTTGCTACTCCAAGTTTTTTTCCTCAAATAGGCCTAGCCTATTTTATTTTAAAAAATTTTCTATTTGGATTCACTACTCTTGTTTGTTGCGTTTAATGGGACGAAGATTATAAAAAACAGCCTTGTCTCAAAATTAGGTATAACATGAGCTGTCCTGCAAACTTGATTAAAACAGGACGCATGAACTTGTGTTTCATATTTTGATACATCAAAACAAAATATTTAAGTTGAAAAAAAACACATTTTTAAAGATGTACAAATCATGATTTATTGTAGTCTCAAGTCTTTGTATTACAATGTTTATTTTTGGAAAGTGCTTATTTTTATAAAATTCATTAATGGGTTTATTTACTAGTATTAATTCAACTAGAAATCCACGGAGTCGCAAATCCCAACGAACACTATTAGGCGGCATGAATCAGAAAAACAATGCAATATTTGCAATCTACTCTAAACTGCCTTTCATTTGAGTATATAGCTATACTTCAAAAAGATCCCAAAATTAAAGAAAATTCATGTTTTCCCAAAATATAAAGAAAAACCATCCACTAGTATTCAAGTTATGGGATGGACTGGCTTACTGACAGAACTCCATTCTTAGGGATTGTAACCATACTTTGAACAGATCAGAAAATACTTGCGAAATCCCATATAAGGCGGCCATTTTGAATTTTATGAGGGTCAAATAAGAAGAATGATAGTATTTGCAATCTACTCTAATTTGCCTTTCATTTGAATATAATAAAGCTATACTTCAGAAAGATCTCAAAATTAACTAAAATTCCTGTTTTCCCGAACCCCCCATACATGGCCCCTGGGGGTCAATGAAATAGATAGATTTTCGCGAAAAATTTCTAACACTTTTAAAGTGGAGATCTTGAAAAAATTATGGCATAAAACTATTTACCATGAAGAAAATCTGTCCAGTGTTCAAGTTATCTGACGGATGTAGGGCTTCACTATATCCCTCCCAAACTTCATTCGTTGGGATAATTAAAAACTGATTAATGTGATGTGGTGATTAGTAACTACTTTTGTGCAAAATATAAATAACCCTGTATATTGTAATTAGTACCACATCTAAGTTAACTTGCATTTATTCTTCAATTATATTGTTGCATTTCCTCCAATAAACATAACATATACATGCATAACAGGAACATATGGTAAATCTCTTATAAATAGAGCATTAAACTTATACTAGTTATACAAAGTGTCTCATATTTACTGGCAGCTACAGTACCCAAATTATTACAATAGAACACCCTGTACATTTATATTGAAATTTTAACAATATTGTTCATAACTGAGCAGTTGACATTGATCTCTAACAGTAGAATATAAGCTCAGGTATTTGACCTCCTTGTACCCCAGTGCCATTTGTACTGTCTGATGAGCACTGGAATTGAAAGTTCACTTTCCCACACTGTACATCAGCCATACCCTCCTGGCCAAAATAACTCAACTCAGAGCCTTCTAGTACAGCACTCACTGTATAAAATGTATCTGGTTCAATCTGTACTGGGTTATCAAGCATCATGGGGAAAGTTTTACTCGAACCATCAGAATAGAATGATCTTGATTTAATATGTGATATAGTGATTCCATTGCGTTTGAGGTCTATTTTAACACCATAATCCGCAGCACCATTACTAGATCCATATAAACCAAATCCAGCTAAGAATACACGCCGATCAACGGCAAATTGAATACTATCACAGCGTCCTCTATACCGCCATTGATTACTGCGATAAGCTGATGATTGAAATCTGTGACATCTATGAGGTTGTAAGCCTCGTCTTGGACTTGTAGGGAAGGCCAAGCGGGGTTTATTTCTAGCAGTATGATACAGGAATATGTCATTAGTCTCCTGTAAATTAAGTATGTCTGACTGAGCAACAGTGTTTGCAAAATCATCCAGTTTCATTGCTGGGAGGCGTAATAAATTCAATGCTTTGCCCAAAACCAGACGTTTATTATGCGCATTAGCTTCAAGGTCACGACGCCTACACTCAGCTTCTGCCCAACAACAAGCAGCTTCAAATAAGGATATCTCTTTACAGTTCAGAGATTCCCTAGAGAGAACTAACTCTAGAGTGGGTAGATCTATATCTACAAACCCATCAGATGATACAGCCTCCTCAGCTTGGGCATCGATAACCTCCCAGCATCGTTGCATTAGATCAGGTTCCTCAAACAATCTACTCTGACTGAGCAGGACACATGCGTTCCTTGCACTGAGGCTTGTCTCAAGGTAGCGCACACATGACCTAGCTAGGTGGGGTACAATGTACTTTTTTGCAGCATAGAGTGTGGCTAGAACTGTATCTGCCCCAAGTTCTATCTCATCACTATATAAATACCTGGAAAGACAGTTGAAACATTTTAGTAGGTTTTCGGATTCTAATTTTTTGGGACATCAGGATTAATTTTTTTACTTACATTTTCATGATTTAAATAGTATTGGGAGTATGCGATGCTTTATTTTTCAAATGAATCATCCTTGTTATTTCTTGTCTAAGCTATAGATTTTAAGATCGGTAGATTGAGTAATCTAGTTCATAAATATGAATCATTAACTTGTGTGTATAAGGTACATGTAAATAATGTACATACATGGGCGTAGCACCCGGTACGCTGGGTACGCACAGGCGTACCAGATGGTTGCAAATTCGCTCCTAATACAACCAAATTTCAAAATTTTCCTGGGGGAGAACCCCCACACCCCCCTCAATGCTCGTTTTTTGATCCACTCGACTCTTGTTCCCGTGGTGGTGGCGTACTACTTAGAAAAATAGCGCTACACCCATGACATATACAGTATATAATTAGTCAAAATTGTTTAAAAGCAGCAAGGGCAATTTTTTTATACTTACTTCAGTAGGTTTAGGAAAGCTTGTGGTTCAACATCAGGAATTTCAATGTCTTTATGCCCATGTTCTGCTAAACCACCATAAAACATTGCATGGAAAACAGAACTCCCAATGGCTAATACATATTTATGAGCAGGTATCCTTTGTGGGAGCCTTGAACCAACAATGAAGAAAACATCTGCCATGGTATCATTGTTAAACATTACAGCATTACGTTCACGCACTGTTGATTTTGTCGCCTGCCAATTATGATCATTTGTTGTGATTGGTCGCTTTTTGAATTTGACATGGCTGATGTAGCTTTCGGGTACTTCTTGATTCATAGGCTCATCTTGATCTGAGTTGGAGTCATATGGATAATCATTAACGTTGGGGGTCACGCATGTTGATGGTTGTACCCTCCTACAAGTAAATGAAGTTCTTTAATTAGGAAAAAGAAATAACTCTCTATTAACATCCATCATAACATCTCAAACTACCTTTATCTGGGGGGGGGTGATATTCTACTGCAGAAGAGCCGAGACTCGTGCAAGACTAATTTGTAGTTGATAAGAACTACAGTTGGAAAAAACAGTTATTGCGGATTTTTTCTTTGCTAGATGTAGGCCCATGGGCTTTCACACTAACAAACAATCAATTGGCAGCAATTTTAGCATTTTCAAAGTATACAAATGTAATTTTCAAAATAGTCGTCTTTCTGGAGATCAGATTAGAAAGTAAATATTTGGACTTGTATTCAAAAGATTGGTCCCTACATGTTTGTGGTATAATCTGATAATTTTCCATTCGGAATTGCTCTGTGTCCAGTTTGACCAGTACAGTAGGTCTAGTCTAGAGTCCATTTCACTGCTTCATTTCGTCAGTAGAACGGCAAAAATAAGAAATTGGGAGACCATTGTGTAATAATATGTGGAAAAGTATATTCATAATGTACATGAATGACATTTGTATATTTCAGATTTTTTAGTTTTTTGTGCAATAAGCCTGTGCCGTCTTGTAATTTGAAGAATTTCAGCCATGTTAATCTTATTGAAAATAACATGGCAGAGAAACATCCAAATATAAGAGGCCACACACTTTATAAGCCAAACTAGAAGCAATCCAAGATATACAAATCTCATTCATGTACATTATGAATATACTTTTCCATATATTATTGCACAATGGACTCCCAATTTCTTATTTTTGCCTTTCTACTGACGAAATGAAGCAGTGAAATGGACTCTAGGCTAGATCTAGCAAAAACAATCCAAAACCAAAATAATTCTGACAATTCTCAAGATCTGTTTTTTTATTGCAAGTATTTGCTTGATTGGGATCATGATTGCAATGTACATTTAATTCTTGATATCCAAATGAGGCCTAATAACCAAACAAAACATTGTTTATAGACAGGTTCCAATTCTAATAATTCAAGTTTTTGAGGCATTTTTTAGAAAAAGCAACAGACCTATTTTTACTCGATCAGTTTTTCATGCTGATAAAGATATTAAAAGATGACAGCTCAACGGGGTGGTCACGACACTGAATTTTGGCATGTTTACCCCCCTAAGAAAATATTCTAGGGGGTACTATGAAACTAGTTCATAACTCAAAGGATATATGAACTATTGTTCTGAGTTGTACACCATACATTGCTAGTACAAATATGAATACTATCCTAAAGTTATAGGTTGATACCCTTATTGGTCTCAGAAAAAATACAATAAACAGGAAAAAGATACGGAAATGTTTTGCCAATTGTATATTTGTAGCTTCAAGCAAAATATGACAGCTTTAACAGCTCATAGTAGTATTCTAAAAACATCTCCAGGCTATATGGGGTATTGTAATACATCTATTTTAGTTATGAAGTACTATTTTGTAATTCTAATATGACATTATAGTGCCCTACCCCTGGAAAATTGAAGAAAGTGGATGTGGTGAATTTAATCATTTTGCAGCATTAAATTAGAAACATGTATTGATAGACACCAAATCAATAGATTATACCATCATCAAATGTTAGGTGACATTCTAATTCATTTATTACTAGAATACAGAACTTAAGATATTTTATATGTAAGTTTTCAATTTAGTACATGTATCATAATGAAATCTAGTGTAATCACATACTAGAGAGGACATTGACATAAAGTCTAAACATTATAATCATCAATTGATCTCATTTGAGCAACTAGACTATGGTGGTCATCATGCACAAGTAATGTACTACAGTGCCCCATGTACTAGGGCACGAGTCATTTGAGCCATATATACCTCCTGGTATATACCTTTACAACCCATTCAGAAGGGTAATTTACAATCTGCAAAACATGGCAAAAGTTCCGTAAAACTGTTAGTTCTCATCATCTGACCATATAGCAGAGTCCTCATTAAGCCATGATGCATCACAGCCAGATGTTAGAAAAGTAGCTAAGAATCTTTTTTATTAACCAAAGATGACTTTCCCACCGATGTTGCATCACACTGTACTGTCAACTGTACATGTTGCTTTCAATTTTGTTTACTCTACATAGATCTGATTCTGCATTTAAATACCAAGACTTCAGTTTACTTCAACTGTCATGACTAAAGCATTTGATAGTATTTACATAATAATGTTATAAAGGAGCATGTAGGTTATCGCAAACAACTTCAGACAATGGTCCTTTTCCATATAGCTTTGAAATCTCGTTAAGGTCTTGTTTTTAATGAGATTTTAGGAGATCTGCATTTTTAACCATTAAAAACTAATGTTTTCTTCCATCTGATGGCATATTTGAATTCTGTGAGTAATTCTCTATCAAAACAACTTTGATTTGCACTGTAATTTACCATTATTCAAATTCTAATGATTTACTGGTTGTCTAAAAAAGGTCGGGCTAAATCCCCATTGACACAATGCTGAAAAACCTTAAAAAGTTCATTTACTCTTCCAAGGATCACAATTTTAATGTGAAATCACAATCCACATGTCAATAAGATCATAAAGTTACATTCCAATAATGTTTTAAGTTGATCCAAATGGAATTACTTCTTAAATCAAGAAATTAAGTGACTCTGGCAATACATTTACATGTATTCTAGCCCTACCCAAGCTCTACCAATACCCATGATGCCATCTATTTTTTATTTATATGGAAAAAGGTCAATTCTAACTTGAATTATGAATATTTTCTGACCATGAACCTAGGTATATCTTTTAGATCTATTCATTATCTTCAAGAAAAGTAAATATAATGATTAATCAGACCTAGGTGATATTAAAGGGAATGGCCCAAATAACATACTTTTTACTAAAAATGATGACCTAGTTTTTACCAAAGATGCAACCTTTAATTATATTGTTGAATGCATAATTAGAATATGCTTTGAGACATGTTCTATTTCCTAAGAGGAAAAGTGGATTGCTCCAGGGACTTTAAAGACACTGAATTTGGATGACCAAAATGAACTGAAACCAATGGATAGCATGAATTTTTTCAAAGGGGAAATAACATGAGGAACACTAATCTTAGGGGAATTCAGTTTTCATTTTAAGAGCTATTTGATATATTAAAATAAAGAATAGTAATGCATTAGACATTGTTAAAATGATTGCATTTTTGGTGAAAATGAGGTCAACAACTTTGAAAAATATATTGATGGGTTGATTGCTAGTGAAAAATCTCGAGTCGGATTGACTTTATTATCCCTGTATACCTGTCTTCATGGTCAGGAAATAGTCATAATCAAAGATATAACTGTCTGAAATTGTTTGTGATAACTTACCTGAACATTTGCAGGTCAAATCAGGAGTGACACAGTTTATTTCCACCAAATTTTTGACATGTCTTCAAATATACGAAAGTATTTTCTTCATAAGATAGAGTGTCACTTGTGAAATTTATTGATTGACCTGAAATCGTATCATATCTTTATGACATAGAAGCGAAATAGCCATATTGAACTTTAATGAATGTTGTTTGCCACTTTTCGACGATTTCGTCAAAATTTTGGGGGTTTTGGGGAGGGGTACAATTAAGTTAAAAAATTCACCTGATTCAGACTATCCTTAAATGAGCACTGATTCACCCTAGAGCATAACTTTTCCAATACATGTTAGTGTTATTTTTGGACCACTCACATTAATGTTTCATCTAATTTTCCCTCAGAGTTTCCTCATCATTGTCTTAGGCCATATTTGTTGAGATATATGAATATTCATTATTAAAATCTTGCCTTCCTTTGCAGTTGGAGAAGACTCGGCATTAGGTGTTATAAGTCCCAGACCATGATAAATAAAAAATAACAACACAATGACATAGAACTGATAAACGTTTTCTCTTGTGCGTGTCAGCCATGGTCTACCAAATTAATTGCTATTCAGTGGGAAGAAACTCATTTTTCAGTTTCCATTTTAATTTCCTGACAAATAGAGCGATCATCCCAGCATTTTTTCTATGATCTATATCTATGTGCCTTAGCAACTTCTGTTTTAGAGAACAATAAAACAATAGAAAAGATTACTTTACCATACTTCTAATCATCCCACATTGTAGACATATTTAGAATTAAAAATATGAAGAGAATGACAAAACCTCTTAAAACACATTTCTTAGGAAACAAATAGTGTGGTATTCTTGTTACTATGGCAACAGAGTTTTTTCTTTTTGTCATTTTTGTCATACAGATTACCTATCATACCAGGACCAAATCCTGAAAATTTGAATTCAGTATCTTCATTAGTATCTTAGATAGGTTTCTTATAGTATCCCCCTCATCGGAGTATAAGGAAAATGCTCTGAAGAGGGATGCCCAAGGATGCCACTTAACAGTTCTGGTATTTTTGAGGTCCCAACCCTCTATTCATGGGAATAGTTAACCATTGTAAAGCTACTCATGGTTAACTGACAGAATTGATTGTATCTTCAACTAAGAAGTCAATAAAATGTTAAAACCAGAAGAAAACCACACCAACTTTCTTCTATTTACCAGGGGTAGGGCATTATAAAGTCATATTAAAATTACAAAATAGTACTTCATCACTATAATAGATGTATTACAATATCAAACATAGCTTGAGAATGTTGTTAGAATACTACTTTGAGCTGTTAAAGTTACCATATTTTGCTTGAAGCTACAAATATAAAATAAGCAAGAAAAAATGACAAAAATTGCATATTTTTCTAATTAATTGTATTTTTCCGAAACCAACAAAGATATCAACCTATAACTTTAGGATAGTATTCATCTCTGTACTAACAATGTATGCTGTAGAACTCAGAACAATAGTTTATATATCCTTTGAGTTATGAACTAATATTATAGTACCCCCTAAGATAATTTCCTAGGGGGGTAAAAACGCTAAAATGCAGTGTCGTGACCACCCCGTTGAGCTGTCATCTTTTAATATCTTTATCAGCATGAAAAACTGATCCAGAAAAAATAGGTCTGTTGCTTTTTCTAAAAAATGCCTCAAAAAGTCTTTCCCTTGAGATATTCTGAAATTGGAACCTGTCTATTATGTAATTTCAATAATTTTGGAACAAAATTTTTTGGCCCCTGGATGTCAAAATTAGATCTTGTTTTCCCCGTTTTTTCACAATTTTGTTGATTTATGGTATGAGATATGCGGTCATATTTGAGCAGGTGATCTTGGATCAAAATATTTTTAGAATTTACCTTATTTGTGCCATGATTTTATGTAGAAACTTGATAATTTTCAGCTACACAAAAATTCTGATAATAATGTTAGCCATCTTTGTTATTAATGGCACATATCCCACAATGCCACTGCCAGTGCTGCCATCTAAGTTAAGAACACATTATTCAACTCACTTTATGTGATGTTTTAACTACATAAAACTGGAAACCCCACTGCGACTGCAGGGTCTAAAATTGTTATACAGTTAACCATGAAATCAGAATTTAGGTAGGCCTATCCTATGTTGAAAGCTTATGAAGTGCTTTTTTATTATGTTACCACAAAAAAGTGCAAAAAAGTACATTGTACCCCACCTAGCTAGGTCATGCAAGGGCGTTACAATACCCGGGAATTTATCGGTTCGTGCAGTACTTGTTTGTGATAGCGCCCTCTGTAGGTCACTGTGCTTATAGCCTACAGTAATACGGGGTAGGATATCGGGAATTCGGTCAGTTTCTATCCGTCGATTTCGCTATGATTTGAAGCAAGTGTGACCACTTTATCCACTTAAACAATTTGATAATTGATTAAATATTTAAACAAAATCGATAAACACGTTATACACTTCCTATCTCCTTAGAAATTAGCATGTATTTATGGATTGTGTTTTCGAACAAGGCTCGACCCAAACCAATAGGGAAATCCTTATGCTAATTAGTATGACGTCATATTTTCCTGGGGAATCCTAGATTTCAAAGCCTCAGTCTGTTATTGTGTCAAATGTAAACGCTCTTTTGCAGACAGAAAATTGACAGATTAGCTTTTAACTTTCAGCTTTGATGTTTAAATATTCTGTATTTCTACCGGACTTCTTGCTGAATATCATATAATGTTATAACTTGATTTGGATCATTGCCTGATTGCTCATTCTGAAATTTTGATTGTGGTTCATGATTGATTGGCAAGAAAAATAATTCCTATTGTTTTCCAGCGAAGTCAAAATGTTACAGCATGAGTTATAATGTCGAGTTTGCATCATGTTAAATTCTGCTAGTGATTAGAAGTCCATGCACAAGCATACACATAAGAGACAAACACACCTAGGCTCCAGGCCGTGGATGGAAATATAAAACTATTTAAGGCACAAACTGGTATTAATAGACCGATATGTAGTGTCTGCCATGTATTGAAGGTAAACCAATCTGCATTATGAATGTTTCTTCTATCAATACATGGATTGTGCAATGGAAAAGCAATGGCACAATCAAAAATGTGCATATCAATCGTGAATATCTCTCGGTTCAAAGCTTATTTCCAACAGAATCGTGTCAAAATATGTGTCTGAGTAACAGTTATACATTATAAGATCGCAAACTCTTACCAATTATCAGCAGAATGGCTCATTTTCAACGAAATGTCCTTAAGACAACAGCCCTGGGTCGCGCCTGAGACCAAAAACTATTTCAAATAGCCCTCCCCTAATTATATTGGATAATCACATTTATGCGTGCGCGCGCAGCTCATCCACTGAACGAAACGCCACTTCCCGCTGAAATCACCGGGTATTGATCTTTCCCTTGGGTCATGTGTGCGCTACCTTGAAACAAGCCTCAGTGCAAGGAACGCATGTGTACTGCTCAGTCAGAGTAGATTGTTTGAGGAACCTGATTCATCGTTTTTTATGATGGTGGTTGACGATCGGCGGTTGGCATCTGTAAATGGTGGTGACAATTTGCTTGTTAATGCCTTACTTTTTCTGTTTGGATTCTGGCTCAACAACCCAGATGTCAGTAGACAGTTACCACTTTCACCACAGAGGGTTAATTTGGGTCGATAAGGATAACATGGCAGATATATTAGAGAGTTCTGTTAAAATTGGATATCCATCAGTTATAATAGATCTATTTTAATATTACCCTTATGTGTCTGATAGTTATACAAATGAAAATACAACGTCCAGTAAAACAAAATATTGGTATTATAAAATAAAAAATATTTCACTTTTTGTGATTTTATCTCCCCGACCTATAGCGTATGTAGAAGTCACATTTTCAATAAAGATGAAATTTTCAAGTTGACAAACAGTTTTTGAAACCACTTTCCAGATGTAATTTTTACTTTCACTGAATTTTGAATATTCAATGATGTAAATTAAGATTATTTCTACTGCACATCTCGTCTACTAAAATGATCTTTTTTCAGTCAAAATATGCCAATTTTCCTTATTTTCAAGTGGTATGTTTTCGTGCGAGTGAAAGCCTAAGTTTGAAATCTCAAACTGGTGCTTCTCTGGGTCTTGGGAAGATCACTGGATTTGTTTCTCTCATGACATGTTATTCTATTTTCAGATCCATGTCTGCTGATTCCAAGATTTGCACATAAACTTGAGTTTGAAGATAAAACCCATGAGGTTTCCATGACAGCATTGAGACTTGTCAGTCGTATGAAAAGAGATTGGATGGGGCTTGGTAGACGTCCATCTGGCCTTTGCGGAGCAGGTATGAGAAAATGTTATGGATTTTTATGTCTCAACCACAAGTGTTGACATTATTGTTATAGTTACCAACTTTTTTGTGAATGGTGTTTGGCATTGAGTGGTTGGTGTTCGGTGGTTGGTGTTTCCCACTTGGCATCTGTAACAAATGGCAGGTAGTGATATTTTGCATGTTGTTGTTTATTGAAGGTTTATGCTTAAATTATAATATTTTTTATCAGATTGTTGACGTATGTGAATTGCTGTAATTGCTGTAAATTCCTTATTTTTCTGATGAAAACCTTTTAATTGATTCAAAATAAGTACTTTTTGTTGTGATGCATCATTTTTTCTTCTTACAGCGCTGTTTGTAGCTGCCAGGGTACATGATTTTGACAGGACAATGAAAGAAATCATTAAAGTTGTGAAAGTTTGTGAAGGTACACTGAGAAAAAGGTGGGTTAAGATATAATTTATATATAATACTCATACAGGGCGGACCAATAGATATTGCTCCCTTTGAATAATAATTATTAAAAACTAAGTCTTTATATATTTACTATAATCTATTACATACCACTGAAAAGGACAATGATTTGTTATTCAAGACTTATATCAACAAGGTTCTTTGTGTACAACAGGACTATAGTTGTAAATTCCCATATGTTTTAATGTCATGAAGTGACTAGTTACATGCAATCTGATACTGAAGTGGCAGTCCACTTAAAGCTTGTATCGGTCATTAAATATGTGACCATTTTTATTTTTTTAAATATTTAGTATATATTCATACTGTAGCTGATTATATTGTGATGTACCATAACATTTGTCAAGAAAAGATACATGCCCTACCCAATTAAATTTAAAAAAAGTAAAAACAAATAACTTCCATAAGTTTTTATGGTTCCTTTATTTAAACACATTTTCAAAGCCTAAGCCAAGGCATAATTGGCCCTGTAACAAACACTATTTGCTTAACATTACAGATGACAAATAACCACCCCTTCCTTAATTTCCAGACTTTGGTCTATGATGCAAGTTTTGCCAACTTTTCCTGGTTTAAGGCATACATTTTTATTATACAAATGTATATAAGAAATATGATATTGTCATCAGCTTGGCAGGTTTACTATCTCTTTACTATCTCTATCACTTCTCTTAATTAATTTGAAATTTACAGGGATGATTTGGTATTACCATTGTTCTTTATTTCTTGCTTACTGTTGTTTTCAGGTTGAATGAGTTTGAGATGACAGCTAGTAGTCAGCTAACAATAGATGAATTCCACAAAATAGACTTAGAAGAGGAGGCTGACCCTCCTGCCTTCACACAGGGTAAACTAAAAGCAAAACTAGCTCTGTTTGATGAGCAAAATAAAATGCATGAACTCACTGAAGAAATCGAAACTGTACAGAATCAAATAGAATTTGCTTTAGAATCGCCAAAAAAACGTGGACGGAATAACGATGATATGTCAAGTATATGTTCATCAACGCCATCTATTAGTGATTTTGATGATGAACTTAGTCAATGTAGTAAAGATGCTGTTAGTAATATTAAAGAAGTGATCTCGGATTCTGAAGCTAAGCTTGACTCAATAATCAATGAAAATAATTTCTGTGATGACACTAAACTGAACAAGTTGGACAGTGTGCTTATGCCTCCCCCAAAGCTTGAAGAACCCTTGACTCCAAGACAATTGTTAGGCCCAGCTCCCACTGCTGCAAGTCTTGGTCTTAATCAGTCTATTGAAGAATGTATGGCGCCTGGTATAGAAAAAGGTATGTACAATTGCATTTTAGACTATTGTTAACTGGCATGTTTGGTAATCCATGTGCTTTCTATTTCAGTATCATAAAATTTTGGTTGAAGTTACAAATTTCTAAAATCCTGGTCGAAAAATGTCAACTTCTCCCAAAGTATAATATGATGTATAAACTATGTATATTTGCAGACATACCTGAAGATGAAGGCATTCTAGACATGACAGATATAGATGATGAAGAGCTTGATAGGTTTATACTCAATCCCAAAGAGGTCCAAATCAAAACTGAAATATGGACCTCAGCTAATGCAGATTATTTAAAAGAATTAAAAGGTATTTTGATTTTGGCATTTCTACCTTAAATGTATGATTTAACCCTTTTGTCTAAATGCTTTGGTGTGGAATTGGACCATGCTTAAACTATACATAATATAAAGCAATCTTAACTTTTTGGCAGTCCATCTTCCCTCGGGATAATATTGGCACTGTCAAGCCTATAGTGTTAATGTGGCAGGTTGATATTTATGAAAACTACTTACTTTAATCAACCTTGATCTCTTACTCTAGTTATTCAAAGAATAAATGCAGACCCATAACCAGCTTGTGTGTAGGAAATGTCCTTTGTGCTTCCTCTGGTGTGTTAGAGCGTTAACATCAGCTGCCTCTAGTCAGATCGACTGACAAAACAACCCTTTTTGGGGTTGTCGAGTTGGCCGAGAGGGCTTCAGCGCCAGCATGTTCAAACTTGGCAAGTAGGTGCCGTAACCACGAGACGTGTGTGCTCCTTGTGTTTATTTCATTCATTTTTGCTAGTGGAGAGGGGTCACCTTGTAAGAAAATCGAGGGGGGTTAATATATGACTATTTGGGCCCAAAATCACTTAAAAAGAGCTCAGAATGGTTAAAAACTGCATGACTTTGAAAGAATTTTTTGGCAAGTTGGCTTGCTTGCACCCCTTGAACACCCTTGGCTGCGGGCATGAAATGTATATATAATGATATATGAACTCGTACATGTATATCGACTTATGTAGCTACATTTTTCTTGCAGAGAAGGAAGAGAGGGAAGCAAGAGAAAAAGAACTAAACAAAGACAAACCAGAAAATTTAAAAAAGGTAGGCCAACAAAAATTTCAATGTACAGTATTGGCTTGTACATCTTAGTTGGCTCATCTAGTATTTAGAATCTTGATGCCTTTATTTCTGCACAAATTAATGAATAAAATTGTATGCATTCACTTCAAAAACAGTTTATGAATGCTTGAATTTACACAAAGATCAACATTAGATCATATTGTGACTAAATTTTCTAATAATTAAACATGTTAAACAGCTCCATTTCTCCTTTATTACATGTAGTATTGCGTCATATTTTTTATTTTTATTTTCTTCTGCTAATATCTAAAATTAGTTGTAATAATGTTCGCTACAGCAGCTTTAAACAGATTTAAGCTAGTTACAGTTATGAACACTGGAGTTGACACAGTTATTTGAGAACATCAATGCTTTAATAATATGACCAATATGACTATTTACTGCACCATTATTTAGCACAAAAACCACTTATATGATTTTGTAGAAAAAGAAATACAAGAAGAAACAGCCAATTCAGGCATCTACTGCAAGAGAGGCTATCGAGAAGATATTACAAGAAAAGAAAATCTCAAGTAAAATCAACTATGATGTCTTAAAAGATCTCAATAAAGGTTTGGATAAAAAACCAATCACAGAAGAGACGCCAGAAATGTCCATATTTGGAAGTCCAGGATTGTCACTAGAGGCCACGCCAGTGCATTTAAAATCTTCTTTGTCAGAAAAAAGGTAGGTACTATTAAGTCATACTCCAAACCAGGGCTCTAAGTTTCAGAGTTCGAGAACATTTTATCACACAACTACATATAGTTGACTGAAATCCTGGGAGGTATATTACAGTAGATCACTTATATAGTATCTTCCTTCTGATTTATGCCCCTGAAAATTTAAAATGGCCACCCAAACCATAAATTGGCTAGATTTCTGAGATTCCTCAGATGTTTGCCTTTTCAAGTTCAAATAGATTGATATTTGCAATATATAGTAGATTGTCAATATTATTATGTCACCACCAGGTGACATTGCTATTGTCTCCAACTTTTTTGTGGACAGTGTTCGGCACTCAGCTGTCAGAGTTCGGCTTCATCATCTATAACAAATGGCGGGTGGTGACATTTTCCATGTTGATGCCTTATATTGTGACATGTTTCAGATTCATGAATAATTCGTTCCATTGAGTTTTGCTGACTACATTGCTGACTTCAAGAGCCATTTTCTATTTTCTTGTGAACAGTTTAGAACTAAAAATACTTAAATATTTGAGAAACAATATTATCGTATGATCTGTAAAATGAAGCCTTCTGATGGGTCAGTTCTTGTGCTGTACCAATCTGTATTGCTACTGAGATTGTCCTCATTGATCATCTCCGTCGCAATACAGAAAATATTGGTACAGAGGGGACATTCTCGGTAGCAATACAGAGGATCACACAATAAAAACGTTCCAGAATGATTTGAAGTGCAATACAGAATATATTCTGCTCTCGATATTCTCGTTCCAATATGGAATTTCTCGAATCATTTCAAATCATTCAATAATATACAAACATTAGATTCTGTGGTGTTATAAATTTTTAGTCACATGGTATCTAATTGACCAATGAGAGAACGAGTATCATGGCATGGAAGTAATAACTTATAATATTGTTTGTTGTGCTGCTTCTCCTTGAGGTTACCATTTTCTGGATTAGATCTTCATTCCTGTACATTTTCTGATTCATTTCCTTTTATGTATTCACATAAAAATATTTGGATATTTATAGAATCAGAAGATCAAGCATTTCACAAGATGAACCTTTGCCAAAGAAGCCAAACATCGAAGAGATAGTCGTAGAATCTGGACCGGTGCAATATGAAAATGTTGAAGGTAATGTTTAATGTTATATTACTTGAACTAAATTCTCATATTGTAGTATGACTATTGCTGACATGGTTTGAGAGTTTAAATATTTGTTGAAGAAGAGCGTGTAAAGAACATGATAACTTATGGATGAACAGTTTAAAGGCAGAATCAGACACGGGGAGTGGGTTGGATTGCAAGCAACATTTACAATTGACCTACTCATGCACAATATGGTGACCCCAATTATGTCCTTTAAAGTGTCTGGCCAGGGTGGACTATAGTCAGATAGTTCCAGAATTATATCCATGAGTGAATTTATTTACAGATGATGCAGAACAAGATGAAGATGAGGTGGATGAGTTTGAAAAAGATGCTGAAGAACCTTTAAGTGCTGCTCAATTACTTGGTCATGGAGAGTACCAGGAGGTCTATGATGAAATTTATTGATGTCTTTTGTCTAGTACCTTCTTACCGGGAGTAAAAGGAAATCTATCTAATTTATTGATGTCTTAGTGCAACTCAGTTACTGTATCACTGGGAGTACAAGGAAGTCTATGACTTTTTGTTCTACTTAATAAGATAAATGTGGTGACTTGTGTACAGATTTGTAGAGGATAACATGTTTCTTTTGCTTCTACAAAGACTATTGATACAATATGTCTGAGGTTTTTGTGAATATTTACATGTTATCGAAAGCAGGTTTTATCCATGGCAATAGTGCCATCTATGAGAATGAACATGAATCAGAGACTTAAATTCCAGGAATGTGGCAAGTTTATCCTTGTAATGTAGCAACCACTGGGGTACGTCCCTCAAAACATTCTCAAATAAGGAATTCCAAAGCCAAATTTTCAATACCATATATGTCATGATGCTAATGTATTAAGCAGAGAACAGTACATAAACTTTAAATTCTTAGATAAATATATTTGTTATTATAACTCAAGTTTGTTTTCTATAGTTGTAAATGTATCCTGTGAAATGGCAATCTAATTAACGTGTATGCATGTTGTATACAACTTCAGCTCTGTGTCATACGATTCTTCATTAATGTATGCAACTCCTAGAAACTAATTTTTCTTTATTTTTTATTCACAAATTCCCCAAAGTTTATGTGTCCCAACTTTTTGTCAATGGAGGTTTTGCTTTATAGGTTTGAATTGTTCAAAGTCTCTTTTCTGGTGAGACTTGCAGTATTTTATTATAAAGTTTTCTGAAAAAGGTCGGGTCAGGCTAAATTCCCATAGACTCAATGTTCAAAAAATCTTTAAAAGTTCACTTCCTCTTTTAGGGTCACTATTTTTTATCTGTCACAATCCCCGTGTCATCAAAATTTTTAGTTGACTGCCCAATGGAGTTTTACATTAATCCAAATGAAAATACTTGATAAATCAATAAATTGACTTCTTCCAGTTGTCTCTACATTCTGAATAGTATTCTGGCCCTAACAACACATGTGCTGCCATCTACCTTATCCATCTATTTAGCAAATTCTCCATTTAAATGGATTCATCCTTGTCAAAGAACGTAAATAAGGATATGTACTAATTCGGTTTGAAAAACTAACAATATGTTTCAAGTTCTTACAATCCTTGGTTGAAACAAATACTCTCCTCTTTTGAAGAGGGAACAACGAATACGACAATCGTGGCATCATTCTTAGTAAATATTGATGAACACACGAATTTCGATTGTTGACTTAGTTACTGTGCTTGGCTTCTATGATTTCATGAATTAGTAAGTTTGGTGGCACTCCTTGTCCTAACACTCGTTCAGTTCAATCGTGCATCTTTACCTTACCTTATAAAGGTAGTAACGAACGAAATGAATTTCGAGAATGGGTACGATGTCAAGAAAAGACTCTGCATCCTCATACACCAGTACACGGAGTTTCTTTTCTCGACCGAAAAATGTAGACATAAATAGCTTTGTGTTGTCACCATTCCAGGAAAGCCGCCCATTAGCTCAAAGCGCCATATCGTTACGTTAAAGCCCTTACAATATCTGAAGTATGGTAATCCTCGTCTGATTTTATCATCCCATCGAACGAAGGTCGGTGGGATATAGGGAACGCCTCCCTCCGTCCATCTGTCGAACACGTCCATCCGTCCGCCGGGCGATAACTCAAATAGCCTACCATTGGTCCGATTTTGTTCATATTTCGTACACATATACCCTATGAGAATAGAAGTTCTGCTCCAAAGCCAATTTTCAAAATGGCCGCTTGCCGGCCATTTTAGTGCCGATTTTACAGTATTCTAGGTACAATATATAAAACTGTAATATGTTTTTATCGTTAAAAAGTTATATAGGACATTAATAAAGCTAGAAATATAGATACTTAAAGGGGCACTATACTTAATTTAGAAGAAAAAAAATTATCATTGAAACATGTTACTCACACACTAGCTCAACTATGGCACAAAGTTTGATTTGCTTTAATATTGAACTTACCCTACTATCACACCAAACTAGTTCTCACTACGTTCTCGAAATGGGCTTCAACTGTGTACGAACGGACTGGACGTACTAAGAACCGTTTGGGATCTATTTACAAACTTCATCGAACGTACTCGAACGGGTAGGTCCTCTAGAACTTAGACAATGCTCAAAATGTTCTCGTGGTCGTCACGTTCTACAATTAGAACGAGTGACAACGTACCAACGACGAACTGGACGTACTATGAACGGAACCATCGTACTTCAATCCTACTAGGGACGTTTTAACAACGAGTTGAACTGTCTGAGGACGTGTTGAGAACGAGATAGAACTCATTGCAAACGGGTTTAACTATTTAACACTGCTTATGAACGAGTTAGCAAAAATATAGCTATCACACCACACAAGTTGCCACTGCGTTCTTCAAAACTGGTTTAAAACTGTGTGCGAACGGTATGAACGTAGCTGCAACTTTATAAGGTCTATTTATGAACTTTATGAACGTTCTCAGACGGGAATGTGATTTTAGAATTTTGAATCGATTCAAAATTCGATTGCGACCATACCGTTCTGTTATCAGGTCATGATGACCTTCTAGACTAAAGGACGCGTTCTACGGCGTTGCACACCGACGTGGTGCGACCTGAACGAACTGCGAACGAGATGGACGTATTGAAGACTGTTTAAGAACGAAGAAGCTAATTATTTCAGACATATTTCCCGACCACAGCCAGATTGAGCCCGTTTTACGACGTTTTCGTAGGACTGGCAAGAACGGGTAAGAACGAGTTTGGTGTGATAGGGGGGTAAGAAAAAAGTAACTCACAGAAAAAAGCATTTGAAGTTCAGAGATCATTGGACATGCATACAAAGTGCATGTTTTAAAATACTATTGATTTAAAAGATGGCGACACTTCTATATAAATAAAAAAGAATGTATCATATAATACAAACAACTCTGCCATCTTTCAATGACATTGATAAAACTTGATTTATAAAGCTTGACAGATCGAAACTATTTTTTGATAATTTATTGTATTTTTTACATGTGTTATTTTACTGTTTAACTTACTCAAAAAGTAACAGAGAAATTTTGTTCATATTTGTAATAGATTGGTCTGAACTGTTCATGAAAGGTAGGGTTGTTTCGCGACATATGGGGCTTGTACTGCGAGACAATTGGACCGTGTCGTGTGGAGGTTGGGCTGTCTTTCGATAGAGTTAGGCTGTGCCATGTGGAGGTTGGGCTGTCCCGCGAGGCACTTTGACTGCTGTGCCGTATAGAGGTTTGGCTGTATGGCGAGGCACTTTGACTATACTGTGTAGAGATTGGATTGTACCGCGAGTCACTTTGACTGTACTGTGTAAAGGTTGGGGTGTACCGCGAGTCACTTTGACTGTACCGTGTAAAGGTTGAGGTGTACCGCGAGGCACTTTGACTGTACCGTGTAAAGGTTGGGGTGTACCGCGAAGCACTTTGACTGTACGCTGTATAGGTTGGGCTGTTCCGCAAAGCACTTTGACTTTGCTGTATAGAGGTTGGGTTGTTCCGCGAGGGACTTTGACTGTGTGTGTGCCATGTGGAGGTTGGGCTGTCCCGCGAGGGACTTTGACTGCTGTGCCGTATAGAGGTAGGGCTGTACCGCAAGGCACTTTGACTATACCGTGTAGAGATTGGATTGTGCCGCGAGTCACTTTGACTGCACCGTGTAAAGGATGGGCTGTACCACGAGGCACTTTGACTGTGTCGTGTATGGACTGGGCTGTCCCGCGAGGCACTCTGACTGTGCCATGTATAGGTTAGGCTGTTCCGAGAGGCACTTAGACTTTGCCCTGAAGAGGTTGGATTGCACGGCGAGGCACTTTGACTGTGCCGTGTGGAGCTTGGGCTGTACTGCGGGGTAATTTGACTGCACTGTGTAGAGAGTGGACTGAATCGAGAGGCATGTGGGCTGAACCATGTGGTAGGTGTGTTGTACCAAATGGTATTAGGGACATACCATGCGGTAGAGAAACAAGCGGCGTGGCTTGTCATCTCATACGCGGGAACAACGGTGATATTTGGAACTTGAATTTTCTGTTCGAATTTCCGCCGTTTACATTGTTGTTGGTCTCCAAGCTGACTAGGTTTCGAGAGACATGTGTCAGTTTGTCGCGTCAATGAGTTTATCATTGTAATCATGTTTTGCTTTGTCAAGTTGAAACCTATCTTGATAGTGCTGTACCTATCATCTGGAGATGTTGTTGGGGAACTAATAGCAAGCGATAGCATATTTAATACGCGTTGCTTTGCAATATCAGTCTCAATCAAACAGTCAATAATACGACCAAGTACATCGACATTTCGGGATCCTTTCTCGTTTAGAATAGTTAGACCTCCATTTTCGGCTGACAATGTAAATGTGACAACGTCCTGCTTTCGTTCGGTTTCTTTCTGTTTCTTCCTTGGTCGACCAAATTTACTTGCTGTGAAAAAATCATAAAGGGCTCTTACTCATGGCTGAACCGCAAAATTTGTCCGCTATGGGGTATCGTGCTATTTTTCGTAAAAATATTATATTGAGATAATGGGGATGTTATTTTTAAGAGAACCTGCGGGTGAGCGTGTAATATTTCGACGCCCGGGGATTACTGTACCGCTCTCTGACTGTTCCAGGGACCTAATTACAATTGTTTTCCGTATACCCTTATATCCAATCGGCCAAAAAAGAGTACTAATGGGAGAACTAATCCGCAGAGGACCATAATTCTACGCGCTCTAAGATCAAATTGACTTTTTTTATTCAAAATCATCTAAGGAGTTCAATCGTGTCTTTAGATTTGAGATTTTACCTTTAATGACCTCGACCTTCTCAGGGTCAATAAAATGGTCAAAAATGTATTTTTAAACTTGCTTCAAATTGACCAATTTTTCCACTTCAGATTTGAGATTTGACCCCAATGACCGTCTCAAGGTAAAAAAAAAGGCCAAAGGAGGTCTTTTTTCAACTTGTTTCGAATTCACGGACCACTTTTTTCAAGATCATAGAAAGTTCTCAGAAGTTCAGATCCGACTTTAGGTTTGAGATATGCCCTTCAATGACCTTCTCAAGGTCAGAAAATGTATTTTTTAACTTGCTTCAAATGTTCATTTTTTCAAAATCATCTACCTACAAGTTCTCTGAATTTCAAATCTGATTTTACCTTCAATGACCTTATCAAGGTCAAAATGTATTTTTTCTTGCTTATAATTGACCAAAAGGATTGGTATCGACATGGCGAACTGAATTGAACACACGTTTCTCTTAAACCAGTCATCAAATTTAATGATCATATTTTGAATGGTAACAGTTTAATTTGAAAAAAATACTTTTTTTTATATTGTTTTAGAAAACACACCAGGCACTTCTTTTGTTCTTGGATCTTAAGTTTGGTTGATTTTAAAAAAGTGTCAAGAAATAAAAGGTTTACTTAAATAATATCTATTTTGGGGGTTTTGTTTTAATCTTTTGAATAACTATAATATTGAGAGGTCTAAGAAAATGTTGCATATGCTATTTTGTTCCAATACGGTTTGGAAAGATATTTTATTTCATTCTTCTTATTTCACTCTCAAGAACTGATAGAAAGGAACAAAAAACAATTGAACTAAAAATTAAAAAAATGTAACAAAAACAATTATAAAAAAATATATTTAAATAATTTTCGCATTTAATTGTTGTCAATCAGTAACCATTAATTAATTGAACGTTGTTTTTACAGAATGTTTTCAATAATTGGTTTAAAAGAAAAACTCAGTTCGCCATATCGATTACAATCCTTTGTTTTCGAAATCATCTACAAGTTTTCAGAAGTTCAAATCTGACTTGAGACTTAAGAATTGACATTCAATGACCTTCTCAAGGTAAAAAGGTGACATTTTGTCATGTTAATGCCGTGTTTTTCAGTGTATTGATGATAAACCAGAAGTTCAATTCTGACTTGAGACTTAAGATTTGACATTCAATGACCTTCTCAAGGTAAAAAGGTGACATTATGTCATGTTAATGCCGTGTTTTTCAGTGTATTGATGATAAACCAGAAGTTCAATTCTGACTTGAGACTTAAGAATTGACATTCAATGACCTTCTCAAGGTAAAAAGGTGACATTTTGTCATGTTAATGCCGTGTTTTTCAGTGTATTGATGATAAACCAGAAGTTCAATTCTGACTTGAGACTTAAGATTTGACATTCAATGACCTTCTCGAGGTAAAAAGGTGACATTATGTCATGTTAATGCCGTGTTTTTCAGTGTATTGATGATAAACCAGAAGTTCAATTCTGACTTGAGACTTAAGATTTGACATTCAATGACCTTCTCAAGGTAAAAAGGTGACATTATGTCATGTAAATGCCGTGTTTTTCAGTGTATTGATGATAAACCAGAATAACTTAAACGATAATCATCAGAGGTTTTAAAACGTACCATTAATTGTTGACAGACCCAGGGACCCTGAAGTGTGAGCTCACCATGTGAGGAAAACCTACATGCATCTTTTAGAGTATGGTACGCTTGCGCCGTTTTCAATATTTAGCTTTTACGTGTAGGGTTGTTGGACGTCAAATGTTTTTTAAATTGTGAGATTTTCTGAGTTTTTTACCGAAAAATAACATCCCCATAGCGGACAATTTGGAGTCCCATCCCGTGTTTGTTTTAATACAACGAGCACAATTTAGATAAATAAATAGTACGCCGTAGAGCAATGCATACAGAGGGGGTCTTGCATGCGCGGTTGATAAAAGCATACCATTTAGAGACATTCCAAGACGCTTGCACTTGTCGAGACGACACCTCGGACATGTGTTCCTATTTTGAGGATTGATGACACAGCGATGTGCATTGTAACACATGTAAGAGTCCTCGGTTCCCATTCGAATGGTACGACGGAAGAATTTCTGCAAATATAATTGAAGTTGATGTTTTGAATTCGGATTGACAAATATTGATGAGTGAAATTATTGCTTTGTTACATTTTATCTTTAAAAATTACCGTGCAGTGATTTCATATGGTTTCCACCTCTTCTGATGATATGTAGCTTAGCTTGTTTTAATTTGATGATATGTGGTGTGGGGGTATGGAGGTGGGGGGGGGGCAGGCGCCATTTGGTACCCAGTGTAGCATAGGTCGCCGTCTTCATTTTCCAGTGTGAAAGATGCAAGATTATAAAAAATGACGACTGGATATACATGTATTTAAGTAAAGCCTCGGTCACATTTGCCCTACGGCGGGTGTACGGTGGCCGTAGCTTCATAAAATCGATACGGAAAATCTAAATCGTACTGCTTATCCCTATATTTTATGCTGCATGTTTCTCTTGCTTTTGGGAAGCTACAGCCGCCGCACAGTTGCCGTAGATCATGTGACTGACGCATCACTCACCGCTACGCCCTCTACTATTCGCAATGTCACGTCCGTTTAAGTGAAAGATTTTACCAACTCACCGTGCATCCTAAACATGCTACTATTCCGAAGTGTACGCCACTTGCGATGTCCCCACATACCAAGCATAGTCTCTGGCCCATCTTAGCCACAACTACAGCGGCTCGTTCTGAAAAGGCAACGTACACTGTTGCTAATAAATATGGAATATTTTATGGATGTGAATTGTTTGAGGGAGATTCGTGACTTGGATCCCCATCTCAAAATTTAGACACGTTACGTACTGCTCAGATTGAGGAATGGGGCATTCAGGCATTATTTCACTTAAAAAGGTCGTCGGATGTTTCATTCATAGCTGGTCAGTCACGTAGGGTTGATGCTCTGATTGCAGCACAAGGAGGACATAACGCATATTAGTGCTACCATTGGATAGAGGACACTTCAATCTTCATGACCAGAAGTTTATCTTCTGATCTGTTTTATTTTGATCAGGGTGTTTTGAAAATGCAAAAATTCAAAAATACCCCTGTTTAAATAACAGTAATTTTCTAAACTTAAATGTAAATATTTTTTCTCTAAAAAATGCTGATTTGTAGATGAAATATGTGGTTATGAATTGCCTATAAGATCAATGTCTGAACAGACTCCTAATAAATGTTCTCTTACTCCAAAACTTGAATTCTGAGCTACCGAATCTAATATTCCATATTTAGTATGAGCAGCAGTGCATACACTCTGGATTAATCACTACCGTTTAGTTATATGTGTCAAAGCGGATGTTTGCCACAGATCATAGGATTTTGGACTCTATGTTTGTTTCCCATAGATCCAGAGGAAATCCAAAACTTAAAACATAACTTTTTATTCTTAATTTCATCGTTAGAACACTTATTTGATAACTTTTTCAAAACAACAGATGTGAGATTAATTAAAAAGTCTTTCTACCAGTGACAAGCGAGTTGTCCAATTCATACTTCCCCAATTTTTGTGAAAGTGTGCCACTGCCTTAAATTGTTATTGGAAAGATGAAATCTCAACAGCCCCATGCCAATACTAGTGCATGTAAATGTACAGGCGTAGCCAGGGGGGGGGGGGTTCGGGGGGTTTGGGCCTTTACCTTTACGTCGCATGCCAACTTCAATACACTTCTTGTATCTACAATATGCGCATCTTCGTCGCAGCTTCCCGCCCAGGTCTAATTTACACTGACCGTTATTGTCACATTTTAAACCACCAGCACCCGCTTTTTGGTGGCGTATGAAGAAAGTCTGAAAAAACGAATGAACTGAAAACATTCATTTCAGTTACAATCACAGCGGCATCACAGTGAGCTCAGCACAAACATTGCGCAAATCAAAATTGGAGTTACAACTCATGAAGGCCTCAAGAAACATTGGGACTTGAAATACTGTTACTTGATCAGTATAACAAAATATTTGAAATTTGAATAATGCAATAGGGACTACTAAGTGGACAGATATTATTAAACGGGCTGGAAATATAGATTTAGACTAACGAGGTACCTCATGTTTAAAAAAATAAATCAAAATATCAAATGATCTTGAGACAAAATTTATAACCAATTTATCTAACATTCTCTATTACAATGCTCACTGGCGGATCTGGGGGGGGGGGCAGGCCCTTTTGGGTCATAAATGGGCCTTCTAAGGCCTTATTTTTAAATTTTAGGCCAAATTTTGAAGAAAATGGGCCTCTAAATTTCAAAATTTGGGCCGACTTTTGGGTTTTAGGGGCCCCATTTTTTTTTCTTAGACCAGAACTTTGCCCCCCCCCCCCCCCCCCATTGTTGGTTCCCAGATCCGCCCCTGATGCTGCACTGCAAGTTGGATTATCCAAGGACAAAGTACAGAAAATTATTCTGAACTGGCATACCTTGCACGTCCAACACGTCAGGACGCCGAAAAACACTCCCGCTGCACGAGAGCCACAAACACTGCAATTCCGTGTTTTATCAGAGGAAATACTTCTACTCTCGGAGGTATTACTATGTTTGGGCGATTCTCTGTTGATAGCTCTTTGAGATAAATCTTCAACCCCGGGTTGCCAGTCCGGACTCTCCATAATCTGCTTGAATCAAACAAACTCTGGATAAGTCGGACACAATTTTATTTTGACTGATACGCTTCGCTGAATGTAAGATGAGTGACCTTATACCATGGTCAAAGTAATATCAGGTATATAATAGCAAGTGATAAATGAAGTGTTTGGAATGAGGCCGTATTGGTACATCGGGATCATATTTAGCATATCAAACCGATACTAGGTATATATTATTCCCGGGGAAATCCTCCCGAGACTTCATTTTGTTCAAAGTTTTCTCTCAAACCTAAAGGCCCTAAAGCTAAAGGAACGTGACCCGGTGACAGACTCACAAAAGGACTTGCATTTTTAATGTTAATCAGTGTTATTTTCAGTGTTAGACATACATGTAACGTTAATATTTTCAAGATTCGTTTATTGTTTTCTCGTGATGCAACAGATTTTTGCCGGGTAGTTATTATTTGTCTCTGGACCATTATCCTTTGCATTCGTTTGACTTCACTTCTTGGTATAAGGTCGCTATTTCCTGTCGGGATGATATGGGAAATATCCCTGTACGATGATATCGAATTGTCACGTTCGGTCACTTCGTTCTCTCGGAATGTAATTGATATCATTCCTGAGACACTCCCCATATCAAATCCCCCTGGGTATTAACATCTTACTTACTTAACACCCCGCTGGCATTAGCTTGTATTCGCGATTGCAACTTTCGGCTGTTGGCTACTGGTTTAACCCACTACTTTATGGGCAACTCATCATTTTAATATGAATATAATGCCTGCCAATATTTAATTCATATTTAAATGAGTTGGTCATGAAATGGTTGGTTAATCCGATAGCCGACAGTCGAAAGTTGCATTCGTGAATTACAAGTTGAGAAACTAGTGGAAATCTGAACATCTTTGATCATTTGATATGTTATTTTATTTTTAATAGGGACTTACCTTCTGTAACCGAGGATCGAATATTCTGTTAAACGATACATTCATTTCAGTATTTATACCAGAGTAGTTTTCAAAATGTGTTTTCTAAACGTGGCGTTTTATAAGTAAATTTCATAACATGGGTATGCAAGAAAAATGTGACGTTTACACGTGGTTTTGTCACTATTGGTTATCTAATCTCTGCACGGTCCTCAGATGAAAACACATGTCAGTCTCTTTCTTCTTTTGCTCACAATATTATCTACATGCGATACGTCGCGCCTGGGGAAAGGCTTCATAACAATACAAATGAAGAAACGCTGTGAAATACAAGTGATACGATGCGAATGAATTACTTTTACTGTAACAGTATATCTTTAATATGACACGTTCCCAGTCATTCTTTTCCCATATCCTTGAGATCGCATTCGGATTTAGCAGAACTTATATCAATCAAAAGGTTGTGAGAGTCTATTCCAATGAATGTTTGATCCCACGATGGGGGACCAGTTGAGTAAAGTATTTGTTATCTGCCGTATTAATGGAATGAGCTTTTTAGAAAAGAGATCAAGAAAAATAACATTTTTTCAGATAATATGATCAGGCAAAATGCTGAAAATATAAAATTATATCTTGACCTTTGATCTAGATATAAAGTGAACACGATTTTAACTGATCAATGACCATGCAAAAATTGCGAACGAGGCACGGCCCTGGTTTTACGTTCGGCCTGGCGTATATCAAGGCATTAACATGACAAAATGTCACCACCTAATTGCTCACAATATTATAAGTTCAAAAGTCAGATTTGAATTTCTGAGAACATGTTGATGATTTTGAAAAAAATAAATTGGTCAATTTGAAGCAAGTTGAAAAAAGACCTTTTTGACCCTGAGAAGGTCATTGAAGGTGAAATCTCAAATCTAAAGTCAGATTTGAACTTCTGATAACTTGTAGATGGTTTTGAAAAAATGGTCAATTTGAAGGAAGTTGAAAAAATACCTTTGTGACCTTGAAAAGATCATTGAAGTATTTGTTAAGTTATTGGAAGTTACAGACGCCGATCGCCAACCGCCATAAAAAACGGAGACCAAAAACGGAGTTACAATACAGTACATGTATGTCACCACTTTTTGGTTGTGACATAAAAATGGCAACTCCATGGGAGTATCAAATCCCAACTAACAAATGCATATTCATTAATCTATCTATGTCACAATATAATATTTACTATCTACTCTACGCTTCACGACTCCCGAACCAGAAAAACGTTACAATATTTGAAATATAAATTGCCTTTCATTTGAGTATAATATTAAAGCTTTTGAAAAGAAAGATCACAAAATTGACAAAAATCCCGTCTTTTCTGACCCCCTCCCTCCACAGCCTCTGGGATTCGTGTCGAAAAACAAAGAAAAAACCAACCCCGGTAGTACTGGTACTCATTACTTTGGTTAGAAAGTGAATAACTTAGATTTTCGTGAAAAATTCCCGAACTTTTAAAGCGGTCGCCATCTTGAAAAAAATTATTTTGGCGTAAAACTGTTTATCAATATACAAATCTTTCCACCAAATATGAAGAAAATCGAGTTCTTCCGGACAGACCAACGGACGGACAGACGGATAACAGTAGGATAACAATCATTCTCCATTCATATGTATCATGCCTGCATGGCCTGGTCCTTTGCCTATTTCAAAATTTTTTATTTCACTCACATTTGTTTATTTTTGGCTCATCTGGCAGGTTGTTACCCTATTATCCCTCCCTACTAAGATTTGGACGTTTTCTTCAACCAAAGTCAATTTAAAGGATATGTATCGATATGGTGAACTGAATTCAACAATGTTTTTCTCTTAAACCAATTAACTGAAAACATTTTGTAAAAAACACGGTCCTTTATGTGATGTTGACTGATTGGTAACAATTTAAGGCAAAAATTATTTATGTGTATTTTATATAACTGTTTGTTAACATTTTTTGATTTTTAGTGCAATTGTTTTTGTTCCTTTCTATCAATTCGTGAGAATGAAATACAATGTCCGAACCTTGTTTGAACAAAATAGCATATTCAACATTTCCTGAGACCTCTGAATATTATAGTTATACAAAGCAAATTTTGGTTGATTTAACAAAAAGTATGCAAAGACTTAAAACAAGACCCCCCAAATTAGATAAAAATTAAGATAAACCTTTTATTTCATTAACAAGATACTTTTTTAAAATCAACCATACTTTCCTTTCTACTACTACAATATTGAGAGACCTAAACACGTTGTGTTTATGTCATTTTGTTCCAATGAGGTTCGGATAGATGTTTCATTGCATTTCGAACATATGATACCAATAACAAAAGGAGTGTCTGATGTGTTTTCTAAAACGATATAGAAAACAGTATTTATATATATTTAAAATGATAATGTTTCCATCCAAAAGATGACCATTAAATTGACGATGTGTAAAATTTTCAGAATGTTTTGATGACTGGTTTAACTCCTCTGAACATTCAAAGCATCTCACCAATCCTATTAAATATTCTACATAAGGTTTCCAAGGTCATACATACAGCAATAATGATAATTGTTAGAACTGCAACCATTCAATACACAAGGAGGATTGGCTCCTAGGATTCCAACTTGATATTCAACCTTGATTGATGACAACATTAGGTCATAACACCTTATATGGCAGAATATCGATATTGCATCCTGGGAGCTAGCCTTGCCCAAGTCAGTATTTTTTTACTTTTCTGATCTTGAATTATAGTCATAATAGAAATCAAGATAAGTAAAAGAGACCAACTTGGGCAAGGCTACCTGGGAGCCAATCCCTGATATATACATGTACTTTATGTAACACAATGTCAGATATAAGGTTTCATCAATTTTTATTCACACAAATGAAATTATTTCACCCCTCGATATAATCAAGCAATTTTCTAATTTATTTTCCAATAATGCAAACATTTCTCTTGGGCTAAACAAACTTAGTGGCAATTGCAAGTAATTTAGTAAAGTCTCCTTCATTGGCTCTAAGATGTGATCCTATTGGAACTTTGATCCTAGTCCCAAGTGGATTTCCATTATCATCAACCAGTACTACATTGTTAGTGTCAAATCTGGGCTTCATTGGGTAATGACGCTTACCCTTACAACCTACAATATATCCACGTGTTTTCTGTCCTCGTATAGCAAGGAGAACTTTGTCACCAGTATGTCCAATGCCTGTCTTTTTATATACGTGTATAACTCTAGGAGGCTTGCCTGCTACTTGTGCAGCCTTACCAAGAGCACTATTGTCAACAACTCTCATACGAGTAAGTTTCATTATGTGTTGCGACGCACTTGTTGAACTGAAAAAAAATGTAACATTAAACGATGTAATCATTAAATCATAGGTTGACTATACTTTAATTCATTGTTTTTGACACTTCCTGTTATACATACATGATTGTAAATTGTAGTAAAATAGTATTAAAACAGAAGTATTGGAGAAAAAATATGTTGACTATCCAACTAATACACAACCGGCTAATAAGTTCACTTAATCATCCCAAATATATTTTACAATATTAAAAAAGATTCCTGATATTTTACAAAATTGAGCTGGTTTTTGTATCATACAAGGCATCAACAGGCATTTCAAAGTGTCACCTCCCGCCATTTTTGACAGATGACTTAATTTGTTAAGCTGAAAGCTGAACAACATCCACAAAAAGTTGGAGACTAACAATGTCACCACTTCTTGCGGTGAGATGAAAAGTATCATAGATCTCCTTATGTACAGTATTTGTTCTGATTATACAATAAAACCTGTCCTGTGGAACACCTTTGGTACCTCTGAAAGTGTTCCACTTGGGAGGTTTTCCACTAATAGAGGTTCATTTAACCATATGTTAGTTGGTCTTGCAGACTTGCCAACCTAAAATGAAAAATTTTCGGGAGATTTAAAAAAAATTGCGGTACTTTTAAGGGAGTTTTTATCAAAATCCAGTAGTTTTTGCGGGAGTTTTTTGAAAAAAAGCGGGAGTTTTTACGGGAGATTTTTTAAAAAACTGTAGTTTTTACGGGAGATTTAAAAAAACTGGAGTTTTTGCGGTAAAATTTGAACAAACGGGAGTTTTTACCGGAGATTTTGAAAATACGGGAGTTTTTACGGGAGATTTTGAAAGAACGGGAGTTTTTACGGTAGATTTTGAAAGAACGGGAGTTTTTACGTTAGATTTCGGAAAAAACTGGAGTTCTTACGATAGGTTTCTGAAAAACAGCTGTTTTTACGGTAGATTTTGAAAAAACTTGAGTTTTTACGGTAGATTTCTGAAAAAACTGGAGTTTTTACGGTAGATTTTGAAAAAACGGGATGAGCATTAAATCCAGCGATTTAATTGGTTGGAATTATTTTGACACATGCGCAGTTAATAAATCAATTAGAACTTATAATGTAAGATAGATGTCACTCACGTTCATTATTTCACAGCAGTCCCTACCCATAATGTGCCTTATATTGTGGGAATATTTTGTTTAGCACCATATAAAAACAAAATGTATTCTCCCGACAGAAGTATGACAGAATATGAACTGGCCCCCGTTTGTGGACATTTGGTGTGCACACTTATACCCAACTGATCGCAAAAAAGCAATTTGAATCATGGAAATGAAGTACTTTTAAGTTATTTATGAAAGTATCGATAGTGAACCATGGGAGCCAATCCTTCTTGAAGTAAAAGAAAGAAGCGTGCCTGCAATAATCAAGGTAACAAATTTGTCAAATTTCTTTTAAATACGGTAGATTTCGACAGCAAAAAAACGGAGATTTTACGGGAGTTTTACCAAGAATATGGGAGATTTAACGGGAGTTATACCAGAAAATGGGAGATTTTACGGGAGTTATACCAAGAATACGGGAGATTTTACGGGAGTTATACCAGAAAACAGGAGATTTTACGGGAGTTATACCAAGAATACGGGAGATTTTACGGGAGTTATACCAGAATACGGGATATTTTACGGGAGATTTCAGCAAAAATACGGGAGATTTTACGGCCATATTTTAAAAAAAATTACGGGAGATTTTAGTAGAAATACAGTACGGGAGTTTACGGGAATTTTTACGGGAGAAAACGGTACGGGAGTTTGGTATTTTTTACGGAAAAACAAAAAATTTACGGGAGATTCCCGTAAAAAAACGTGAGGTTGGCAAGTCTGTCTTGGGACTTTGAAAAGTGTTCCATTAACAGAGTTTTACAATTTCTAGAGGTTTCCACTTTACATATTTCATTGTAGTTATACCTGAAGTTACTTGCTCCCTCCGGAGGCTTTGAAGCCAACAGCTTTGGAGACTTGTTAGGCGCCAGACTGTGAAATTTAGTCGCAACCAAGTTTAGCTTATTGAAATGAGAGGTGACATCTGCGATGCTTCTGAGGCAGCCTGACATGCTGTTAACTAAATCTTCATCTGAAATGAAATTTATTGATAAAAATATGATTTTTTGGGAGGGTTTAACGCTAATTGCACTGAAACTTTACTCTGAAACCTAATAAGTAAAGCTGTACATGTATGTAGTCCAATTAACTATTCAAAAACAATAGCTTAAAAGACATGAATTCTCTCGATAAATAAAATATAATCATAATGTCATTCATGTACATTATGAATATACTTTTCCATATATTATTGCACAATGGTCTCCCAATTTCTTATTTTTGCCGTTCTACTGACGAAATGAAGCAGTGAAATGGACTCTAGTTGAAAGCCCATGGTTTCAGCAGTTACGATTACTAGATGACCTACATGTATACTATGTGAATAAAGGCTATTGTATAACATACAGATCAGACAACAATAACAGCTTTAAAATACATGTAGTTCAGTTTCAAGTTATCACAACAGTCAATTTGAAACTTCGGAATGCTTTTTGTGACTCATAATCACAAAAAAGTTGGGTGACATTCAACATGGGGCAGTTTTGGTCAGAAGAAATCATAAGTCTTTACCATAAAATATTTGACTCTAGCTATGGCAAAAAAATTTACTCACATGTATGTACATTTAGAATTACAGTAAATTAAAAAATAAATCTAGACAACTTAGACTCTAGATCTAGCTTTGCATTTGTGGGCGATAATATGGTGAACAAATTTCTTGAACGTGTATAACAGTTTATTACTGACACATAAAAAATAATTTCGCGAGTGATATTATGCTTAATATGTATCTTGCTAATCTAGCAAAGAATATATATTTCTTCTTACCCGAATTCTCTTTAAAAGGCCTAATTCACCTTCCGTTTTCCGTCTTCAGTTTTACAAAATTTCTTTCTCACCAGATGGCGTCTGCATCTAATGGCGTGATGTTATTGTCAAAAAAGTTGTGGAATTCTACTATAGAATGGGCTCAGGACAGTACAGTCCGTTGGGCAAATGTACTAAAACAAACTCTATACAGAGTACTCGTATCAGTGTCTATTTTGACAGTATTATTATGGATATCAGTGTTTATTTATGGTGCTTTTTACTTCGCTTATATGCCATCAGTTTCTCACGTAAAGCCAGTTCACTTTCGATTCAGGTAAGTTTTATTTACCTCCTTCTCATTTTTTAAGGCCTCAATTGTGTTATGTTATAGGCTAAAGACTCGCTAAAGTTTGATAGATTTTTCCTCGAGGCCCCTAGAAGTATGTGAGTTGTTCAGTAATGGTATTATGACTGTAGGCTATGATCCGGGGTTACAATGTTATGTAATTAAGACTTATAGTCTTGCGAGGTTTGCATAGCCGCCTCTATTATATTTTAAACGTCGAAAATAACGGCTATGCATAAGTTTCCTACCTCATTCTGTAACAACCCTTGGGCACATCCATTGGGGAGCTGAGGCCTCATCATCCGCTCGTTGCAACGCAGATTCGCAATCGCAACGCAATGCAAGTTTTGGCAAATCGCAATCAGGATTTGTATCATTCGCTCGGTGCAACGCAATAGCAATTGGGAAGATGTTTAATTCGCAACTGACCAAAAACCTGCGATAGCTCTAACTTAATTGATTTCGTATGTACATGGGCTTTCACACGCACCTACACGCACCTAGAACTCATTTTTAATAAATTTTATAAATATTTTTAAGAATATTAATCATATTTAGGATGAAGCGTTGCTTGTCTGGATTTAGATATTTCAAAATTTCATTTCGGAGTTTGAAACATGATGAAATTTTCTTGCTGTAGCTAAAAATGGCTTCCGGTTCTGGACGTGAATAAAATTTGAAATTATTCTCGCTTAAAGAAATCAAATATAACAATAGATTCAGACGGGGATGTGAGCTGATGTTCTTCAAATCTATACATAAAGGTATATTTCATATTATTATGCCATATTTACTGTGCGTGTGACACAATGATTTACAATATTTATAATACTAAGGCAGCTCAATCTTCCTCCTCAAAGCCGGAATATAGAGAAGGCTTTGGACCGAAGTAAGCTCTAACCCTTCTGCAAATCAATCGCAAATATTACCAATCTTTAAGACAATTGTTATCTATTTCAAATGTGTAAAACTATGAGTTTCTTTATTGATTGCGTTAGTATGTTCTTTTCTCAAGGCGACTGTGTAATAAAAAGTTAGTTTATGTTTTTCGAAAGTGCTTAAATCAAAGGAATCGCCAATGGTATGAGGGGTGTTTAAAACATTCGAATTTTATAATTAAATCCAAATCCTGATAGCAAATCCAAGAAAACGAAATGTAACATTCATTCCGACATCGCTAAAAATGGGCATAACTTTGAGGTTCTTTGCAACAGGCAACTTACAAATGACAAATAGGGACTTATTTGGAATAACACAAGCATCTGTCTCGAGGTGGTGGGAGAGGTGTCTATTATTATGTAAAGGTACAGTATATTGTAATTTTCGATATGTCCTGACTTCAGAGAACCAAGGTATTTCTATTTCAAGGCATTAAAAGGTACTAGTATAAAGTAGAGTAAATAAAAGTATGTAGATAACATCCAGGAGTTTCACTTAATGACACCCTTGGCCAAGGTCAATTTGAATGTAAAATTTCCCTCGAAATAAACGTTCATGGGGTATTTTGAAATGAAATGAGAAATTACGAAAATCGGTATTTGTTAATTGGGTTTCGATGACATGGAAATAATTTTAACGATGGAATATTGGAATTTGACTGGAAAGGTGCAAACGGTCCTTTACTTCCCAGTCACATTTCCTACGGCGACTATGCGGTCTATCATTTCTGCGGTCAGTAACATTTCTACACTCCCCGTAGAATTTCTGCGGTCGGATACTTTTGCAGTCACGTATCCTACGGCAGCCGCACGGCGAGTTTTTGAATTTGTATCGATTAACGTTAATTCTGCTTTTTGTTTTATCTACATCAGTACAATTTATAAATGTTGTTAAACGGTAAACCTTTCTGCAGTCTGACAATGGCCTGTTGATTTCTTGGGGGATAGCAGAAATGAACAAATATTATAACTCTGAGTCATAATTTTTACGGCAACCCTGCGGCCTGGATAAGCTGTACGGAGACTGCAAGGCGAGCGTAGTTTTTCTACGCTCGCCGCAGAAATTGACTGATTTAATTGATCTGCGGTCCATCCTCTTGCCCAAGTGCACACTCGTCAGTCAGTACACGCTCTCATCTGAGTGCACCTTTGTCATTACATGCTCTCAACCGAGTAAAGTTTTATCTGTTCAGACTTCTATCCGAGTGCATCCTTCTCAGTACACTCTCTCACCCGTGTGAAACCACGTCATACATAATCTAACCTGCAACCCGGGTGCACCCTCGACAGTAAATACTTTCACCAGACGAGTGCACCTTTGTAAGTACACAGAGCACCCTCGTGATAGCACACTCAAATACGATGCACCCGAATGAGAGTGTGTACTGACCAGGCTGCACTCAGATTAGAGTATGTGATGACGAGGGTGCACTCGGTGAGAATGTGTACTGATATTCAACTATTAATGTGTTCCCAATCGCGAGATTCGTGAACTTTAAGATCAGTGATTATGTGTGATATCGTTACACATTGATATTTTTTGATTGAAATAATCACTCTCTTAGTAAAACTCAAGTCGAGATAAGTATTTGAATAAGGTCCGGTGAGTCCATGGGCATCAAAAAAGTTCTGTGACATGGACATTGTATTTTATTAACTCTTTCTTTGCGGAATTTCTCATTTTTTCACATAGCTAGTTTGCAGAATTAATTTTGAAGATTTTCATAATTTCGACATATAAACTTTGAATGACCATAACTTTGTTATTAGTCCATATTTTTATTTGAAATTTTCACTGAGTATACATCACATGACATTCTATCAAAAAACAGTAAGTTTATAACTATAGCTGTAAGTTGTCATGCATGAATGAGTATGATTATAAAGGAATAAAAATATTACGAAAAATTCTTATGTTAATTCATTTACAAGACACCACCATACTATTGGCTATCCATTATAAGACCATGTAGTGAAGTTATAGAGTGTTTAGTTATGTTGGTATATTATCCTATTAGTTGCAACAATGTAATCTCTATGATTATGATATATTTCATGGCATACAACTGCATATAATGGCACCATACATCATTTCTGATTTTTTCACAAAACTAGTTTGCAGAATTAATATTGAAGATTTTCGTAATTTCAACTTATAAACTTTCAATGAGCATAACCTTATTATTATTCCATGTTTTTACATGAAATTTTCTCAGATTATACATCACATGACATTCTATTGAAAAACAGTAATTTTATAACTGTAACTGTAAGTTGTCATGCATGAATGAATTTGATTATAAAGGAATAAAAATATTCCGAAAAAATCTTGTGTTACTTTCAAGACACCACCATACTAATGACTATCCATTATAAGACCATGTTGTGAAGTTATAGAGTGTTTAGTTATGTTGGTATATTATCCTATTCGCTGCAGCAATATAATCTTTATGATTATGATATATTTCATGGCATACAACTGCATGTAATGGCACCATACATTGTTTACAATAGGTGTTGGTTTGTCTTCTTTTCCAACCAGGTCTTGTTTTATTGCTACATACAGTACAGTCAGGTTTATATGATTTGTTTTCATATTGGCCAACAAAGTGTCTCTCAGTTAGCCTTGTAGGGGGTGGAACACTTGGACGACGACCACGAGGAATCTGCGGGGCGAAATCAACATCCTCGAGCAACCCCTCAATTATTTTGTGGCGGAAACTTTTACTGTCCATTGGTTTTTCATTTTGGGGTATAGTTGCACAGTAACAAATATATCCATTTACACAAGCTGTTTGCTGCATTCTAAAGTAGCATGGGTGGTACCATTTATAGTTTTTATGGGGATATTTGTAAGTAGAACATAACTGATCATAGCGATCGACACCCCCCATATTTTGATTATAATCATCCACAAGTACAGGCTTTCTGGCAATTCTTCTCCCATTAGGGGCACGTCTGTCCCTTACATGTTTTTCGATTATTTCATTGGTATGCACTGTGGATAAAGCAGATAAACACTTAGTATCATACCATGTAAGGGCAACACAATTTGATCCTTGGTCCCTCATGAAAACAGGATCATCGCCTTTATTCAACCTTAAGTTCTTTTGGTTCAATTCCGGGGGCATATTTTTTCTAATAGGCTTAACAGTTCCACATAAACCAGTGCCATGTGACTTCAGCGCTCTGGCTAGATTTGGGGAGTTATAAAAATTGTCAACAAATATTATATGGTTACGATCAAATATGGGTCTACTAAGACTGAGTACGACTTTTTCTGTCATAGTGAGTGGTTCATTTTCACCAAGTTCATTTTGAATATCATCTAATTGAAACAAATCCTTTCCTGTATACATTTTATGAGCAAGGAGGTAGCCAGTGTCAGAATCATTCAAGCAAAATTCTTTCATTCCCCATTTGGTGGGTTTGAGGGGTAGATATTGACGAAAGTGAACACGCCCCCTAAATCCTATCATGCTTTCATCAACTGCTAAGTTCTGGCCAGGTTGGAAAGTGTTCATATAGATTGGATTCAAAATATCTAAGAGGGGCCTAATCTTGAACAGGGGGTCATGGTCTGGATGGTCTCGAGGTTGCTGGTTCTCATTGTTGTTAAAATGTAAGAATTTCTGTAGTAATAAATAACGGTCCCGCGGCATAACACGACGGAAGTTTGGCAAGTCTGTGATCCAATGATTGGTAGCCCAATAATCAATTTCTGCTGGAGCAGTGATGAGTCCCATTGATAACTGCAATGCAGTGAATGTATGTATTTCTCTGGGATTAGTTTCTCTCCACTGACGGAATCTTGAGTTTGGAGGCAGACCTTCAAATACATCTGGGCCATCGAAAAATATTTCGGCATAGTTATTTGTTTCATCAGCAATATGTTGAACTAGATTGTCTGGCCAAAATATTTTGAAAAAATCCACTGGTTCGTAATCTGCAGTATCTACTAATACTCCCCTCCTTCTTCTAAACTGTCCTATCCATTCAACATCATTGGGTTGCATTAGCTGATATTGCTGCCAATCCCATATGTACCGGTTCGCTGGTCCTGGCTGTGCGGCTGCAGCATCTCCCCTAACATCTGGGGCTTGTGCACCAGCTCTATCGTCTTGATCTTGCACTGCAAACAATTATGAGGTTTTTTAGATGATTAGCCTACATGTATGAACACAAATATGTAACATAAAGGCCTGATAAACTAACAGCAGCTTGCAGATATGCAAACTGTCAATGTCTATGTCAATAGTCTTCAAAAGGCTAAAGAGCCCATGTGATATTCATACCCCCCCCCCCCTCCCAGAACGATAAATCACTACTGTACTTATTTTGTAAAAATATTTCATGAAAATCAAAAATTACCTTGATTATCATCATCATCACTCGATAAAATTTCACTTGCATCCGAATCAGAGTCCAAAAATAGAGCTTCAACATCTTCCTCATTGACTCTGAATCTCCTGGCAGCCATTTTTAAAAGCCACTGGAGTTGTAAACATATAAACACATAAATATCTACTAAATAAACTCTATGTTCATCAAATTTGGAAAATTCTGATTCGAAAATCTATCCCATAATAACCAGAAACGGAAATCAACATAATACTGTACTAGGGTGACATCTATGATACTTTGAAAAAGTTAAATTCAATTTTCGACTTTAGTCGAAATTCGCAAAGTACCAATAATTCGACTAAAGTCGAAAAACGCAAAGAAAGAGTTAATATGATTTCCCCGCCAATTTACATATTAAGTTGGAATTCTACATTTTTGCGATCGCATGTGGTAATCTACCGCTTAAGTTGCGATCTGCGTTGTGACGAGCGTGTGATAACACGCAACTCAGGAGTTGAGTTAGTGCAAATTGTCGATTCGTAAACGCAACACAGACGCAAACACAAATCTTGCGACGAGCGCGTGATAAGGCCTCTGTATTGTAAATGTAGAAATGTACGCACTGGATGCAATGTTCATAGCCTTTGATGGCAGCATGGACTTCTGATCACTCGAAGTCCATGATGGCAGACATTTTGAGATACTGGTCGATTTAAATATCTAGGCTTTGTATAAAAAACCTCCTACCTCATACCCACCTACCCACCTAAGTGGAACATGATACAGTCATTGAAGGGTTCAATTTTAAAGATTATTAAATCTCAAAATAGCTCAAATTATTATGACTAGACAGATGACAGATCCATAAATAAAGGCATATGGATGCATTTTAATGTGTTATGACCCGAGGGCGCCTCAGGGGAATAAATAACTAACGACCGAGAGTATAGGTCTAACAAGCCAGATAATGAAATTGAAAGAAAGTGTGCTAAATTCAATGGCCCGAGTGGGAATCGAACCCAACTGGGATGTAGTAGCAACTTGCTATCAAGGGTCCTTACAAATGCATCTATAGTTCATCATAAACTAAGATTTAATAAACTAAGATCTTTAAAATTGAACCCTTCAAAGACTGTATCATGTCCCACATACATGGGTAGGTGGGTATGAGGTGATCTATACTGCAATTTGAGACAGCCGTGTCTTTTTGCCATTGGGAGAATGTTTCTGGTGGTGTTTAGAATCGGTCATTAATTTTCGACATTTGAAATATAATGAAGGCCGCTACATAATGTATGCAACCCACGTAAGACTACGTCTTGGAATTAGATAATGTATGGATGGAATAATTGGAATTATGTTATGTTACATGTATCATGTTTGGACTATCCATGTGACTTCCAGTACTAGGGCCAAGTTACTAGCATCAATTCTTTTATCTGATTTATAAAAATTCAGCTATGAGGATGCAAGATCACACATGGTACTTCCACATACATCCATCAATCATGCCATCAACCAATGGCTTCCATGTCTGAAGCGAATAATCCAATCAGAAGGTGGATCTGTTGAGCCATATTTGGACAGACTGATTAGAAGAAATGAATTTGTTTTATAAGCATACACATGTACATTAAGCATGCATGGTTCAAAAACTGAATTAAAAAGAATATAGAATATCCAATTATGAAAGTCGCGACAATGATGCAATTTTTAACTGAACAGTAAAATTTGGTACAAATAGGCTTTTGTTCGCAAAATTGATGAAAATTGAGAAGGTGTTTTTTGATGCACCCATGTCACATAATTTGTTATATCTCAAGTCAGGATCATTTTGTTGCAAAATAAATTTTCTTTAAAATGGTATCATTGTTGGTGTTTTTCCTAAGAAATAAATATTTATTATGAATATTAGCTAGGGGGTGGTTTTTGGCCTACCCTGTATTGTGCAAGTTGTGATTTTGCCTTATCATTTTATTTGCCTATTGCCTAATTTTTAACAGGTTCAGAAAATTAAATGTCGGAAATATTATCTTCATAATGTTATGGGAGGTTTCTTGTCATTAGGAAAATGATAGATTTGACCATTTAGCAAATTAACCACTCAGATTAAATACAATAAATACAGTAGTTTCAAAGATTTAATCGAGGATACATGTACAGGGGTTTCACTAGAATTTCTCACAACAGGCTAAATAAATGAAAAAAACAGGCAAAATTAATGGTAATCATAATTTTAACATGGAAAAGTCCCAAAAAACAACAGGCGATTTTGTGAAAACAACTGGTGAAAATCGCCTGTTGCCTGCTGCTAATGAAACCTCTGCATGTATGTCACTCGTGCCACATATGTGATTGATGTTTCTCTACAAAACAAAATATGTATTTCATTGTGTAAGTTAAGTTCAGTATTGACTAACGTTTGCGTGTCACAAAATAATGTATTGATTTTATTTTTCATTTTTGTGGCACCACCAGAACAACATATTGTAGTCTCCAACTTTTTTTGTGTAGCACAGAAAGTATGAACAATGAGCTACCTATAAATCTAATCTTTGGTGAAAGTAAGTGAAATTCTACTGAAAACAGCAGATACCATTCTTGATGCAAATAAAAAGAAATTCAATAGTTTTGTGACATCTCTTCAAAGTGTTTTGAGCTGTCAACCTTTGAGAAGATCGTCTTGATCTTGATCACTACTATTATTTACTAAATGATTGTTATTTTATCTCATTCATTTACTAACCAGTAAAACCTGTCTCAGTAGAACACTTTGTACCCTTAAAAAGTGTTTGATTTCGTGAGGTGTTCCCACGGGGTACCATCGAATAATTTTGGCAATGTACCGGAGAACGACATTTTACTTAGAAATGGCAATAATTTAGCACAATATATTTTTTAACTAGAGTTCTACTTTGATTTTGACAAAAGTAAGTATTCCATGCAATGGCTATTTCATTCATGAGTTTGTAGGAATTCTGTTGGAACCCAGTTCTGATCAAGTACGAAGTTATTGAAATCGGCGCAGTCGGACTTTACTCCGAAAGATGGTTTTTCGATTATAACTTTTTACAACATTTAAGTGTAGACTTTTGAAAAAAGTACAGAATAGTCCTTATACTATTGAATAATTCTGTTATTTCTGATTCACACGGCTCTGATTTGTTTAATTAAAAAAAAAGTTTTAAAGATATTACTTAGGAACGTAACCGGAGCTGGGAACGTAACCGGAGCAGATCAGTTGAATTATATAATTTAAAAAAATAAAATATATGATTTAAAGCATATATGTTATTTACAAACACATATGAATGTTAAAATGAGCATTTATTACCCTTCACTTACAGGAATATCAATGCATGGCAAAACATATAAATTTCCTAAAGATATATTTTTTGCACTTATATTTTAGAGTATCAAAAAATTCACTGATAGTTATTGCTTCAGTGGGAAGCTGGGAAGTAACACAAGGAGATACATGTATAGTACAAAGTTCTGTCAAACAAAGAAGAGGCAGTCATCAGTCGCATCGCTAATTAAAAGCAAATAGGCCTAATACAAAAGTGATGCCATAAAATAGTTATTTTTTCATGAGTTAATAAATTGTTCAGTGATTTTTTTTAATGTGATTGATCATGTTTGCCCTTATCTTCCATGTTTTTCCACAATGGGGACATTCAAATACAACTTTTCCGTGGGTAATCCTTTTGTGTTTGTCCAGATATTCCTTGGTTTTAAAGTATCGTACTTCCATATCACTAAGTCCATTTTCTTGACATAGTATAACAGAGTGGGTTCTAATAGTTCGCTGAACAAATACAATGGGTGAAATCAAATGGAATTATTTGCTTACTACATTTAATCATTTCATTCTCCATACAATGATTGTTCTATGTTTGATAGCCTTTCTAAGGTAAGTGGACTTATGCATGGTAAATGCCAAATTTAATTTTTCACAATGAATAATTTTTTTTCTTTAAATAAAATGTAATAAATACGCATTCGAACAATCCCGTATGTTTTTAAATTAGTATATGTGCTTTAAATCATATATTTTAATTTTTTGATTAAATAATTCAACTGATCTGCTCCGGTTACGTTCCCAGCTCCGGCTACGTTCCTAAGTAATATTTTTAAAACTTTTTTTTTAATTAAACAAATCAGAGTCGTGTGAATCAGAAATAACAGAATTATTCAAAAGTATAAGGACTATTCTGTACTTTTTTCAAAAGTCTATACTTAAATGTTGTGAAAAGTTATAATCGAAAAACCATCTTTCGGAGTAAAGTCCGTCTGCGCCAATTTCAATAACTTCGTACTTGATCAGAACTGGGTTCCAACAGAATTCCTACAAACTCATGAATGAAATAGTTATTGCATGGAATACTTACTTTTGTCAAAATCAAAATAGAACTCTAGTTAAAAAATATATTGGGCTAAATTATTGCCATATCTTAGTAAAATGTCGTTCTCCGGTACGTTGCCAAAATTATTCGATGGTACCCCGTGGTTCCATTAACAGAAGTTCATTTATTTTGATCTAGGACTTTATAGGATCAAGTGCTTTCAAAGCCCATGATAGGATTCATTGTATGTTGTAAATTATATTTGTTTGTAGTTCATATTATGATGGCTTCTAAAAACAAGTTTCAGTTGTTCCCAAAATGGCCTATAAAAATGGTTCTATAACTCTGTAAAAAACATGTCTTTTTTAATGTACTTAAGCATGCACTGTAGTCGTGTGCTGTGCTCAGTATGCCATGTACTAAGTACTTATTAACTAGTTCAACGAGTCAGATGAGTTTTCAGATAAAAAGTGGATGAAAACGTTTTTTGTTGTATTTTGCAATAAAGAACATAAGGGATTACATATTTTTTATTATGGTTACTGGTATTTGTCTGAGATGGAGTCGCTAGGTTAACTCTCAGTGAACCAGTAAATTATGAAGCATGCATGTACCTAAAAGATAAATTGTGTAAAATGTCGATTGCACATAAAATTAAAATAATGTATAGTTTTTATAAAATTCATCTTAGTATTTTTGTTTAAAATTGCATTTACAAGTTACATCTTTCCAAATGAGATTGTCTTTAAGGTCTATCAACATTGCTAACATTGCTAACATTGCTAACATGATATATTTTTGTTGTTGTTTTTTAGTTCTGATTGTGAAAGAGGCCATGCAGTATGCTCATTCCCATCTTCCAACATTTCACTTGTTAAGCCAAATCAAGATCAAGTAAGTATGCTTGTATTTTATTAAAGGCCCTGTGTAGAGTTTGAAAATATAGTTTTATCAATCAAATATTACTTTTCGTGACCTGAAAAACCATTTGACATATTTTTTTTGAAAATGTGACTTTTGAAAAAAGTTGTAATTTTTATTATTATCAAATATTTAATTTTATTATTATCATCAAATATTTGAATTTCTTGCCATTTTAGAAACAACAGTTTAGATCTTCAGATCATCAAATACAACAATTAACACACCAAAACACATTATTTTCTCTATTGTATGGAATGGATCATACAAAAGTCACATTATTTCAATTATTCAATCACGTTTTATGCATTCAAAATCTTTTAATGCATTTAAAAAAAATTGTGATGTCATGAGGATATGACTGGAATGCCACTCAGGTGGCAAAATATTTTAATTTATTTCTTTTATAAACATTTTCTCGATAAGTTTAACTTTCAAAATATAAGCCAAAGTGGTTTAAAATTTACATGTGGGCTTTAATAACCTTGTTGTCTGATGAAATATAGAACAATTCAATTTTACATTATGTTGATGTACATTGAAGCAGTATTCATTTGAGATCTTGTTATTTTTGCTGATATTTTGTATTTTGTCATTCTTTCTTCTGTTTGTAGCTTTTGATGAGAGGCCAGCAGTACAAGATTTTCCTTGATATTGAGATGCCTGAATCCCCAGCTAACAGGGACCTTGGTAAGTGAACTATATAATGTATTTAACTCATTTACATGTATATTATATACTGTACATGTATATACAGTAAAACCTGTAAAGTTGAACACCTCTGTAATTGGAACACCTCCACAAGTGGAACAGTTTTCAAAGTCCTGCAGCCTATTGACTTTGTTAAATGAACCTCTTTAAGTGGAAGAGCTCCCAAGAGGAACACCTTTTAGAGGTACTAAAGGTGTTCCACTTATAGGTTTTACTTTACATATAAGCAAACCCGTAACTAAGATTGATTGTAAATTATCTTTTTTCTGCAGGGATGTTCATGGTGGAAATCCAGTTTTATACCAAATATGGAGTTGAAGTCCAGAGGTCTTCTAGATCTGTAAGTTCGCATTTTATGTCACCACCACATAGTACGGGTCTATATTGTCAACCTTTCATGCGTCTGTCCGTCTATCCAGCAATATTGTCTCTTCGACTGATCAAGTGTTAGGGATTCAAGATGAATAATCTACATAGGATCACCCATTGGTGGGGAAATGTTGAGCATGTTTGTTTCCTTGTATGAATTTGCATTCTTGAGAAGTATTTAAACAGATTTTTTCAGGAAATCTTGACAGAGGAACAACAAATGTTGCTACATTTTTGTCCATAGTTAGTATGCTATCAGTATCACAATATATTGCGACGCAATTTTTGATATCATTTCATTCAAATGAAGAATATTATATCTTGATAGATTATTAACATTTTATTTTCAGGCTATATTACAATATAGGTCCACTCTGCTGAATATTATTTATACATTGGTGTATTCGCCTCTTTTGTTACTTGGCTATGTTGGACAGAAGCAGGCCCTGCATGTCGAGCTCATAGAAAACTATGTGGAAGATCCTGTAAGTTGAAGAGACTCACTCTGTATAAAGTAAAACCACATTTTAGTAGAAATCGCATATAGGTTTGTTTTCAACATCTTTAAATTTGTAACAACATTGGTTACCAAGGTAATAAATTCAAATACAGTACTTCCCGGGAAATACTTACACTTAAATGAGTTTTCAATCTCTAATATTGTGTAACTAGCTGATTTCATTTTGCTAAAATGTAAATTCCTTGTTTTGATTGTAGTATAGACCAGCTCTAGGTGCCTATATTGAAGTCCAGAGTAAACACATAGAGGTCTATTCATCCAGGCTGAGCATACATGCACATTTCTCTGGAATCAGGTATGGCAAACAATATCTCGTCACCTTCGTATTATCTTTAGTGTTATAAGGGTGTGGAAGGTTCAGAAGGGGTCTCTCATTTTAGCCCTTTAGCATGGTTTATTCATATGTCTTTTTAAGTGGGAAGGGTAACTTTCAGTGGACCTAAAAATAGCATTTCCAGACCTCTTTTAACTAATCGTTTGTAATTTGGAGGAAAACATATCAATAAAAATATTTATCTGCATGGATCATCATGCTCTTTCAATGTTTAGCTAATAAACTTTTTTTTTATGTCACCACCAGAAGTAGTCACATATTGGAACATTCTCTAACTTTTTTGGACGGTGTTCAAAAATTGGTGTTTGACTTTTGGTGTTTGGCAGTTGGTGTTCAGTGGTCAGTGTCTGTAACAAATGGCATGTCAATGCTTAGTTCATTTTAATTGCACTTTTTGAAGTGGTGTGAATTGTTATCATCTTGCACTGATGGACATGCTTGTGTGTTCATGCGAGACGAGTACAAAGATCAGTCATGCTCTGTATATGAATAAATTGACTGTATGATTTCTAGAATGATTTCTTGTATGATTTCTAGTATTCTGGGGGTCATTAACAGAACTTTCGCAAATTACCGAATTCGCAAGTCAATTGTTAATTTTACGAATTTGGTAAATGTGCATTAACAGAACTTTGGTAAAGTTACGAACGATTCGCAAAGTTACGAAAAAATGACGTCACGTATGCTTTCGTTCATAACTTTAATAGCACCTCAGACCCTTTCATAACTTTGCGAATGGCATATTTCTCATCCAGTTCTTATGTAAGGTATACAGGTTGGCAGAAACAAATTGTTCTTTATATGCATGCTAAGTTTCAAGCTAAAATATCCACCTATTCTTACATGATAAGCAAATATGTTCCTGAGCTGGGAATCTTTGAAATCGCGGAGACAGGTTTGATCACAGCGCGCAATGATATCAAATGACATCATATTTTTATTTGTGCTAAATAATGGTATAAGATGACCTCACAATTTGAAATTCGTTTACGAACGATAAAACTTATGAATGACTTACGAAAGTGTTCTGTTAATGGCCGATTCGTAACTTTATGAATTCGTAACTCATTCGTATCTTTTTAAATATTTACGAAGTTCATAAAGTTACGAATTACGAATTCGTAACTTTGCGAAAGTTCTGTTAATGACCTCCTGATTGGTTATTGCAGTTCCATCTTATCAGAAATGCCATTTTCACTTGTCCCCCAATTTAACAAAGTTTGATTAAACTGATAAAAGAAGCATTATCCTTGCCTTATTTTCCTCTCTTGAATTCTGATTTTGAGAAATGTCTAAAGACTGGCAATCCACCCAGCTATACTTGACTCATTGGACATGTTGGAAGATGAACAGGAGTTAGAATTAATCTATTCTACTGATTTATTTTCCAGGTATTTACTGTTCTACTATCCAGTTGCATCTGCATTCTTTGGTATCCTCACCAATATGTTGTTCTTAGCAATCATCAGTCTGTTGTCATGGTACCGCTTCATCTGGACCAATGGGGAACACCATGAGGAAATTGAGCAAGGTGATGAAAAACAATGGGAGAAAGATCAACAAGGAAAAAGAGAAAAGTACAAGTATGTGAGGAAAGATAAAAGGGACAAACAAAAAGATTCACTAAATAGTATTGAAGATGAGGCTTCTGAAATAGAAGATAATTGTAAGTATTATCTTAACTTTAAGTACATTACTGTTGGATTGCTTAAAGGGAGAATTAGACCTAGCAAGTAACCTTAACAAAAAATTGTTTCAATTTTATAATTTTTTGGATTGTATCATTCCTTGTCATGTCTATTTTCTAAACATACTGAACTAAAAAGTGCATACAAAGAAACACTGAAAGAAAACTGAAAGTTTTTAGAATAATGTGTTTATTTTTCTATAGATTTTTTTTATCATTTTGGAGTATTGAAACATTTTCTTTATTTTTGCACTTTGAATCCTTGCTAAGTACACCAATTTCTATCATATTGTGAATCTTTTAGGAGATATTATGTATTTGACATAATTAGGAATATAATGCTAGGTCATTTGTACATGTTGCTTGCAATTTTGTCACCCCATATAGACCTTATTCTGCCTTTAAGTACTGCAAGACCCATCTGAACACAGGCCCTCAGAGAATTTATTTTTCTCTTCCTGCCCTGTATTCTGAAGTTTTACATCAATACCATTCTTCAGATTGGTTGCATTACCAAATATTGATTTTATCCTCATCACTACCAACTGGTCACTACATTCTTCATAAATTCTTGGTTTGACGTTTCTCATCGGGACTGCTGGAGCTTTGTATACATTTTAACTGATTTAAGTACAGGGCAGAAAATGGAGAATATCTTCTTGGTTTAGGAGTCATTTTGGGAAAACATATTGTCACCACTTTAGAGATTTTTTCTAGTTTTTGTGTTATTGAATCCATTTTGTTTCTGTCAACATTTTTTAGAGCATTTCGGTATCAGTTTAATATCAAAGGATTTAACTTTGTGCAGTATAATCTAGTACATGGGTGTTGCACTTTCGTTTTATTTCAGTAAGAGCTCCAGTTCCACCAACTCCAACCTCAGACCCCTTCAGTATAATAGAGGCAAGCTCACACCCCCCTGTGAGAACCCTAGGTACAGTTCCTGATGAAGATAACAGTTCAAATTCCAGTATAGAGCTGGTCTCTGAGAAAGATTTACATGAGAATGTTGACATTTCTCTACTTGGACCTCCAAAACAAAGTCCTACAATACGTAGGAGATTAAAAGAAGAGATGTAAAGGTACATGTATTTGCCATGGGGTTTCGGAGATTCAATGGCTTCCATTGAAAATGGTTCACCAGCTTTGTAGCCAGGGGGGCTTGATATCTTAAAAAGTCTGACCTACCTTTACAAGAAAAAAATGATCTCGGTAAAAATTGCTAAATTTTGGATCAATATTGACCAAATTTAGTTATTTTTAAAGACAGATTGCAGTAACACCCCTTTTTAGCCCCAAAGAAAACAACTATGGAATTGAAGAGCAAGTAATATAATGAATCACTAAAATGAGATTTCAGAGATTTTTGACACTTGGGTTGTTTAAAGGTCAGCTTTGAGAGATCCTATTTTTGTACAAATTTTACCACTTTCTAATATAAGATATGGAGGAGCAATAGGCTTAATTTTGATTGTGACGTATAATAAGAAATGTAAGGGAAATGGAAATACTTTTATAATAGATTCTCAATTACATGAAAATTTTGGCATTTCGTATGGGAACTGAATTTTCTTATTTTAAGTTTTCCTTTTTAGGCTCTTCCAGTATTCTAAGCATGCTTTGAGAGTTTGGATCATGTGTCAATATTTGAAAAAATGCCCATGGGTAATTAGGAGAAAATGATTGCAATTTAATTCACATATGGGCGCTTCAATGAAAATGGATTTTCTTATTTCACTTGTTTCTTTCCAGTTTTCGAAACATGTTTGCCATATTCTAAAGAGTCATAGACTCAATTTTAATAAACACACATTGGCATTTGGGTAGAAAAGATGATCAAATGTCCATATGGGCACTTAATATTAAAGTTATTTGCCCATTTTGCAGTTCCCATATTTGAAAAATACAAATAAAACAGAGAAATCCTCTTTCAATGTATTCTGATATTTCATAAAACAGAAAGCAATATAAAGTATAAATGACATAACAGTCAAAGGATTGTGGAATGATTTCTTGTAGCTACTTACTTAGTAAAACACAATGGCCATTCAAAGTTTTATATATGATTTAAAATGTCACTTACCTGTTACGATTTCAGAAAATAAACAAAAGGTACCCATTTGTTTTGTACTTGTAATGAATTTAAAAATGACAAAAGGAACTTCAGACTTTTTATCTTAGATAAAATTTGAGATTTCACCTTCAATGATGTAGTGAAAGGAGTTCCTAGATTTATTAATAAAAACTACATGTATTTCAGCGCCAGTACTGTACCATTAAAAAGGTCATCTAAACTGAAGAGTTGTGCCACTTTATCAATCACTTGCTTTGTTAGTCTGCATAATGGTATTTTCACTATTGATTATTGAATAATATAAAACCCCTTAAAAATAAGGTTTGTAGTTTCTGAAATAAGGCCATTCATCAGGTTGTCGACATATACTGTAAATTGCTTTAATGTGGCGCTATTTAAATTAATTTGGTAGATTTGGCCACTTTTGAAATATTGGCTGCTATTTATTTTGGAAAATTGACCATCAAGAATCGTATGAATTGCCAGGGATAACGCAATTTTATCTCTACTGGCATCAGATTGTTTTATCTAAACTAGTAGGTCTTCGGAACTATTTCAAATTTTATCCATGCTTTAATGAAAATTTTCACCAAAGTTTTATCGTGCAAGGTAAAACAAGGGAAAGGCACCGGATGAAAATCCCCGGGAATTTCATTTTCACAATTGGCAGAGACTTAATTTGGCGGTTTTTATCAGTCTGCCCAGTCCACCATATTAAAACTTCCATCAAATTGAAGCAATTTACAGTAATTAATTTTGAATGGCCTATTCTGTAAATACACTTACTGTAGACCAGTCAAGCTTATTTTCATCACAAATGTAATGTTTTAGTGATCAGCCCACAACTATACACCCCTGATATTAGGAAAGAAGCTTCTTCTTCTTCTTCTTCTTCTTCTTCTTTACAGTCTCTTCCTCACACACTTTCAATATCTTTGGTGAAGTGTATTGGACTGACATTTAACTTTTCAATGAAATGGTATGAGCTCCATGCTAAATCACAAAAATGACAATGTTTTCCAGATTTGCATAAATATATTACACGCATAGCTGCATTTTCTCACTGTTCTACTCCGTATGCTTTTTTGCCATTTGCCATGTAATAAATACCTTATAATAATAAGTTTGACAGTAAACATAATATATACCCATATTTAGACAGCCCTAGGATAGGGCCTAGGGGTTCTTTCTGCCATTTTCTGAAGAAACTGAAAACCTAGGTCACTTTTTTTGAAATTGCACATCTCAACACGAAATGTTTATCTACAACATGTAATGTGTTAAAAGAAAATCAGAAAAATGAGTCGTTTGGAAAAAGCTTAGGGTGGCCATAATCCCATACCCTGTTAATTGAGCCTGTCCTTTTAACATCACAGTTTAGATTTGGGAATAACTCTCGAAACCTTTTACAAAATTCTTCATTTTTTCCAAAGATTATTTGAAAAGAGTCACTTTTTAAATAAAAGAGCCACTCTAGTGAATTACACTGTATATAACAATGCAATACAATGTTTAATGCTTATTATAGACTATTAGTAAACATAAAAGAATGCAGGCATTCCAATCTACCGGTAATTTAAGTTTCTCATTCAAATGTAGGCTTGAAATAATAAAAGTATTGATGAAAAAAGTACAGTTGTGCATATTCTATGTTCTAATGAGCGCCTCTTTTGAAGTTGTGCAATTTATAGCATCTGTTTGTTTTTATCATTGAATGAAGTCAACATTCATGTGATCATTACATGTTCTTTTTTAAAATTTATTTGTACAAGGGTAATCAACTGATATATTTTTTTAATTTTATATCCTTTGATAGCCTTTATCACACGGTCCTAACTTCGACCGTTAATTTGAATTTTTGACCTACCGGATGTTTGAAAATCAAGGATTACGAGTCTCATACTGCACAGTTTTTCTTCAAACCATTCAAAGCATAACAAAAATCCCTTTCTGATGGTACACTATTCTCTTAAACTGAGTCCCTACTTCCAGCGGCATTTTGGTCCCCAGCTGTAAGAAGGCCTTGTAACAGCTGGGGATCAAAACGCTGCTAGAACGAGGGACTCTTTACAATAAAGCAATGCACCGAAAGAAAGGCAATTTTGTTTTGCTTTTAATTGTATAAGTTTGAAGGAAAACGGTGCAGTTAGCATCTGGTAGGTCAAAAATTCAAATTAACGGTCTAAGTTAGGACCGCATGTTAATATCATTTGATATATATTGTTATAGCCAAAAGATCTACGTGGATAGTAAATAGTGATTGAAAGCACAGTGTAGGATAACATCATCAATAAAAGTTAACCATTCATTTTTTTATATTTTACATGTTACTGCGGTGCACTGGCGGATCTGGGAGGGGGGTGGGGGGCCCAAATTTTTTAGGGGGCCCAAAATTTTTTTCTCACACCTGACATTTGGGCCCCCCTTGTTGGTTCCCAGATCCGCCCCTGTTATGTTACAGTGCATGAAAATCTGGTGACCCCCAAATCTACATCTTAAGGATGCAAGAGTACATGTACATGTACCATCACCATTGTAACATTGGTATATGGGTATGCACGTAGGCTTTAGTATCTGTTCTGCAACTTATTCTTTAAAAGCAAAATTATTCACTAAAAGAAAATCAGAGAAAATAACAATTATTATTGAACTTTGTTCGGACTGCTTTCTAAATCTATACCAGATGTACACTGTATGTTCATATTACTATTGGGATAGTAATGTCACAGACCTACAGTTGTAAGTCCTTGTTAAATTGATATGTTATTGAAAATGTTATTGTACTCTTTTCCTATATAAAACCTTGTCCCAGTGTAAGAGGGTATTGTATTGTGTATACATATACATAGTGAAAATAAAAAAAAACGTAAACAGTTCATGTACAGGGTGATCATAAAATAAGATGATCTGACTAGGGCTCTATTGTTCACATTAATATATGGTTTTTATGTCACCACCAAGAAGTGATGACATATTGTTATGGTCTCCGTTTTTTGTGGCGGCGGTTGGTGGTTGGTGATCAGTGGGTGGTGGGAGGCGGTTGGCGTCTGTAATAAATTCTTAAAACTTTTAGTAACTTAACAAATACTGTTTAAGACTGACTTTTTTCAAAATCATCTACAAGTTTTCAAAAGTTCAAATCTGACTTAAGATTTAAGATTTTACCTTCAATGACCTTCTCAAGGTCAAAGAAAGGTCAAAAATATCTTTTTTCAACTTGCTTCAAATTGTCAAAATCGTGTACAAGTTCTCAAAAGTTAAAATCTGACTATACTGTAGATTTGACCTTCAATGACATTCTCAAGGTCCAAAAAATTTGACCTTCTATGACCTTCTCAAGGTCAAATAGGTCTTTTTCATCTTGCTTCAAATTGACCAACTTTTTTCAAAATCAGAAGTTTAAATCTGACTTTAGATTTGAGATTTCACCTTCAATGACCTTCTCAGGGTCAAAAAAGGTCTTTTTTTCAACTTGCCTCAAATTGACCAATTTTTTTCAAAATCATCTACAAAGTTCTCAGAAATCAAATTTGCCTTAAGATTGAACTAATAATATTGTGAGCAACTATGTGGTGACATTTTGTCATATTAATGCCTTGTTATATTATTGTAAACATTAATTAATGGTTTTATACTTTGGGAAAATCACCATATTTTGATACATTCAATGCACTCATGTATATTATTATTTTCTCAGATGTTCATTGAGGTGTTATATATCGTTATATGTGAGGTGTTATTTGTAATTGTGTTCAACACATTTTGACGCAATCTGTTGAAAATGCCTTTTTCAGATACTCTTCTGTCTTGAAAAAATCTCCCTGGAGTTCAGATTTGAAGTCTCTTTAGAAAGTAAAGTCTGAGGTCATATCTGTTGAGTAAGAGGCCATTTCGTTCAGTTGTTCGATCTCAATGCTTTCGAAATGCTTCTGTACTTAGACTTGCTTATGGCAAGGTACATTATTCACATGCACGATCTACAAACTCTGGTCTTGCGAATGGCTTCCAACATGTGTTCATGGACTGAATTACTTGATTAATGGCCTAGTCACATAGCCCGGCCGATGTCCGGCATCGGTAGAGCTCGGTGGATTTTTTTGGTGCCACCGAGCTCTCCTCATCGAAAGCAGAGCTCGGTGACGTGAACGGACTCCGTCCGGACATCTTCAGGCGACCGACCGAACACCGGCCGGTGACCGTTCGGAGTCTGTCTCAAAATAGTAGTTTTTTTCTGCCGATGTGGCATCAACTACCGGCCGGAGATCGGCCGGACATCGGAAGGAATACGGCCGGTACCCGTGCAAACTTGAAAAAAGTTGAAAAAAGATCTTTTTGACCTTTCTTTGACCTTGAAAACTTGTAGATGATTTAAAAAAAATTGAAGTGCACGGGACACCGGCCGATACTCGGCCGTGCACCGGCCGACGTGTTTTCCGATGTGGTTACGATTGGGCTGCGATGACATGATGAGGGAGCTCGGTGAGAGCCCGGTGAAATTTAACTCCGAAGTTAAAATTTCACCGAGCTACCACCGATGCGGTTTTAAGCAACAAATGCCACGGATGTCCGGCCGGTGTCCGACCGGTGTTCGGCCGAGTTCGGTGAAAATTGCATCGCTGGCTCATCGTAACCTCATCGGCCGGGCTATGTGACTAGGCCATAAACTTCACCAAAAATGTGTTGAACATAATGACAAATGTATAGAACACCATGTATGAAAGATTGCAATGTTCAGATTTTTGTATTTGATTACATGTATATTATTTGTATAATTGTATTTGTTAATACAGTAGATGTGCACTGTACAATAAATCAACTTGTACTTTATATAATCAATGATGTAAGGCTTGTGTGATTTAATCAATCTATTATATGAAAAAATGCAATCATCTGTTTGGAAATATTGTACCATATTTGAATTTCCCCAAGCCAAATTCTTTTTACACGGGTGCTTTATTGAAATATTTTATACCTAAGGTTACCAAACTTTTGATTTTAACAACATTGAATACATTTCATATTTCATCAAAATAATGAGTTTAGAAATGTGGCAGTGGCAGATTTCAAATCCATAATTTTTACACACACGAATGGTTTATTTATTCATAGGCCCCTTTGTCACTGGTAAGTATCAAGCAAAGGTAGCGGTCGTAACATTCGCATCTAAGATGGCAGACGGTATTTCGATATTTTTAGTTTTCATCGAATTAAACCACTTTATAGTTGACGTTATGCTTTGATATTTGAACCAAAATCAGGCTTATATGATTGGGAACTACTTGGGTATGATAATTTTTTCATATACCGTGGGCTCGAGCGCCACAGTTCAACGATATCTTCCACCGCTAAGTGAAGGCAACTTGAAATGTATGATGCGGTAACGGTCATGTTCGTTTCAATAGGCGGGTAACTGGACATCTTAGCTCTCCATTATAAACTCTCATAACGTTACCGCATCGCCGCGTATCAGTTATCTTATCATTTCTAAAACCAAAATCCCAGGTACCTTCCCGGTGGAAGATATCGTTGAACTGTGGTACGCATGTATTACTGTACCATTGGTTTATATTAGGCCATCAGCTTCACCCCAAAATTTAGGTTATCGGTACCAATTTAGGGGAATAAGCCTAATTGTGATTTTTGGCAAGGTAAATACCTCTAGAGTAAGAAATTATGTGATAGCATTGCAGAAGTGGCAGCTAAATGGGTGTTATCACCCATTTTTCAAAATGGCCGCCGGTGCGCTTGCTACCAAATAAAAGAAGTTATATCTAAGCATACTGAGAGACAAAAACAGTGATTTTGAGGTCTATTTCGGGGTTTTAGGGGTCAAAGATTTCATTTAAGTCAAAATCTAAGTCACCAAAGAATTTGAAATCCAAGATGGCCGCCAAAATGGATGTCAAAACAAATATGTCACTATTGATATAAGCTCAAAAAGCTCAAAGAACGGTTAAAAAGTGACTTTGGAGACCATGAAAAGGTTTTAGAGGCTAGGGATTTTATTTTTGTCTAAATCTAAGTAATCAAAGAACTACTTTACATAGAAATCCAAAATGGCCACCAAAATGGATGTCAAAATGAATACGTAACTACTTATGTAAACTTAAAAACGGTTGCTTTTGCAGATCATGATAAGGTTTTAGACGTTAAGGATTCCATTCATGTGTAAATTGAAGTGATTAAAGAATACCTTTATATAGAAATCTAAAATGGCTGCAAAAATGAATTTATATGCACATAGAAAAATTAGAATATTATGTTATAGATATCTGAGACTGGGTTTCAGGAGAAAATGGTTTCAATTTACTAGCCTTTACCTAAGTTATCTTAACCTTTCCTCATATTAAAATCCAAAATTGTCACCAAACTGGCTGCCAAAATAAATTATCAGATTCACATGGAGCATGACTCAACCATCTAACCTATTTCCTTTATTGCCATCTTGAAGTTCACAGGCTGCATACCTAGTTCTCTCAACATGATGTCCCGAGAAGAACATTGGAAGCTTCTAAAGCCTACATGCACTGGAAAGTGTCTCACCTTCCACCCTTTACACCTTACTTTGTCAATGAGGTCTTCATACTCGGTGATCTTCAGTCCATCCGAGATATTATCTTCTGTATAATTGTAGACTTGGATTGAGTTTGTCCTTTCTTTACAGACATACGGCCCTCGGGCAGATATATTATATTGGCCTCGGGATAATTCCAATATCCCGAACCTCATATAGGATAATCTCTATGTACCAACTCCCTACATTGCTAAGGTCAATAGCTTTCATCCACTTTTCTAGTTCTCACAGATGCTGTTGTTGGGACCCATCAAAATATTCAATTCTCTCATCATGGATAGTATGAAAAATTGCACATTAGCTTCATTTGTTACCCTGCTCGCAGAGTCTAGTTAAACTAGAGATGAAGCTATCTTTTCAGAGGCTAAATCGAATGAATGCAAAGGGTATTCCTTTGTATACCACTCAGTTGAAAATATTCCTGGGATTGCACTACATACATCTCATCTTCTCCAAGCAGCTTAAAATCCGTTATGCACCAGGGAATGACTAGGTCATAACATTAATGATGTCCATAAAGGCTCGGCAAGAAGGATGTCTTGTATCATCATTCCCATTGAGACCTCCATACTAGGACTCTTCTGCTTTCACAAACCAGTTCATTGTTTTGATGAAGAGAGTACAATTGAGATGGTACATCACATCAGGGCCATCTTTGATATCAAAATGAATATATTCCAAAATTAATTATTTGTTTTGGCAGCCATTTTGGTTGCCATCCTGAAAATCCAAATAAAAGAATTATTTGATGACTTAAAGCTCTCAACCATTGAAACCTAGCTATTGATTTAAAATTCTCGACCATTGAAACCTAGACATGGTCTCCAAAATCACTTTGTAATTGTTCATTGAGCTTATATTAATGATAACTTATTCATTTTGGCAGCCATCTTGGATTTCCACATCAAGTTATTCTTTGAAAACTAAGACAATAAAATCATTGATCCCCAAACTCTTTCATGATCTACATACTACTATTCTTTGAGCTTACATTAAAAGTTACATGTTCGTTTCGACACCCATATTGGCAGCCATTTTGGTTTTCTATGAAAAGTAATTCTTTGATTACTTAGACTAAAATGAAGCATAAGTGAAATCATTAACCTCTAAACCCTTTCATGATCTATAAAATTGCTTTTATCTGTTTATGTAGTTACATATTCCTTTTTGCACCTATTTTGGTGGCCATCTTGGATTTACCTAAAAGGTAATCCTTTGATGACATAGATTTAGACACGAATAAAATTGTTAGACTTGAAAACCTCTTCTAAAACTCTTCAAAATCATTTTGAAACGCTTTAGCTTGTATCATTAGTTACATATTTGTTTTTGCACCAAAATTGGTGGCCATCTTGGATTTTCATATGAATTTATGTTTTGATGACTTGGATTTAGGCATAAATCGAATCAGTGACCCCTAAAACCCAGAATTAGACCCTAAAATTACTGATTTTGCCTCTCAGTATGCTTAGATATAACTTCTTTCATTTGGTAGCAAGCGCACCGGCGGCCATTTTGAAAATGGGTGATAACACCCATTTAGCTGCCACTTCTGAAATGCTATCACAAATTTTCTTACTCTTGGGGTGTACACCTTCCCAAAAATCACCATGGCCATTATTCCCCTGATTCGGTACCGACCAACCCCCCAGGCTGATCGCCTATATGAGAAGTTTCTCTGAACCACTTTCATGCATAGACAAGTTCATTTCTTGCTTATTTATCAACAATCTACAAATGACAAACGAGGATGAATGTTGCATTGGTGTGAATTATTGCTAATTAAAAGATATGTGTGAACTTAAAGTTTCATTTCCTTCACGATTTTTCAAACCAAAAGTTCTTAAAAACCACATTTTCAATAAAAAGTTTCATTTGTATCACATTTTTGGATAAAGATTAATAAATATGCCAACTGCCAAGGTAGTTTGAACTTTATACGGGGCCTTTAACCGTCTGGCGATGAAACGACATTCCTACCTTTCAAATGATACAGAGACATTTTAGGACAAATTGGGTTATCCATTTTTCCTTGCTGCCTCATAAGAGACCGCAAGGCCGTTCAAAGTTAAAGATATGTTTAACGTCACTTCTCTCATATGATTTAGGTGCACATACAAAAATCTCCCTCAGATATACCCTGTATCAAAAACCTCCCATTAAACAACCTCCATAAACACTATAGAGGTCTTATAGCAGAGCTCCGGTATGGGAATTTTTGACATGCTATTTTGAATCTCTTAGTACTCACATAATATTTACTTTATCTTTCCTTTATTTTTAACAACTTGCTAACCCCCTATCACACCAAACTAGTTCTTACCCGTTCTTGCCAGTCCTACGAAAATGTCGTAAAACGGGCTCGATCTGGCTGCGGTCGGGATATATGTCTAAAATAATTAGCTACTTCGTTCATAAACAGTCTGCAATACGTCCATCACGTTCGCAGTTCGTTCAGGTCGCACCACGTCATCATGACCTGATTACAGAACGGTATGTTTTCGAGAACGTAGTGAGAACTAGTTTGGTGTGATAGTAGGGTAAGTTTAAGCCCGTTTTCGAGAACGTAGTGAGAACTAGTTTGGTGTGATAGTAGGGTAATGATACTCTTACCCTACTATCACACCAAACTAGTTCTCACTACGTTCTCGAAAACGGGCTTCAACTGTGTACGAACGGACTGGACGTACTTAGAACCGTTTGGGGTCTATTTACAAACTTCTTCGAACGTACTCGAACGGGTAGGTCATCTAGAACTTAGAACATGCTCAAAATGTTCTCGTGGTCGTCACGTTCTACAATAAGAACGAGTGACAACGTACTAACGACGAGCTGGACGTACTACGAACGGAACCGTCGTACTTCAATCCTACTAGAGACGTTTTTACAACGAGTTGAACTGTCTGAGGACGTATTTTGAACGAGGTTAAACTAATTGCAAATGGGTTTAAACTGACTAAGAACGTAAGATTGCTTATGAACGAGTTAGCAAAAATATAGACGTGTCGCAAAAAGCTCGCGCACGCATTGTTACACATTTTGTGGCGTAATCCAGAGGATCCTCGCTTTTAACAGGATAGAATGTGACGTTTTTGAGAAAAATGTACACACATGAAAATCCTTTCGTCCTCCACATTTACCTCTATATCTCAAAACATTTTAGACGAATAACTCTGATATCATATATATATTGTTAATGGGCTAGGAGCATCATAAAACACGAATCAATTGATATTTTAGGTGAAATAAATATACGTGTTGCTGTGCTTGAAAATAGGCGAATGGCGTAAATTAGCCCTATTTTAATGAATTTTGAAAACCTTTCGTCCTCCACTTTTCCACATACAACAGAAAACACATACTTTTGTGAACAAAATCAACTATTTATTAATAAACTAGAGTTTAGGAGCAAAATAATCATGTATGATTTATTAAAAACTGATCTCGTATTTTTTGTTTAATGTACACCTGAAAAGTTGAAGTAACCAAAGAATGAGCAAAAAAGGTCGCTGTCAACAGATTCTATTTTTCAGACTCTATGACGTCACAATATGGGACGCTTTCTAAAATTCATCCTTTGAAATAAAACTTCCATCTACCTTTATCAAAACGAAAAATAATTATAATAGTCATATATTGTTTGAGTTATGAGCGTTTAAAGACGAAAAATAATTCAAAATGTAACGTGTCAACATGGGATATTTGCCAGATGTTTTGGTAAAAAAACTCTTTTTTAAAAACGAACGCGCAAAAAATGTGAACGGAGTGTAGTTGATCTAAAATCTTCATCGAAACAGCTTTAAAATGATATATAACTTTAATTAGAATATTATCTTATAATCCGGGGAATCAAATTTACATTCACGCGATACCCTTAAAAAACAAATGCGCCACCTTTTTGCGACACGTCATAGCTATCACACCAAACAAGTTGTCACTGCGTTCTTCAAAACTGGTTTTAAACTGAATGCAAACGGAATGAACGTAGCTGCAACTTTCTAAGGTCTATTTACGAACTTCATGAACGTTCCCAGACGGGAAGGTGATTTTAGAATTTTGAATGATGGCGGCCATACCGTTCTGTAATCAGGTCATGATGACCTTCTAGACTAAGGGACGCGTTACACGACGTTGCACACCGACGTGGTGCGACCTGAACGAACTGCGAATGAGATGGACGTATTGAAGACTGTTTATGAACGAATTAGCTAATTGTTTTAGACATATTTCCCGACCACAGCCAGATTGAGCCCGTTTTACGACGTTTTCATAGGACTGGCAAGAACGGGTAAGAACTAGTTTGGTGCGATAGGGGGGTTAGACTGAGGCCCTAGTATACTGTCATTAATAAAAAAACAGTCTTATTCTTATCCATTAAGCTTATAAAAATCAGTCTTATTGTTATACATGTAAGTTATCTCTAATAAAATATAATATACATGTATACACAACTCTGTACACTAGGGGACATTTTAAACATTTTTACGTATTCCTGGGCCTCAGCTCTTAGACTACTCTTTAAAACTTTTGAATGAATTTGGTTCATCAGTTGCAGAGATATTACTTGTCAAAAAGTGGCTCATTTTTTAGGACGCCAGATATATCACCCGGGATATCACCCGTTGATATAACCCTCTCATCAGATCTACGACGTCACAGAATCAGAGAGTAGCTGAGCCAGGGAACTTGACTATAAACCCTCGTAGTCATAAGTACAGAATACAGATACAGGGTATAACACATTATAGGTATGTCAGAAAGCACCAGGGTCAACATTTATGCAATATAATGCGAAAACAATCGTTTTCGTAAACTGGTTTAGAGCCAAACCCATTATATCCGGGATTATATCATATAAATGAATGTATTAACAGCAATGTGTTAATTGAATTTCAATTTTTACACAGTGATGAAAATGACTTGAAATTTTTCAATATTTGTTCATCAAAATTCACTCCAAAATCAGGCAATGTTATGTCAATGCAAATATTCAAAACGTATCTTATTAGAAATTCTTATTTGAATGTTGATTGGACATCAATTAATTAGTGTTAATTTTATTCAAACCACTACAACAAACCACGTGAAACAAGACATATAATACTTTGTAACAAATACACCTATATCCAAATATATATTTCATATCACATATATCTTATTTAATTTATATATCCATTTATACCGTATGCGTTTACCAGTTAGGCTTTAATAGCTTTTCGATAAATTCCATAATATATATACTAGTATATACCTTTGCAATTAAACGATTTTCCCAAGAGAGATGGAATATAACCATAAATATACTTATATATTCAAGGATTGGACTTACTTCTCAACAAATTTCTTATTAAATCATGTAAAAGACGTTCTGGATGCAAGGTTTTTCGATAAATTCCAATTGATATGGATGCTGATGCTAATAAAATAATTCAACTATTCATGTACTGGCAACAGTGAGTTTTAGCAATTTATACACATTGGTGAAAATAATACAGGTACTCAATTCTTGATAATTCATTTAGCCAACTGTCACATCCGACGTAACACTAATGAGTACCGTCACTAGATATACGAAACTAACACTAAGATCTACATGTTTGATATTCATAATTATTCCAAAGATGGCATATATCATATCAAAAACTATCAAGAAAATGGAACATTTTTGGAGTATTTAAAATAAGTTACTTTTAAATTTAAAGATGGCAGTCAAATCCAATGCTCAGCCTCAACTGCGGCTAATCCTGATGTATCACCACTGGCTTTTAATAGCAATACGAGATCTGATTTGAGACTGATTTGATACACTTTTTTTAAAAGGAGTGTTAAATAACAACAAAACATTGTAATTTAATTTACAGTTCATGATAATATTTCAGTCGTGAGTTTATTGTCTCCATGTTCACTCAATACTGTAAATACTAAACTGTTATCCATCCAACATATAACATGTTAAAACAAAGACAAGATGTCTTCAATTTCCATATTCCGTACACATAATATTCAAACCATATTGTATACATAAAAATAAGAATGAATGCTTACATATGGTACAACGATTTAGTATTATACCATTATAAGATTGATTTTTCACAATGCAAATATATTTCATTTTCCACTTGAAGTCCTGAATATTTGTAATTACCATAAATATACACATATAAGCTGACATGTTGATATTATAATGTCACAATAAAATTTCATTAATAACAACTTTCATACATTGACGCTGAATCACTATTCTAAAGAGTTTATTATACATTGTTACGTATAATATAATCGATCTATAAACCCACAAGCTGAATAAACATCACTTAATGACAAATTGAGTCTTCACAATTAAAGTAAAATACAAAAACTCAAATATTATTTTATACATGTACCAGTATTTCATGCAATGTTTACCTATACAACCGTTTCTAAATATATTTAAGGTTATATATGAGGGAATAAAATATAATGCAAGAATAAAGCAGCTGATACCTATATTGTGCAAAATGCCTAATCAAAATACTATTTAGCTATCTACTCATGCAAAAACTAATGTCTACAGCATACATTACAGTGTTATGGCCCCCTCGAATCCACTATGGCACTTTCTTAAAAATACATTCTCCTTATATTATGCATAATCCAATTGTTGTTCTACCTTGAAAAATGACTTAATTGAGTTAAGAATATCTCTGTACATTTTCCAATATTTTGAAATATATAACGTTTGTATTACTAAGGTACAGATACTAAGGTAATATCAGAAGAAAACAAGAATTAGTTTACAGTAAATTTACCTAGCCTGTCGGACGATTGCACAAACAAATATTGAATATCTTAAAACGTAACAATCTTGTTAAATAAATTAAATTATACAAAGGCCTATTTTAGATGAAAATCATCATATTGTTTAAAGTGTAAAGTAATCAATTTTACACAGTCCATTTTAATGGATGAAATAAATGTAATTATAAACACTAAATATGTTTGGCAATCAACAAAGCTGTTCTACAACGAACAGACAAAGTAAATTTGTATTCTAAATGTCACTTATTAAATGTTTTACATTTTTAGTTCTTGAAATACAAAAAGACTCAACTATATACACCATTCTGTGTTATACTGGCCTATGGCACATGGCACTCTGAACACAATTGTAAATAACACCATAAATGGTGAAATTCAACACTTTAAACCCCTTCTGAAGTGACGAGTAAATGGCACAGTTTTTCGAAGCACATGTTAAAATGAATATACATCCTAATACCTTTTACTTTTTCTGAATAATACAACAATTGCAAATGTACTATACGACCTGCAACTACAAAGTCGATGTTTTACAGAAGTAGCATTCTAGCTATGTAGCTGTTATATAACTGGCGCGTGGCTTGACCTTCCGCTTTAGGCTACTGATGGTTTCTTTGGCCTCTGAAGTGCAACTAGGCTTGCTAGCGTTCCATTAGATTTAATTATCTGATTTCAGTTCATTGTTACCACAGCTAGCTATGCCTCGGCATATTGCACAACATAACACGCTTCTAAACAATGTTGCCAGTAATCAATAAAACAACGGTCAGTGCTGCTGACGCAAATGAAGCACATTAATATATTTTATGGGAAACACTTAGCAACGTATTGACAACGGGTCAATAAGTGATGTAATACTCTAAAGGTCATACTCGGTTAAAACAAACAACCTATTGATATTTTTACTGTTGGATCGTAACAGTAACAATCTTGTATCAAAACCAAGCCTGATAATTTTATACAATCAATATTTTATGAGCAGAATATACATTTATATACGCATATATAATAGGTAATATTTTAATCGGTATACGACAGCCAGGTACCACCATATTAATATCTAACTTCATTTCATGTCAAATGGGTATTCATATTTACTGAGTAAAAAATCATGTAATATAAAGCTATGCCCTTGGACTTTATTATACACATAATAGCCATCATGCGATAACAGATGCAACTCCCATCGATGAAATATTGATGTATAGATAATATAAAAAATGGCAAACATTTTCATAAAATAAGGTAAAGATCGATTAAATGACACTCTCGATATGTCCACGTGGATTGGTTGAGTTGAATGATGACTGGAGTGATTTGTAGTTGACAATCACGATGTACCAGAGAGTGGGAAAATATCACTGTGCATTGACCCATCTTTGACCAGAATATTTATGAGACAAGTGGTTTTATGAAGTTTAATATGGGGAAGGTTGATAGCTTTATGGCCATTGGCTAGAAAAACTGACAATATACTGACGTTACGGGCTTACAGTTAATGCCATTGCCACTTTGCACTGAAACTGCAAGTGCTTCACAAGCCAGCATATGTAATATGGCCTTGCCACTGTTAGCTATTAACGAGAATATGTCTTATTTATGACCGGGTGTTGCACTGATCTATATGATGTGATGTTTGAATTGACCTTTGTGTAGCAAGCTCATGACCGCTATCAAACAACTTTATTTTTCAATCGAGTATACAAAAATATTTCAATAATGAATGTGATACGTGTTTTGGGAGTTTGTATGCCATAGGCTGTGTATGTTTAAACTTGAAACGTAAACATATTTACGTATATATAGCCAATTGGCGTATATTAGGTATGTGACTTTTTAACCATAACTGTATTCTAAACAACTAAAAAGCAAAGCTAGAAGTATCTACACATATAAAGCTGGTTAGGATATGTACATAGGTTAGTTCAGTTAAGATACCATGATTATTAGAAACACATGACATCAATTGCAAGTCTTATTTTCCAGCAGTTCACGTATTTTTGGTATCATTTCACTGGGCTTTTAAAGCACCATAGATTGTATCATATGACTAAAAAGCTGAATAAATCGACAGTTAACTTCAATTTTATGATCAACTTTAATTTGAATATATAACAACGTGTCTTCTTTTGTTTTTGACTAAAGTTACGTATAACAAGAAAGTAGAAAAAGCCATACTATTGGTATGGTGCTAATGAACACACCACGTTACTGAGGTTACTGAGGTAGTTTTGGTTTGTAAGGTGGAATGAAAAATGCACTTTGGTTGTTTTTTACTAAACAAAAATTCCTTATGTTCATCTAAACCAAACTTGAAAGGGTTGTTATTCAACCTCTTTTTTAAGTTGCATTGAATACGAACACAAAGCATAAACGAATAACCCAGTCCAAGGTCAATTATGCCCTGTCCTCCAGCTCACATGAATTGATAAATATTATGATGTCTTTTGAGAGACCTTACATCATTGATATAGGAAGGTATGTAAACCATCACCCCATTGAGTAAACTAAATTCACATGAGACGACAAAGAACATAGATGTCTGAGGGTCAACCTGACTCGATGATTCAACATGATGTCACTCACTCGTATGCCAATTATGAGTAATTTTGGTGGAAATTGCGAAGTATTTTTTATATTAGATGATAATTGATAGTCTAATCACGTCCTGTTTATTACAACATTCGCGAGGCTTTTTTATATATTTAAGCTACAAATGGCACTTCAATTCAAAAATGGTTGCTAGTAATAAGACTATACTTCAAAATTCCACTGGAATTTCAATTTGCATAAAATAGATATCAAAATAGATTTTTATGACATAATTAATGCTATAAGACCACTTGAAAGTTAGTTACATGATGCTGGTAGAAAGTTATGGTTAGTTTATAGCATGGTTAGGTTAGCGAGTACAGTGCAATGAGTATAAATAGGCACCAAAAGGCTGTCCTGACCAATATCGGTAGCCTGGTTAAGTGCCACAACCTGCCTAATCTGACCATAGTCTTTTGTTGTGTTGTGGACCGATCGGATCACAGTACTTTGGCAAGTTAGGTTATGGTTTGTCCTTATAGGAACTTAAAATATAAACAATACTTCAACTGAGATTGTACTAGGAAATGAAGTTAAAGAACAAAAGGATGTGTTCTATTTTTGCTTGATCATAACACATCCTTTTCTCTTTATATGGCACTGGACATTCCTATGGCAACAAAAGTTACATCCCCTTTTACTTCTAAGTTACAATTTTACAAACATCAATCTTAACATGCTTAAAACCCCATTGTTTTGTTATGAAAAAACTATACCAACTATATAACGAGTTATAAAGTATGTAAAAGATGGGTCGTGTGGAATACCCTGTATATACAAAATAATGGATCTCTGAGGTTCCACATGACCCTGTAGATTATACCTACTAAGATGAAATTACTGAATGCATATTTCAGTTCGTCCCTGAAGTTAACATAGAAAAGGAATGTAACTTAGATTCCTTTTCAAGTTCATGTGAAAGTGAATGCCATTTACTTGTGAAGGTAAAATTCAATGAATTTTATGTTAACTACCATTATCACGTCGACATTGATCGCAGTGATGACTATGTTTTTATGCAACGTTACCACTCAATGTTTGTGTAATCACCGATATATATGATTTATTTACATTTATTCAGAGTGATAAATTGAAAATATTCTGCTTCAAACTTGATAAACACGCTTGTTAAGAATTGTTTTTATCTAATCTGAACCACAGCTGATCTATCATGACACATTTGAATTCTTGACATACAACCAATCGACATGATGTAAAGTTCGTCCATCGTATTCAATAATGAATATCGATTCTTTTTCATGCATGTACAATTAACAAAGGAATGGAGTTGCATATTGTATTGACCCTTCTATGCCATGTATCAAGTAATAATCAGGCTTTTGTGCAACACCTTAAAATCAATTGGGATTGTAGAACAAGAAGCGTGACCGATTTATAACAAAAGGTCAGAAAAATTGTAGGAATTCGGTACTAGAATAAAGGATTTTCAATTAGAACTCTTTTACAACGAAAAGGGTAATTATTAAAATTGGTCGGATCACGAGCTGTTACACAACTTAGATTATTAATATCACATGAGAATCAATTGAGCAAAAAAATGAAAATGGACATAAAATACATTGCATAGGCCATAAAAATGAATGCATTTATAACGACATAGTATTATCTTTCTCAATGACAGTTATTTGCGCTGAATATCGATCTCATTAACCTATTATGATAATATAAATGAACTATTTTCTGGCATCCTTTTAAAAAGATCTACATCGAATTGTGTTGTATATGGTTTTGTTATTGTTCCGGTGAAGTGATTATAACTAAGCGTTGCAAATAAAAATATTTTATGGTAGTTAACATAAATACTTGAATTCACTTATCTCACCTAAAATGTGTAAAGCATACCCCTCCACACAGTACATGTATCCTCTAACTATTGTAGAGCATACATCTTAATTTTGCAGTCTCGTTTTTTAGAGCAGCCACTTCTACTCTCAGCTTTAAATTTTCTTGTTCAAGGAATGCAGCTCGGATAGCTATTTCGTCTTCCTTGGCCCTTCTTGCATCTCTGGACCTCTTTGCAGCATCGTTATTCTTCCGACGTCTTTCCCAGTAGGCAGCATCCTTTTGGTTGTCCGGCAGAACGTTTGGACGTTTTCTGTTCGATTTCTGTGGGGTCGCACGCATCATTGGTAAAGAAGGCACAGAAGGGGCAGGGGAGGAAGAAGGGGTTGAGCTTGCGGAAGATGAAGCTCCGGATGTGGTGAGCAGAAGGGATGGGGGTGAGGTAGATGTGGTGCCACTACTTGTGCCATTCACAGCTGCAGCTGCTGCTGCCATTGATGCCAAAGAGGTAGAATTAGCCAGGATAGAGGTTGGGTCAATTTTTAGGCGACTTTTCTTATCAGTCAAATGTTTAAGTGATTCCTGAGCCTGTAATATCTGCTGTCGGTATTGATTGAAAAGTTCTTCTGACATAGCTGTCATGGATTGAGCAGTGCCGTTGGTCTGTTCGCCACCAGGCATACTTAGACCTGGGATGCCATAATATCCAATGGGTAGTGATACACCTTCAGTTTTTGGGTAGACCTTGAATGGCCTCTGGTTGTTATTCATTCCTTCCTGACCATCATCATCTACATTTGCATGAGCAGACCCCGGTGACATACCTGGGAAGACGACACCTCCTGTGCCAAAGCTGTGACCATTGACAGTCCCTGGGATACTACCAGGTGAGGCCAACTGAGGTTGTCCTATCTTTGCATACTTATCTTCACTCGGTTCAACTTTGATTTTTGATTTTATATCATGTTCACTGTCTGTATCTTCTGTGCTACTCTTTCTCTTGAGAGAAAAGTCTAGAGGAGCATCTGACTCATCGGAAATATGCCCATTTATTATGGAATGTTCACTGGGGGCAGAATGAGGACTTGGTTGGTTTGCAGAAGATTCTTCATCTGTTTGTGGCGGACTAAGTGGCTCTGCCTTGACCTCACGTCGTTCAACATCCATCATTGCGTAATATATATAGCCCTTTGTTTAGTCGAAACTCTTAGACGTCTACAAAAAACAAAAATGTGACATACAGTCTCTTGTTTACATACCCGGTTTACATAACGAAAAATAAGTATTACGCACACGGCATATAAAAGAGTTGTTTACCATTTTGAGCATTTCCCGCTTTGTGATAATTCACTTTAGTACTAACATATCGATCGATGCATTTCCACATTACCATCAACATACCGATTTTTTGTTACTGAACTACTACAACTTTCTGTTTTCTTGTACACACGTGCTGTGCATATCAACATTAGAAATAAATCCCTGCTATCATTCTAAAATATTTTATTAGTTTAATTGTTGAGTTATTGAAAACAAGATGGATGCATTTTTGTTGTGATTACGTGGTCATTTTTAATCAATAAAATGGCCGCAACGATATATAGGCCAAATGGACATTCTAAATACTTTTTTTGAGTTAACATATCAACAACAATTTACTACGAGTGAGATATCTTGATGCTTATGAATGAGATCGAATATTATGTCTTACCGCGTTATTACATCATCCTTAGACATTAAATAATATGTTATGTAATCCTGCTCCGAGAGATAATGCTGCCGCTTTGTCCCCTGTTCTAGTGTTGCTTAACTATTAGGTAAACTCCTTCATATGAACTGAATTGAACCCACGACCTTTTGTGACGACAGCTAATGAATATGAATGCCTTTTGAGAATCTCAACCGAATAACCAATAGAAAAGCTCGTTGTAAAAAGCATATTAAAAACCAGTGTGGAAATGAGTAATCCTCAGAATAGCTAGATAGAAGATGTTCTGACATTGGTCAGGCCTGGGACCATTCAGAGGTTGCATAAGGACAGAAGAATTGCATACTTGGGGGCCAAAAGGTGAGAGCCTCGATATGATAGCTTGATGAAAACATAATAGTATGTTTGCAAAATACAAGGCAATGTAGCAGGCTGATTATTCGGACTGCATCTATTATATAATGAATCGATTGTTGAAACAGCTTTCTGATAAAAGCAAAACTAATTTCCCCACTGAAACATAGAACACCTACACCATGGCAATAATCATATATACTATATATCATATTATGGCTTTTGTATATTGACACTGGGTAATAAAAGATGTTTTTAATATTCAAAGGGAATCTAAAGCATGATTGTAAGAGTGCATATGGCCTTGTTAATAAAACTACATATCAAATTTATGTGTTTAGATAACAAAGTTGTTGACGTTTATATATAACTCGCCAATCACTCTGGTCAAATTTATGGCCATCTCAATTACTCTGGACCTTTGTTTATCGTAGGTTGAACAAACATTACTCCTGCTTTATGTCCATCTACCTTGTCCTCAGGATATCTGACATATCAAATAGGATATTATGGATATTTTATTAAATAACATAAATATTATGTAACAACTGATGTTATCACTGTTCAAGTACTTAACCTAGTTTTTAGGATAACTCTGTGTAATCTTAGTTTCGTTTGAGTCATATGTAATCGATGATCCGATTGCGTTAGCTTGGCTTCTTGGTACACATGGGTTTTGTGTTTCAACCGCAGTCGGATGAAATGTTGCCGAAAATCTTAGCAGCACGGGCTGGTCAAACAGACTAGTCTAATAAGAGGGTCAGTCGAAGTTCAGGTCGGGTCAGGGAACATACATATGGCCAAACCGGCTCCCAAATAGTATAAACTCTAGGTAACCACGATAGCCTTTATATGCCCTGATCCTGCGATGTAACGCTAGATGACCACTGGGTATAAGACCTAACAAACGACCCTCAAATCACCTAGTCGACGCCTCGGTAATATAAAAAATTCCACTACACTGACTCAAACAGCCTTCATTTATTTTTTATTTGAATTGAATGTAATGAAACCCTTTTATGTTTCTTCGCAATAAAAAATGACCTAACCCCTCTAGCAGTGTTGGCTTTTCAATACAACATGCGCAATTTTATAAATGGCCAGGTTGTTGTTGCGTTTAGGCTTTTTAGATTGCGTTGACACCCTTTCATATTTGCGTTATTGTCACAATGAATTGATGTCATTATTCATTATAAAGTGTTCTTAGATTTCTTATTACGGATCTGAAAGAAAAAATTGAAGCTTGGGATGTGGTTTTAAAATGAAAACAGCGAACAAAGAACTTATTATAACAGAATCCCGGCGCAATGTTTAACCACAAAAACTTTCTTTATTTGGAACTATCTTACATACGCATTAGATGTGCCGAATGACCACATTTTCAAAAAGAGGAAATAACCGAGCCCGAATAGCTAACCTTATGCCACAATGATGTAAACCATCCCAATACCAATCCCCTATCTAAATTATACTCACGGGTTATTCAGTACACGTGTTATTCTACCTTATATAATACAGTCTAGCCGATTACATAATGTTGACCACGAGACCGTAATGTTATGACTACTCAATGAAGGCATTTTACCGCATGGTTATATAATAGCGTCTGGACTATACACTCTAGGCGTTTATATTATCATAACAGTTAAGGACACGTGTGGCTAATATTAGGTAACAGAGTGTGTTTATTGCCTGGCATTATGGTGGCAAGGACACATTATGTTGTTATGACTTGTCAGGATGAGGTAATATACCGTGGTGAATCAAGATGGCTATAATATGAGTGGGCCGCAGTGGAAATAGTTAGTTATAACAGAGGTTGTCTTTTCCAAAAGAATACGTAATTGAATTACACTTAACAGACAGGTATATTCGCTGATTAGCATCACAAAGAATCGAATATGTTTATGACAAAACCGGTTTAGAAGAGACGTTTCAAATCGCCGGTCATCTTATAGCTATCAATTAGAGACGGGTATATGTTTTATTTATTACATCCATCGGGGATCGGTACAGCCTAGTTGGGGTCAACTCGGTGCGTTACCGAAATAGTCCATGTTACTGATTACATCACTGCGATGTAACTATAGACTACTCCATCATAAAAAGTACTTTGGGGTTTTATAGCACTATCTGTATGTTTGATTAGTCCCAGCTTGGTTTTCAGGCTTTTACGAATATATTCACAAAATATTATGTAAGCAGCTGTTCGGTGGTCAAACTGAATAGGCTTGCTCGACGAATCATTTATTATCAGGATATCAAAAACGATATGGCATTTTCAGGACACCGGGGTATGGTTTGGTTACGTGTAAAAACTGACCACAACTATTTGACTGACCTCAGATTGCCCTTATGGCCCTACTTTTCTGTTTTATTTAGGTCTCAGAAGAATCCGCCATTTTTATGCCGTTATCAATTATGTAAACGTACTGATAAGGATATTCAAAGGTTGTAGTTTAGAACACGAATATTAGATTGTCATTGAGTCACCGACCTTGTTTTAACAACGTCACTTGAAGTCTGCTCGCTACACATTCAACTTTTTTATTGTTGTTTTCCCGAGCTCACATCGCAAAGCATGCAGGGCATGAGTGTAACAATGTTCCTCTTAGTCAAGGAAGACATTGTTATTCAATCCAAGCCACCTGTTTGAATCGGTTTATCACAAAACGGATATGATTCTAGCATTTGTCACTGACAAAATACTCACATCCTTTTTTCGGGTACAAAGACCAAGTATAAGTTAACCAAACCAGGAAAAAATTCAAATATTTCTTTCTTTCTTCGTTTTTTAATTGTTACTTGGAAAATTTCCTAATTCTGTTTCGTTTTTATTATGCATTATACTATTGCCAGATTTCAGTTGGATTCTATGCTAACGACCGCACAAAAATCTATTTTTATTTTGATAAAAACATGTTTACCTAAATGGTTGAATAATTTCAACAGCTAGATAAAAACCTTTATTTATATTGAAATTACATTTTTTATACGCGAGTAGACTTCAAAAGGTTGAATAAGAATAATCTCAACAAAAAACTGAACAACACGCAATACGTATCAACTATTTTAGCAGTTTAACAATATTCTCGTCATCATTTAACATTATAGCCGCTCCTTGAAGTTTGGGAGGCTTTGTTTACTTTACATAAAATTGGTCTAGAATCAATAGACGCGTAGAACAAACATTCTCATATTGAATTCAACCTAAAAGATTATGCTAGCATTAATTAAAATAGTTATTCAATGACATGTCATACATAGAAACCACGAAAATGGGTCTCCTAGTGCACACGAGATATTGTGTGATGTTGTTTTTATGTGGATTCATTATTCAAAACTTAAAAACACGTTTACGGACCCTCTCACTTAGTACACGTAAGCCATTCAAGATTTGTGAATGAGGGTCACATAGAAATGTCTTATGTGGCGAGTTATATGATATCAAATCAGAATTGCTGAAATGCCCAGTACATAGTAATCATATTTTGATAGGTTAGCCAATTGTATTGTACCGTACCTTTAACACTCAAAAACCATCCCAGAGGTGAGATTGAGATTGTCACTCTTATAAAAAGGTTACATTGTATGTAACATATAACAGAACAGATGATAACAGTCGGATGATGTACCTTACTGTTTGGTCCTGGCCCCACCCTTGGAAGTATTATCAACATTGAATTGGCTTTTTATATTTGTGTATCAGGAAATCAAAATAATGTCAAAATAATAAATTTGGTCAGGGTAGGTCCAACTTTTCGATTATATTTACTTAAGAATTCAACTTAAAACAAATAAAAGAACCAAGTTAATGTTGACTTGACATAATAATACGGCTCTTCAAAACGAAATACCTGATAGCAATTCGAGAAAAAATGATAGTCGAATAATATTTACTTTGAGTAATGTAAAATATGTTTCACGAGGGGAAAGAGTACCCGTGTATATACAACCTACCGCCGAGCAAAGACCCGAAGATGTCTGAAAATGTAGGGGGTGAGTTATAAACTTTTGTTTATATCTTGAATTTCTCAATATGAGAAACAGATAAAACACAGAATTGTGTGTAACTGATAAAGTTATTGTTCCAGGCACTCATGTTTGCAAAATAATGAGTACTTAGCGCAATGTTTACTATCCAATCGCTAAATTCAACTTTTAAATAGTTGAATGATGATTTACATCTTGAATAAGTAACAACCATGGCTGTCTTTACTTCATTCGATTCAAAGATACAATAGGTGTAAATGTATCATATTTATTTCACTGCCATACGTTGCATATCATTGAAATCACCGGTGAAAGTTGAAAATGAAAGACCCGACTATGTCACGAGTACGATTATATAGGACCCGAAGCTACCACCGAGCTATTCCGACTATACCGTGAGTAGAACCCGATGAGGTAGTGAGTAAGCTTTCGAATGAGCATATAATATCATGACGATATCACAAATATTCCTTTTTATTTATCATATACTCCTGGCACCGGGATATAATATAATATGATATAATTCCCGCAGCACTATACGTCAACGTCTGTTTCCGGCAAAGTTCTTTAAAACATTGAATTCATGCTTACACTTGAATCACCATATTTCCTATGTGTCTATGGTAAGAGTGCAACCCAAAAACATTTAATTCTGCATTGCAAGCGCCATTCTACTCAAAGAACACAACTTGAAGAATCCCAAGCTTCACAAGCTTCATTTCCTCGAAACGAAAATAACCGTGATCTTTCTTTGATAATACAATACCATAGTCAAAAACATTGTAAATCCATTTTTTGCCATTTAACTCAGGCACATTAACTTTAATACTCAGTAATGGATGGTGCTGACTGAAGTGGACCACAAAGTCATCAATCTCGTGTGATTTATAACTACAGTGGAAGCATTTGTACCGAGGACCTGAAATACAATGTTTCGATGTGCAGTGGTACTAATATTTTAATAATCAAAGCAAGTGTGTCATTTTTGCAATCCACCAAAGACCTACTGGACACGTAACCAAACTCTACACATTAATTAAGCACACAACTTGACCATTTTAAATAAAATAATGAATCTTTCTTTCTAAAGTAAAAATTACGAATGTAACTACATTAAAATTTTCAGTTTGACAATAATGTTACTTGTAACCTTGTCAAACGTTATTATTGTATTATTGTATGTATAGTATATATTTGAAATAAATGATTATTTAAAAAAATGTGCAGTGGTAACTGGTGATAGCCATATTTTTTTCAGTTTCATTTATTGTTCACAACAAAATGATTCACATGAATGATGCAGATTGTATGTTTATTATTTTTTCATCAGCACGTCATAAACTCGACGATATAATCGGATCTCAACAGATTTTACTCAAGTAATGTTCGGATTCTGAGATCCTTTACTCAAGATATTTTCGGATCTTTATAATATTACTCGTCGATCACATCGGGTCCGATGTCCGATAACCTCGGATCTTTTAGGACAAAGTTTAAGTGAAGATTTTGCTGTTCAAAAGTGCTATTTTGACCTAATATTTTGACACTTAATATATTATGCATATGCACATCCATTTACCGACCCAAGTATGTCTTATGTATGGCTATTATCAATTAAAGCGAGTATGAATGAGAAAAACAAATCGAAAACCATTATACGTTTACCTTATCTCTTAATTTGGACATAAAAATATATTTCAACTATAATTCTAGGCCAATTGCGCCTGCTAGAACATCTTAGTAACACCTCTAACCATCCAAAGGAATTGTTAGTGACATTATATTACCTTTATTGTCCATTTTCCTACGAGATGACATTATCAAACATTTGCTCGGCGGTATGTGCGTGTCTTGCTCGGCGGTAGGTTGTATATACACGGGTACTCTTTCCCCTCGTGTGTTTTATCAGTCGGAGCAGGTGAACGCGAATTTATGTAGATTTCTGTTACGAATGTAATGTTAGATAAAACTCAAAGTTACTAGTAACCCACTCGCCGACTTTCAAATACAACTATTTGTCTAATTATTAACCATTATCCATACCATAATTAGATGATCGCCCCGATATATGGTACAAGTATGATTTGACACAATTGTATTGTGAAATAAATTGAATCGATTTAACATTGAATTGAATATAAGGTAATTCCCAAAGTTAAATCCCACCTTACTTACTATACTATTGTCACTATATTTTGTCTATTTGTTCCACGCTGTTAAAGTATGATTAGGTGAACTGACCTTACGTTGGGCAAAACCCCTAAGTAACCCCATTCTATTTAGTTATGTAACTACAGTATTTGTCTATTGAATCCATGCTGAGTATTATTAGGTGAACTGACCAATTGTTATGCAATACCCCTAATAAACCCACACTACTTACATATAACTATTTGTCTATCTATTGAACTCACCAATTGTTGATACCCCCCCCCCCAAGTAAGCCCACTCTACTTACTTATGTAACTATTTGTCGATTTATTCCATGTTGTCTAAGTATCATTGATTGAAGTCACAACTTGTTAGGTGATACCCACAAGTAAGCCCACTCGAATTACTTATGTAACTATTTGTCCATTTATTCCATGCTGTCTAAGTATCATTGAGTGAAATGACAAATTGTTAGGTGATACCCACTAGTAAGCCCACTCTACTTACTTATGTAACTATTTGTCCATTTATTCCATGTTGTCTAAGTATCATTAAGTGAAGTGACAAATTGTTAGGTGATACCCCCAAGTAAGCCCATTCTACTTACTTATGTAACTATTTGTCCATTTATTCCATGTTGTCTAAGTATCATTAAGTGAAGTGACAAATTGTTGGGTGATACCCCCAAGTAAGCCCACTCTACTTACTTATGTAACTATTTGTCTATTTATTCCATGTTATTTGTCCATTTATTCCATGTTGTCTAAGTATATATCATTAAGTGAAGTGACAAATTGTTAGGTGATACCCCCAAGTAAGCCCACTCTACTTACTTATGTAACTATTTGTCCATTTATTCCATGTTGTCTAAGTATCATTAAGTGAAGTGACAAATTGTTAGGTGATACCCCCAAGTAAGCCCACTCTACTTACTTCTGTAACTATTTGTCTATTTATTCCATGTTATTTGCCCATTTATTCCATGTTGTCTAAGTATCATTAAGTGAAGTGACAAATTGATAGGTGATACCCCCAAGTAAGCCCACTCTACTTACTTATGTAACTATTTGTCTATTTAGTCCATGTTATTTGTCCATTAATTCCATGTTGTCTAAGTATCATTAAGTGAAGTGACAAATTGTTAGGTGATACCCCCAAGTAAGCCCACTTTACTTACTTATGTAACTATTTGTCTATTTATTCCATGTTGTCTAAGTATCATTGAGTGAAGTGACAAATTGTTAGGTGATACCCACTAGTAAGCCCACTCCACTTACTTATGTAACTATTTGTCTGTTTATTCCATGTTGTCTAAGTATCATTGAGTGAAGTGACAAATTGTTAGGTGATACCCCCAAGTAAGCCCACTTTACTTACTTATGTAACTATTTGTCTATTTATTCCATGTTGTCTAAGTATCATTAAGTGAAGTGACAAATTGTTAGGTGATACCCCCAAGTAAGCCCACTTTACTTACTTATGTAACTATTTGTCTATTTATTCCATGTTGTCTAAGTATCATTGAGTGAAATGACAAATTGTTAGGTGATACCCACTAGTAAGCCCACTCTACTTACTTATGTAACTATCTGTCTATTTATTCCATGTTGTCTTAGTATCATTGAGTGAAGTGAAAAATTGTTAGGTGATACCCACTAGTAAGCCCACTCCACTTACTTATGTAACTATTTGTCTGTTTATTCCATGTTGTCTAAGTATCATTAAGTGAAGTGACAAATTGTTAGGTGATACCCCCAAGTAAGCCCACTTTACTTACTTATGTAACTATTTGTCTATTTATTCCATGTTGTCTAAGTATCATTGAGTGAAGTGACAAATTGTTAGGTGATACCCACTAGTAAGCCCATTCTACTTACTTATGTAACTATTTGTCTATTTAATCCATGTTGTCTAAGTATCATTAAGTGAAATGACAAATTGTTAGGTGATACCCACTAGTAAGCCCACTCTACTTACTTATGTAACTATCTGTCTATTTATTCCATGTTGTCTAAGTATCATGAAGTGAAATGACAAATTGTTAGGTGATACCCACTAGTAAGCCCACTCTACTTACTTATGTAACTATTTGTCTATTTATTCCATGTTGTCTAAGTATCATTGCATTGAGTGAAATGACAAATTGTTAGGTGAAACCCACTAGTAAGCCCACTCTACTTACTTATGTAACTATTTGTCTATTTATTCCATGTTGTCTAAGTATCATTGCATTGAGTGAAATTACAAATTGTTAGGTAATACCCACTAGTAAGCCCACTCTACTTACTTATGTAACTATTTGTCTATTTATTCCATGTTGTCTAAGTATCATTGAGTGAAGTGACAAATTGTTAGGTGATACCCACTAGTAAGCCCACTCTACTTACTTATGTAACTATTTGTCTATTTATTCCATGTTGTCTTAGTATCATTGAGTGAAGTGAAAAATTGTTAGGTGATACCCCCAAGTAAACCCACTTTACTTACTTATGTAACTATTTGTCTATTTATTCCATGTTGTTTAAGTTGTTGTTTATGAGGTGACCTGCCCAATTGTTATGTCATACTCCCGAGTTACTCCACTCTACTTACTTATATGACTATTTGTCCATTTATTCCATGTTGTTTAAGTATTATTAGGTGAACTAATCAATTGTTAGGTGATACCCATTAGTAAGCCCACTTTACTTTCATATGTAACTATTATTCCAAGTTGTTTCAGTATTATGCGTTGAAACTGACCGATTAATATGCAATACCCCCAAATAAGCCCACTCTACTTACTTATGTAATTTTTTGTTTATTTATTCCATGTTGTTTTTCTATTTGGTGACCAATTGTTATGCAATACCCCGAGTAAGCCCACTCTACTTTCTATTGTCACTATTTGTATATTTATTACATGTTGTTTAAGTATTATTTGGTGAACTGACACTACGCTAAGCAATACCCCTAAGTAAGCCCACTCTAGTTACTTATATAATTATTTTTTCTTTTATTCCATGTTGTAAAACAATTGTTAGGTGAACTGGCCAATTGTGAATTATACCCCAAATTAGATTATTTTTATGTGGTCTGAGAATAACACTTATGTTCTAAAGACCAGCTAACTTTACACCTATCCCGGCCGGTTCATCTCTTTGCCAATAACACTGTGAATAAGTCGTAGTGTACAAATGTCACGAATGTATTTAATCATAAGTGTGGTGCATTGTAGATATATACTACCTTTACAATTGAGTATTTATCACTGTTCCACAACTATAGTTACTTTGACGGAACGTCAATGTAACAAAATGGATGAACTTCCTGGATACGAGTTTTTTGTTTTCTCGATTGAAACCTTTTTTTATTGAATCAAACATGAAATAATACATTTTACAAGACAAAGATAAAATATTAAACCACTTTCACACTACGTCCATTCATTCAGACATTCGCAACAGTCATATCCAAAAGTTCTCGTTCTTGTATATATAAAAACATGGTATTTTCGAATTGAGTCTCGTCCAAGTTGGGATTTACCTAATATACGAGTATATAATATTTGATTGCTAGTGATAGCCTATTTAGCAAAATGTTTTCATATTTATAGATCTTCCGAACACCATCATGGGCATAAAAATCAAGATTTACATTATAAATAATTAGTCTTTAAATTCTCTTTAATAGCTTTCAAAAACTTGTGCTTTAAAGTGTCTCTTAGTGGACGGTAACTACATTTATTATCCTGTTTAATTCCTATCTGCTTAAGTAAGCATTTGTGGTACAAATACCATGAAGAATCTTAAATTGGAGTTGTCGAATTTTATTTTGTTTCGTGCAGCTATAAGCCATTTTAAAGTAGTCTGTTCTATTTAACTCACGATCATGTTTATCTTTATACAGTGGTTCCAAATATTTGTTTCTTTTTATTATTTTTTGAATTGACTTTACTGTTAAACCATTTAATGACACTGGTTTTTCGCCAAATGTTAAATGAATGCGCAAGATCCGTCTGTAGGCTCGGTTCAAAGAAAGAAGTTAAGTCTCGCTTCAACAAGCGCTTCCACTCGATTGAAACCTACTAATAAGTCAATGTGCGGACCATCATTTGGCACAAAGCTAGACAATATAGTCTAGCTTGAAGAAATGCTTTTGGTTTGGAATTTTATTTTTAAATAAAGCTGTTATGCATGCATTTAGACGTTGTTACATTGACGCAAGTCGTCAAAGTAACATACATTTGTAATATAACGGACTTTTGTCAATGTAACAAAAGCGAGGGACTAAATATATGAATTGCAACTTCAATTACAAAACAGATTCCAAATCGAAGAAATTTATTAAAGCTAGACTATATTTTTCTAGCTTTGTGCCAAATTACAATCTGCAACTTGACTTGACTGGGTTTAATCGAGAAACCAAAAAAAACTCGTAACCAAGAAGTTCATCCATTTTGTTACATTGACGTTCCGTCGAAGTAACTAGTTGTGGAACAGTTATTTATGCCAGTTAAGTATGTCAAGTCGTTTGATTTAAAACAACAAGCACACACAATATTGTGGTTGTTATTTGTCTTTTGTAATTAACTATATCCATATTTGTCTCCCTCATGAAAAGTCTCTCCGACGGGTAAAACACCCTCTCTGAGTGCCCTTTCCTTCGCTCACCCTACTATCACACCAACTAGTTTTCACTACGTTCTCGAAAACGGGCTTCAACTGTGTACGAACGGACTGGACGTACTTAGAACCGTTTGGGGTCTATTTACAAACTTCATCGAACGTACTCGAACGGGTAGGTCCTCTAGACCTTAGAACATGCTCAAAATGTTCTCGTGGTCTACAATTAGAACAAGTGACAACGTACTAACGACGAGCTGGACGTACTACGAACGGAACCGTCGTACTTCAATCCTACAAGGGACGTTTTAACAACGAGTTGAACTGTCTGAGGTCGTATTGAGAACGAGGTAGAACTAATTGCAAACGGGTTTAAACTGATTAAGAACGTATTTAACACTGCTTATGAACGAGTTGGCAAAAATATAGCTATCACACCAAACAAGTTGCCACTGCGTTCTTCAAAACTGGTTTTAAACTGCTGAGTGCGAACGGAATGAACGTAGCTGCAACTTTCTAAGGTTTATTTACGAGCTTCATGAACGTTCTCAGACGGGAAGGTGATTTTAGAATTTTGAATCGATTCAAAATTCGATGGCGACCATACCGTTCTGTAATCAGGTCATGTTGACCTTCTAGACTAAGGGACGCGTTCTATGACGTTGCACACCGACGTGGTGCGACCTGAACGAACTGCGAACGAGATGGACGTATTGAAGACTTTTTAAGAACGAAGTAGCTATTTATTTTAGACATATTTCCCGACCACAGCCAGATTGAGCCCGTTTTACAACGTTTTCGTAGGACTGGCAAGAACGGGTAAGAACTAGTTTGGTGTGATAGGGGGTCACGTTCGCCATGAAAGTTTGAACTTCTTGGCCATTTAAATGTTATTTTTGTCACTCAAAAAACTAGTTATAGACATTTTTAATAGAAAAGCTGACATTTAAAAAGGAGAGGTGTTGGCTTACGGTCCTCGTTCCGTGAATATTTAAATTTCACTCCATCTTAAACACATGTCAAATGTTTAAAAACAGTTGAAATAGTCCACTATTAATTGTACAATACTCAATTCTCTTATACCATTAACAAGAGACTAAATAAAACTTCAATTTGCTCTTCAGCATTCAATCTTATTTTTAAAGCATATCTTGAATTTTGCATTAGCATTTTTAGAATTCAGTAATGTTACGAGGTTGGCACAATCGATAATTTTTTTAATTTTTAACCATAAATATATCTACATAAACATACCTTTGATTTCAACCATATGATGAAGAATGATATAATTTTTTCATCCTAGTTTTCAATAAGAATGAAATTATAAAATGCATTTTTTCTCTGATTCACTTTAATGCACTTGTTAATTCCCGGACCTTTTCTCCATGTTTTCAGCTTTCCATTGGTACCAAAATATTCTATTCTTCTAATTTAAAATTTCGAATTTTTCAGTCGAGCTGATCGGAGACTACCAATTTTCATAGTTTTTCGACACTAAATAGGTTTTGGATATATGCTAATGCTATGTAGTAATATCATTTATTGCTCATAGGTGCATGTCCAACTAAAATAATGGGAATACAAAGTACATAATTATCGGGCAAAAAAGTCTTTAAAAACCACTTTTGATGATACCTTCAAACAATATATTAACTATATATGGAGTTTTTACTGCTTTAATCAACAACTAATTGAAATAAAATTCTCCAGTAACACGGGAATACAAAAATGACCAGCTTTGTTCAAGTTTAGCGAGGCATGTCGGAAGAAAACCTGGACTACGTACTACTGCCATGTTAACATCATTATGGGATTAAACTATTTTCTTTTCAACATGTTAGACTCTTTTTTTCATCTTAGGTTTAAAACAGTTTGGTTCATGAAGAAAAGATTTACAACACGTGTAATAACGAAATAACCCTGCGACTTCATATTTAGATCTGCTATATTCATATCCCAAAAGCTCCCCGATCCTGTTTGGTCATCCTTTAAAATTTGAAATGATCTGTTTAATATGATTATATAGTCATGAGAAATCATATAAGAAGTAAATATGTGCTACATAATATGCTCATTTTCTATCCTGCAAACATGTTAATGTAAACATACAAAAACATGTAAGAACCACTTATTTATAATTAGGTTCTGAATGTCTGACCTTGATAAAAAATGTAACGAGTCCTATTTGATTAGATATCTTTGGATTACATGACGATTACATAAGTCACGAGTATTCAAAAGTCAGGAGAAACATCCAACGTCGAAAATAAAAATGTATACTTTAATGATCCTGTTTACCAGTAAAGGGGAAATAACATTTATGAAAAACATAAATTCCCATTGACTTAACTGACAGTAAGTTCATGTGACATAGGGAATCAATATGTGTCATCTCTGAGGTATGACGTACACCTGTAAATAATGTACATTAAACTATATAATATCCCTTGCCATTGAAAAACATAACTTTGTTATTTCGAGCATAACGACCAAAATATACAATTGTCTTCATTGAATTTAGCATCATGAAGTCATATTATTTCCTTATCAGTTTCATATTACTGTTGCAAAACAGAAAAATTGTGATGAGAATATGTTTTAATTGTGTTCATAAAACAGGACTGTTGTAATATATATTTGAATCTAGGATGAAGAAAGATTTGAATCCTTTTTGTTTTTCCGATTTGTATTGTAATCTAAACTTGTGTTTTATGATCGAATATTCATTGTTTATGCCTAGATTGATTAAATATTATTAGCCTATTAAATTTGATTCATTTGTGCTTATTTTCATTAAAAGCTTTGCCCTGGGGATGTCGTAGTGCGAAAAACAATCGATTCCCTGGAAATTAGACTACTAATGAGGTATTACATAATTGCAACAATGCTATGTTCCCATTTCGGTAACTTTCCGGCGATTCTCTATAATGTATAGGTAGCTACATCTCGCTCGATCGTGAACAATTCACAGGATTGCATGTCAAACACATTTCAACATGTTTCTCTCTGGTTATATGGTCGATAGAGTGCAAAAATAGGATTCTGGTGGCAGTCAGAAACCTATTTTTGCGCAAATATGAATGCAATTACCTAATGGAAGGGAGACATCACATATTAAGTTACTAATTGAAAGCTTCTGTTCCTAATGATGCCAGTGTTAAAGCGGAAACGCATTATGTCACATTAAAGTTCTGACAATGCTACGGCAGTTTTGAATTTCATAAAGTTTTTTGATGTTTTCATAACAAGCTGAGTTATACATGCGTTATGTGGGAAGCCAGTTCAAGCCCTTGATACAGTCGTGTAATCGTGCATGTTCAATCAGTGTTTTTCCGTACAATTTAAGTACCAACCAACCAACCAACCAACCAACCAACCAACCAACCAACCATCACACAGTATATAATTCGTAGATCCCGAATTCAAAGAACAAGTTTTATAAATAACACCAATGTTCGAAACTCATGTTTCATGTTTTCTTGTTTACGATTCGAAGATACAAGTAATTGACGTCTGTTATAAACAAACAAATAATATAGTATTGCACAAGTATACATATTGTCATGTTTGTCAATTGAAATGAAACTACACTTGAAATGATACGTAATAAAAATAGGAAATAACTTATAAAGTATGACAATAATAATCGCGTAAAAGGGAATTTTTACTATTGTATATATTACAGCAGCGGCTGTAAAATGATTTCACTAAATCTGCGACTGCTTCCACATTGGGGGACTACTCACTAAGTAGTCGTTGTGTAAGACGACCTGATCCCTGGTTTTGAGGGCATATTTGAAATATAGTGACAGGTGTTGCGGTGGAGACTATTCAGAAGTCATAATGATTCCCTAATTCTTATGTCCTTTCATTATGCCGTCTTGAGACCTTATTTAATGATGATGGTTTTATATAGTGTTATGCTAGTCTATAACTGTTATTACTAGTATTTTAATTCAGATTTTGATTACCGTCGTTTTAATCTTTTTCTTGTTTTAGGCACTATTCGAGTGTTAATATTAAGTTATAAATCATACTTGGTTTTTGAAAGTTACTTTCAAATGCTGCCCATTGTGCACTAATTACGTATAACGTGGTATTAAAGGCCTTCTGAAGCAATTAGTAGAAGTACACAAAGATGAACTATTCATTTGTAACGACCATGATCAAAACTGATTGTATAAAAGCTTTCACTGCCAAATTACGTGACAATTGTGATGAAATATTTAAATAGATTTTACTTTTTACGAGCAGTTTTTCGTTTTTTGTAATTATTTACATATTTTATAAAAACCGCACTGAATAGTAGATCGAATTAAAAGTTCTTATATTACCTTATTTTACGTCATGGGTGGTCTCGAGTCTCTTTTTCGAATGATGATTTTACGTCTTCGAGGAAGGATAACAAATATCCAAGAATCTCGATTACCACTTTCTCGAATCCTTACGCATTGTTCAAATATTTTTTATATTTGTGCACTGCAGCATTCATTCAATTTCAAAAGGAATGACGAATCGACAATTTATTTCACGCGTGTCAAAATGTTAGATACTTGTGCTTGATATGAAGACATTTGGGTTGCCTAGTGGACGGACTGATTTTGGCCAAGAACTGACCCCAACTAGTTGGTCAACGCATGTGCCTATCATTTTAACCGTTGCATATCTTTCCAACTATACCCACAATAGACAATTGTTTATTGTTTCCAAGTCATTTAGGTCATAATCTTTAGCCAGTGTTCAAGTTATAGAGGTGACTTCATTGTACTGCCGCGGGAAAGCGTTTTGAGGTTAACGATACATTCCGTGATCGACATCGTTATCTCACTACCCTGCGCGCAGAGTCTAGTTACAAACTACCGAAGACGAAGCTCTCTTTTAAGAAGTGGAGTCGAACGAATGCAAAGCCGGGGTATTATCTCCCCCATTTCAATTTCATTCAGAACATAAACGATTTTATTTAACAATATTGATAATATATAACGTATCTTAAGTAATGACATGATACATTTGTTTGGTACATAATAGTAGTTATTCCGCGTTTTGCATAGGCGTTGATGATTGCTCCCTCGCTACAGATCTTTACAATAGATTTTTTATTACCATCTTTAACCTATAAATCCAAATGTAAATTAAGGCCCTTTAAGTGCATAATCAAAATCATGGAATCAGAGTTTGGTTTTAGTGGTGAGTTCCTAATGGTAACGTTATGATTTAACTAAATTTCGTAATATGCACTGATAGTTTGTAATATCCTTCATTTTTCAGGTTACATAACTTACTCAAAATTGTTATGCAATTTATATAAAAGAATGGTGTTGCGTGCAAATACACATGTACACTCCCTTCCATACGTTTTGTCAACCCAAGTTCTCCATTAGTATCGTGATCCATCAAGGTATTATATGATTAAAGGAATACACTAATGTTCCTTTGGTGAGGTATTGGACTTTTCATATGCAACTAACCTCAGCTGTTACAAATGAAGTAGTCAAACTAAAGTTGCTTTAAAATTCGGGAACATTGCAATTTGAAGTCAATTTACGTTTGCAGTAGTTCTGTTATTACGGGTTGTTCATCTTTAACACGTGATTCCATAGAGTCATTAGAGTTGCCAAACTTATGAAAGGATAAGTATGTAATGTTATATAATTGTTATGAAAAATGCGGAAATTTATTTAAAGATACAGTAAATCATTTACTCTTTCAATATGTAACTAATATGTAACCCCCGCGACGTTGATGAAGACACAAGCGACAAAATCACAAATCGGTATATGTAAACGGAATCTCATTGGTTCCAGCGTTTCCAGATTACAACATGTAAAGTGATAATAATATAAGGAATAAGAGCTTATTGCTCAACATAAATGTATAAATGATGTAAATTACTACAATTTTTGTAAAAAAAAATAACAAAAAACTTCGATTATCTATTGTAATGAAATATTGAAATGCGCAAATGAAATTAAAATTGAGAACGTGTTGAGATACAATAGTTGCATAAAACTCCCACTTAATGAATAACAATGAATTAATATTCAGTCTTAAAATAACTTGAACTTAGTAAGGGGATAAATTACGAAATCTGAGTTGAGTCAAACTTTAGGAAGGAAAGAGATGGATAATTTCTTCCTCAAACTCGAATGATGCAGCTGTTGTTTGGCTGGATCGAATTACATTTGTAAATGTCACAATAAATTAATTCAAACTAAATGGTCTTATATGCTCTAATTTTTTCTATAATTATTCAATTTTAATTTCTTTCACTCATAATTATTCCAAGCTCCGAAGGCCAAGTTTATCACGTGAGAAAGTGAAAAAGTTTTTTACAAACTTAATTGTTTCTACGGGGCTGCAGGTTGTTGCCTTTAGCCCCTATATGGTTCCCCATTGTCCAGTAGTCTCTGTTGTGTGATAGCCACAATTCATACAATTTGCACCTTGATAGTTTTTTGTTCCCAAATGATTTTTCCGATCAATTATTAATCTGCTTGGCCAGGTAATAATTCCCTGATTGTGACCTCTGTCAGACACGTTTCATGGCGCTTTGTGATTTCTACCCGGCAGTTGACCACAGAGGGTGCTCTCATTTGGTGCCTCTATTGTAGAACAATCGCCGTCAGTTCTAGACTAGTAATTCTGCCATTGTTGTGGTTTTTTGGTCATTTTTGTCATATAAAAGAGCAGTGGACCGGTTTTTTTCTTTCAAAATACATTGAAAGGTTTTTGTAATGTCTTTGGGTTGTAATATTTAAATGATGGCTACAAGTCGTGACCCTCAGAATTTTATAGCTCCGATGTTCAAAGAATTCCATTGAACATACCTTCCCAAGAAATGTCCCCACACCTGTCTTTAAAGAAACTCATATTTATAACAATTTTATGTCTCATACAAATTACAACTTTTAAGTGTTCACGAATCACAAATTCTTATTACGTTCATTACATTTACTTATAAATGATAAGAAAACATGTTCAAACTATCAAGGACGCAAGGTCATCGGACAATCAGCTCAAATTACGTCTCTTATCTAGAATAGCGCAAACCATTTATTATAAAACATACACATGCACGATAAAATATTGTTTTACACAATTATTTAATCATCGATTTTGCAGCACGTTTTGTTAATGAAATTGTACTTTTGTTTCGATTCATCCATGTCCCCCGATCATAATTTAAAATTAGCTAAAAGAAGGCTCGGTGCTGAGCGTGTGCGAATTAACTAACGACGGGTGAAGCAACGGCTAACCGTCTGAAGTTCAACTTTAACCATCGGCAATAGTCATGCAATAATTAATTTCAATTTTAATATCTATAAACGTTATGCCTGGCAACTGGTCACCATAGTAACCGTTTCATTTATGTTACGATTAATTCCATGAGCTTTAGTCATTAATCAGAGTTATTTAATTAATTAAATTGCCATAAAGTGACACAGCTGTCGAAGGGAATGACCAACGGTCAACAGAAAGCAAATCCAGACGAATGCAAACATACAAATCATACGTATCATGACCAGATATTTAACCCCTTTCTTTCATCTCAATCTCTAAATGGAACTTTGCCATTACATGAACATAAAGCTATGATCAGGTGTATTTTGTTTGGTTTTATATAAATGCACAAAGGCCTTACATCAATTGCTGTCGATGTCGTAAAAATTCAATGGGATTATCTGCTTTAATCCGTTTTTTGAATAACATCTTTCCGCAGTAACTGATACATGACAGTCCTTTGATAATATTCAATTAATGCTAATAGAAGCATTTGGAACACATGAGCGATCCATGTAGACCCTTTGTTCTTATTATGGAAACGTGTGTGTGTAATGGCCAGTCACATAACAATAGATACAACTGGCGAAGTTCAAAGTGTTATTTCAGAAAATAGCTTTTTCGAAATAACAATAGATAAAAAGTCTGAAGGTCCTGGCGTGTCAAGATAATTAAACCTTTATAGCCACGTAGTGTCAGAGAGCTTATCATTTATATGAGACCAAAGATCATCACGCCAGCATAAAAAATTGCTGACCATCTGCCTTTCGTTGATACCATTGTAAAATTGAAATCTGTTTGGCCAGTTTTGAATTGATGTTTTTTCCGCGGAAAGCTATTGTTATTGTTGAATGCTATTTTATTACCAGGTGCGATTGACAACAATGGACATTCTAGAATAAATTTTAGTGTAATGGAAGATCGTGCATTGAAGACCAAATTACTAATTACGCAGGCCCGTCCGCCCCTCCCTTCTTTTTCCAGAATTCTTTTTTAGAGCTTGTATTTAATGATGCAAATATGGCTCTCAGATATGCTCAAAATGTGCCAGAGAGGGTATAAATTTCAAAAGTTGTCGGGGGGGGGCTATGCCGCATTCCGCGCGGCTGATGTATCGGCGACACAACCCATCAGTATACTTCGGAAGCCAGTATCATTCGGCGTCAAAAATTAATCATGTCACTAAATAAATATACATTTACCTTTATATGTACATATACAAAGCAATATATATTTGTTCTCATTGCCAAAAGTATATATTGTTCTTGAAAACTTTTTATACTTTTTCCCCGATTTTTTCAAACTGGATGTAATTATACACTCTTATTGTACTGTTATATGCGCATGCCCTTCAACTGAAACAAAAATCCATTAATATCAATTCATGTATATTATGTATCTGCCCCCTAACTCTCTGGAAGCTTCCGTAGATATGATTGTTGGCATCTTTGGATTTCTTACACGGCGCACATATAAGCCCATTTACATATGGTCAGTACTCAGAAGTGACATCTTTGTTTCTATCAAAGGTTTAAAACGGGGAATTACTTCAAATTTATTAAAGCTGACTTCATAAAGCACCCGTTAATAACACTGGTGATCTACTCGATTACGCTGGTTACCGAAACGGTTCGTTTTGGTTACAAAATGTCGGACCATCGAAGGTACGATTTTTCTTTTTTCCTTCTTTCACACGTTGTAGGCAGAATTCCTACGACATTTTTAACACAAACGTGTATCAGTATCATATGTTTAAGAAAATGTACATATTTGTAAACAAATAGCTCAGAAGACAACAGAATCGCCGATTTAATTCCTCACTTAAGTTACATAAACGATTTTTCGAAAAACAGTTAAGATCTGCACCTTCAACCCAAACCGTTTATGTAACTTAAGTGAGAAATTAAATCGACGATTCTGTTGCCTTCTAAGCTATTTTTTCGCAAACATGTACATTTCTTCTAAAACAAATGATGCCGATACACGTTTGTGAGAAAAAACGTCGTGTGGATTCTGCCTACAACGCGTGAAATAAGGAAAAAAGAAAAATCGTACCTTCGACGTTCCGACATTTTGTTGCCAAAACGAACCGTTTCGGTAACCAGCGTAATCGAGCGGATCACCAGTGAATAAGTGAAATTAACAAAATACGGACTCCGAATAGGCTATTTTATTCCATAATCTTCACGTATGATGAAGTATGATGAAAATGATGAAGTGAACACATTTATACAATAGGCCTATATCAAATTTTATAGCTTAAACTGAATTATACGTCAATTATATATTTTATTATGGATATGCATTAAATCATATTCAAATGCATTATTTTCTAAATGAGCTTGAAAAATACCCCTTTTAGCATTTTTAATGAGTAAAAGTAATAATATGATGATTTAAAATAACACAAGAAGTATGTCAGTCTGAATTTGTGAAGCTATCACATGAACTTTGAAAATGGAGAACTGATAAATAAAAAGTAGAATGAAAAAAACATATTACCTCAAGATTTTGGCAATCAAGCGTGAAATTGCCAACTTTAAAAAACAGAAGAACTTTCCGGATTCTGTCTTGAATCTCCCAGTCTGAATCTCAAAATGATTTACAATTGGCTTGCCACAGGAAATTAAAAAATTCCCACGTTTTTACAATATCGTTTATTTCTATCAGATGATCATGACATAAGAAGTTAAGTCCTCCACAGATTGCGGTTTAAGATAAGCTGACGAACGACATGCCTTTATTGTCGTTTATGTTACAACACTAGGAAATACGTACGATCAACAGGCTGGTGACAAGCTCTAGGAATAATCAGATAATCCCTTCGATTTGAATCACAGGGTTCGCAATACAAGAAACATGGCTCGATCCATGGATCTTTTCTGATTACTGTACAAGTTCATATCAGAAATAGATCAACAATGTGCAATCAGTAAGAATTTGAGTTATGAAATAATTATTAAAGTAATATAAGCCATATAAATTACAAAACTCAATCACGATTTTGTGACTTAGCTTGACAATATCTTTTATTATGGCATGAACAACAACGGTAACTACGATACGATACGTGCCTGTTTTTAAACATATATCTGTGCTCAGAAAGAATTAAAGGCCCCAAGTAAAGTTTGAAGATTTAGTTTGAGCATTATATAATTCCTATCATGACCTATTTAACCATTTGAGACATTTTTTGAAAAGTATGACTTTTAGAAAGTTTTGTTTTTTAGATCATCTAATACAGTAACAACACTTAATTAACCATTAAAGGCCCCAAGTGAAGTTTGAAGATTTAGTATGATCATTGTGTAATTCAGATCATGACCTATATAACCATTTGAGATATTTTTTTGAAAAGTTTGCATTTTAGAAAGTTTTGTTTTTTAGATCATCTAATACAGTAACAACACTTACCACTGTAAAATACATTTTTCTCTACCCCATTAGATTGTCAATTTATCTTAACCATTCAATCTATGATTTTATGCGTATATAAACTTTTAAAGCATTTTTTAAAAATGTCGAGATGATACGCTGTGATGGTGGCAAAATATGTTTTGTAAAACTATTTCTCATTTGGATATTTTCTAAATATGCTAAACTTTCAAAATAAGCAATACATGTATACAAATAAAAAAATAAATAAAAAAATTGTTGGCTTATCAGGATTGAAAATAAATGTTATCATGTTAAATATTTAAGTACCATTTGTTTCAATGACAACTAAATTGTTAAAATGCTTTTTTCTCTGGACCACTTTTCTGCACTTAATTCTTGCCCATTTTTGAAACAATTTTCTTAATTTGTTCAACACAAAATTGGTAAGGATGTACAGTAGTACTATGATATGCAATGGTGTAAATTATTACTTTTAGCACTTGAAATCAACTATTGTAATTTAATTAAAAAGTTTCACATAGAACAATTTGATAACATTGGAAAGGACTACAATATAATCCAAAACTTTATATGGGGCCTTTCATTGAAAAACAATTTTGAGTGCTATCATTTGGGTTATCTGATGCCTGTTATTAAACATATACACGTGCTCAAAAAGTATTAAAGCATTGCGTTATCTGAAGTATTGTACATTTGTCAATTTCAAATAACCCAAGGGCATATCCATGCAGATTATGAGATCATTTTTATTAGATATAAAAATGTGACCTTGATCACTTGAAATTATACTTGTATGTGTCGTAAATTATAACACATGCGCACTATTTGTGTAAATATCTGCGTTGCATTGTAATGCGTTCCGAGCTGCCTACGATAACTTTAACAAATTGGTCGAAGATTGTATCTAAACAAACTATACCCGTAATACGTACACTATATCATGCATTTTGACAACTGTGGTTTCAAAATCAAAAATAATTCTCGTTATGGCTATCGACGTTATGCTCATGGGTTTCACAATAAAGCAATGGGTAAGATATGGGTTCACCTAAACTTGATTATAGACAGATATGTTAGAAGGACCTTTATTCGTAAGATATATGCTCAACCAAACTTGAATATAGACAGACGTGGTAGAAGGCCATTTTTGGTAAGATATGGGCTCACCTAAACTTGATTATAGACAGATATGTTAGAAGGACCTTTATTCGTAAGATATATGCTCAACCAAACTTGAATATAGACAGACGTGGTAGAAGGCCATTTTTGGTAAGATATGGGCTCACCTAAACTTGATTATAGACAGATATGTTAGAAGGACCTTTATTCGTAAGATATATGCTCAACCAAACTTGAATATAGACAGACGTGGTAGAAGGCCATTTTTGGTAAGATATGGGCTCACCTAAACTTGATTATAGACAGATATGTTAGAAGGACCTTTATTCGTAAGATATATGCTCAATCAAACTTGAATATAGACAGACGTGGTAGAAGGCCATTTTTGGTAAGATATGGGCTCACCTAAACTTGATTATAGACAGATATGTTAGAAGGACCTTTATTCGTAAGATATATGCTCAATCAAACTTGAATATAGACAGACGTGGTAGAAGGCCATTTTTGGTAAGATATGGGCTCACCTAAACTTGATTATAGACAGATATGTTAGAAGGACCTTTATTCGTAAGATATATGCTCAATCAAACTTGAATATAGACAGACGTGGTAGAAGGCCATTTTTGGTAAGATATGGGCTCACCTAAACTTGATTATAGACAGATATGTTAGAAGGACCTTTATTCGTAAGATATATGCTCAATCAAACTTGAATATAGACAGACGTGGTAGAAGGCTATTTTTGGTAAGATATGGGCTCACCTAAACTTGATTATAGACAGATATGTTAGAAGGACCTTTATTCGTAAGATATATGCTCAACCAAACTTGAATATAGACAGACGTGGTAGAAGGCCATTTTTGGTAAGATATGGGCTTACCTAAACTTGATTATAGACAGATATGTTAGAAGGACCTTTATTCGTAAGATATATGCTCAACCAAACTTGAATATAGACAGACGTGGTTGAAGCCCATGTAAGATATGGGCTTACCTAAACTTGATTATAGACAGATATGTTAGAAGGACCTTTATTCGTAAGATATATGCTCAATCAAACTTGAATATAGACAGACGTGGTTGAAGCCCATGTAAGATATGGGCTTACCTAAACTTGATTATAGACAGATATGTTAGAAGGACCTTTATTCGTAAGATATATGCTCAACCAAACTTGAATATAGACAGACGTGGTTGAAGCCCATGTAAGATATGGGCTTACCTAAACTTGATTATAGACAGATATGTTAGAAGGACCTTTATTCGTAAGATATATGCTCAACCAAACTTGAATATAGACAGACGTGGTAGAAGGCCATTTTTGGTAAGATATGGGCTTACCTAAACTTGATTATAGACAGATATGTTAGAAGGACCTTTATTCGTAAGATATATGCTCAATCAAACTTGAATATAGACAGACGTGGTAGAAGGCCATTTTTGGTAAGATATGGGCTTACCTAAACTTGATTATAGACAGATATGTTAGAAGGACCTTTATTCGTAAGATATATGCTCAACCAAACTTGAATATAGACAGACGTGGTAGAAGGCCATTTTTGGTAAGATATGGGCTTACCTAAACTTGATTATAGACAGATATGTTAGAAGGACCTTTATTCGTAAGATATATGCTCAACCAAACTTGAATATAGACAGACGTGGTTGAAGCCCATGTAAGATATGGGCTTACCTAAACTTGATTATAGACAGATATGTTAGAAGGACCTTTATTCGTAAGATATATGCTCAATCAAACTTGAATATAGACAGACGTGGTTGAAGCCCATGTAAGATATGGGCTTACCTAAACTTGATTATAGACAGATATGTTAGAAGGACCTTTATTCGTAAGATATATGCTCAACCAAACTTGAATATAGACAGACGTGGTTGAAGCCCATGTAAGATATGGGCTTACCTAAACTTGATTATAGACAGATATGTTAGAAGGACCTTTATTCGTAAGATATATGCTCAATCAAACTTGAATATAGACAGACGTGGTTGAAGCCCATGTAAGATATGGGCTTACCTAAACTTGATTATAGACAGATATGTTAGAAGGACCTTTATTCGTAAGATATATGCTCAATCAAACTTGAATATAGACAGACGTGGTAGAAGGCCATTTTTGGTAAGATATGGGCTTACCTAAACTTGATTATAGACAGATATGTTAGAAGGACCTTTATTCGTAAGATATATGCTCAATCAAACTTGAATATAGACAGACGTGGTAGAAGGCCATTTTTGGTAAGATATGGGCTTACCTAAACTTGATTATAGACAGATATGTTAGAAGGACCTTTATTCGTAAGATATATGCTCAACCAAACTTGAATATAGACAGACGTGGTAGAAGGCCATTTTTGGTAAGATATGAGCTTACCTAAACTTGAATATAGACAGATACGGTAGAAGGATCTTATTTTTACATTTATATGATTGCATAATATTTAGATGTGATACTTTAATCATTGATTGTTGGTTCGGCAAAACAAAATTAAAGTATCATTTTTATTACAGGATGAGACACATTATGTGTTAAGTCCCTTCATTCGATATTATTCAACATTCTATAGAAATATCATCAAATATACGAAATAACTATTTGGAGGTATTTTTTCTATCATCCCATTATATCATGAGTATTTACTCATTGAAGAGAAATGATAAAAGAGATGGATGTAAATGGCATTTCTAATACCATATATGGCATTTCTAATACCATATATGGCATTTGTAATACCATATACAAGTATTCTGAAACAAGGGAGACAAGGGAGACATAAAGCATGTGGTAACAGCTGTTCAGAAACAATAATATAGCTTTTGTTTTTAGAAATCAAACTATTGCTAGGGCTGTATTAATCTATTGAAGTTAAAAAATAAACATTGCATTAATTGTATTTATTTTGACTGCTAACTGAATAAATATGCATTGAAACCTTTTAATTTTTATTCGTGGAATAACGTTGCCTGTTCTGTATACTAAAAAAACATAAAAAGTCAAATGAAATTACTGAAAGGGATTATTAATAATTGCTCAGTTCACATTGTGTGATTGATAAAAAATCATATTAAATTAGAAAACAGCAACTCCATGGAGTAACAGATCCCACCGAATAAAAGATGTTTTGATAAAAAAAGACTGTTTTGAAATTTTCAGAGATCCTACACTGTATGTCGCAAGGTATCAGCAAATAAAATTTGAACCAAATCCGTTCACTGATATTTTAGATGACTACGCCCCTGTGATGTAATAAAATGCATGTAATATATATATATATATACAGCTATTATCCTCAATGATAACATATCAATAACATAACAATATAACATATTTATAAGGCACAGCACTACAATAACAAATGACACTGAAACATGATGCATAGACGAGGCATTCGAACTCCCAACTCAATTGCATTTTAATTACTGTGTGAAAACCATACCAGGGAATGAGATAATTATCATGATTATTTACTGTATTCTATTTCAGGTGATATTTATATAATAAAACAGGTGTATTTGTTACAAAGTCAACTGGTGAACCAACCAATTGCATGGAATCCAACAACTCTTATTTCTGAAGAAGATTTTACAGTAAGTCAATGGGCATATAATTTGTGGGAAACTAAGTCAATGGGCATTTGATTTTAGGGAAATCAAGGCAATGGGCATTTGATATGATTTGTGGGAAACTAAGTCAATGGGCATATGATTTCTGGGAACCTAAGTCAATGGGCATTTGATTTGAGGGAAATCAAGTAAATGGGCATTTGATTTGAGGGAAATCAAGTCAATAGGCATTTGATAAGATTTGTGGGAAACTAAGTCAATGGGCATATGATTTGAGGGAAATCAAGTAAATGGACATTTGATTTGAGGGAAATCAAGTCAATGGGCATTTGATATGAATGTGGGAAAATAAGTCAATGAGCACTTGATATGCATGTGGGAATATAAGTCAAATGACATTTGATTTCTGGGAAACCAAGTCAATGGGCATTTGATTTGTGGGAAACCAAGTCAATTGTCATAATATGATACATGGGAAATCAAGTCAATGGGCACTCGATTTGTGGGAAATCAAGTCAATAGGAATTTGATTTGTGGGAAACTTAGTCAATGGGTATTTGATTTGTGGGAAACCAAATAAATGGGCATTTGATTTGTGGGAATATTAGTCAATAGGTATTCAATTTGTGGGAAACTTAGTCAATGGGCATTAGATTTGTGGGAAATCAAGTAAATGGGCATTTGATTTGAGGGAAATCAAGTCAATAGGCATTTGATAAGATTTGTGGGAAACTAAGTCAATGGGCATATGATTTGAGGGAAACTAAGTCAATGGGCATTTGATTTTAGGCAAATCAAGGCAATGGGCATTTGATATGATTTGTGGGAAACTAAGTCAATGGGCATATGATTTCTGGGAACCTAAGTCAATGGGCATTTGATTTGAGGGAAATCAAGTCAATAGGCATTTGATAAGATTTGTGGGAAACTAAGTCAATGGGCATATGATTTGAGGGAAATCAAGTAAATGGACATTTTATTTGAGGGAAATCAAGTCAATGGGCATTTGATATGAATGTGGGAAAATAAGTCAATGAGCACTTGATATGCATGTGGGAATATAAGTCAAATGACATTTGATTTCTGGGAAACCAAGTCAATGGGCATTTGATTTGAGGGAAGCTGTCAATGGACACTTGATTTGTAGGAATTTAAGTCAATAGATATTCGATTTGTGGAAAACTAAGTCAATGGGCATTTGATTTGTGGGAAACCAAGTCAATTGTCATAATATGATACATGGGAAATCAAGTCAATGGGCACTCGATTTGTGGGAAATCAAGTCAATGGGAATTTGATTTGTGGGAAACTTAGTCAATGGGTATTTGATTTGTGGGAAACCAAATAAATGGGCATTTGATTTGTGGGAATATTAGTCAATAGGTATTCGATTTGTGGGAAACTTAGTCAATGGGCATTAGATTTGTGGGAAACTCGATGGAATCAAGAAAACTAATCATTATATGCATCAATTCTTTCATAATTTATTTGCCCTTTAATTATTTTCCATTATTCAGCAGAAGCTAAAGTAAGAAAAGAATCTATCTTCATAATTTTGGACACGCTAAACCTCGTTTGTGTATTTAACAAATAATGCACTATTATCCATAGTTTGTACATTTACAAATTTCACATACAGTAACCAAATCAAAAATGAGATTAACCAAAACAATGGAGTGGATTTTGCATTATATTACTTCATATATTCAAAAATCAAAGGTAAAACAAGGTATTGTGCTAAAGGCTAGGAAGCACAAGGAATAAGATAGAAATGTGTTGAGAGTATATTTTAAAAAATACAATAATTTTTGTTCTCATCATTCTTTGACATGCTTTCTAATAAGAAGTCCGACAGCTTTGAATTTATTTCAACAAAATCCTTGAATTTTTAAAGTGGCTTTTAAAGTTTGAAACAATTGTGTATTATATCCAATTACACTCGGGTAACATATAACACAATGTTTACTACATCGGAACCAGAGTCCATTGTCTAACATGGTAATCATTTAGTTTTAAAAGGAAAACATGAGCTAGATCAAAGAAAGCAATGTCAAAAATGGACCCCTTGTTTCTTCTTCATGTCATCAAATGTAAATCACTAAACACGTTTTTGTACATGAGCCAAGTCATATTTTCCACGTATACACTTATGCTTTACACCTGGTACATCCTGCAAGCGACCACCTCTAACCAATACAATGTTATGTTCTTGTAAATTGTGCCCTATGCCAGGTATATAAGCAGTTACTTCCTTCCCATTGCTTAACTTGACTCGGACACATTTTCTATTGGCTGAATTTGGTTTCTTTGGCTTTTTAATGACGGTTTTAAGCACAACACCTTTCATTTGAGGACGACCATCCATTCTTGACTTCTTGGGTCGGACCTTATAATGTGGCCCTGTCCTATGCATACGTTCAAGGGATGCCCTCAATGTTGAAGTGGTTGCGAAACCTTGACTCCCTCCTGCAAGAAAAAAAAAATGTTTACAATGCAATTCCCATTCCATTTTTTCTATGGCTATTGTGCATGCATCTCGCAATGATTGGTCCATTCAAAAAAATAAGTGCAAATAAGGTGTTACACATCCGATTTAATAAATTTTGCAATGAACTAACATTTGCAGTATTATATGGCCAGAATAGCAAGATAGAGGTATGAAATATTTTTTCATTATCGTTTAGGGTGTTATTTAAGACTTGTATGACTGCCAAATCTGGATAAACATGATAAATATTGATAATTTTTAGAAAACACGATTTCGCAGCTATCGGATTTCACACATTACAATTCATTATTTTCTGAATCCTCAAGCTCTGTAACTAAAGTGGCCTCATGTACAGTAAGTACACCTACCTAATGTCATATTTGGATAGGATTTACAATTATACTAGATTTTGGTCAATGGCACGCTGCACCTTAACCTCTATTATATCCCATTTATCGCCTAATAACACTGGACAAATGGTTAACAAAACATGAAACACAATGGAGTCCCAGGTAATTTCACAATTCTCAGCGATTTAATTGGCAATTTTGCGAAGATTAATTGCGCGAAAGCGCAAAAAAAAAATTGCGGGCGAAAAATACCAGGAGAACAGTATTTCTTGAAAAATGTCAATATTTTTGGGTCCCATGCTTCTTATGCAGGGTTTGCACATCTAGTAAAAGATTCTGTTTTCCACCATTTCACAGACCTTAACCCACAACTGCTTATTCACTTATCCTGAGACAAAGCATTAACAAGCAAAATGTCACTACCTGCCATTTGTTACAAATGCTGAATGCCAACAGCCGAACACCATCCACAAAGAAATTGGAGACTTTAACGATATGTCACCACCTGTGATGGTGATATAAAAACAAGTTAGAATTATAGCTCACCTATGTTATTCACCACATTATTCAGAGGAAAATTTGATAATATTCTGCTATGTGCTACAGTTTGAAGATTCTGAGGGAGTCTTGGGTAGCATGTTGGCTGTGCTGTTTTGATTGCCAAGTTAGACAGGGCACTGCATAGACCTCTTAATTGATTCATACCCTGGAAATATAAGGAACAGTCAAGTAAGACATGGCTCTTATCCCTGTTTTATTACAGTCAATATACAAATTGTGTTGTTCATGACAACTTTCAGCTAATCTTTATTTCGGAAGTGAAATTTTCGAGTCGAGTTAGTGGTGATAATGTTCTTTTTATGAAGCGGGGAAGTCAAAACAATAGAAATCATTGTAAGCATTTGAAATCGTTTAGAAGCATATAAAATAGAATCCACTGCAAATTTCAAAATTAATGAAATTTTTACATACATGTACATCTAATGAAATTGTCCAATATCTGCTAAATATGGTATGTACACATATTTGTTTTGATTGTCAAATTACAAAATAGTTAGGGTGAAGATTATATGTCAAAGTCGTTTGATCTCGTCCCAGAAGCAATATTTTGTCAGTTCATCGCCAAGAATTCCTTTATGAATAAGGAAATGAAAAAAAATTGCTTTTATTGGTACTGAACCTTTAGTGAACTGTTTTTTATATGTGTGTGCGTGAAAATCCGAACCAAAAAAAGAAATGAAGAAACGCAACAAAGTCTACTCTGTATGTCCTGATAGTTTATAATGTTTACATGTAACATGGGCATTCTATTGAAAGCCCATGTGTTTACTAATTTCTGGAAGGTAAGTGAAACTCTCATTCGTTACCCAAGCTCTCATTTCTCGCAATCAAAGGAGTTAGAAAAATTGAATTTCAACTGTAGAATGAGATTGTTAGTCTCAGCTGTAAAGTAGTGTTGTCGTGATGTGCCATAATCGTACATAGATGCATCGGCAATTTTCAGTAGTAAACATCGATGCACATCGTGATGTACATCGAGAAAAAGTCAGAGAAAAATGCACTGAAATACCGAGCGCTAATACACTAAAATACCGAACGGAACAAATTAATAAGAGTACGCTGGTTTATCCGGGAACTTCTAGTAACGGTGAAATGAAAGTATTAAAAGTAAATTTTTTAGACTAATGGTTCAGTTCGACGAGCTAAAACAGTTTTAAAGTGAAAGAATATCAGAAAACATTGGAAAATGAAATAAGACATGAGAAAGGTAAGCGATTTGCGTCAAAATAAGATAAGAAACACGGGCTGGTATCGAAATATTTGTCCGCTGTGACGGAGCATGCTATTTTTCATAAGAACACTAAGAATACTTCACGATTTATTTTTTTACTCATATGTTTTGTTACACCATAGAAAATTACTTACTCCATGCAATGGATATATCATTTGCGGGTAACTTTTACTTCTGTTTAAAGTCCAATTACGCTGGGAAGAAAAGCTATTGAAAATGGCGCTGGAGTATCATACTTCAAAATGTACCATTTCTTGTTTAACTTTCTATTGGCACGATATAGTGACACGATAATATTTACACATGGTTTCAGCATAACTAAGAAGGTATAGATGAGATGTTGATGTATTTGGTCTTTTTAATTCTTTTATAAAAAATAATTTTTGATTTTTCTGTCCGCTGTGACGGAGCAGTTGCAAATGTGAACTGTGAAAATGCTCCGTCACTGCGGACAAAAAATATTAATATTATTTTTTATAAAAAAATTAAAAAGACCCCAATGCATTAATATCTCATTAATACATTCAGGGTTATGCTGAAAACATATGTTAATATTATCGTGTCACAATATCATGCCATTAAAAAGTTAAAAAAGAAATGGTACATTTTAGAGTTTGATACTCTGGCGCCGTTTTCAATAGCTTTATTCCTAGCGTTATTGGACTTCAAACAGAAGTGACGGTTACCCGCAAATGATATATCCATTGCATGGAGTAAGGGGAGGCATCAAAAGTTCAATGTCTGATAGGAAACTAAATAAATCTAGTTTTGAGTTGGACCTCCCCCTCCCCCTCAAAACTAAATACAATGAAAGTTGATCGCGGACTTTTCACATGTTTTAGCGACTCAATTTGGACTTTCATGGGGCCAGTACTATAACTTATTTATGATTCTTAAAACATGTGCCAACAACAATAGGCATAATATTCCATGTTGCATGCATCTTGGTGAAGAAGGCATCTGGTAATGTCTTTATTTTTAAACCATTCCAAGGCATTTTGAGTCGAAATTGCGAAAAATTTAAATGTTGAAATTTGTTTTTTTTTTTTTTTTTTTTTTATTCTTCTTTATTCAATTTTAGTACATACAAATTACACATGTAATGACTGCCGAAGTTGAAAAACATTGGTGGCAGTTTTTATTTAACAAACATAGTAAAATTATAAAAAACAAAAAAAACTAAAGGGTGGTGTCAGGTTTTCTGTCTGGGGTGTTTAGGCAATAAGCAGAAAACAAATTAAATAGTTATTTACAGCTGAATACAAAATTGGCAGTAATCTGCAGCACAGCTTGGTTTTCTTCAATATTTAGTTCGTCATTTCCATTTAGTAGAAATTCAATTTTGTTTCGAACATTTGAATCTAGAAAAATTTCAATTGCATTTAGCTCTGAAAGTTTTGCAAGTAGAGTTAGTCTTTCATTGATATGTAGGTTGCAGTGAAGGAAAAAGTGTTCAGTAGTTTGTGGTTTTCCACATTGACAGAGGTCATCCAAAATTCCAGGAAAGTTATGAGCATATTTATGTGATTTTAAAAGAAATCCTACTCTAAGCCTGTTCAAACTAATTTCATAAAATCTATCAATATCAATATTTTGACAATTTGTAAATATCTTTGGTTGGGTTGAGAAGTTTCTTTTGACATGATTTTTAAAGGTGGATATTGTTGGTTGACATCTCAATTCAAGTGGGAGTGAATCCCAAATATTTATGCATGAAAAGATACAGGAATTTCTAAATTTAGCTGATATATTAGTAGGTAAGTGAAAATCAACTGGATTTCTAAGTTGCATATGTAATCTGGTTGGTCTATATTGTTGGAAAATTTCTGATATATAAGATGGCATTTGACCTAAAGATAATTTGTACATAAACGTTGCTATGTGTGATTTACGTCGGTCAACAAGTTTGTCCCAATTTAGTAATTTCAATACCGAATTTGTATTTGAGCCATGTAAACACCCTGATACAATGCATGCAATTCTGTACTGGAGTCTCTCAAGTCGGTCAAGAGTTAATTTGTTACCAGTATGATAAATAATGTCATGAAAGTCAAAATGTGGCCGTATAAATGATTCCGCTATCCTAGAAAGATGTTTACTTTTAAGTTTATGGCTCAATGCACGAAGTGGATTTGTCATTTTTTGAACTTTATTCAATAAGTTTTCAATGTGCACGTCAAAATTTAGAATGTCATCCAGGTGCATACCTAGATGTTTGTGACTATTTACTTTTGGCAGAGTTTCACCATTAAGTGTCAAATCAGGGATATTATTTAAAGTACTTCTTGGTCGTCTGAAAATGAGATCAGCACTCTTTGCTGCTTTAAATGCCATTTTCCAAGTATTTGACCATTCAGAAAGTTTGTTCAAATCATCTTGTAAAAGGTCAATGGAGTTAGGATCATTTTTGGAGTATGGATGATAAAGTGATGTATCATCAGCATAGAGAAAGCAAAGGGAATTTAAATCATCTGGCAAGTCGTTTATATAGATTAAAAATAATAACGGTCCAAGAATTGAGCCCTGAGGGACACCTGCATTTATTTGACCAGGAAGTGAGAAATTTGATTGTATTCCATTTATTGTGACTTTAATTTTTCGATTTGATAGGTACATGGTTATAAGGTTAAGTAGTGACTGTGAAAATCCATATCGTGATAATTTATGCAAAAGTAAATAATGGGGGACGGAATCAAACGCCGCGGTAAGGTCGAGGAAAATTGTACGAACATTATTTTCATTTTCAAGTTCATTGTTTATCTTATGGATGATGGAAATCAGTTGGCCTGTAGTACTATGACCTTTTAAGAACCCAGACTGCAATTTATAAAGTAAGTTTTTAGACAAGAGAAAATTACTTAAATTGTTATATATAACTCTTTCGTAAACTTTTGATATACAGTTGAGCAATGTTATCGGTCTATAATTAGAGCAGTCTGATCTTTTCCCTTTTTTGTAAATCACCGATACATTTCCCTCCTTCCAAGAAGATGGGAAGAAGTCATTTTGTAAAAATTTATTGAAGAGCCTAGATAGTGGTATCTTTAGAGAGTTTGCATTAATTTTGAGCATTTCATTACTAATATTGTCAAGTCCAGGAGCTTTATTGTTTTCTAACGAATGTAAAATTTGAACGATTTCTTCACTGTTAGTTGTAAATTGATGTAAAAGTTGGTCAGTTCTATGATCAAATGGTGGAAGTTGGTCACTTTGCTCTATACTGCTTTTTCCAATGAAATATTCCAAGAAAAGATTTGCTTTTTGAAGACTTGTGACAGCTGATCTATTTAAATTATAATTATATAAAACAGGGATGAGATTACTGAATTTTTTACCCAAAAGATCCTTGATCATTGGCCAATATTCTTTCGAATTAGCAGATTTTTCTTGAGTTTTTTCACAATATTCATTTTCATAATTTGTCTTTTTATTATTCATATGGTCAATAACTAATTTGGATTGTTCTTTAAATTGATTAAAGTGGTCTAAACTTTGAGACTTTTTGAATTTTCTATAGAGACGGTCCCGTTTGTTAATTTCAGTTTTGATTGTATGGTCAAACCAAGGTTGATCATTTGGTCGAATTGTTACCTCTTTATGCGGTATAAACCTGTTGAATATGGATATTAATTTGTCAATGAAGTTTTGAAGAAGCAAATCGAGATCATTTTGATCAAATAACAAATCATCCAGATTTAAATCGTTTATTTCACGCGTCATTGAGACTTTATCAGCATCTTCATAAAACCAAATGGTTTTCTTGTATGATTGATCACGCGGAATTTTGACATTAAGTATTGTTTTGAGAGTAAAGTGGTCGGTGTTTCCTATGGGTGAACATACTTCAAAGTCAGTTACAACCCCAGGGGAATTTGTAATTAAAAGGTCTATACAGGATCTATGTAAGGAAGTAGCCCCTGTTGTCTGGTTTGTTGATGAAGCAACCCTTGTAGCACAGTCAATCAGCTGACTGAGACCGTAATCACACAAAATTTCGTTTAATTCAAGACCTGCTTGATTTTGAATATCATCATTAAACCATTGTCTATTTCGAGCATTAAAATCTCCATTTATAATTAAGTCAACTTCATTTTTCTTAAAGTTTAAAGCTTTTGAAATATTTTGATCGAGATTTTTAAAATAGGTTTTTCGTTCCGCATCTGTTTGAGACGGAGACCTGTAAAAAGTACCATAAAGTATCAGTATGAAATTTGTCGGATAGCAAACTGAAATAGCTTTGACCCCCTCCCCCCCAAACTAGATTTATTTAGTTTTCTATCAGACATTGATCTTTTGATGCCTCCCCTAAGTAATTTTATTTGATATAACGAAACATATGAGTTAAAAAAAAATCGTGAAGCATTCTCAGTGTTTTTATGAAGAATAGCATGCTCCGTCACAACGGACAAATCTTTCGATACCAGCCTGTGAGAAAGGGTGATTTTTAGCAAATTAATTTTTTTTAAAAACATCAATGTTTTGTTTCAGACATCGATGCATCGCCAGAATCAGCTTTGGCGATGTATATTGCAATGTATCGAATAACCGCGACAACACTACTGTAAAGTACTGTGAAGTGCACCCCCCCTTAGCCACAAACACAAAATCCTGGAGTGAGACCGTATCTGTTGCAAGACTAACGCCTGGCGTAACCATCACTATGTTATTCAGTGTTTTTTAAGTAGCGCAAGGATCCTGCCATGACCGTGGTAATGTTATCGTGAAAGCCTGGTATAACCGCGACGATGCTGTATTATATTGCAATGCCTGCCATGACCGTGATAATGTAATATAGTTCTACAAGGCTCGGTATGACCGTGACAATGTAATATAGTACTGCAAGGCGCTGGCATGACCGTGACAATGTAATATAGTATTGCAAGTTCAGGTATGAGAGTGGTAATGTAGAAATTTACGATTAGGACTGCTATAACCGTGACAATGTGTATTGCAAAGCCTGGCATGACCGTGGCAATGTAATATAGTACTGCAAGGCCTGACATGGCCGTGACAATGTAATATAGTATTGCAAGGCTTCGTATGACCGCCGTGGCAATGTGATATAATATTCCACCGTTCGGGTATGAGAGTGGTAATATAGAAATTTATGATTTGCTATAAGTGACCATGACAATGTGTTTTTGAAAACCTGGCATGACCGTGGCAATGTATTATGGGATCGCAAAGCCTGGTATGACCGTGACAATGTAATATAGTATTGCAAGGCCAGGTATGAGGGTGGTAATGTAGAAATTTAGGCTTAGTCCTACTATGACCGTTATAATGTATTGCAATGACTAGTAAATATGTATGACATAATGCCAGGAATATCCTTAACAATTTTATGTGATCCGCATTTCAACTAAACAGTTTAATACTATGATCATGGTGTTTACAGTGCTGATATATAATAATCAAGGGTGCGTTTTCAAACTAAACAGAGTGCTCCTACCAAAATAAATTTGCCTACATACCCCTGAGACTCTTATCTGATAGATAGAATGCACAAATAAAACAAAAGATTTGCTATTATAGGTAAAAAGTTCTCTTGAAATTTCGAAGTGATTTTACCTGTTAATTCTGTCCATTGTCCGCCATTTTGGCGGAAGTTACACTGAAACACAAACTCCATGAAACGAAACGAAATCACTAGAAAAAATATGGCATACATTGTGCGCATGTGCAGCAAAGTTTTAACCAATCAGATTATTTGATTATTTTGCGCACATGAATTATTTGCTTCTGAGCACTTACAAGCTTACCACAATAAACAAACCTGGCAGAGCAGACTACCCTGAGCCTACTTCATTTTGGCGAAATTTCAGCTCAAACTCGTGACAAATTAACTATGCATACGCTGGTGTGAAGCCTTGGAGACACTCATTTTGGTAAATATGATTTATGGTGTATACTTTTCTGCAGTTTGTGGGAGTTTGGGACATTAAATGTTAAAATTCAAGAAAATATGCCAATAATACGACTTATCAATTAATATATACCAGCACTGTAACTACCATAATCATGTCAAAATCAAAATTACTACTATTCATTAATATTCACATTCGCTTATAAACCACAATAAAGGCTACGGTCGCGCCAGGCTTCCACGATAACACTTCCAGGGTCATGACAGGCCTTGCAATATAATACAGCATTGTCACGGTTATACCAGCCTGTCACGGTTATACCAGGCTTACACAATAACACTACCACGGTCATGGCAGGATCCTTGCGCTACTTAAAAACACTTATTAACATGGTGACGGTTGTGGCAGGCGTAAGTCTTGCAATAGATAGCATGTGCCTGGATAGTCATACAAATAACATCATACGAGGGTCAGATTTATATGACTAGTGCCTGGAGTGTTGTTCAATAATATCTCCCGATAAAAACGTTGAATAAATTATTTCTAAGGCAACTAAAATTGACACTTTATGCACTGAGTAACTTACCAATACATTTGAAAAGAAAGGGCTGCTGAAAATTTGTAGTTATACCAAGAATTGTCACAATTTCAGAAATATTCCCATGTAATAATTTCCCTTGCTTTTTGCCAAATTGCAGTGTTGTGAGCAAACTGGAAATTATCACGAATACCAATTTTAGTATATTTATATCTTTAGCTCTAGTAACTGTAAAAATAAATTCATATCGTACATGATTATTGAATAGTGTATGCATGTAGCATAAAATGAATGGAAAAACTAAGTATAAAACCGTACCTTCAATTTTAATCCGAAGAGACGTTTGCTGGCATAAGTAGAAAATCAGGCGGTTAAAATGTTCACGCCGAAAGTCGCCTCGAGAGCCAAACCCTCGCCACTTTTCTCATCCCGTGGCGCAAGATCTGCACAAAACAGATCTAGGAGTAGTATTCTTTTCACCCCTCAGAGGAGGACAGCATATACTCCAAAGTAAGTAGGATAATACTGCCTTTATCTTGGCACTTTCAAAAGTTCCCTATTATCGCCCACTGACTTTCTTTTATTTTTGGCCTAGTGGGAAGTCCTCCATATATTACATATATTATTTCTCAGGTAACGCAGCTTCCATCCAAAATAAAAAATATGTATTTTTAAAATAAATTATTTGTCTAGATCCTGAGACACATAGGGCCTGTAGAAAACACTAAACAGAAAAAGAAAAAAAATATTCATACCTCCAAATCTGCTTTATTGGTCAACGCACCAAATCATAATGGTTGTTCGAAATAAAAATTTAAGGGGACGGAGCGCCAAATCTTGCGAGAATAAAGCAAATCACGCAAAGGCGCGTGATTTTTTCGACCAATCAAATAGCTTGAAATTTACCAAACCGTTTCGTCCAGTGTTTCACAACCCATGACACATGCGCAGCAGAAATTGTCAATTTCTGAGCGGACCTTTCAATGGCCTGGAGAAATTTTACTCACGAGAATTGAGGATTAGTGAACACACATATAGGCATAAGAGGTGAGCGACCCAGTTATTTTTGTGTATAAATGTTTCAAGAATAGCATGATATCAAATAATCTGTACATTATGCTACGATTCATTCAAAAATGGAATCTAGAGGACAGGTGACCATATTTTTTTCATATTTTTTTAATTTCAAGTAACATTACCTGGTGTATATACCTCCTAGATGGAGGACTTCTCACTATCCGTGATTTTTACATCCTTATGAACAAGTGAACATTTGACTGCATACATAGCAGTTATGCTATGTATGCAGTCAAATGTTCACTTGTTCATAAGGATGTAAAAATCACGGATAGTGAGAAGTCCTCCATCTAGGAGGTATATACACCAGGTAATGTTACTTGAAATTAAAAAAATAAAAAATAAAAAAATAAAAAATAACTCATTTTTGTAAAATGCAGTTAATAACTGCATTTTACAAAAATGAGTTATTTTTTATTTAACTATAACACATTCTTGTTATTTCCTTGATATTGTATTTACACAAAAACTTAATTTATCAAGCTCACAGGGTACAACTAGAATATTGTCTACCCCCACACTCACAGAATCCTGGGGTGTCGCATAGATCACAAAAAAGAAAGAGCAGTATGAGACTCACAATCCTTGATTTTCAAACACCTCGTAGGTCTAAAATTCAAATTAATGGTGGCACCCCGTGAATTTGGCAATGACAATTACAAGACAATCAAGTAGTAAGCAACATTATACCATGGACATCAGCACTTGCTCAGACATTCATTTAGGGACAGTACAAGCATAAAAAAGACTGAAAAGTAACAATTCTCAAATTTTTAGTGGCTGGTAATAAGTGATTTACCTTCAAACGCTGTCCGTGCATCATTTTCACTACCATAAACAGAGACACCTCATACTAAATGTACTGCCTGGCTTCACTGGATCACTCCCTATTTATATCCATCTTAATATCGTTAATTAAGTGAATATTTGCTTCATATTTATTGGGAAAGCAAGTTCAGAAATTCTCATTGGTTGATTGAGCATGTGGTCAGCGAGGACCAGTGAGACCATGGCTTTCATAAAACCTGGTTGTTTACATTTTAAAAATAATTTTAATTTGCAAGAATCTGGAGAATTATGCCGAATATCAGTGATTTTAAGAAATTTAAGTCACAATACTATAAAGAAATTAACTCTTTTTGTGTTGTGTCCCGTTCCGAAGCCTTTTGACCAAAAAATCTGTCAAACAACGGGAAACTGTGACATCACAGTAGGCACTAGCCAAACCTTTCTGACAGAGTTATCTACTCCCTCTAATGTAGGCACATTCTTTTATATATCTTCTTTGATAATGATTCAAAAAGGACATGTTGGTTTCAATTTCAATTCAACAACTATTTACACATTGTTTAAATAATATTTTAATTGAACATTTACTAAATTGTAAATGAATCAACAATTCGGAAGGCTACTGTGATGATTTCTAACCAATTTATTGACTAGACTGATCGAGTAATTTAGAAAAAACTTACCATTAATCTATGCTGTCCAACTTTCCCAAATGTGGATCTACATTTATCTTTCACTTTTTCATGCCCACATTTGATTTCAGAAATCAGAGTTTCAATAGATCTCTGCAAGCCTCACATGTGATAGAAGAAACAGCAAACCATAGTGTTGAGAGCTATGGGGCTCCCTTACCTGTCCTTGTCACAGAGGCCTTAACATTAGCAGAACGTGAGTACATTTATACATGGTTGAGAAAGGCTTGATACACTTTTTCATCTATTTTGAACAATTTACACTTGAGGAGTTAAGGCCAAGGAAACAATTATGATTTTTGAGGGCTTTGTATAAAAAACCTCCTACCCACGTACCCTCGTACCCACGTACGTGGGTCCTGACCCAGTCTTTAAAGAGTTAAATCTTTAACATTTTTTAAACATTATTCTATCTCAATGTATGCTTAATTATTGATGAATTTATGTACCCATATGCCTTTATTTCTAGATCGGACATCTGTCTCGTCTTAAAATAAAGCCGGTATTGCATAATGTTCATTTGAGCTATATGAGTGTTGTTTTTGATATATCGAAGCGATTTTTTGTTGATCGGGCAGTCTAATTACAGTGTACAACCAATCTATTGCTTGGCGCAAATTGGCCACATGGGGCATGTGTTGTAAGTGCTGTAGTTTTTGACTCCATAAGCAGAATATGGTCAAACTTTCACAACAAAATTCACATTGAATGACCTGAATGATTCTGGATTGACGAAGTTATTCAACTTTTCATCGGTCCTGTTTTTTAACACCCTGTAGTTTCGATTTTTATCACATATACTTTTTATTCTTTCAAACGATATTACAAGTATTCATTGTTTGCACGACAGATTTGAACTATACGTGTAATTTGTCATGTCTTTTATTTAATTTAACATCAGAATTGGAGATACAAAGTGATAGAGTGATCAATACACACGATCTCAAGGAATAATAAAGGCTGCATTTCTGTTTAACCGTGGCGCAATATTTGAAAAGTAGAAGGATTCGCTATATTCGTTTTTAATCGCTTTATGGCACAATTTAAGGATAATTGTGCGCACTAGTTCAGTGAATCATTTAGATGGAATTAAAAGTTAGAGTTGCCAAACTTATGCAGGGGAGTGTAAGTTTGGTTTTGTAAACTTCGACATTATTCATGGCCGTTTGATCCATAATTAGGTAATATGAAGAGTAGAGTTTTATTTTGACAATGATTTGATGTAAAACTGGTTTGAATGATAAAAGTTCAGCTTTGTAGTTTCTAGCTTTTTGCGCGTAAAACGTGAATACAATGGACAACAACGACACCAAATCTTTGACTAACATACGTTAATAACGTATAATATTCGTAAGAATGAATTCTAATAACATTTGAAATAAACATCTAATAAAATGTGGTGAATTTAATTGGTTGGAAACTCTAAGAAATATATTTTTAAAAAGATGTCAAGTTTTGGACAAGGGTAAACTTCCCGGGACATTTACAATCTGCATGAGGTAACAGGAGGCACGAATTGCACTGAACGAAGGCTAGGAGATTGCTAATCAGCACTGATGTGTTATACAGGTAAGACTGCCCGATTAACAAAAAACATTTCGACATATCAAAAACATAAATCAAATAGCTCAAAAATAATGAACATTTATGCAATTCCGGCTTTATTTTATTTTACTAGAGAGATGTCAGACCTATAAATAAAGGCATATGGATGCATAAATTCATCTATAATTCAGGATAAACTGAGATTGAATAATGTTTTAAACATTTAAAAATTTAACTCTTTAAAGACTGGGTTAGGACCCACGTACGTGGGTACGAGGGTACGTGGGTAGGAGGTTTTTTATACAAAGCCATTTTTGAGAGAATTTGAGTACATTTATACATGGTTGAGATTGGCTTCTCAATGGAGTTGAACAATTTTAATAATGATTTGTTTTAAGAGAACACCAACTGATACATTTTTCATCTATTTTGAACAATTTACACTCGAGGAGTTAAGGCCAAGGAAACAAATATGACTTTTGAAAGAATTTGGTATCAGTGCAAAGTATGGAGAATTGACTCTCTGTGTTATAAATAATTTGCTTTGAAACAGATGCAGTTGGAAACAGGCATCGAACAATAGATGTCCTTAATAAGAATTAAACCTACAGCACCATAGCAAGGGATATCTGATTAAGTCATGTGCACCTTGGAAAGAATGTTAAGGATTTGAAAGAATTGAGGAGTTCATCATCAATATTCATCTTAAAATTATATCTTCATGAATTTTACTCTTTTTTGATTATTGTGATGTCATATGGTCAATTTTGAATGAAAAACAGTTGTCTTTATTCTAAAAAATAATTTGAAAATCCTTCTTAAAATTTGATCAGTATGATCCTTTATGTTTTAGGTGAAACCAAGACAAGTGTTCATGTCGATCCATCTGGCTGGGCATGGCTTGTGTCTGGTCGTAAATTGTTTGTGTGGCGCTACAAAACATCAAGCAGTGGTAAGAGTGTTCTCTGTAAACAGCTGACTCTCCCACCGAGTGATCTTGACCATCAGGCAGGGCTCGTGAATGTTGTCGCAGCACAAGAGGACCACCAAGCAACAAGCTGTATTGCAGTCTCTGCAGAGGGGATCATACGCTACTGGGCTAATATCACACATGAGGGCTCCTTTGTTGAGATAAGTGCTGATTTAAAAGGTGAGGAATGCGTTTCATTGACGAATCTCCAGCCACATGGATCTATTCTCGCAACAACTACCAGCACCCTGGTCCAGGTAGTTCCAGCACCTTCCCAGAATGCTGTGACATGCCGAACTGTAATGGCTCCTCAGGGAATGCTTGCAGGATTTGGGAGACGTATGTCTTCCTTCATATTTGGATCATTGCCAGCACAGTCCACTGGTGCTCTGCTTCAGACTGTATTGGCAGGTAAGATTACATGTTCAATTACAAGTATTATACAGTACAGAAAAACCTCTGTACAGTTAACATCTATGGACCCACAAAAATGTATTCACTGTAGGTAGGTGTTCACCAGAGAAAGGGTAATTTATACTAAGGTCATTTGAGTATGTGTAAAGGAAGGGTGTCCTCTAGAGACAGGTTTTCACTTGAGAGATGTGTTCACTAACTTAAAGACTTATTGTTGTTGCTATGTGTCACATGATAAGACATCAATACATTTGTATCACATACTCGTACTATGTTTTCATGCAAACTATAGAATTTGCATTATATTCAAGGTGCATAACAAGAGGTTCACAGAATCATAGTTAGATATTCTTTATTGTACTTTCAGGTCATGTGCTACATTCATCAGGTTTTTCATGTTCTGTATGTTTACATTATAGGTGAGGTACTCGAGGATCACAGTCAGGCATTCTATGTACTGTCTGGCCATGTGCTACAGAAATGGATCCTCCTGGGCCAGGCTGAGAGACTCGTATACCAATGTGAAGTCCAGAGAATCTTCAGAGAGTGTCTCTCAGAGACAATATGGGGCCAGGATGCCTCCCACCTCCCTGGTCTAAAGTTATGGATGCTAGACCTGCAATTAACAAGAGATGGAGTCATTGTGCTTGGTGCAGGGACCAACACAGAGTCCCCAGAGCAACTGATCTACTATGCCACAGGGAAACTAGCTCATAGTGATCAAATTCCTGAGAGTTTTCAATCATTCCAAGTGTCTGCATTCACTCAGCCATATCATGAAGATGATGAGAATATGCTCCTTGACTGCCATCTGTTGGTGCCCGATGGTACTACAGAAGCTACCTATTTATATAATGAATCAGTTGTTATCTGTCCAGCTAGCCAGGCAGGCTCTCAGGTGCCTGACAAGGTTGACTTCCAGATGAGAGGAGACAGAGTGCTGGGAGCAGGTTAGTTTTATCTTTCATCACCACAAGTTGTGACATACAAGTATTGTTAAATTTCCAACCTTTTTGTGGATGATGTTTGGTGGTTGGTGTTCAGGGTTTGGTGGTTGGTGTCTGTTTGGAGTCTATTTCAAATGGCAGGTAGTGACATTTAGCATGTTAATGCCTTGTATAATTATGGCATATTTAGTGGTGTCAGTGAACTCAGCAATTTTATTTTATGATCCCATACCAGGCCAATAATAGCTAAAATGCTAGCATTTTAAAAGCTGAGAATTCATGAATACATTTGTTTTATATTTGAACAATTTTTGAAAAGGGTTGTCAAAACTTATTCGGAGTATTGATTTTCTTAAAAACGCAAACAAAAATTTTTGTTTACTATATCTATTATCCATTTGAACTTTTTAGTGAGAGGAAGCAGGTATATGTTAATGCATACCTCTTCCCATTAAATGTTGATATACAGAATATATACCCACTATTACGACATTTCACCACATTTTTTATTGATGTATTATTTACCAGGAATATGTGACAAGATGGGACTATTTTTCTCCAGTGTCCATGGTTTGGTTTCCATAAGCTCAACAGCTAAACTTGATCAAAGGTAAGAAAATGCATTCTCTAGGTATGTCCCAATTTACTACACAGCACAATAAGATCTTCATTTAAATTAAGATCATTTAAATTCAACATGATTTTCGTAATCTCAACTGAGAGCAGTAGTTGGTTGCCATATGATACAACCCTGATAAATGTTACATGCAGTGGACAAAATACACTTTATTGCATGCAACGAGGCATTATGTGTGCTACAAACTATTATGTTTGTTTTTTTATTTTTTTTATTGTACAGTACTGTGTATGATATATTTTTATTACATTTTTTATTGCGATGCTCTCATACATCTCATTTCCTTTCAAACTGTTACCTTAATGCATAATATACCTGCTACTACTATATATGTAATGGTTTAAGATCAGAACTACTTACAATTATTGTTTTCAAATAGAAGCATATACTTCTTTACTCAATACAATTAATATTTTGCAAATTCAGTTAATGTATCAATCTAATTGTGCATTTTTAATCTTGCTATGAACATTTTACTTGATTTTACATTCATACTCTTTCAATGTCACCTTTCAGATTCAAAGGCATTATGTCATTCATGCTAGATAACTCTATTCAGACATTGGTCCACATAAATTAACATGAAATTTTTTTTATAAAATTTATTGATATTACGATATACATGTACTGAGAATAACATTTTTATTACATCTTTATGTCAAAGCTCATACGCTTTATATCTTATGGTGCTTTATTATAGCACCATAACAATCTCATTCTTCTTTACCTGTATAGTATGTATACCTGCTTCCGCCAGGTAAATGTTGCATAATTTGCTACTATTAACTATCAAATATACCTGTATTGTTTTTACTGTAGATTGGGTTGATTTGGCGCTAATTAATTTTGCCATTTTTAGCATATATTGGCAGCTATTTAATTTTGGAGAACACTTGGGCTTGGACATTCCCCTGATGCCACAACTTCCATATACACTGGAACAAAATACATAGTGTTACACTTTTTCCTTCAATACAACTACCATTTCTTGTAATTTATTGTTCAAGCAACTCCCCTGAGCCAATTTAGAAATGATATGTTCTGATTATCACCCTTATTCTTTCAGATTTGCGGCTTGCTTTTTTTGTTATTCTTTTTGTCGATATATCCTAATAATATTTCATTGTCTGTCAAGTCCATTATTTTGTTATTGTTGTTTATTGCTTTCCATCAGTCTTTAAATTGTTTCCAAATATCTTTTGTGACTCTGTACTTCAGGAGCATGTGTTTTTGTGTTTCATTACACCAATGGCATGCATCACTTTGTTTTACCTTCATCACTTTTAATTTGTAATTACAGATTAAACCTACAGCCCAGTCCTTTCATTAAAATTTGATACTTGAACATCCAGAGTTTGGTGTCATCGAGTGACATTTCTTGCTAATCTGTTTAATCTCTTCAATATTAGATTCAATCCATTTAAGAGATGGGTTTTTTCCTGTTTCCTTTTTGAGTAGAATGTTGATATCTTCATGATAGCTGATTTGGTTTAATAATTACTTAACATCTTTATATGCTGCATTTTTCTTCTCTTTGAGTTTAAGTACTTGTTATTCTCTACTTTTAGTCTGAACGACTCCTCATTCTTATATGATCCAGTTAGCAGACCAGATGTAAGTAAAACTTACCTTGTATTGTTATATTTTACAATTTAAATAGAAGAAAAAATAAATAGGAATTGAGCTAATGCTAATTTAAAAGAGGTTCCCTCAAACTATGACATTTGAAATGATTATCAGTAGATGATTAATATGATTATGTGTGTTTTGGAGAAATTTTTCAACTAAAATAATAATTATTCACAAATATGTCATGCCACCAAGAGCAAACGATATACTGTTTGTTCAGTACCATATCACCTTAGTAAATCACAGTCCTGTTACTTTTGGAACACCCTGTATGTTAATCTCATCAGTTTTACTTTACCAAAAATTCCTATGTTTCAGTCTGCATTGGCCTTTACTCCTGCCCAGGTTGATGAATTGAGCCAGAGTGAAGACAAGTCTGCCCGCCTTAAAGCAGCATTCTTACACGCCTGTAGGGGTTCACTGGTATGTAACACTTATACAGTAAAACCTGTGTACAGTGAACATCTATCGAGCCACAAAAATATATATGTTCACTGTAGTTAGGTGTTCAATATAGAGAGGGGATTTTATACAGAGGTCAGTGGAGTAAATGTCTTGAAGTAATGTTCATTAGACACATGTGTTCATGAGAGAGAGGTATTCATTAAGAATGGTTTAAATATTTAGGAATCGAGCTCTAGATCTTGTTATACTGTTTTGGGATCAGGTCTGTTAACCTTAAAGGATGTATGCTGGTACAATTTGTCATTTATACATTTCCCATTTGATTTTAGAATAGACACTTGTCAAGAAGTTAAGCCATCAGTCAATATGACAATTTCCTTGGTCAGTCCCATACTATAAAAATTGAAAGGGAAGTCTGTTGTTGGACTTAGGCAGGACATAAATGAGAGTAAAATTGAATTTTCAAAATCTTAAACTTGTACTTTTAACTTGTCTGTAGTCTTTGTTGTCCCTTTAAACAACTGGTTCAAACTACTGTACACACTTTCCTATATTTGTGCCTTATTCTGTTGATTTAATGCAGGCACAAGCCCAGACTATAGTTGATGAGCTGTTCCCTGTGAGTCAAGGAATGGAGCTTCCTAGTTCCCCACTTAACACAATGGTGGCAGCACTGAGCAGGGAACTGATTGATGATTTTCCAGCTTCTGATCCTCGTTGGGCTGAGACAGTTCCACATGGTAATCATAATATAATGTACTAGTATTATATAAAATTCATTAACGTTAGATCTTGAAATCTGTTTAATAAGTCAAATATTCTACACCATTATACACAAATTAGATTATTACGAGTAAAGTTAAGCAAGTGGGCGCAGTACCTACTTGAAATTTTAATAGTCATAGGCAAATGCACCTACCTGAGAATCCATTCGTACCCACTTGAAAATGAAAAAAAAATTCTGTCTGAGTTGTGAAAATGAGAATTTCGCACCCACTTGAGAGAAAAAATCCTGTTTTTGTTTGTTTTTAGACAGTGGAGGTTCCAGTTCTGGTTCACTGATCATCCTTCACCAGTTAGAGGACAAACAAAGGGCACATGAGTATCTAATAACATTCCTCACCAATGTGGGACTCTGGGATAAGGTAAGCACACAGGGCACAGGCCTATAGCCAGCTTTTGCCAAGGGAGGGTTCACTTTTCAAATAATTCCAGGGGAGTTCACTAAGAGGACAAACAAAGGGCACATGAGTATCTAATAACATTCCTCACCAATGTGGAACTCTGGGATAGGGTAAGTGCAAAGGGCACAGGCCTATAGCCAGCTTTTGCCAAGGGAGGGTTCACTTTTCAAATAATTCCAGGGGAGTTCACTAAGAGGACAAACAAAGGGCACGTGAGTATCTTATAACATTCCTCACCAATGTGGGACTCTGGGATAGGGTAAGAACAAAGGGCACAGGCCTATAGCCAGCTTTTGCCAAGGGAGGGTTCATTTTTCAAATAATTCCAGGGGAGTTCACTTAGAGGACAAACAAAGGGCAGATGAGTATCTAATAACATTCCTCACCAATGTGGGACTCTGGGATAGGGTAAGTACAAAGGGCACAGGCCTATAGCCAGCTTTTGCCAAGGGAGGGTTCACTTTTCAAATAATTCCATGGGAGTTCACTTAGAGGACAAACAAAGGGTACGTGAATATCTAACTAATAACATTTCTCACCAATGTGGGACTCTGGGATAGGGTAAGTACAAAGGGCACAGTCCTATAGTCAGCCAAGGGAGGTTCACTTTTCAAATAATTCCAGGGGACTTCACATTTGACAACTTTGGCTAAAAAATCACAGGAAAAGTGTTCAGAATGATAAAAAGACTGCATGATTTTTTGGCCAGGGGGTTTTGTTCACCCCCTGGCTACAGCCCTGTACAGTGTACATGTGCATGTTTTTTTTCACTCAACTTTTCAACTCCCTATTCAAAATTTGATGTATCATTTGATTTATAATCTCTTGGCTGTTTTTCACAACTCCAGGGTTGTTCAGAATGGATGATAAATGACTGTTGAAACCTTTTTTTTATTTTGTTTAAATTTTCAGCTACATGTTTGGCCATTATTTATTCATTAAAACACCAGCCTTAATAATTGAAAGTGATTTACTAGCACAGTTTAGCTAATATATATTTTACAACTGATACCCAGGTTATACAAAGAAAACAGAAATAAGGGAAAACATTGTGTGAAAAAAATATGATAAATTGTATGATAATGATTGTTCAAGTACAGTAGATGCTTATGCAGGTTAAAATGTTCAGACTAGATAGTAGAACCTAATAGGACAACTAAAATTTCAATAATTGGCATTCTCTAGTTAAATCTGTCAAAAGTTTTTTGTTAGTCGTGTTGTATAGCAATTAGATACCCAAGGAATAGGATATGTTTTTTCTCTAATCCTGAATAAAATATCGATTCTTTGTGAGTTTTTGATTTTTCCAATTTTCCTTCATTTTTGGATCACTTAATCTAATGACATCTGTATTGTCATTGGCTTATATTGTGCTGATACATTTCATTTTATGTGAATATAAAAACATACACCTTTGCTCAATTTTCCATCAAAATGGCCAGCAGCAGAAAACCTCCTAAATAGCTTTGGCCAGCAATGAGTTAATCTTACATGGCCAGCAATAAGTTAATCTTCCATGGCCAGCAATGAGTTAATCTTCCCTGGCCAGCAGTGGGTTAATCTTCCATGGCCAGCAATGGGTTAATCTTCCATGGCCAGCAATGGGTTAATCTTTCATGGCCAGCAATGAGTTCATCTTCTATGGCCAGCAATGAATTAATCTTCCATGGCCAGCAATGAGTTAATCTTCCATGGCCAGCAATGAGTTAATCTTCCATGGCAAGCAATGAATTAATCTTCCATGGCCAGCAATGAATTAATCTTCCATGGCCAGCAATGAGTTAATCTTCCATGGCCAGCAATGAATTAATCTTCCAAGGCCAGCAATGAATTAATCGTCCATGGCCAGCAATGAGTTAATCTTCCATGGCCAGCAATGAATTAATCTTCCATGGCCAGCAATGAGTTAATCTTCCATGGCCAGCAATGAGTTAATCTTCCATGGCCAGCAATGAATTAATCTTCTATGGCCAGCAATGAATTAATCTTCCATGGCCAGCAATGAGTTAATCTTCCATGGCCAGCAATGAGTTAATCTTCCATGGCCAGCAATGAATTAATCTTCCATGGCCAGCAATGAGTTAATCTTCCATGGCCAGGAATGAGTTAATGTTCCATGGCCAGGAATGAGTTAATCTTCCATGGCCAGCAATGAGTTAAACTTCCATGACCAGCAATGAATTAATCTTCCATGGCCAGCAATGAGTTAATCTTCCATGGCCAGGAATGAGTTAATCTTCCATGGCCAGGAATGAATTAATCTTCCATGGCCAGCAATGAGTTAATCTTCCATGGCCAGCAATGAATTAATCTTCCATGGCCAGCAATGAGTTAATCTTCCATGGCCAGGAATGAGTTAATCTTCCATGGCCAGCAATGAGTTAATCTTCCATGGCCAGGAATGAGTTAATCTTCCATGGTCTGCCATGTTATCTGCCATGAATGTGCCACTCGGTGGTAAAACTACCTCCTGGCACCTAGGTTATTGCCCATTTTATATTAAATATTATATTGGTTGTTTTTTCACACATATTTTCCCCTATTACAGGAGAAAAATAACAATTTTACATAACAATTTTTTCAAATAAATATAATTCAACATCCATCGCATCATATTTGATCAATAAACATTTTATACATTAATGGCCATGCATACATACATTGATTGGAATTAAATGAGGCCAAATGTATTATTGCACTCTCTCAGCAGTAACTGTTATTGATTTTCATAAAATGCATCGTTATTCAACCATTGACCTGAACTCAGTGAAGGCCAAGCGTGCAAAGATGAGATAGATATGACATTTATTTATTATATACAGGATGCTATTATATAGGGGTGAAACTATAATAAATATTTGCCGATATATTGTGATAACAATGGTATAATAGGGGAGTATATTGAAATAGTATACTGTAACTATGTTATTTCTATTCAAACATCCTGTGACGATTATCCTGTCATATATTTGTCATAAATCATACAATTCCAGTGTCTTTGTGATGATTTTATATGTTGAAAAGGCTGACTAAAAAACAGCTGTTAATAGTAGTAATTTTTTAATGTTAAGCCATTTATATCTCTGGATAATACTCATAATAATTCCTTAGGGAGTTCTACATCCTATACTACTATATTGCTTTATACATGTACTTCTAATTCCAAGTTCTAATTATCATAATATCAATAATTGTATTGGAATATTTATTTTATCAGTGGAGATAAAATAATTTATAAGATACCAAAAAACAGAACCCACAAATCTTTGAATGAAGGATTAGGGTTCTGCTTTATGGGTTACCTTGTAATTTTACGTGTATGTTATTGCTAGTTGTCCACCATAAACATGCGGGATCAGCCAATGAGAGCACAGCTGCTTATGTGTGAACATGCAGAGAAGATTGTAGCTGCTATCACATTACGGAATATTCATTCAGCGTAAGTCAATAATGAAAATGAATTATGTGTTACATATAAAATCCACCACCACTTGTACAAAGATAATTATAGGATATCCTATGATTTTGAGGAATATCATTTTTATCTACGAGGTGATATTGATATTTGCACGAGAGAGCGAAGCGAACGAGTGCATATATCAATATCACCGAGTAGATTAAAATGATATTCTGAAAAAAATCATAGGATGTTCTTATTATCCTACACTTACAAGGAGTGTACTAAATGTATAATATCATTGTAAAATGAATTTCATGCCAAATAGAGTCAATTTGGCGGGAAATCAACAAGCGGAGTATATCGTCACAATATCCTCCGCATATTGGGTTTTCCGGAGTATATCGTCATGATATCCTCTGCCCGGAGTATATCGTTACGATATCCTCCGGATATTCATTTTGCCAATAAATATCAAATTTATTTTTTCATGTTATTATACATTTAGTACACTAAGTGTAGGATAATATATCATTACCATTTGTAATTCAAACATATTTGATTCTTTATTATATTTGCTCTTAAACAACAAAGCGTAGTGATATTTACTCTAAAGCTAATAATGAACTACAATATGATAGTTATCTATCAATGCATGATGCAATGTGCTGGTAATTACAAAAAATAATTGATAATTTTGCTTTAAGAGGTAGTATGTCAATATTTAAAGAGACACTGTCATTTATTAGAAACAATTGGTAGGCCTGCTCTTTGTGATGTTATATTAGATCCTATATATGATTCTTTTTTTTTTAAATCTCCCATTCCAACTCTTATGTTACCAAATATTGATTTATGGAAATTAATACTAGATGGTAAAGACTTTAATGATCTTTAGGTTTATGAATTCCCAGGTTGCTGAAATTTTATTATTAATCCTTTATTACATATCAATAATCGTTTATTACATATTTTATGTATACATGACACAGTATCTGTTAAAAAAATCCACAATGAAAAATAGTGAATGTAATTTTAAAAATGTTGTTAAATCATTAAAGCATCTGAAACCTGAAATATGTATATCAATATTGCCTCTTTTAATCAATTCGTTTTGTTGATAGGAATCCTGGTTTGGTGGATGCAGCAATCAGGCATGTGCTTGAGGGTAGGGGGGACAGTGTACCACCCCCAGGCCTGGCCCCCCAGGATCTCTTTTACAGAGAGGTAGGGCAGTTAACAGTACAATCAACAAGTAGCAATAAAACATGTACACAAATGAAAATAATCTGTAACTTGTGTAATTCATATATAGAAACCAAGAAACACAATAGCAGGGGTTTCACTAGAATTTCTCATAGGCTAAATAATTGAGAACAACGGGCAAAATTAATGGAAATCATAAATCATGGAAAAGTTAAAAAGTCCCTGAAAACAACAGGCAATTTTGTCAAAACAACTGGTGAAAATTGCCTGCTGCTAATGAAACCCCTGCAATAGGGATAATTCAAAAAACTATAATTATAATCACTAAAATTGTTTTAAAGTGTATGTGACAAAATCAACAAAGAGTAACCTAGTAACATATAATATGTGTTTGTAGAAAACTGTGTAACAAACATCCTTTGATTATTTCATTTTATCAGGTGTCGCGGATAGATGACATATTGGAGTCATTGATGGTTGTTCTGCAGGAAACCCTTTCCACAAATATATCCCCACAGGATACAATCAAAATGATTTCTGGTGTTAACACGATCTTAGTGGTAAGTATTCAATATTCTATGCCTGTTGGGTGTTTATCACAATAATACCTTTTTATGTCAAGGTCATGCCCATCTCTTTATTTTGCACAACCTTTCAATTTTATATGATCGTTTAAAGCAAGTGAAAAACTGTTTAATGAATCATTTGAAATAACAGAGGTTAAATGCAATTGATTATTATCAAAGTATGTAATACCATGGTACATTGCACAATGCTTTATCATAAATCTAAGACATATATATTTCAGGGAATGTTACATGATGCCTGGCAATACAGACAAGGCAAAGCCCAGCTGAACCTGTCAAACGCAAGAGGGCCTCCATTTATTCCATGGACAGCATCACTTGGACCTAATGGAATCAGGGCCCTTGTTTCAAAACAGGTGAATATAATAATCTTAAGATACTCACCACCAAGTACTATATGATATTCTCAATAAGATATTGTTAAAATGCTCCATGACAAAGCAATTTAATACACCTGCTATATATTATATTAAATCTAACCATTTTATTTCAGCACAACACGACATGTAGTGCTGGATTAGGAAGTAGTCGGGATGCCCAGACAGAAGGGGAACTTTTCCACCAGTTACTGACTCTGACAGATGTACAGTTAGATGGATACCTATCTCAGGTAAACCCATTTATTATGTGATGTTGCTTTCATGGACTCGCTTGGTTATACTCTACTATTCACAATGGGATATTCGAAAAATGGAACAGAAGTATAACATTTGAAGTTCACTTTTAAAGGTGTTCAGTCACTTAAAACTGATTTCATAAACTGTGTTTACCACTAATAACACCCAGTGTACAAAACACTCAATCAGCCTGGTGCCGGCCGATGGATCGGAGCAAATGTGACACAGGCATTACCACAAATAATACCCAGTGTATCAGCGGGGAATGTTCTCAGTAATTATAGTCGCCTTGCATTACATCTTATTGATGCATCTCTGATTGATGTAGTCATGACAAGGAAACTTACAGCTATAATGTACTTGTGTTTTTTAAATAGACACAAGTGGTGACATATTGTTATAGTCTCCAACTTTTTTTGTGGACAATGTTTGTGTTCGGTTTTCTGCAGTTGTTGTTCAAAAGAATCCAGTATAAGTTGCTAGTAGGATTATTTTATCAGGCCGTTACATATTATAAAACCATTGATTCGTGGTTTATTATTCCAATGCATATTTCTCCAATACAGGTGAATACAACAAACCCATTGTCAGGTGACTACCCAGAGATCTTAGCTGCCTACGAATCTGAGAGAGCCAAGCTGATTGCTCCATTCTGTAAGCTTCATACATAATGTCATCATTCTCTAAATCTAGACTGCTTGAGAGATCTAAGTAAAAATAATAAAATACTACCAAAATATAAATACCCAATTCCAATAGTTAAATTTTACTTCTTTAAAAGATACACTTGCACTGTTTGAGATAGAGATAATCCTTTAGACTTAATCAGTCAAAGTAACATTTACTGGATTTTATGCTTTCATAAGAACATGGTATTCACTTCTATTCATACAGATATTTTCATTAAGGCTATGACAGCTACTTTCGGGATCACTAAGATCTTTGCATCATCAAAACTGAATATACATTTCTCCTATTCAGAGCCAAATGTACTGACTCAAGGTAAAATATAAAGTAAATAGAAAACAGATGTGTTAATCTGAAAACATAGGATCAAATCCTATGCTAAGGGCTGATGTGAAAAAGACACTCCACCCTGGTGGGAATCGAACCCACAACCTCCCGATTACATGTCAGGTGCTCAGATGTGTATTATGTAGTATCCGAAGTTGAAGATTGAAAGTGTTGATATTGCAGTGAAACATGGTCAGTATGAGAGAGCAGCATCATTGGCTGAGAAATACTTGGACTTTCCCAGCCTTATGGAGATATGTGAAAAGACAGACACCCAAGATAGGCTTCAGAGATATATGGTTCAGTTTCAAGATAAGGTAAAATCTCAGTCAATAATCATAGCTTTGGTGTTGCTATATAGCTGGATGTCATATGGAATGAAAGGGGGTTTGGTACCCACCAGGTTTAACAAGTGGTGTTTGGTACCATATTGTAGGAAAATATGTCAGCTTAATTACTGGCTTACTGGTTAAGCAAAAAACTTTTTATCTTCAAAGAATGCCCTGATTTAGTTCACTACTCAATAACCCAGTTCTCTTACTTCACCTTATTGTTCATTGTTTTTAGGGGTTTGCTGATTTTGTCTTCAAATGGTACAGAGATGAAGGCAAGAAAGGGAAGCTTCTCTCCCAGCCATTGGGCAGTAATGAGCAACTGGGGCAGTTCCTTAGGTCTGATGAGAACCAGTACCTCAGCTGGCTTCATGATATTCACACTAGCAATTTATACCAGGTATGATGGATTGATGAATTATTGAATACAATTTATAACATTATAGTGAATAAAAAAATACATAAATGTGGCAGCATTTTCTTTCAAGAATGCAATCCCTGGCCAGTCAGTGATGATATATGTCTTTTCATAACCAAATGTTTGCAAATATGACATTTTTGTGATTGTACAGTTGGCTTAATAAAGACTAAACAATTTTAAGAAATATGTAATCAAGTTGCATGTAACACAAATGGAAGGTTTAAGTGCTGTATACTGTAGGGGTATCCATTAACAACAGGCAACAGTTAATTTTCTTCTGTTTTGTTTTACAAAAATCACCTGTTGTTTTGAGGAATTGTGCATACTTTCTGTTTTAAATATCACAATTATTAACTTTGTCTATAATCGTAACTTCTAAAGAAACCCCTAAGTAGATTTTTGCATCGTCAGATTTTCACAAATTCTTTTTCAAATTACAGGCTCACCAGACTCTAAAGGAATTGGCTCTCAGTGAAACTGAATCAGCCTCAAAGAAAAAGGTAAGTTTATAAATACAATATGAGACTTATTATTGTTAATAAAAAAATGTCGAAAGCATTTGAATGAATAAATGAGGTTGTCTTGATTTGTTTGGTATCCGGCCACTATTCCCTTTAAAATACAAGATGTTTTTTTGTGTTTACAACTCTGTAGGTTGTATTTTTTGCTATGAATTACCTCTAGTTTAGGAGGCAAATATGCAGTCATGATTGATCACCATAGTTTGATAAATAGTTTGAAAAGTTGATATTCTATTTTACAGACCTTACTAAGTCTAGGTAAACTGGCAGCTCTTGCATCAGATGAGCCCCCTCCCTCTGTTCAGGATGAAATTGAAGGTAAAATTCAAAATGTCAGATATTCGAAATTGTGTTTTGAATGTACATCCTCTAAAACACAGGCCTTCAAAACTCATATCATAGGATGGAATGTGGTGGATGATATCTGGAGCCCAATGCAGTCTGAGGATGTGAATGTTGAAATATTTCAAATTCTATATTGTATTGCATATGTTGAGGATGGACAGTTAGATTGACAAATTGATCTCACAAGATTAGATTTTAAATCGGTCAAAGATAACAAACAGCGCCATCTTAATTGGCAATTGTTATAGTTAAATGTCATTGTTTCATCTACCTTACCTTAGTTGAAATATATTTAGTTAGATAAGACCTTAATAAATCTGTCCCCCTTTTGTTAATGGAAGAAAACCAGAGTAATTGATAATTAGGAATAATTAATTATATTTTGCATGATTAACTAGATTGTCCTATACTTATTTATATTATATTATGTCAAGTATATTATGTCAACATCAGAACATTTTGTTTTAGTCTCCAATTTTTTGTGGACAGTGTTCGGTAGTTGGTTTTCAACATCTGTAACAAACGGCAGATGGTGACATTCTGTATGTTAATGCCTTGTTGAGTCTATCTTCTAGTATTCAATAATATTCTATATTCCAGGGTTAAACGATGAGCTTGAGTTGATTCTTCACCAAGAGATGTTACCTGAAACAGTCGTACAAGTAAACAAAGATAATTATTCATACATTTCAATTAACAAGCAACCCTTGTGTTTTATACTTCAATTTAGTACTCCACTATTAAAAATCAAACGAACAATCAAATGCGATCAATGGTTTAACCTTAAAATATAAAAATAAAATAAAAAATAAAAAAATAAAAATAGTTTAACCTTACATGTATTTAAACCAATTCTGAATTATTGTTATGTCACCACCACAAGTGTTTTAGTCTCAAACTTTTTTTGTGGATGGTGTTCATCATTTGACAGTCAACGTTCGGCGTCTATAACAAATGGAAGGTGGTGACATATTGCATGTTAATGCCTTGTCTTACATCATGTATTGTGATTCATTGTAACCTGATGCAATTTAATTCTACGAAATGCAATAATAATCAATGTAACATCACATGATATAATCCTATGTATTGTTTTCTCTTCTAGGGTCTTGGAATGGACCCCGAAGACATGAGGGTACTACCTCCTAAAGAACTCATTGAGGTAAAATATTTGTATGAATCTTAGTAGCTATTTGTATAGCCCTCTCTTTGCTGTGCATTAAATGTACAAGGTATACCTTTCATTATAAATGTATAAACATCCTTGGTAATATTGAGGTTGGAGTGAACATGACATGAAAAAACTGGGATGTAAAACTCATTACACTTTGGATCCTTTACCATTTAAATTATATATGTTGTATTTCAGGTATGCTATTGAGGGACATCCTTCTAAGCAGGTATCCAGAATCCGTACCTCCTTCTTCCCCCTGCTGTAACCAATTTGGAAGCGCCCGATTAAACTGAATCACGTGATCTGATTATGCGCAGTGACTTATACATGATTTCTATCACAGTGTTGTGACAGCCGATCAGATTGCGAGTTCTTAATCGGGGAAATGGTAACTGCTTATAGCAGGGGGTAAAAAGAAAGAACATATTCTGGATTTTGAAGCCCTGTGATCAGAGGATGATTGAGGGAGCGTATGCAGTAATGTGTATGTTGTATTTCTATTTCAGGTGTATGTGAGTGAGACTAACTGTGAGGCCAATGTTGTATTTCAGTTATGCTATTGAGGAAGCCTATATGCAGTAATGTGTATGTTGTATTTCTATTTCAGGTGTATGTGAGTGAGGCTAACTGTGAGGCCAATGTTGTATTTCAGTTATGCTATTGAGGAAGCGTATGCAGTAATGTGTATGTTGTATTTCTATTTCAGGTGTATGTGAGTGAGGCTAACTGTGAGGCCAATGTTGTATTTCAGTTATGCTATTGAGGAAGCGTATGCAGTAATGTGTATGTTGTATTTCTATTTCAGGTGTATGTGAGTGAGGCTAACTGTGAGGCCAATGTTGTGTTTCAGTTATGCTATTGAGGAAGCGTATGCAGTAATGTGTATGTTGTATTTCTATTTCAGGTGTATGTGAGTGAGGCTAACTGTGAGGCCAATGAGTTTGACTTCAAGAAGGCACTTGATCTGCTACATTATGTGGATAGGGTAAGTCATAGAATATCCAGCATTAACAATTCAATTCAGTTGTTAACTTTTAAAATAATACAACTCAAAATATTGATGCTATCATTACCAAAAATCAAGCATACTTTAGGCGTGATAAAAAAAAGATGTCAATAATTGTTTTTCGATAATTACCAAATGGGGAAATAGATATACAGAATACAGATGTAATATTATGCCTACCATCTATATTTTGATGCAAAGTGCATTGTTAAGTGAACAGTGTAGGACATTAAATGACAGATCTCAATGCTCCAGTATGAAGGAGTTCCAGCAGGACTTAACCAAATAACTGCATAAATGTGCTTCAATAAATCTTCCATTTTTGTAAAGCATTAGTGATACACATATTATATTTCAGTATCGTAAGGATGTGAATTTAGTAGGAAATTATTTAAGGTGATACAATATACCATTTGGAATTTGCTTAGTGCTTAAATTCCATTTTTTATGAAGTTATCCCTTAACGATTTGATTTTTTTCGACTTTATAAAATGCAATAATTTTCATGAATTCTTGTGACAACCAAAATGTTCATATTTGTGTCTATACTGTACCCATTCTCCCCAATTTTACAGGAGGAGCCAGATTATGAGGCTCTGCGGCTCCATGTCTGGTGCCAGGCTCTACTGCGAGACAGACAAACTTGGGAAGATGTACAAGAGGATGATCCTTTAGAGAAAAACAGGGACACAATTTTCTTCAAAACAGTTGAACTGGCATACACAGAAGGTACAAATTATTGTAACTCTAAGGCATTCCTTATCATTATTATCATTTTATATTTTACATTTGAACATGACTGTATTTTCGCCTTCTATAAACTGTTGAGGTACAGAAAACGTTTGTGCCTAGCCCTGCTCATATAGATTTGTTGATAAAACACCTGCTCTTCCGTCTATATTTCTTAATTTAATCTTTGTTGACTTAATTTATCTATGTTATAATGTACGAGTCTAAACAGAGAGATATTTTGAGTAACCAGAAAGGTTAGTTGGCAGACTCCTCACAGTTTTGTATGGCATGATGACCTGACCAGGGCACCAAGGACAGAAATTGAAATACATAGTGGTTCCACTAATGAATTTACATTCAAATAAAGCATTTCTAAGATATATTTAAATGCTTTACTAATTAGTATTTCGTATGTTGTTTGTCTTTGTACTTAGAGTCTAAATCTTTTAATTATTAAGGAGGGGATTATATAGGAGTAAGGACAGCTGACAAGTGCAATATATTCTAGGGAGTCAATTTTGTTAATTACCTTTTGAATATAAGATCAACTCATTACCTTAAGATAAAATATTTTCAAACATGAACTGAAAATAGCAAGGATAAAGTAAAGAACACTTACACTTAGGTGTACAAGGATAAAGACAGTTTGTTCAAATTAGAGAAATGGATGGTATATAAGCATGGTAATTTAGATTAAGATTAAGTGGCATATTATCCATTTTATCTGTCTTAGTTTAACCTATTCAGAAAATGTCTCTGATCATTTACATTTTATGTTAACATTTTAATTAACTGTTATATTTTCTTGCATTTCCTTGCAATTCTGAGTGTGTACTCCATACCTTTTTACTTTATTCCCCTTTTATTTATTCTCTTTTATCCATTTTCCACTGTTGGTTTATTTTGATTTAATTTCTCCTGAGTCTTAATTCACAGGTGTCTATTGTGTTTGTGAATTGATTATTGAATTTCATGTCACTCACAGACGATTCAGTCTCAGGGACATTGTACTCGAATAAGTTTACTTTCTTTCATCCTGAACTTCTCAACTTTATCAGTGTCGTGTTGTTATGATTGTGCATTGTGGTAATATTTCATTTCATATATACAAAACTCTGACGCAATAAGACTGCTATAGTGATGTACTTTTTGGCTTTAAATGAGCTTAAAAATAATATACTATTAGGAGTTACAGGGGTTTGATATTACAGCAGTGCACCATTAGGTCAGTACAAAGAATAAAAAAAAAACAGGACATGAAAATGAAAACTTGCCAAATCTTGAAAAATTGATATTTTAAAAATTGCTTATTTATTTCCAGGGATGAATTTACAAAACTTTTTACCGAGTCCTGAAATTCTTCTCAATGCTGATGAGCTAGGAACATTAAAAGACAACACAAATTTCCAGTATCTTGTGCGAGCTGGATATGAACACATAGAGCGTGTCTACACTGACTTCTAGCCCTGTGTCCTGGTAGGTGGTTAGTTAAGGACTAACACTACCAGGTTGAATATTGAATATTAGACACTATACTCCTACTACTCTAAACTAACATTTATTACAAAATGTGGAACTGAGCCTGACTAATTAAAAAATGTACATGTATTAAGCAGGCTTTAAAATGGTATATATACTTTCATTCATAGTGCATTTTCACACAATCATCTATCTGTCTCATAAGCAAAATCCCCTGAATGGTGCCAATTTGGTGTGGTACCATTAACGGTTTAGGACAAACAGGTTTCACTGTAACAAATGATCAAAAATAGCTCTGTATCGATATTGTTTTATGATTAAAAGTACATTTTTTTGTTTATAAAACAAAAATGTGATTTCGATCAATTGGTATTTCAGACATATATTGATAATTGATAATATTATGTATTTTTTATTCATCAACATAATTATCAGTTGTCTGATAAAAGAAAGGTCAATTATGTGTCAAAATTAATCGATCAATGGAATGTCATATCTTTAAAGGTTTACAATTAAAATCATTGACTGATCATGGAGAATAAAAACAGATTATTTCTAATACATTACTTTTTTCTTTTGTCTTTATGATCATGAATTAATAAAGAAGTGCAGGTATTAACAATTTAGAGTGTATAAGGCCATTTTGCCTTGGTCTTCCCTACCCAAATTTATATTGTTATCACACCATCATCGTCATGACAGCAGTGTGATATGATTGTGCTCATTATCATGATTGGTGTCTCTGTTTTCTGTCATTACAATTCCAGGAATAATGTCAGTTTTCCTCCAATTCCTACACATGTTAGAGGGTACCAAGTTCTTGAGCTGATTAACTTTTTAAAACAATTTCAATAATTCTTGTCATCACATTTGCAGGCATACAGCTCATTTTGGAATTTCTTCATATTAATGTACTTGTTACCTAGTTCTACTGCAATTAAGTTTTAGGCAGCCATCTTGTTGGTCATTTTAGAAGTCAAATTCAGGTACATGTTAGAGGGTACCAAATTCTTCAGTTCATAAATTTTTAGGTGGTTACTTGAATGTTTCTAAATGAGATATTATATGTATGTTGCAATTGATGTAAAGTAACGGAATGAGTTTCAACTTCAATTTTTGTTTTCAATATTAATCTTGCGAAATAATGGTCATAGATCAAAGAAAACAAATATTCGATAAGGTGAATGTTTCTTTTTTACCATGTCTGAACACATGCCATTTTATGGTGTATGGTAACCATACAGGAGTTTATTCACACTGCGATTAAGTTTGATGGGTTCACTCCTGGCACTCCTGATTTCAGATCAATTTATCCATCATTATTAATCAATCGTACATTAGATTAATCCTTCTTGAGAATTACATGCCTTTTACATGTTATCATATAATTTATGATTATTGAATTCATCCCTGCTTAATGCTAGATTTTTTGATTTTCTCTAATTAAAAACATGCAGATAATGCTCTTTTTTACCATGATTTACTTTTATTAATAGAACATCCACAGTACTTACTCATTGTATAATTGCATTTTAGTAATTAAACAATCCCTCATATGAGTGAGTTTATTCTGGTTGCTGGTGTAAATCAAAATGAAATCCACCAGCATTATAATGAATTAGTAATCATCATCAAATGTATTCTTGTAATAAATGCTTTTGAAACTTGAAATGCCATGGTGTATTCTCAGAATGTATAAGGTTCAATGAACTTTTGCAGTTTTTGCTAGATCCCAATTATTTAGAAAAGCAAACTTTTTTTCTGGATCAGCATGACTATGTTATCGTGACATGAGTAATCAATATAGGAAATTGTGATTAAATTGGGTATTAACTACTATAGACTAGGATTTCTAGACTTGTCGTCTCATCCTTTGATCCAAGGTTCCAGACATCATAAACTTAGTTCCTTCTTTTCTTCATCCCGTTTGCCCTTCGTAATTTTTGATACCTTTTGCAACTTACGGTGAAACAATATCAATTTAAATAACAAAATGGACACAAAAATGTAAATTCATAAAAATGCAAAAAATGTAAAAACTGGTTTTAGTAGTTTTTTTTATCTTTATGTGTTTTTTGTAACAACATGTTTATTATCTTGAGCAATTTACAAAATTTCGCGTTTGATTTTAATTCTTAAATAATTGAGTCATTTGACAAGGCATCATAGATTATTTTTGAGATACTTGAGTTTTTATTTGGCATATCTGTTCAAATTTTATTGTTTTAACCTCTACATGTCTGTCGCTGATTTAGCCATTAGACTTTTTATTCATTCGAATATTCACATCTTTGAAAACAAAAGACCTTGTCTTTTACAACTGCCCCCTCAATGCCTAATGATGATGGGCCTCAGGCAATTCTCAGAACAACAAAAGTAAAGAAAACATTTTTTGAAATATTGAATGTGACTTATGTTTTTGACCTTGCTTGACCTCAGTAACATTGAAGTTGCCTTTGATCACATGTGTGACCTGAAGTCAAGGTGACCATTCCGATGACATTATAATGCCACTCATCCACAAGACATTGCATCTGAGATTCATAATGAGCATGACCCTTGTAGTTGGCCTATTGTAGAATAATCTTCATCATTTATAAGCAAAGGCAATGTGAGGTGATCAAGTAGAATGACACAGCAGTCTTCCCATTCTCCATGTCAGTTCGTCCAGTGTATTCCTTCCACGAGAAGGCTCAGAGGCACAATTGCACTGAACGAGTTGATCGGAGATTGCAGTCTTTCTTATATAACATTATCATTATGCATCATTTATTATTTCTATTGATGTGCTAATGTTGAAATTGTATTTCTATATGAACATTTATGATATCCATAAATTGTAAAGCAAAGTGCACTTTCAGATCAGAAAAATAATTACATAATGGAATCTCTAGACATAGATAAGCAATAAGGAAATAGGGATTAAATATTTACTACTTTGATTTATTCTCCCGTGTGGTGTGAGGTAACCTAGTAAATAATTCTACATCTTCTGGCATCAGCTTTATCCTGGCAAGATGTCCAAAGTGGCAAGCAATTTTTTCATTCGAGACACGATCCTTTCAACTCACGTGTTGCCTTTTTCAAAATGGCCGCCATTTTTGTCCTGCGAAATTCACTTTTGGAGCATTTGGTACATTTATAAATATTTTAGATGTCCTGCATTGTAAAAATCCATTTCAATGTAGAGAGTAGTTGTATGAAATAATTTTGTTACAAAAAATCGCCCTAAAATAATATCTGTTTTTTTATTTTCAGGCATTTAAGTTGATTTGTCCATCTGTCTCTAAGTCAGTCCACAATAGTGACACGTTTTAAAACCTCTGTCAATAGGATTCCCGTTTTAAGTTATATTTGTTCAACATCAATACAGAAAACCTCCCTATGATTCCTGGTTCAAAAGCTCGCCTACTTGTATTTTCAAATTTTTTGTCGCGCGAAATTCACTTGGTGGACCACTTGGTGGACCATTTGGTAGCTTTATAAATAATTTCAGGTGACCTGCATTGTGAAAAGCCATGTCAATGCAAAAAGAAGTTGTATGAAATAATTTTGTTCCCAAAAAATGAATCCTTTTTTATATTTTTAACCATTTTAGTTTATATTGATTTTTCCACCTCCCATCTCCCAGTCAATCCACAATAGTGGCACGTTGTAAGACCTCTGTCGATATGATTCCTGTTTTATTTGTTGTCTGCCATTTTAGCCATCATTCACTTTTCTCTTTTTGAGCAACACCATGTGAGCCAAGGACTCACGGTACTATTTTTTAATTTCATATGCCATTTGTAACTTTTTCGGATGCATCGTTTAAAAACAATGTAGGCTTACATGGGGTTTCCTATAAAATAACAAACTTCGCAATGAGTTGAAAATGAAAAACCAACATTAAACCGGTACTCATGTCATTTATAGAAAATTGTGTACAACGTACTTCTATAAAATATCTAAAATCTCTCCAGATCACTTTCTAGTTCTACATGTAGTTATAATTACTGTCAACTTCATTTGATAAGATGATGGGCTGGTCATACAATCTGTCTTTTGCAACTGCTGGCTTGTAATTACAATTAACTAGCTTTTGTATATGTATTATATGAGTATCTTAATTATAATAATTAGGCCAGAACTAGATGATTGATACTATGTTTATCTAGACTGAAATATTGATCTCTCTAAAAGTAACCAGACGTTTAATCCCCGGGGTTTAATCCCATGGATAAAATCTAGATTACATGAAGATAGATGATTAAAACATATTTTGTTGAAAAACAATGCTTCTTTGTATAAGTGCTTATTGATCGGCCACGATTGTTTATATTGACTCAGCTGAAGAGGTTGATTTTTGATTTTTTGTGCAGCGATGTTACAGTTGCGACTGTTTTGTTACACAGTATGTAGGCGGCATTTTGGTGGTTGTAATGATGTGCAAAGCATGTAACTGGTGGGTTTTTCAGACTCCTGCTCTCGACCAGAAGTGGTGACATTGTCATAGTATCCATCCAACTTTTTGTGGAGGGTGTTCGTCGTTTGGTGTTAGGTGTTTGTCGGTCTGCGTCAGTAACAAATAGCAGGTGGTAACATTTGCATGTTAATGCCTTGTATCTTACTTCTAATAATATTTATCAGTTTAAGTAGTTGAAATAATTCGTATAGAAGAAAGGCATTATTATTAGAGTCAATTAAAATTATTATTGATCTTAAATATAAGTGCTTCAGCATAAAAACTTAAAGTTGTCATTTCTTACCTAAAATAACATTTATATTTTTTCTTTCATTTCCGGACTATAGCAATTGATATCGCATACAAAAGCAATAATTAATGTAGACATGACTCGAAGAAGCTTTGATCTATGTCACTGTGTTCTTTTTCTATTGTACAAAATATTTTTAAACAAAAATTCATTAAAGTCTCGACATTTGTGATTCAATTGATGAAATGAATTGAACTTACTTTTTCAAAAAATATTCTTAATGAAAATGTGATTTGCTTTTTAGTTTCATTGTTTAGTTTTATTTAGGGCATGACCATTTCAATGAAACATTGAAAACACTAACATTTTAATCAAAAATATTCTTTTTCACGTCCAGGGTCTAGGTTGCGCCCATTGGTAGTTCATTGCCTTAATCCAGCCTCTACACTAGCATTGTTTACGTTGTCAGAATCAAATATCAAAGGGGAATAACATTGCAAGCAACATGTATATTCGCATACCAATATATAGTTACCCTTTGCATTCGTTTGACTTCACTTCTTAAAAGAGAGCTTCTTATATAATCATAGACCGTCTCAAATATATTAGACATACATTGTATATGAGACAAAATGAGAACCCTGAAAGTTCGTAAAACACCAAACATCTCCATAGCTAGATTTGTGATTGAAATAGTTTTTGCAATTTGTTCACGGGGAGAGTCATCACGTGACCTTTATTTTGATGTTGCGTTAACTAGCTCACGATTGAGAGTGTTACCCCCGTGCAAACGCCCATTTCATCTTAAAAACTCTTGATTGTGTCTCCAGACTGACATCTCATCCCCTTCCAACCTCTCACAAGCAACCATCAATGGTCATCAATAATGTATAATATCCTTTAAATGATTTTACCGACCTAGAATGCCAGAAGATATTATGATATACATTTTTATCATTATTTGAAGGAAAATAGAACCATTGCTAAACTTCCAATGTGGAAAAGTTGCTCGCTAGATCTGATATACTTAAAATGAAAGCTATACCTGATATGATATGTTTTGATGCCAACATACCCTTTACACACGCTCTTTGCTAATGTTTGGAGACATTTCATGCGATGTTTGAGAATGTGGTTATTAAAATGATTAAGTGATATCAATGTCATATTCACTTGCTTTAAATCAAAATACTAACTAGATATAGGAGAAAATACGTAATTTCATACAGAAGGACGTCTTAAGTAGATATTGATAATGTTAAATCCTATGATATAGAGAAGATAATCATATCTTTTGTTTCCATCTAATTAATAAATTATCGGCTCGTGATTCAATACAAGAAAGTAAAAGGGAACTACTGGATGGTTTGCGTGACGCAGCAAAGGTTTCTGAGATCGTTTGCCATTCATGGCTCCCGTGTCTAACGCCTTATGCTTTCTAAATAAAATATTGACTTCACGTTAGTACAAATTCCCATATCAACACAGTCATATCAGCGCGATTAAACATTAAAAGTAGAACTTTAGGGACGAACATCTTTCTTAGATGGAGGAAGTGTAACGTATGGTGGCTGGACAGGATTCGCATATTATGACGCACTAATTGAACGAGACTGCTTACATCAGACACACTTTATAATTTTAGATACATGCCATTAATTTTACATCAAGTCGTGCTAGCTATTACATCAGACAACACTATTCATCAAATATTCGGAATAATAAGATGATTGCTTTCTGAAGCAGGGAGCAGGGAGCACGAAGCACAATCAGTCTATCAATCCTTGGGAATATTCTAGAATACGCTAGGCCTAGTTGTGATACGTATCTTGGGAGATTGAAAGTTTAGTATCAGCCAATGAGAATAATCTGGAAAATATTCGCCGTGATGCGTATTTTGAGAGTGGACATTTAGAATCAAAACGTACGAACGTTTTAAATAACTGAATGCGTCGACCGTGTAAATGCGATTTTGAGTATCTGGAATGTTTTATATCACGGGAAAAGGATAGACCGTTTACAGCATATCAATGTGATGAGAACAATTAATGCAACATAGCAACAGTTGGCTACAGACAATATTTGAAGGAGCTCCACTGAATACTGAGTTGCAGAAATATTGATTTTGTGAGTATATTTTTGATTTTGTTGAAAATAAATCTCATAAAAATGAAAATGAAATCATTAGCTTAGGTTCATATAACTAAGTTAGAAATAACGGATCTAAAACTAAGGCACAGTGACTAACAACATTCGACATTCGAAAAACAGTATTCTATTATTCGTACATTGTAATTTACAATGCAGTCTCAATAGTCTCCAAGAATATTTAGTTATTAAATTGTATTAACATTTGACGTTTAGTTTTAGATGGCAGTAGCTTGCGTGCAACAGACAATAAAGCCTAGAGGCGTCAACTCAATCTTGACGATGGAGAGACCTGAATTACTGTTTTAGCACCACCATAAAACATAGATTACATTTAGAACTGCATGTTAGAATCATTGTATCTGCACCTATTGCAATGGCTAGTTACGCTTTCTCTGCTTTGCTTAGGCTTCTTCTGCAATTTATTTTGCTTTTCAACTTAGGTGAGTGTGCTCCTTTACGTCTATTTAAACATTACAATGCAATCCAAGTTAGTATCTCAAGTTAGTATTTTTAACATGAATTCTACTTCAGCAATTTCGGGCACCAAGGTTAGTAGGAATAACCCATAAAAATAAAATCTAGACATTTACCGCATACAAACTATTCGTTTTCGAATCTAGAAAATATTCAAAGACGCACCACAACGTAGTGTTTTTGCATATTCTATGTTGTATAGACCATGGGTGTAGGACCTCTACTCAAAAAGAAAATTTCAATATAGCCGCTCAATTCAAATGGCCGCTATTTTTCTTAAAAAATGTAATCTTTAATTTCTCAAATACTAGTTGGCGGATTCAGATTTAATATGCTGATACCAAGGAACAAATGGGCTTTGCTCAGGAAGAATTTTTTAAGATGGCAACTTAATTTCAAAATGGCCACCATTTTCATTAAAATGTCATCTTTGATAACTCAAATACTCGGAAACAGATCTGATTCAAATTTTATATTCTGATACCTACGGAAATGGGAGCTCGACTCTTGAAGGAAGATTCAAGATGACAGTTAAATTTTAAAATGGCCACCTATTTCTTAAAAGAACGTAACTTTCGATAACTCAAATATCAGTGGACTGATTTGGTTCAAATGTTATACTAATAATGACCAGAGACCAAAGAGCTCTGCTAAGGAAGACATTTTCAAGATTACCCTGATTTTAAAATGGCCACCGTTTTTCTTAAAAGAACGTCCCTTCCGATAACTCAAATACCAGTGGACTGATTTGGTTCAAATGTTATACTAATAATGCCCAGAGACCAAAGAGCTCTGCTAATGAAGACATTTTCAAGATGACCCTAATTTTAAAATGGCTGCCTTTTTTGTAAAAAAACGTAATTTTTGGTAACTCAAGTGGATGAATTTGGTTCAAATTTCAAATGCCGATGCTGGAGTTGCTGTTTTCTAGTATTAATTTAGCCCTGCAATATCCTTAGTAAAAAATCTAAGTAAAAAATGGTCTTGGAATGAGAAATAAAATGTCTGTTCGAACCAGATAAACGTTTAACCTCTCCTAGTAGTCTTTAATACACGAGCTCACTACTTATTTTGTTGTCAAAACTAGTTTGATGTGACCACAGCTTTATGTCTTCACCTTACGTTGACAAAATTTCCAAGAAGTTCAAACCAGTCAGTAATCATTTTAAACCAGTTTGTATTGAAATGAACCATGGGGCTTGCAAATTTTTCAAAATATAAGCAGGATATGTACGTCAATGTAGGCGTTCTTTTCATTCCCCTTATATCATTCATTAAAGCATTTTATAGCATGTTCTGTTAACCTGACACATTATTATCTTGTTCCCTCTCGGAAGAAAACAATTAATGTAGCATACACCACTAACAGATATTAAATCCATCCTATCATTCTGCAAATAACAGAGCATCAACATGACTCTCATCATCCAGGTGATTGCGTTTCTATTAATTACCTATTTCGGTTGTCATGGTAAATTGAACTGTTTATTTGTTATGATAAAAATCGTACGAAAAAATATACATGAATAAAAAATGAAAAAGAGAATCGGGGTTAATGTCGCTTGACCTTTCTTTTCCCCCAAATCCTTTAATTCTGACACAGCTTTGTCCAAGGAAAATTTTGTTATTTTGACCTGACTGCGAATATAATTTATGATTAAATCCTAAATAATTTCTCCATTTGACATAATGGTTAACCTGTAGTATTATATTTGAAATATTGAAGGGCAAAATCGTAAAATATTCCTTGCAGTTTTGTTTTCCGTCTGATTTTACCTATATCTTTCTGAATCCATCAAAAGTGGCAATTCTTAAATCATGAAAATAAGCAACATTAACTGACCACAAATCGAGTATTGTAATTATTTAAGTTTGAAAGCCTTTTCGTGTAAGTATCTCCGGTTTTATGATTATAGGATCAGTAAAAACGGAGGAGATTCAACAATAATTGCATGATAATGTATCTGAAGAACCCCATAACTATATATTGGCTTTATTTATTTATTAGTCTGCTGTGTGATAGCATAGTGTAGGCTTTAATCGCTTCAATTGGTGGCATTCAAGTGTTGAAAGCTTTTATTCTAGGATAGAACTTATTGAACACTGCTAATTAATTTGTATCAGATCCTGTAAGATATGTTAAATTTAGGTCTAATGCTTTGCTTTTATAGTAGACGGAAGTAACACTACAACAGGGTCAATTGAGACGACCTCAATTCCTCGGATCGATGTTGTTACTGAGAGTGACATCAACACAACCATAACGACTAACAATATAACTCCGTCAACAACAAAGACTTCAACAAAGAGCATTATAAGAACTAATCCAACAACGGTTGGGGGTGCGACTACACCTTTGTCCTATACTGTTGGTGAAACAAGCCCTAGCACTGTTGATAAAACAAATCCAACAACTGGAACCATAACCACCGAATCAACTCAAACGAGTATTGAGACAGCTGAGCCCATTACTACAACAATGGCTACTTTGGCCACAGAAGTTCCTGTCGATGTGACGGTAAGTGGTGGAGTTTTCCATCTGAAACAACAGCGTACGGGCATTAAAAGCTCACCAAGGACATGTCACTGATTGGATTGTGACATTCTATTTGAGCTAATTAATAGATCAGGGATTGCGATTGTTATATGCAAAGAATTAATTATCATCGATTTATGTATGCCCTTGAAAATATGATCTCCAACATATTCTTATGTTCCTTCAAAAATGTTATGTAATAATGACCCATTTATGTAATTCAAAGATGATCATGTGACGATGTCTATTTGTTACTATTGCACTCCACGTGATGACACAACCTGTCATCTTAGGCAAGCACTAGTAGTACTCCATGGTCCATGTTACAAATAGGTCATAATACCAAAACGTATTAAAACACAAATAGGAGAGGAAAATTTAACAGTTCAAATCAAAACCATCAAAAACAATGATTCAACGATAGCATAAATGAGACCTGTTTACAGGCTGAATAGAATGCTTTGTTCACCAGTCTTGATGATAGTATAACTGTAACAATATTTTGTTGTACGATGGTAAAACCTTAACGAAACATTATCTCCATAATCGCACCTTTTATATCTGAGACACTCTGTTTAATGGACTATAAAAATTGATGACAGGTTATTGACCCAATACCCCGTGACACTTTTATTGATAAGTTATTTAATTGTAGTAATGAAGTGTCAGAGAAATACCAATTTTCGTCTTATTATTCCATTTTAGATCTATGTTATGTTTATATTAATATTACAATTTCTGTTGATAAGTCCCCAATATCCCAGATATGATCTAACACACACAGACGCAGTGTCTAACAACCTAAGTCCCTTTCAGTAACCATTTTACTTTTCACAATGTACTATCAACACAAGAGACCTGAACTAGTACAGCTACAAACCCTTGTCGCTTGTGACCCCGACACTGCTCATTCCAACAGTGTGGGAAGGTCTGTAGTCAATTAGAGGGTTGTCAAAGGGCCTTGTATCTAGACTAACCTGAACTTAAATCCTTGAAATGTTATGGGCTTTCCATTTGTTGTATTTGCAGACAGAGGGCGATTCAGCAGGATTCTCTCCTACAGGGGAGATGGTCACAGGGTTAGCAATGGGGTTTGGTTTCTTCTTTGGACTACTCTTCATCATTTGCTTATTCTGGTGGTTGTGTTGTAACAAGTTCATGGATGAGCAAAAAGCCAAGAGAAGAATTGTACCAATATCTGATGATGACTTGAGCAACTTAAAAGGCTCTGGTACTACATCAAGGGAGTCTATGTGAATATGTAAAGCTCTACTTGTAGATGAGGAAACTGGAAGCTTACATGATCTGACTGTAGTCCGAAACTATACCACTAAAATGAAGATCCTGTGGATATTGGTAGCAGTAAGTGATCTGGCTCGCATGCAGGGATGCTATGAATGTGAAAGGGTGCTTTTATTAGTAGATTGAAACCAGTGAAAATGATTTGCAAATGAAGAAATGTATATATTTGAATTACGATCAAAAGATTTCTTGATCATCTTTGAAGGGCGCCACATCTGCAGTAATATTATTGTGTTATCGTCATATACTATATTGTGATACCAAGTAGATCAAACTCGGATACAACGTTGGTATTTGACATAACATTTTTAAATGCTAGACTGGAACAATGCATGAGGAAGATATTTAACCAAGCAAACCTATTTAGCGTTTGGTTTCATAACGGCCAATTGTAAGATGGCCAGTGGTTTCAGAATGGCCATTATTTTAGGGTCGGTTTTACAGCATTTTTGTGTCAAAATGAAAATTGTAATATTAATCTATTTATTTATCAGTAGTATTTAATTCTGTTTTCGGTGATAATACCTGTGTCACTCTCACAAGATTCGCCTCGTTTAGCTCGTTTCACAAATTTAAAGCCATGAAAGTGCAACGTTTCGAAATAATATACAATATCGAGACGTCTTTTAACATGCATAATTCATAAAACAGAATAACAATATATAACATGTCACAAATGTGATACTAGATAGATTAGTAACCGTTGACGATGGTTTTGACAATGCGTCTAGGCAACATGTGTAGTTGAAACTCTGTTCTACTTTTTTAGTGAAGTTTGGTCAATCCCCTTAACTATAGACATACGGACCCTCAATGTTCCTTGCGTTGGGTCATTTTATTTTGAGGAAAGACTGGATGGATAAGTCCAAAAATAGAAATAGTTGAAATAATTTAAATAGAGGATATCCAATGATTTATGAGTGATATGATTTTTATCCACGAATGGATATGATATCTGCACGAGAGAGCGTAGCGAGAGAGTGCAGATATCAATATCCATGGGTGGATTAAAATCATATCACGAGTAAATCATAGGATGTTCTGTTTATTCCATAGTTAAAGTCATCATCAGAATCGTCGGAAATTAAGTTATCTAATTCGAATTTTCCAAACGATCCGGCGATGTTAACACTTAGCCTCGTTTTGAGTCTGAAGTAGCAAAAATCCATAAACCATCGCATACGGCGCCGTATGTCATGGCTAAAAAACCGTATGCTATGGTTAAGTGAAAATTTGTCAAAAATATCATATTTTACCACTGATTACAAAAAATACCGTTTTTTCACATCTTATCCTATGAATATCATGCTAACTATGGAATAAGTGTAGATATTAAATGGCCATTTATAGTAAACGTGATCATATTTTGCCATATTTTGCGTCAGAAAATACTGTATCCTTGATACATAAGGATGTTAAAACTAAAATATTATCATCGTACGACGAAAATGTGATATTTTAAATCTGTATATACAACTGTGTATTTTTGTATATTAATGATACTGCTTTTTGTACCATGAATGTGGTTATTATATTTGTAAGAAATACAACTTGTGGATAATTATATTTCTAAAGATAATATATCGATGAACATTCTGAGATCTTAATAACATCGGAAACAATATATATCTTATGAAGGTTTGAGTCTTTAATCAAGCACAATGAACATTCATGACATGTATAAGGAATCAGAACACAGAAATTATGTAGTAAATGCCCAATGACACTGCCAACTGAATTATCAACTGGAGGACAAGTTGACCATTTGTCCATTAATCTAATATTAACTTGGACATGTAATTTCTCTTGTGATCATCCAGTATGCATCTACAGTCTCTCAATTTTGCAATTATATACATATTCCTTAATAGCTGATTTCATGGCGATAATTTACAAAACTAGGATATGAAGTTGTGCTCAGCTATAACTGTACAGCACAGGATTTCATTCTGTGTTTTCATTAACTAATAATTGTAATGCCAACTTTTATGGCGATTGTATTTTTACCCATTTGCATATTTTTGACAACCTTTACTCAAGGGAATTGCAAGAAAATACGATTATTGCACTCTTTTTATAATCCGATAATTGCATATAATAGAAAATTATATATATTATTTGAAATAAAGTACAATGACCTTGGTAACTTGCACTGTGAATAAAATCAAATAAGTCGAATCGTTCGTATAAGAATTGTCTGAAATCAATTGTATCGATGCACCATCTTGGATTTCCAAAAAAATCAAACTAGGAAACGAATATGTCAGTATGTCGATGTATTGTTTTTCAATTCACCCGTATACATTACTACAGGGGATACCAAAGAATGTTAATCCAGTTGCGGCATGCCATCTATACGAGTTAATCTACTTCAGATTGTTGAATTGATGTTTTATTTATTGATTCTGCTTTCCATGTCAATGCCTTAGGCTGCCATCTAATTCAGTTCTAATGTTATTCTGATCAACTTTAACCATCGTCCTTTATTCCAATTTTTGATGTTTTATTTTTGTTCGAGTTGAACAATTTTAATAGTCGCGTAGGAAGAAATCCACTCCTTTTCTTTACCTCTTTAGGGATTTTATTTTTAAAGGTTTCTGTTAAAGTAGCTTTATCAAGATCACCAAGCGCATTTCTACGATTCACAACTCGGTGGCACCTGAATGCTTCCTCCGCTAGTGTCCCCTTAGTCTGAAGAACGGACGCTGATCGTGGTCTCCACGTAGGTGCCCCGATACTCGAGGCATCACTCGATGACCTTGAGAAACTGAAGTCGTTTATCCCTGTACTTGACCTTCTCAGGTCAAGGTCATGTTTCCCGGGATTAAAAGAAGCCAATGAAAGTTCACTTGCACGTCTCCGAAGGTCAAAAGAAAATTCCAACTCGGATATTCGCCTCGTGCTATTTCTTCTCATTCGATAGCTTGCATTTGGACTGAGGAAGTTCAGTTTAGATTGCTCGTTGTTGTTTTCGGGTTGTCCCCTTCGTGATGACATCCAGCTATTGTTGTTTGGGAGTGTCAAGTCAGTTACTTCAACTTCGGGTGGACATCTGTTCCAGGTTTGACCAGCAGAACAGGCGTCATAATTGTCCAGTCTGCTATGAGCCCCCTTCGTTTTCTCATCTCCTTCTATGCCCACGCTTGAGTTCCCAACTGTCTTATTCGTGAAGCAAATCTTTGGAACAGTAATACTAAACGTGCTTGATTCGATTGTATCATCATCACACATGTCTTCTAAAGATAAATCCCCCATGCTAGGTCGTGTTTTGCCTTCCTTTCTAGCAGTTGTCTTATAAATAATTCCAATATAATTCTAATTTAGCTTGTTTAACTGTGTCTTACGGATTCCATAGTTCTTAAGTATGTAGTTTTGGGTCGTGTTCCAACATTATCGATGTTTGGGAATTATATATAAACAAGGTTGTATAACGTATTGTATAAAGTTTTTCATTTGCATGATAGTTATACCTTAATCATGTTTACATTGTTTCCTATAGCGAAACATATTGGTATTCAATATATCCGAGAATCAGTTTGTAGTGTTTCCCATATATCCATGCATTTGCACGCAGAAACTTTCAAAGGTACCGATACCTTCGATTCAGTATCGTAACTTAGATTCCCGGTTTTTTATTTAGTTTAGTATACTTTGCATATATATAGTATACATTTGGATTTTTTTCATATCAGTAAATATACATAAGATAACATACATGTAAGTAAGATATAATACTAAAATACTACCTTCTAGCTAGGAGAGAGATTACAGTTTTGATGCTGAAGATCTTAATAAAAATGATGACACCAAAAGCAGCTAGCATGATTTTTCATGGGAGTTTGAATATGACATTAATAGCAGCAACTTTTGTGAAGGCATAAATTATGTTTTATATCGTATTGCAATTCGTATTGGGAGTTCAGTTTCGATCTACCTAGTCTGGTTGACCATATAAGGAATTTAAATTGTTGGATATGGTAGTTCAAGTATGACATATTTGAATTTTCGTTTTGGATATTGAATGAATTGTGACGAAGTTTTTTTATTGTTCATTAAAGAGGATATAACAAGTCGCTATAAGACAAATGCATAAATAGTTCTTGTCTTTTACAAATAAGACAATTCATATGTAAATGGTGCAATTCTACTTGATCGTTGATCATGAAATATCGGCACATTCAAAGAGAGTATATTTGGCATCAAAGATGTTTGTGGAATTGAAGTTTTAGAAATACAAGTTGGAATCAATAATGCACCCTTGTGAAGATGAAAACATGGATCAAATATCTAAATCGACTAAATCGGGTTTACATGTTTGTTTTTTATTTTGCCCTACAAGCATTTTCTCTTTTATCACATACGACTAAGAATTTCTCTGATTCGTCTATTTTAGAAATGGATGGTTCGAGATCGGTCTCACATATTTTCATATCGATTCTTATAAATCCAGCATTTTTAAGAGCTCGGATGACATCATCAGCTTCCAAATATAGAGAATGAAATGTGACACCATTGACCATGTAAGAACTTTCTTTCAGTAGACCATACATTATTAGTTTACCACCGTCCTTTATAAGTGATCCTATCCTCTTTAGTGATTTGCCATAATGATCAAGTGTATGACAAGCTGATTCTAAAACGAGGCTACTAATTGTGGTGTCATAGTTGCTGTATGTGAATGGATGGAGAGGATTCTTTAAGTTGATATCGCATGGTATAACTTGTTTTAAAGCCCCTCGCACTCTCAATTCCATTGATTTAATGTCCCTGGAATAAATAGTCATGAAATTTGAAATGGTTTTAACAATATCAACTTTAATACACTCGTAATCAGATAAAGCATGGCGTTCTTCTAATAGTTTTGTTATTGATAATGAATAACAATGCGTCGAATGACAAGTCAAGACCATGATCATGGCTCAATTTCGCTATCAGTTCTGATGGGGTTTGACAGTAGTTAACATTGTCATGACAGATAAGAGGGGTTCATGATCATTATAACCTCAATATAGTACCCCACACACAATTTTGTCGCCTACTTTGATGTGTTGTAGAAAAATATCCAATAAGAGTTTTCTCGTGAAATTTGGCAGACATTAAATTGAAACAATTTGTGACACTCAAATTTTTTTGTTTGGGGTAATATGACTTCACCACAATTTGACTTCAGTTTCTAAATTGCTACGCATTTACAGATTTGACCTAAATCAAGCTAAATTTTGAAACAATTTGTAACAAATTGATTACAAAAACAATTTGAATATTCTGGTCAATCCTATCCTATTAAACACCATTATAATCCACTGGTAAAAGAAAAACTGAACCAAGCAGGAGTGACTGTTACAATGTTATGATGTTACCCCTGAAAGTTCACATGTTAAATCCATGTGAATCATTTCCAACAAAAGGTAAGCCGTCGGTGGCCACCTGTGAGGTATTGGGTGAATATGGCCTCCCGATCGTAGGCCAATGAAAAATTGAGTGCAAGCTCACTGTTATTAATGCCTTAATTGAATTAAACAAAATACAACCATTTTCTTGAGATTTTATGAGATGCGAACTATTGGAAAGGATTTTTTAATCAAGTGGGACAGTAGGAAATGCTGTAGGGGTAGGATGGTATAGAAATTCAAGCAGGGATGTCTTTCAGTGCCCTGATAAACCTTTTTAGACTTAAAGCCAACAAATCATATGATACATGCACCTGTCCATGTATTGAAAGTATTAAAAGGGGTCTTCACTCTTAAACAATAATAAAACCACACTTACAATATTCCTATTTAGGAGTTAAACATCTCCAACACATAGTAACAGTATCTTAAGAGAACAGACAAACCATATGTAATGCAATAGGTTTGTGATCAAAATGTAATCAAAATGATTTAAACTCTCTTTAAAACTGCAAAACTGGAAATTTTCGTCGAATTTTGTTAAAACATGAATATTTTAAAATTGCTTGTTTTTCGTCAATATTACTTAAATTTCCAAATAAAAAAATTTGAGTGTCACAAAATGTTTCAAGTTAAAGTATGCCAAATTTTATAAACAAACTATTTTTGGATATTTTTCTACAATACATCAAAGTAGGCGACAAAATTGTGTGTGGGGTACTATCATTCTTAGAGCAAGTTGGATTCTACAGTATTCCTATCGTGTTTTCTTCGATCATTGCTAAATGGTAACTCACAAAATAACCAACCTGCTTCCTTCGAGACCAGCTATGTATTGAAATGTCTCAGTCCAGTCATGGGCATCCTTGTCCCATTGCAACCACTTGTTGATTTCATTTCTGTTACATTCTGCATACTCTGCGCATGTGATATCAGTGACATACTTAGACGCACTTATCAGCGTGTGAATGGTTGGCCCAGTTCCAAATTCTAACAACTTAGCCCCCTTAATCTGACCTGGAATAGATAGTGTGTGAGCCAGAAATGTGATAGAATATAGTACAATACAATCGATACAAATGCAATGCAATTGAGACAATATAATATGATACAACACAATACGTATACTATACTAGACAATACTAACTGTATTATACTATACAATTCTGTACTGTACTATCATGCTAAGAAGGTGGCTATTCCCTTCTTACAAAAGGAAAATATAACTTTGATGGTTTGCAATAAAATTATGATAGAACGATTTCGACCACACCGGATCTGATCTATTGGTGTCTTCTCGGATTTGGTATTTTGTTTACCAATTACATTTCGTCTTAAAGAATTACTTTTACTTCCCTGTGGTAAAAATGACAATTTTGATATTAGGTAAACAGGTAAAATCAATTCGATGCATTTCCTCAGAGACAAAAAGACAATTCACAAAGTAAACAGGAAAAAATTACTCAGTGCGTACATAAAGTAAAGTGAAGTAATAAAGTATATACCAATAAGTTTTTTAATGACCTTATACAGTGTTATACTGTAATTTAAAAATAGATATTGTAACATGAAAAATGTTAAAACATTACCCTGACAACTCATTAAGTGCTTATTCTTACCTGATGAAAACATCGTATGTAGTTTATCTAATAAATATGTGAGATTTGACAAACCAGAAGTTCTTGGGTCAGAATAGTTGCTCCTAAGATAGAATTGTGTATCAAAGTGTTCTTTATAGTTAGGTCCATGTTTCAATTCTTCAGCCATGGTTGTACCTGGAGATTGTTGGTTTGTTATTCCTATGACTACCTGTTACCTTTTTGCTCTTTCCCTTTTGGGATTTGTATTTACGTATCAAAGTATATCTGAAATATACTCGTATTTACCATATCATAGAATTATCTTCAACGGCTACACAAACTAACGCTTACATACATGTACTTGACATATTTTAAGTGAACATATTGCCAAAACTTGATAAGCTATATATACATTGTATAAGGGTTTGTACATTTAAAGTATATAGCATTTATACCTTAGCACTGTTTTCGGAAAAAGTTCCTGATTTTGCACGGTAATTAATAAACTGATATTATCAACTGTTATTAAAGAAAGAATCAGATCTTGTGAGCAGCCTAACGAAAAATTGTTTCAATTATAAGTTCACCGATTTATAACATATCGTGAATATTTTGGGAGATATTGTATTTGAGATAGTAAGGAATAGATTGGTAGGTCAATTGCACACGTTGCTTGCAATTTTGTCACCTCCATAGATCTGATTCTGCCTTTAACATTCCCTCTTTACCTCTGACTGGCGTAAGTGGGATAAATAAAACATCAGCTAGGAACTTACTTTCAAGGATTTACCCATGTTACCGTAAAAATCATGGACATATCGAATAAATTTCAATTTTTGTCAATTTTTCAATTTTTATCATTTGTAAATTTTTAGACTTAACACTATATGTTCTGTGATCCACGTCTATACGGAAATTACAAAATTCCCTTTGACTTGAATATTCATCAGCTTAAGTCGTTCACTTTTCATATTACCCTTGTATGTATCTGATAGTTATACAAATTAAAATATGTCAAGTAAAAGAAAATGTTATCTGCCCAACACAAGAAAAGATATTTCACTTTTTGTGATTTTACAACATGGAGTCTATGGGGAATCTCCCCGACATAGAATTCACATTTTCAAAGAAAATTAAATGTTCAAAGTTGATAAACTCATTTCAAAACTATTACTAGATGTAATTTTACATGCAGATTCCAAATATGACATCAGATTGACTGGATTTCGAATTTTTAATGACGTAAATTAAAATTATTTCTACTCGCATCTAGGATATTCCGTGTTTATACTATGGTACTTATTTTGAAGCATTGTAGATTTTCTGAATAGACTCAAATTTTACCATACTTGACGGTCAAAATACACTACGGTGATATATTTGTCATTGAGTGCTCGAAGGTAATTGTTACATGATAGAGAGAACGCTATTTCTTCGTCTGATTAACGCATCTGGTTGTTTAAATGTTTCTTTGATTTTGTTTAGGATACGAAGTACATGAAGTGCGACGTATCACTTCAGTCCATGTCTCACAATTCTATAAATTCACTTTTACTGTTTATATAATAACCAATTTTAAATTTTCTTTATCTCAAATGCGTAATTTGTTTAGATTTGTTCATAGAAATGTTTAGGATACGAAGTACACCAAGTGCGAACACTTCATGTCTCGCAATCTGATATATTTTATGCACTCTACTCCTCTGATCAATGGTACTTTTCAGGTTGGTAGGTAGGTTTTCAAGTTTTAGTTTCATGTCAAATGGTCGAATGTGTAAATATATTGTGAATTGATTTGTTTCTCCTTTTTAAAACCGAGGAGAACTTGCAGTGTAGTATGTTGTTTTCTTGATGTCTTGGAATGTAAGATATTCTATAAAAAAAACAAGAAACAACTTACTTTTCACATCTGTCAGTATAAACCCACAATTATAGGTGACTAGTTTCCTTATTTTGTTAACTGTCAAGTATCAGGTTTTATTTATTGTCCTTAAAATCTCTCAAAAAAACTTTTATACCCACATAAAAGTAACCAAAATGTTTACAAGTCATTCAGTCACTCTGACATGGTGTAAAATAGCTAAACCATGTCCATCAAATTAACCACGGGAAAATAAAACCGGATGACGCGGCATCGGAAACTTCCTTATATGGGATTCGTCATCGACTTTCTCCCACTTTAGTACACGCGTCCGGTGCTTTCTGCTGCTGATGTCGAAGTATAAAAGAAATGCAGGCAATGGTAAAAATCAGAAGACAACAAAGATTTGTCAAGGAACAATAAAACTTATAGAGAAAGAAATAGAAATAACGATGACATCGCTGCTAAAGTTAATGCTGGTAATCGGTGCAGTCTCGGTACTGGAACAGGTTGAAGGTAAGAACATTTGATTTTTTATTGCTTGATAGAGTGTTGTTGAAAACAAATATATGATTTATAATGTATTTATTTTAACTTGATTGTACGATTAGATTAGTATTCATTTAAGACAGTTTTGGATGCAGTATTTTTAAATTGTTCGGTTGATCTGTAGAAATGAATGTTTTGTTTTGCATACTATTGTTATTTGATAATCTAAATAACATGTCATTATTCAGCTATACATAATTATTTTATTTTTATTTAGCCTGCATTGATCATTGGTTGACATGTTATGCACTTTTTCTGTAGGTATTCCTGCTCAGGACAGGAGAGGTGACATACCCCACGGTAGGTTTCATTAGTGTATGATTCAAAATAGTTTTGTAGAAACTATTAATGTTAACATAAAATAAATTACAATCTACTTATTCAAAAGCGCTGCGTGGACCTACAAAAGACATTGGTTAAAGTATATTCATGTATTACTCATGATTAAATGAATAAATGCAACTAAACATGTATTATTTTTTAACGTATCCTTACATATAACTGTTCAATATTGTGGTTTATTCAAATTTCAGAATGTGGAACTGCTTCAGACATTGTTTTTGTGCTTGACTCATCAAGCTCCATCTGGGGACCAGACTTTAAAGAACAGCTTAAATTTGTTCAAAACATTGTCGACAAGTTCACAATTGGACACAAACTTACTAGAGTGGGAGTAATGACCTTCAGTGATAAACCACATAAATACTTTGGACTTGGGGAGATTAATAGTAAAGTTAAGGTTAATGTTGCCGTAGCAGATATCCAGCAAAGTATTGGTGGCACATACACTGCAGACGCCATAAAATACATGAGAGAAAATATGTTTTCTGATGCTAGATCAAGTGTCCCCCAAATTGCTATCATAATCACCGATGGTCAGTCAATAGATTCTGAACTCACGGCTATTGAAGCTGAGAATGCCAAGAAAGACGGTATAACAATGTTTGCAATTGGTGTCGGCCGTAATACTGATAGAAACGAACTAGAAGCTATAGCAGCCAAACCATCTCGAGAATTTGTATTTAATGTTAAGAGCTACAGCCGTTTAGAAAGGATCGCCACCTCATTGTCAAAGAAAACATGTGAGATCGTGATGGAAACGCCTCCACCTCCTACAACAAGCGTTCCGATTCCAGACACAACAACTGTTGCTGGAGGGTCAGCGGGAAATAGAGATTATGACACATTCGAGGCAAAAGGTTTGACAAATTAATTAATGAATCATCATTATCAGAAATAGAAATTTGATTCAACAACTGGGTTTATTGTTGATATTCATTTTTATCAAGTTCTAGTAATATCTTTATTTACGTACTCTAACGAAATTCTAGCCTCGTGAGCCTCGTTCTATGTTTGTAAGATGGTATTTGCCATGTAAGAGTATATGTTATGTATGTAAAACTATAAATGGACTCAAGATAAATATATGACATTACAGTATCATACAATACAATAGAATACAATACAATGATTCAAGTATTCATTTTGTCTCGGCGAGAATTTGTGTATTTCTATTTGTTCTTTATTTGTCCTCCTTTGTGTTCAACTAACCAGCTATTGCTTTTTGTTTTCAGCTTGCCTTGATGCATCAGATATAGTTTTTATGTTGGACTCTTCAAGTAGTATTTGGGGGCCTGACTTCAGAAAGCAGCTTACATTCGTGCAGGAAATGATTGATACGCTTGATATTGGTAAAGATGCAACTCGCGTTGGTGTCATGACATTCAGCACTGACCCTTACGAGTACTTTGGTTTAGAGAAGTATCATAACGCGGATGATATCAAAGACGCCATTTCATCAATCCAGCAGAAAAGTGGAGGCACAAACACGGGTAAAGCCATTTCCCATATGAGAGAAAACATGTTCAACCATGCAAGACCAGGAATTACCAAAATTGGGGTAATAATTACAGATGGACAGTCCCGCAATCCAGAGTGGACACTTCGTCAATCAGCAAAGGCCAAACATGAAAACATCCACATTTTCGCCATCGGAGTTGGACATTCTATTGACCGCAAAGAGCTGGAGGAAATTGCCAGTGAACCTAAAGAACAATTCGTATTTGCTGTTGACAATTATAGTAAACTTAGAAAGATTACAGCTATGCTGTCTCGCAAGGCTTGCCAGGTGAATCGTCCAGTAGTGCTTGAAACAAAACCACCTGTAGTATATATTCCACCTACAACTACCACACAGAAACCACAAGGATTTGGGGATGAAGGTAATTATCATCTTATTAATATTAACATTGTATGTTGAATATACAGTATAATCTTACATTTAAACTCCGTTGCAATACATACTGGATTAAATTAGATTTAAAATATTTTTTCTTAGTTGTTGATCGCAAATTTAATGTGAACTGTAATCAGGAAAAAATTAGTTTAATGATAATTAATAATTGTGAAATGATTTGTTCGGTTTCAGAATGCTTACCTGTCCAGAGTGCAGATATTGCATTTGCCCTGACTGGTAACGAGATAAATAGTCTACAAAATCGTGCCTACTCCCTAGCCTTCATCAAATCAATCGTCCAGGAGATGAACATAGGCCCTCAATACGTGCAAGTTGGAATTGTCCCTCAGGACTGTATGGGAATGGAAGGATTTGGTATGAATCGATTCTACGATCAGAACTCATTGTTCAACGCAATTGATAGCAACAATGTCATCGAATCCAATCCAACTAGGACGATTACTTATATGCGTCACAGAGTGTTCAACCATCATGGCGGGGCCAGACAGAATGTGAAGCGTATTGGTGTTTTGATAGTGGACAATATGACTAACGATGTCGAGAGATTACGTCAAGAAGCCCGAAATGCCAAGACATTGGATAAGATGGAGTTGTTCGTGATCGGAGTTGGGCGTAATATCAATACCAATTACCTCAGTGCTATAGCCAGCAGCTCTTCTGGCAGACACATCTACCGAGTCAGCGACTACAGTGCTTTGGATATGATTAGAGAGAACTTCCTTAACAACCTTTGCATCATTTCCAGTAAGTAATTCACCCACGGTTTACCTGTATGAAGTATCACAAAGAGCAACACTAGAAAACTACGAGATAAATCTTATTATGTAATTGTTTTTTGTCGCATCTTGTAATCTAACATGCAAAACATAGATCAAAGTAATCCAAATAAAATTATTAAATGATTAACAAAATAACAATTGTATTTTCAGATTAATCGCTTGTTTGGCAGAACTCATTATAGATGGATGTCCTGAATATACATGGGGTGAGAACCAGTATCTATTAACAGACAAAACAACATCAAGCGTCACTGTTAGATGTCGTGCAATACAATGAACATTTTATATGTGCAAATAATACAAATCAAAATACACTAGTTGTATACTTGTATAGAGAAAGGTTATACATCTTTGTATTTTGAATATGGCAGCCTTTGACAAATGTATTTTTTAATCTAAATTACAAATGATATATTTTAAGTTGTTAGATTATAGGCTATATACATTCCAGCTAAGTAGAAGCCTATAAATATTACGATCATTTCAATTTAATGGACGCGAATGACTAATTATAAACGCATGCCTTAATTTCATTAGAGTGAATATGGCTTATTGGATGGATTTTGACTGATATTGACCGTTTTAGGTATGTCAGTTGCTCAACATCGCCATATTGGGAATGGGCGAAACAACAAATTCAATGTATTTGAATCTCATTTAGCAACATATTTTGCACTATTGTTAGTCATAATACTGCTGGACAGTTTAATATTCTTGATCATAAAGTATTATTAATTTGTATTAAATGTATTATCGTATTCTTTTTTGGAATGATGTATATACTATGCAAGTCTCAATAATACCTTTGCCTAAGTTACATAGTTTGACTCAACAATGTATTAGAGTATTTACCAAATGCTCAGTTTTACGTGTAGTATTTATTGTGTAACAAATGTCTGAATGTTGCAATGGTTGTGTGTAATATGTCCCATGACATGTTTGTCATATCACCATATCACTTGTATTTATTTATTTAAATTTTTGATATGCTAATAAAGGGTAATTTTTATTATTTTGAAATCGATTTTTAGTTTGATTGTACTGATAAAAAAAAGTTGTGAAAACAATTAAACAACAAACTTGACTAAATAAGGTAATGCGAACGACCATTAACGTCATAGTCAATCACAATATGCAGCATATGTGAAAGGTATGTAGAGACAAAAACGACATTTTTTTATTTGGATCTGGTAAAGACTACTTATAGAGACAGTAAACAAGTCGATGGCCTCTGAAAAACTCAACACGTCAGATATGTTTTTGTTAACTCTTGTCTTGATTTATCTCTTCCCGTATATACTGTCCTTTCATATACTGATTAGCATCTCAAACGAGTATGGCTGCTGCTTAAACCATTGATGATAGCAGGGGCTCTAACACTCGGAGTAAGAAATACAAGCCTACTTTTGAAAATGAGATTTAAAATACACACTGGCGGATCCCCTAGGGTGGGCCATTTTTAGTGCCTCAAAATGGGCCTTTTGGGGCATAGCTTGGACTTTATGGGCCTTTTAGGGCAATTTATCAAAAATGGGCCTTCAATATTCAAATTTGGGCCCAATCTTTGGTTTTAGGGGCCCACAATTTTTTCCGCTCCTTCCTGACTTGAAATGTGTCTCTCCCCCTTGTTAGCTTCTCGATCCGCCAGTGATGTTACACACCCCTCCCCCATCAGCCAGTACCATCAAACACAGTGAGAATGTACTAATGTCTAACAAATGTGAATTCCATTCATTTAAATGTTACGAATCACGTTTATGAAACTATGAGCAGATGTCCAAAATAAGTTGTTTGTAAAATAATAAAATGTTTGTTTAAGATATCTTCTCTTGAGATTTCGACCAATGGAAGCTGCTTGAGGTTAATTTCCTGTTGTAATTGCCTTTATAACAGTTTTATCATATTGATCATACATTTATAGCAAATTTGAAGTTCTTTAAAAGTACCTTGCGTCAGCACACATTAAAGTGTCAGCATTTTACACAACATAAAACACCTATGAAATTATCATACGATTTTTTATAATCTTAAGTTCCGCATTCTTGTCCATTAAACAGTATTTAAGGTAGTTCTAGTCTTGCATCGGTTTATGAGGAGTGGATGGTCGTTCCCAATATGAGCGTTCCTAATTTATAACTGTTAAGCTGTTTTTTACATACCATAATGTTGTTCATGACCATTAAAAATATTTAGATGTCCTGTTCTCGGACCTTGAGGTTGATTTCTGTGTTTTCTTTTTTTTCCAATACTTTCCGTTATGATGGTCAGCTGATTGTCTCGTCATTATGAAGAAGATGAGTTATTTTTTAGATTTTAAGGAATGCATCTGTTTGTGAATGAATTTTGTGGGTATGAAATGCCTTAATATAATCGTAAAATTTTATGGATTAGTTTTAAGATAGTGTTAATATTTGCATCTGGTCATTTGTTAGATCATTTTCTCTAGTTTGTTGAGATTTGCTTTGTTTTTGGCTTACGGTGAGTCTATTGAATCATCCATTTCCCGTGCCTCTCCATCCGTTCGTCAACAATTCTCGGATAAGGCATTTATTAACATTATAAAACGTCACCACCTCGTTGCAATTAAAATATTGATTTCTAGTCTCGAATTTAGAGAAACTTAGATAAACCCGTTTGTGATCTAGTTTGATAACCTTGACTTTTGACCTTGAAAATCTTTCCTTCTCAGACATCAGTAGGTATTTTGTGACAAGCTGTCTTAACCCTTAAATGTTTTTTTTTTGTTTTTTACACCCTCTAAAGGTTTTAGGACCCCAAGATATATTTTGCAATAACTTTGATATAATTATTGCAAAGAATGAGCTCTGGACCCCAAAAACCATTTAAGGGTTAAATTTGAATCCAAGCAATCCATTTGAAAAATCAACTTTGTGACCTTTTGAAGGTGATCCATAGGTCAAATCCTGAATCAAAGATAGATTTGAACTTGGGACCTTGTAGATGATTTTGTAGAAATGGTCAATTTGAAGCAAGTTAAAAAATACCTTATTGACCTTCAATATGTTGCTACGGTAACATATATTGGCAGTCTAAACAGTACTTGTTAAGTTATTGGTAGTTGGAAGAATTTGTTACAGATGCCAAATACCAACCGCCGCCAGAAAAATGTTGGAGACTATAACAATATGTTATGACATAACAAATGAAAAATGCCACTCATCTCCTGCCGTATCATATCAATGTTATGTTGTTGTCGATTTGGTCGTCACCATTGGTCCCGACTCGTTATGGATATGTGTGTACACAACTATCCCAAAGCTATGATCCAACGTGAAAAGAAACTATATCTAACACCCCGTCCCCCACCATTAACGTTCCATTATCACAATTCGGTACCATAACGCCAGGGGATGTTTCATTCACACTTAAGTCGTACAATACATGATGATATATTGGAATGAACATTTAGGTTTTGTTAAGTGCAGGATATGACATTTCACCAAGAAATATCAAGAATTAGCAAAATTGATATGCTCTGTCACTTTACCAGCTCTTGACACTTTAGCAAGAAATATATTTGAAAGAAGATATATGCGACTCGGTAATGTGTTTTTCTAATGACGTTCTCTTATTTTCAATTGCGCAAAATGTGTGTGTGTGTCAAAATGTTGCCCTTGTCAATTACAAATCAAGTGGAACCCGATGTAAGCAATATATACTGGAAGTATGGTACCCCCCTCCCCCTGAGGCAGATATACCCGCAGTAGGTGTCATCAAAATGTACAGTGCAGCAAATAAGATGCTCTTAATTCAATATGAATTGGAAAAATGACGATGAGGGCAGATACTCCAAGGAAAACGCCCTGCAGCACCCCTATTTGATTTATTTGATATACTATAAAGACATTGGTATAAGTCTGTCTTGGGGGTCCCATACTTTCTGAACACCCTGTAGAATACAGAATACATAGGTTTTTATTGAATTGGAATCATTTTATTTATTCTTACAATAGCACACAAGTTGCATACATTAGTAAGACAGTGTCAAATGTAAAGTTAGCATTATGGTCCTGCAGATTCACGAAATCACATTTGAAATAGTTATATTGATGATACTTGTGTAACTATAAGTGTAACTTATACATAATTCCTGAAGTGTAGAACCTAAATGCTGACGTCATACATGGAATGTTGACTAGACCAAAATGAGATATATTTAGCATTTTATGATTTCTCATGCATACAAATAAATAATGTTATATATACAAAAATGTACATCAGCGTCATTTACATATTTACACAATATTCTGTTTATACTTTCAATTGGAATAAATATTCATTATTCATTTCACACTGAATGGTGAAAACGTTGGTTTTGATAATTATTACACGTGCCTGTCATTATTAGTAAATTAGCGGTGGTGGAACACATTTGCCAAGCTCATATTACTACATAAGCTTTGTATCATTCAATAATCAATGATGTAGTTGCCAATTGTTAGTTAGTTCCCAGTTCCACTACTTTGTTCAGATAACATGGAAGCTATACAATTTTATATAAGATCAAATGTCCAAACAAAAATCGATTTCAAAGTTCATACAGATTTTAAGTGTAACTTAGAAGTATGTAAAGGAAATGTCGAATTCAATATCAATCTGAATAAATTTACTTCTACTGGGATCTAGTCTTTCAATAATTTTATGTTCTGAGATTCATAGTATGCTACTTCGCCACTGGGTGGGAGGTAACATGGTTGATTGCACTCAGCCCGTTTTCAAAGATGGTATTTGATGTCTAGTGTCATTGCAGTGTGGTATACATATGATGTCAAACTTGTGAAGTTTCACATTCAATGTCCCCGTTGCTTGCATTTTCATGTGTTACATGTAGTGTCACAGGTTTGTGCCGCACGTCTCAGTGTGCATTGTTCTCACGCTCTAGATACCCTCGTCATGGAATGCCTCTTTGGTTTGTTAGTTGTATCGTACGGTATAATTTTACAGGCCTGAAAGTAAACAAAACGATACGTTAGAACAAGATCACATCTTTCTTACATACTGATTAATACCACATTGAGCCGCCTACTGTTGTATATTTTACTTGAAATGTTCAACCCAACTCTCGATTTCAACAGTATTCCAACATGCCATGTAACTATGCTAATCAACGACAAAACAATATTTATCAATGTAGACAAAAATATTGATAAATTACAAGCTTACCATTACACACGACGTCCAGAAAATCACTTCGCATGAACTGAAGGTCGGCATAGTCCCCAGCGGTATAGATGTGTCTCATTGATGGTTCACTGGCGATGAGGCGGAGAATACTTTCGTCTATATCTTTTCCCACTCCTATAGCGAACATCTCGATGTCATTTTCCCGGAGCCTCTTTGCCTCAGTAGCAATTTTGTCGAGATCCTCGGTTGTACCATCTATGATCACCACCCCTATCTTTTTCACTTCCATACGACAACCACCCTCTTCTGTGAAGCTAGTTTTGCGCATGTACTCTAAAGCCGATCCGGATTTTGCTGGAGAGGCTTTGTTGGAGTCGAGTCCATTTTTGATTTGATCTTTCGTGTTGAAATCGCTAGGTGTGAAGCCTGATAGAGAACTGCAATCTTTTGGGACCATTCCGACCTGGATATTGTCATTTCCAACTTCCATATCCTTGATGACCTTGTTTATGAAATCGAGAGCACTGTTGCGGTTCTCGGTGTTTGAATTGTCAGCCCCCAGAGCGAATACGATATCAGCTGGCTGTCTGGCTCCACACGCTGTAACATAAAACAAAGGTCACCTTGTTTTATTATAATGTTTACTTTTCTGATTCCGAAGATTCCTTGATAAACAATGACAATAACAAGTGCATAAAGAAATCAAAACTATTTCATTTCCCTATTGTGTTATTTTTTTAATTACTGATAGATAAGATACTCACGTTGATCAGCTGGTGGTGGAGGGGTTGTTGGTTCCTTTACTTCACAAGCTTTCATGGCCAGCATATTCTTAATTGTATCTAGCGCATCATAGTTGTCAACTGTGTAGACGTATTGTTCATCTGGGTCAGAGGCAATCGCTTCCAACTCTTTCTTGTTGATGTTTGCCCCAACACCGATGGCGAAAACCGTAACCCCTTTCTGGTGCAGTTGTTTTGCTTCCAGCACAGTTTTCTTCCTGTCACTGCTGATACCGTCGGTGATAACAACGGCAATTCTGGGAACATCTCCACCTCTTCCGCCATACGAATTAGAAAACATTCGGTTGCCCATATGCCTAAGAGCGGCAGCTGTGTTTGTTCCACCATATCTTCTTCGAGTGTAGTACAGAGCTGTTTGCACATCGTCGACGTTCTTGTAATCTTTCAGGCGGAACAAAAGATGCACACGGTCGCTGAACTGGCTCACTCCAATACGTGTCATATCTGGTCCGATCTGGAATGATCCGGCCATGTCTTGAACAAACTCTATCTGTTTTCGGTAGTCAGGGCCCCATATGCTTGAAGACGAGTCAAGAGTAAAGACAATATCTGCTGGTTTTCCACCACAACTCCTGATGGGACGTGCTTTTCCTTCAGGACGATTGTACGGCAAGTATGCTGTAAAACATGGCATGTGGCATTTTTAATATACTGTATAGTGCATTATCCTGTTGTTTTTAATTTTGTAACCTAGTTGAAAGATATCATGGTGGAAGTACAAAGAGCGACACTTCGAAACAAAACAATACAAACTCCTATAAATCATGGCCAATATTGAACAATACAAAACTATTTCGGATGACTTGTTTACTAAGATATATTTGTTATGCGCTGCAGTTAGGCTAACCTGACCTACAGTTATAAAAAGTCAGATTAGAAGATCAGATTCAGAAAATAAACTTGACTGTTCTTATAAAAACAGAAAAACAGGCCTTGAAAAAAGATTAAAATTTCTTTAAATAGAATCAGTAAAATCAAATTACAACACAGACAGTTCCAGAACCGTATCGTAAAAAATTAGTTATTTATAAAACAGAAAAGATAATTCACTTACGATCAGCGTTGATTAGAGAGAGTTGTATCAGCATACAGCTAATAAAAGTTAGCATTGGGACAGACATCTCCATTGTGTTACTTGTAAATTTCTTCGGCGTCTTTGCGTTTCTTCTAATGCTTCTCTGTTGTTGTTGTTGTTCAAATTGCGTTAGTTCTCGTATAAGTTGTTACTCTCTTGTGAAGTGTTTCTTGTTCTGATGATGTACCTCCTTGCCATGCTGATATATATTCAAATTCTTCTTCCTACCGGAACATCTACTTAACACGTCAGTGGGAGGAGCTTGACTTTCCTCGTGACAAATCATTTATGCCTTATATGGTAATAAAGGAGGAGCCTCGTTTGAGTGGCAGTGTGTCTGGTACTTTTTGATTTAGTTTTTTACTAGGTCCCGCTGTTCACACAAGTACACTTGTGAATGAAATAGATATGTCAGTGTCTGAGATGCATTGTGAATGGAATCGATACGGCTGTAGTAAAATCATCTCGTGTCAAACCGACTCTGTTTCTACCCCAAAAACTAACATTGGAATGTTGTTTACGATGTTGTACAATGGTTTATTCTGACGTGAAATAGTCCATTTTAATTTACGAGTCCATTTGCCCCTCTGACAATATATGACAATCAAAAAACAAAAACATAAATATGGTTTTAATCTCCCATTCTCTGAGAAAATAATTTTGAGAGCCTCTTTTCAACCTATTAACTGAAGTATGGTATCACTATTATCTTTCTTTTCAATAAGTTAACGTGGGGTCATCGTCTGAACACTACACAATTGTGTTTAAGAGGGGGGTGTGAAACTAATAAACTCGACTTGGGTCACAAATTAGATAACTTCTGTCAGCCGAGGTGTGGGCGGGAGTGTATTTGGAGAAAAAAACAGTAATTCTTCGGATATTTGAGATTCCACCTAAACTGGGTAGCCTTAGTCACTATCTTGAGCTAAAAGTGACATATCCACTTTTAAAACCTGACTAATCCAACATCTGGATTAGTACCAAAAATAACTTATAATTAAGACATTAAATAAAATGAAATCTAATTTATTACGTTGAGGAATGTAGGGGTGGTTACTAAGAATACTTCAAAGTTAAAAAGCTTACTAATCGTGATAGCACAAGTGTTTTAGAAAATTCATGATGATTTCTTCATTGATAATAGGATGAAAGTATGTTGTGATATGCAATTAAGACGAGATACTTGTTACTTAGTGTTGCGTCATTTCATATATGGAATATATATTTTAAGTGTATGCACCCTATCCATCCCATGAACTACCTTCTCCACTAGTATGATTTGCTTCTTAAAAGAGAGGTTCATGTACACTTTATCCATCTAATGTACTAAGCCCTGACACACAGGCTACCCATAGACGTATTTCTTTGTATTTTATGACCAACTCATTTAAGTATGAAAAGATCCTGCTACTATTCCATTCATACTTAAATGAGGTCTATGTTAATCCGGTAGTAAACAGTTGTTATGGGTTGGTCTAAGAGTCGAGTCTTTCCACTTGACCATGTACTTTGATTATAATGGTGTTTTAGATGAATGGGTCCAATTTGTTTTATTTATTGGACTATACATATATATTTATTGGGGGGTATATCCACCTTGTTAGCGATTGCGCAGTAGGCAACGTTTCAGAAAAACGATCATATGTTATGTTATATGTTATGTTATATTTTATTTATGTCTCACGCCATTTAAAATACATACAATTATAAAACAATAATATTAAAATCGTCTGGCCCGGCCGGTGTCGATCATATATAAAGGTCAATAAAATATATTGTTAACTTTATATTAAAAACTATCGAACATCTAAAACTTGACAAAATATCATCTGGATACAAATTGTGTTTTTATTTAACTTATTAAACTTTGTGTATAAACTATTAAAAGTGTGTTTGTTTTTCTGTTAGGCAGTTAAAATTTATTGACGAATTTATGAGATATTCATTTTTATAAATTTATAGGTACACTGAACCCCTAGATATGTCATATTAACCTGCCTGATAAGATTAAGCTAAATAGACCTTGTTCGTTATTAGCACCAACCCTATCTCAACCCTAATTTAAACATTTTTGATGTCGAAGTGATTTGATTTTGATATTTGCTTCACATGGTAGCGTATGTAACGTTTAGAAGAACCGGTTATCATGTTTCTTGATAACCTTACCCTCGGGGCTTTTCTCTAGTCTTGCTCAAAGACTGTATCCACCCCCCCCCCCCCCCCGTCACCTTCACTCTCTTTACCTGGCAATATACAGAGAGAAGGATAAAGGGGGGAGTACAGGATCTTTTAAGCAAGACTAGCTTTTCTCCATCATACTGACTTTGGATCAGAGATCAGTCATAATATCAGGAATTAAAAATGGGAAATCAAGAGTTATTGAGTTGACTTTCTGTCAGGGGGCTTCAATTTTTGTTTTCTTCTAATTTTGCCATTAGCGTTGACGTCGGCCACATACGATAAATTGTTTAACAAATGAAGATGCGATTCTAATAATAATAGCTTAATGATGACATTTAGTTTACGTTGACAATTTCATTGCGCTCACCATTAACGTCTATTGAGTTTAAATGACTTGATGAATGATGAGTTGTATTCAATCTGATCTTTTTGGTTTTGGTGATTATATATGTATTAATTGTCGGTGCATTTATGGTGCTGTCAATTTTGGATTATGTATTAACATGTCAGAAGGGCATAATTATTGTACTAACATCGGTTTGTCTCATCCGTAATGTATTTTACAGATTGCATATATTTGGTTCAGGAAATAATCGCCCCTAATTACAAAGCAATATCCTAAATATTTCCATGATCGGTTCAAACAAACAGTTGTCCTCAAGAATTCCAATTATACAACAATTCCTATAATTTGTGTTTTCCGGTTCAATATGACAATAGATCAGTTATTAATCGTGGGTGGTGTTTACTTACAATCGTACTTTTGACAATTGGAATAGTATGCCTATTTGCACAAGTACTACAGTTTTTAAGCTGATTTTTATGTATATAGGAACTCAATTGAACCCAATCTATATTCGACATGCCTCTTTTCAGTATCAAGATTATGAAAAATAGTCCAAAATAGCGAGAGGAATTTATGACATTGTCAATTTTTCAAAATCTTATGATCTGCATACCTTATGATCTGCTTTAAACTAGTCCTAATATATTTATCCTTGACTTTGGGGAGGGGTATTTCAAATAACAATTTTCCCAAGATTTATTTAATATAAGAAGTTATTTCGACACACTTTTGAAATCCTAGCATACTTTTACCGTGTAGTCTTTACTCATTGTACTCTATCATATGATTTACACCTGTGTTTTTATGTATCAAAAGAATGTCCATAATACATCACTGGCAATTAGGAACAATTTCTTCATTATCAATTGTCTATTCACCAATGCTGTCTTCATTTACTCCAACTAGTGGAATTTGCTCCCATATTTGTGTTACAGTCACTGATTATAAGACGGAACTGCAGTGATGTTGTGGTACATTGATGTATTTTACATAAATCATATCTCCCAGGTATGCTCCTTGTGTTGCATCACTAATCAATCATCCGCGCAACATCCAGGTGCGTAGTAATATATCACTTTCTCACCGTTACAATATAACATGATGTAAATAATGTAACAGGACATAGGAGATCAATTATTTTTGAAGCCAAGTGTCATTTTGCAGAACAATGCAAAAAACCTCTGGTCAAAGATGTTGCATACTGCAGGAGAATAACCTTGACAATGACAGAGCAATACAATGGACACTATCTGAATGATTTACAACCCCCTTTGGCATTCTAAGTTACCACTGAGAGCGAACTTGGCAGTGAAAACGAATCCGATTCAATAAATCAACCAACTTGTGCAAATCTCCCTTGAGGTCACCTTAACTGTATATAAATTCAGTTCAAAGATGAATGTGTTCATGATACCAGGGGCCCAAGTCTCGTGAATCCTATCTTTCAAAACAATGAGTGCATGCATTTACTCAAGTAGGTAGTCCACTTTGTCATCATTCGTGTTGTGTACCTTGTTCCCCAAGATTTATACACAACCCCCTAACCCTGAAATAAGTCATACTGTCACCATATGATGGAATAATTAACAAATTCTCAGCAGGAGTAGAATCAAATACAGCATGTAAATTTGTCCTTGCATAATCCGAAATTATGCAACAGCATCTTGATGAACTGATGTGTATAACTATCCATATTTTTAAGGATTTTAGATTTGGGTTTACATTTGATAAATGAAATATTAACAGACAAATGTCTATACTAAGCACGACATTCGTGATTATTTTAATTCTAAACTTTTAAAACTGTTTAAAGTCAATCTGACATGTCAATATAATTGGAGTGAGGTTGTTTTTTCTATATATAATAATACAGGGTGTCAAAAACAACGGCACCCCCCCCCCTCTACAGCAAAAAGTCCTGAATGTTCCATATCGTGTCATATCTCATTTGAAGGATAATTCAATTCTGGAGTTACTCCTCAAATTTCATTTAATAAAACTTTATATTAAAAAAGCTACATTGTTTTTAAGTTTGCTACTTCGGTACTTTGTTTGCTGCTCTGTTACTGGTTAAAGGTCAAATCTTCAGAAAGTGGAATATGAAAGAATTAGCCCAGATTTCAACTGCACTGGACATATGGGTTCAGTTCTGAAAAACAGGGTATAGGAACTGATGGACAAGAAGCCTCTTGGAAAAATGTGCTATATGCTTATGACATAAAGCTGAAATTTCTCAGGTAACTCCAGAACTAATTGTCTTTATAATGAGATATGACACACCATGTAACATTAAGTACTTTTTGCTGTAGAGGGGGGTGCCGTTGTTTTTTGACACCCTGTATATAACTATAATTTATAACTTTGAAATAAATTACAAAGACAGCAAATGAATTGAGCAATCTAGTATACTTTATTCGCAGTACACGACTTTAGAGGACATTCAAAGAAATGTCCACTAATAATAAAGCATCCGTTCTATAGATCATCAATATATCATTTGACCTGTTTCTGTTAGTAATGATATTATTTTTTTGCCCTCTAACTAACATGGCCATCTTGGTCTAAATTGTCCCAACCGATATAATTATCTCGTAGAAGATGACCTAGTTTCACCCAAAATTAGGGCAAAGCATGTAAAGGGATTAAATGTACAGGGTGTCAAATAAGTCCCGTCCCCCTGTTACAGCCAAAACCTTGATATATGGTACCTAGTGTGATATACCATTAGAAAGATCATCGAAAGTTATGTTAACTCACCAACCCTCAAGTATTTTGGATGAAATTTACCTTTATTTTCACCATGTCTTTTAATACTAAGTTTACCCTCCTTAAAGCAGCTTTTATTGCATCAAAATGAGAAGGATGTGACCTCAGAAATATGTAAAAAAAGTTAACCTTTTTTCGCATTCCACTTGTAACAAAAAGGTTTCACCACTTTCCTCGCACCTCTATTTTCTACACATCTAACCCTATCCAGAAATTGGTTTAATACATTGCCAAATACATAGTCTTTAGGTCCTTTGACTTTTCTTGCCAAATACGCCAAATTCCCATGTTTCTAGGCCTATTTTGTGGGTTGATTGACATGTGTCAGATATATGCCAACCAATGTAACTTTTACTAACAATAAGACCTTTCCAATGATATATCACACTTGGTACCATATATGTTGTTTTTTGCTGTAGAGGGGGGACGGGACTTATTTGACACCCTGTATATGACAGCTAAGGTTATACTATGTACAAGTTATTGAGAGTTGTTGCCCATATGTCATCCACTATCAAAATGATCAAAACATTTAACAAATCCATTAAAACTAATCCAGGGTTTAGAAATTGTTTTTCAATGTCAAAAAGGGAGTTACATTCTGAAGGTTAACCTTTGTAACTTATTGTTTTCTGGACCCCATTTGTCCACTGAAAATAGCACTTTCAATTCAAAATTATCCTAATTAAAACTATAAATATACTCCCAATAGGATATGTAGGATTTTGGGCATGTGACATATCTCCGAACATAATTTATCAAGATAGACAATGGGAAACCCCGTTTTTGGTTCTGTGGAGTTGCAGTCTTGACCATTTCCTTGTTACTCATGGGCATATAAGGCTCATTCAATACTATTCGGAAGATTTGAATTCCAGTGCATTTCTGACATGTTTATGAATAATATCAGAATAATATCAGAGGTCATCATGACCTATATCTAATAATAGTGACAGGATCCAGATGCGCCACAAGTATGTTGTAATTTCTTTGCCGATTCAAGCTTCCATTTGGGCACTGTGACTGTAGACGCCCACTAAATCACCAAAAATTAATAACCACGATATGACAATTTAGTCATTATATCCAAATTAAATCTTTCCAAATCAGCAAGAAATTCAATACTCTCTGATGCTAATGGTTCATCCGGTCTCATTTTCGGATAAAAATTATTTTGTCAAGTTATGATTTATTTTCAGACTCAAATGTTCATGTTATTTTCATTGTTGTCTAGTTTCATATTATTGATGTGAACGATCGGACATAATTTTTCTGAAATACCTAGCCGTTTGCCAGAGTTTTGAAAGACAGGTTGAATCCATATTGAGAGATGATTGTGTATTGACTTTCAGTAATTTGAACATCATATCTTTCAATTCAATATATAGACTTTTCATTTCACGTTTAAGTCAAAGTGAATATACCTGCTACTGGTATTTTGGTTTGTCAGAAACGTTATTGAATTTCAATATTTGGTGTTGATATTAAGTATTTTGGGGTTTCTCTTTATAAACTGTTGCCCATGCTGTAGCTTTGAAAATGCACTTAATGTACATGATGATATAAATGAGCTAAGGTTGCAGATTTTTTTTTTATTTATTTATTTATTAATTATCCTCATTCATTACATAACATTTACAAAATCTTCAATCGCCAAATACATGCATGGCATTATAGAAGAATTGATGGAACTTAATGAAATATAATATAAGGAGCAATGTTAACAGTAGTTTTGGGGTTGTGTGGGGGGGTGCTTGGCGTGGGAAACAGTTACTGGAGATAAAATATGTTTAAGGAGGGAAAATCATATATTGGCTTTTATAAAGGAAGCTAGCCTGGTCATCATTTTCGAATTAAGTTCGATAGAGATTTCAGTTGAGCCATATTTCAGAACTTCAAGATATTTATGCTGAGAGATTTGCCTGTCAAAAATTTCAGGGATCAGGTTTTTCAGGTATTGATTAAATTCATCCCTGGCATGTGTCAAATGAGCACAGTGGAAAAAGAAGTGTTTAACTGTTTGTGGATGTCCACATGAACAGTTTGGGTTGTCAATATTGCTAAAGTTATGAGCATATAGTTGGGCCTTAAATAAAAAGTCGGCCCTGAATTTATTTACTATTATCTCATGGCTCCTTGTGAGGTTCAGTTTGCTGGTTGTGATGACATTTATTGGATTTTTGAAAAGCAGTTTTTGATGTTTCTTGAAAGGTTGCAGATGAAAGTACTGTATGTATGTGGCAGAAAAAACAAGACTCCTCTTGAACCACTTGTTACTACAGCAAATGCACTTGACCATAATAACACATTCTAACTTGTCTTATTTTGTTTTGTTTTTAAGTATGAAAAATAGGAAAGCTAATGTGAACTTGAATTCAGCAATTGCTCAAAACAACACCTGCATGCCAAACTGATAAATGCTTAACTTCAACATTGAAATATTGTGACCAGGGCGGCAGTCATATGATGCTAAATGTTCAAATATTTGAAATTTCGTACTTGTTCCCTTGAAAACCTCAACAAACTTTCGACTTTCAAATTGATGAAAAATTACTATGTTGAAATTGATCGGTTAATTTTAACATTATTTAGAAAATGATCTGAATTCAAAGTATGGCGGAGATTCAACTCACTTGCACCTATCTAACTTACCACAACAAATATTTTCGCGTCATTTTTGAGTTCCGAAATTTGCTAAAAATACAAGATTCAATTATTTTGGGGTAAAGGATATTGGCAAGAAGATAGATGGATTTTGTACAAATCTGCATTGTGTAGCATAGAGCTAGACAGTCATGCATGTGGTTTTCAGGATTCACCACCCCGTGAGGAAGTTGTCTTTTATATGTTTAATGTGTTTTAATATAGAATTGATAAATATTTTCAAAATCTTGTCATAATTTCAATTTGATTAATTTATTACATTCATTTCTTTGAGTGCAAATTCAACCATTTAATATGTTTTCACACATGTGTTGAAATATAAAAAAGCAAAATAAACAAACAAACAAATAAATAAGTTCTATGAACAAGAACTTCAAAGAAACCCGATTATCAACAAAACAAAAAAAACTAAAACTGATACTGTTTTGAGTGTATCTTATTAACGATGGACTGTGTTTGAAATTGTCTAACTCTTTCATCATTCGTATTTTTGTATTGTTGATAAATGAGTTGGGCGTGTGTATCCTGTATGCCCCGTTACAATTTTAAACCTAAAAATAGTTTAAGAATATCCCGACCCGGCCGAAATTTAAAAATATACTGATATAAACAAAACACAGTTTTAAGTGAAAGTCAGTGGTAACAACAATCATGATTCCAGATACATCATAATGAATCCCCATCAAAACCAGCTCAATAGCAAGTGTAGGGACATTGAACATGAAAGATGATAACTTTCTCCACACACCCTTACATTTGTCCTCCCTGGGAGACAAGTCTATAATTTCTTAAATGTTGTTTACTTGGGATGATTTTCTCTCCCTTCTCAGCTATGTAAGGCATTCCATCTCACATTCCTTGCTATGTAAAGTGGCTCAAGCGGTTTACATTAATTCACCAAAAACCACAATTAAAAAAATAAAACCACTACTCTCATTCACGTGTTATTACTCGACAGTCGGAAACATTAATCACAACCTTTGGCCTGTTGCCATATATGGCATATGAGTACTTCATGATTGGCTAATCAGCATTCGTGACGTTGAAAATATTCGGAAGGTACAGCCTTCTCATGAATATTAAGCACATCCCACTTTAGACTAAAAAAATGTATAAAAGTCAGTGCCAGAGCAAATGACACCAAAACACAACCTGACATCGAACTAGCGATTAGAGAGAATCAAGTGGAGAACTTACAGTCAACAACTATCCGAAATATTAACCATACGCTACTAGACTTCTAAGACGAAACAAGATGATCGCAACACACTACATCGTATTTTTTATTGGGCTTGCCATCCACCATGCAGGTATGTTTACATTTTATGCTGGATTTATATGTAGTCTGCCTTCAACAATAACTTGTACTGGACTGGTCATGATCAGATGTGTGAATTGTTAAGGTTTTAAGTGATAGTAGAATAATTTTATAACATTCTGTTTATCATTTGCTCCATTTATGCATTTGTCATCATCGCCTAATAATTTCAATCATACTTAAATCATGTCATTAGGATTAAAAAATATTTCGTAATCATACTTAAATCATGTCATTAGGAATAAAAAATATTTCGTAATTATGCACACGAATCACATTGTTCTAGAAAAAAGCTACACTTTGTAAGTGGTTTCGGTTGTGGCTGTAATCTCTGGTAATGATCATGAGGAAGTTAAGATAACAAGTTGTAAAAATGTTGTTACTAGCCCACTCTTCTCAATATAAGTGCCACTTGACTTAATGCTTTTTATAACGATGATTTATGCATTGTTAGAAGCTAGAGAGTAAATATTTTTTGTCCTTGTTTTCAGCCTGCTTGCCATTTATAACTAGAACCGAAGACAAACTGGTGGAAAAGCAATGTGGGAATCCAGCGGACATTGTCTTTATTCTCGATTCCTCAAGCAGCATCTGGGAATACGACTTCTACACACAGTTATCCTTCGTGCAAGATGTCGTAAAAGGATTCCACGTTAGTCAAGAACAAACAAGAATTGGGGTAATGACCTTTAGCAGCAAACCACATCGCGTGTTCCACCTCAATGATGTCGAATCAGAAGAAGAAGTCAGTGAAGCTATTGAACGTATTTCTCAACGAATTGGGGGAACCTACACTGCCGAGGCTCTGCAGTTCGCCAGAACTGACATGTTTAGCCCCAACAATGGCGCCCGACCAGATACCGCTCAAATAGCTATCGTCATCACAGACGGACAATCATACGACCAAGAATACACGGTAAGAGAGGCCAAGAAGCTACAGGATGCCGGGGTCCATGTCTTTGCTATTGGAGTTGGCAAGAATGTCGACAAACAAGAACTTGAAGCTATCGGCAGTGATCCAGATGATAAATTCGTGTTCACGGTGAACAGCTATGACGCTCTCCAGACCATTCGTAATCTGTTGGCCATGAAAGCTTGCACTGTCGAAACTCCAGATCCTGGTAAGTTAATCTTTTTAAGTTTATCGATATCATGTCCATGATTATTGTTAGAACTGTGTATTTTGACATTTTTATGTATCTAAGAGACGCAATATTATAATCATGTCAATTAATCAACCAATCTTACATTTCTGCTTTTTGATTAACAGAATGTGGTAGCCAAGGACCTACTGACGTCATCTTCGCTTTCGGTGGAAAAGACGCAGAAGACGATGAGAAACGAAACCGTGGTATCGACTTTATCAAAACGTTGGTTGATGATATGAAGATTGGAGAAGACGCTATCAAGGTCGGGCTTGTTCCAAAGGAGTGCCAGGGTATCGAGGGATTTGATCTCAACACCTTTAACGACAAGAAGGCCATCGAGGAAATGGTACAAGAGAGCAAGAGTGAATCGTCATCTACTTCAACAACTTTGAGATTCATGAGAGAGGTTAGCTTTAAACCAAATGGTGGTGCTAGGAAACACGCCAAGAAGGTCGGCGTCATCATCATCGATGGTGAAACTGATGAAAAAGAAATTCGAAAGTCTATATTCGAGGCAAAAAAGATGAAAGACGAACACGACGCTGAAATCTTTGCCATTGGAGTTGGACCAAACATTGACCGAAAAATGTTGAAACTGATAACAGAAGATGACGAGAATGTGTTCATGGCGGGAAGCTATGCGGAGGCTGAGGAGAGAAAACAGGAATTCCTGGACCAGTTGTGTGCAGGTATGTATTGTCTTAGTACTTGGTTATTTCTTATCTGAATATGGGTTAGATTATTTTGAGTTATTCTAATCATTTAGTTTAGAAATACATTGTATTGGTTATAAGTATGATATTTGCTTCACATTAATTGATTCAAAACATTGCTGCCATCTTTGTAACATTAAAATTTGTCATGGAATAGCATTTAACGTCCGATTTTATATTCTGTTTTCAGATCTATAAAACTGTACAACAAAACAACTTCCAAGAAGCATTCCATTGGCTCCTCGGGTATGAACAAACCGGTAATCTCAGGCCAAATACGACATCGGGGTCTGCATTTCCCGAACATACACGAGGATAGACGAAAAGAACGACTTCGCTGAGATGAATCTCTGTGACAAAAATCCCATGAACATTCCTATATTGTGAAGCGAGAGAGAGACATTCCGTTACGATTAGACGACCATTGGCAAACCTTATTGAATCGTGTCACTATATATATGCTTTTCACTTCACAAACTCTGATAATGATTATCAAGAGTGATAATATAATACTCAGACTTTTAAGACTTAAGGGAAATGATGCAAATGCAATATGTGCCAAAGTGCCACTTGTTACTATGACAGATAACAATATATTAAAATCAGTAACAAGTGTCACACTTCATATTATGTATATAACCTCATCCACATCACATCATTCATTTGTAAATACGTTTTCATTATTTATAATTTATTTATATTTATTGCTATTTATATTTTAACCATGACGACGCATAAGATCTGATCTATCAATGTATAATTAAAACTCGGACAACCCAATATGAAATATTACTAATACATGACATTGTTTTCCAATATATTGTATTTTCAATCGACATTGTTTTCCAATATGTATTATAATTGTAAAACATATTTGTATTGTACTCTAACTATGACATGACATGTAATGTCAAACAAAATAACAAGACAATCAAATATGACATCTTACTAACACATGACTTGCTTATAAAACTACTATGCAAAATAGTTGTAAAACATTTTTGTATTGTACACTTAAGACGACAATGTGTTTATAATGAACATTATATTCCCATTAACATCATGCTAAAAACGAGAGCACATAGTTGCTCAATCTTTGCTTTCCGACATCTCAAATTATTGAGAATTCATTAACAGAACCCAAAACATGAATTTATTTATAAGTATTTGAATAAAGAAGACATCAATATGTATATCATTTGTTTGTTACTTGATAATAAATTTTGTTATAAGTATGTGTACTTTGAATAATTTGCAAATTGACGTGATAATGAGGAACACCATATACATCAAAAGCAGAATCCAACATGTCCAATGAACTATATAGTTGTTCAGAAATTACGATTTAACAATAAAAAACTTTTTTTCATAAAGATAATATTTAGTTTCCTTAATAATCTTACAATGATACCTGTACATACATACATACATACATGGCATGACATGGCAGGTATTCCAATTTTGGTATATCATCAATGATGACAATTCTTTTTAATTTCCAGGAATTCACTTTCATTTCTGCTTAATTTCTGACAAATTCGATACAACTATATATGGCAACCTAATACTTACCCACACTTCATACAAAAAACGTGACTATTCTTACAAATATGACATATATCACTGGCGGATTAGGGGGGGGGCCTGGGGGCCCGCCCCCCCCCCCACTTGGGTGGGCCCAGAAAAAGAAATTGGGCCCAAAAAAAATTTTGGGCCAAAAAAAGGCCTTCAGGCCCCAAAAAGTGGGCCTTTTTGGTCATTACTGGGCCTTTTAAGGCCTTATTTTTTAATTTCAGGCCTAATGTTGAAGAAAATGGGCCTCAAATTTTCAAAATTTGGGCCCACTTTTGGATTTTAGGGGCCCAAAATTTTTTTTCGCGCACGCGTACATTTTTTTCACTGACTTGAAATTTGGCCCCCCCCCCCCCCTTGTTGATTCCCAGATCCGCCCCTGTATATATTTTGCCGGTTGTTACACCTGCTCCACCTACCCTACCCCTGGGCTACTATAGCACCCATATTATTAGGTCTACTGATCTTCATGTTATAAAACTTTCTCAATTCATTCACAATTAATGTGGACACATTTTGTCAAAAATTTAGCAAGATTGTAAAGAAAACAACTGAAATACAGCACCATTCCTGAAACATATGGAACATCCTGTACAAACATTCACGACATTTGTTCATGGAACTTCCTTGGTATTTACCCAATACAGCTGGTATAATTGCAACTTTGAATTGTTTTCCTGGCTACCAGAACATCCTGATAATTGAACATGCATGAAACACATCAAAACCTAAAATCGAAGTTCCCTAGCCTAATAATCATTTGACATCAATGCAGACTAAATATGCTTAGTGAATTATTTCAATGGTAGGTCAATATGAAGACACGGGGAAATAACCTATTTTATAGGCACAAGTACCAAAAGACAAAAATAAAATAATTTACAAAACACATACATATAAAACACATACATATGTATTACAGTAATAGCAAAACCAGCCACAACGAACACAGGCCAGACTATGACCAAACGCACAAAGAAACAATCCAAAACCACTAGAACATGGGACATTTCATTCAAACAGCAGTCCTTATAACTATTTTTGATTGTGTAATGTCAAATAGATAGTGGTCAGCATCCTATTGCTTCGAGTGTTGATTATCTTACATTTTTTAAATAAACCCCTACAAACAATAATAATCAGAAAGACAGTTACAAACCAAATGATTGTGAAAACATAACTGACATCTATTCTCCATTGGTTTTCCTACCTGTCAACATTTTCGAATGACGAGAACATCCACCTGCATTCGTTTTGAATAGATGGCTATACTGTTCGTTTGAGTAAAAATTGCATTTACCAATACCAAGTCATATTATCACGAGAACCGATTTCAAAGGCCATTTAGCATATCTATACTTTTATCAGATTTACGAAATACTACAATCTCAGTAGTGTTTACAATTTTCAACCTAGTATAAAGACAAGATTATATCTATGACATCTTGAAAGTGCTTTCAATAATATGCTATGTTAAGGGTAATGATAGTTAGAAAAGAAACCGTTAAGAAGACAACCGACCATATGGAAACAAAACTCCAACCGATCCCAAACAATGATCTAACATACAACGAAACAAACCCCACTATAAAACTCAAAGATCTAACAAACAAAGAAACAATGCAAACCAGCCCGTTCCTCGCCGCCACCATTCTAAGAACATAGCCACAATCCTAAGTCACAAGTAGATAGAAAGAAAAACATCATTAGATATGTACAGAGTGACCCAAAAAAATGCAACCCTCCATCTCTTCAATATTTTTCTTAAATGGAGGTTAATTGCTCTGAAATTTGGCACACAAGAACTTCATCCAATGTGGGATATCCTGGCAAAGTTTCAATAATCATAGTCTTATATTGATAGAGTTATGATCGTTCCAAAATATGCTCCAAATGTCGCCATTTCCAATGTTAGGTTTTCGGATGAATCACATTCCCTTCTTTCTGAACATGTAAACTCAAGAAATAATGTGTTCTGGGATCACAAATTCCAGATGAATTGCTTCAAAGGCCCCTTCATTCTGTTAAATGCACAGCTTAGGCTGCCAATTTCCAAACATGAAATCATCAGCCCCTTTTGGTTTGAGGTTGATAATGGCAACACTGTTACTGTTGACACACAACGCAATACTGGCTTTCCCAGGAAGTTCTAGGCAGTTATAGAGTGACATAGAGGCTTCAATAGACAAGAACAGTGGTTCTAGAAGGATGGAGCTACTCCTCACACTTCTAATGATAGCATAGCCTGGCTCACTAGTTATTTCCATGAGAAGATTATCTCTCCTAGGACAGAGAACCCATGGTCATCCCACAGTCTCGATCTCAATGCCCCTGACTTCTATATATGGGGTTATTTAAAGGATAATGTGTATGAAAATAACCCTACCACAATTGCAGAACTCCAACAAGCAATTGCTGCAAAAATTTGAGCTATACCAATGGGGAAGAATGCATCCATGTTATGAGCATTTTTCCTTGAACATCGCAAGTTTGTTTTCAGTGAAATTGACGACATCTGGAGCATATTTTGAAACAACCATAACTCTATCAATATAAGACTAAGATTATCAAAACTTTGCCAGATGATCCCACATTAAATGAAGTCCTTGTGTGCCAAATCTCAGCGCAATTTACCTCCTTTTAAGAAAAATATTGAAGAAATGGAGGGTTGCATTTTTTTGGGTCACCCTGTATTTTCCATTGAACTTGTCACACAGTACACTGGGCAAATTCTTGAAAATAAGATCAATTAGCAATAACTATAATATATATTATTTCCATCGAGTGCATTATATCCCAAAGTTGAAAATTGTTGTTTATGTATTGTATTGTATCATTAGGCAATAATCTATAATCCAAAATTATCTCGGTGAAAAATAAAAACGAGAACATGTGTAAATAGACCATTCAATCATCATAAGCTATAGAGCCTTTTTGGTATACGAAATATTAGTGTGGTTATTATCTAGGTATAATCAGTCATAATTATACTACGTATGCACTTTAGACGTGTTGACTACAGCAACTATTGCATTATGGTTTCATTAGATATATGTAGAGAATGCTTTATAAATGTAACCTAGCGAGAGAATGATGTATTGATAAGTGATATATTTGATTTCTATATCAAGACTGACTGTGAACCAATCTTTGACATACAATTATGAAAGTTAAAAAACAACCGATCTTTTCATTCTGTCTGTTTTGACAACCTTGTAAATGCGTGTGTATGAAATGTTTTTCCTCGATTCAACTCTTCGTGATCTAGATATAATTATTTTTAGCGTGTATGACATTTCAATTGGACATAGCTGTTCCATAATCGCTTTCAGACATTGCGTCTATAGTTTTTTATATTTTAATTGTGACATACAAGGCATTTTAGGTGTAGCTTGAAGGCACATAATGAAATATGACACGCGTATATTCATTGAGGATGTTTTCCCATAGGTTTTATCTGCGTATATGTAATGTCATTGTAACCTCTACACACTATCGTCGTCTGGGGGGTAACCACAATCTAAAGACCACAAAAAATATTTTGAAAAAATATCATAGTTAAAAATTAAATTCCTGTGCTTTTGACATTGTGGTTACCTCACTGACGACCATGTTATGTCAGACATTTTTCGAATGTTGAACATGTTAATATTGTCGGACCCCTAGACTGAAATAGTTATCACATGATGTATTTTGTAGTTAAAAATGTAAACGAGCGTAATTCTTTGATGCAATGCTATTGACTCTATTGTCTGCGATATCCAGATATGTCGTCAGGGTCAGATTGCATATAATAATTTTTGAACATATTAAAAAGGCTAATAATTTACCTCTTAAAAAGAACATGAAAAGAACTTGGAGTGTTGCCACTACATGTATGGTATGTGTATGGTGTTAAAAAATAGTTATTCATGTAAAAATACCATAGTTCAAAGGAGAACTAATGTGTGAATGTTGTTTCGGTGTTTATATTTTATCCCAAGAACACGACTTACAACAGCTTCTTGTAATCGAAGAAACGCTACTTGTGAATGATTGGCTTGACGACAAAAGGCTCGTTCCATTGACTTATCTAACTTCAGAATTTCGTTTGCTATTTTCAAGCTATTAGACTATATGTTCAAGCGAGGTTCAAGCCAGCCTACATTGTATTTTCACGTTAGTTTGTATTTTTCTCGTTGTGCATACGAGTTGACATTTTTGCATTTCGAATTGGTCTCGTTTGTTCAATTTGACATAAAATGGGTCATTGTATGTATGTATGATTGTTAGTCTCGGTATGTGATATGTTAGAATAGAGATAATCCCATTTATACGGATCAACAGATTAAAGATAGATCAGATTAAAGGTGTTGATGCGCTCACACTTAAAGGAACAGAAACAGTGATCATAGATTCAATACTTGTTCGTTATTCGAAGCTCTTACTATTTGCATCGTTTGGTACTAGAATGGTATTTTAAATTCTGCTCTTTGCACCAAAATTATTATTAGCATTGTTCCATTTTTCTTTTATGGCATTGGAAACTGACTGGCATGTTTATCAATGGATTTTCAAGAACATCTATATGTGCATTCCGTTCTAGTTATGGCTGGCGTTGTTCTGGTAATATTTTTATAGCTGCGTCCCGAAATAACGCCAATAATATAAAAATAGTTCTCAAAACTAAGCTATTCTTTGCAGAACAAGCATGACTCTGCTATAATAGGCAAAGATAGATCACTTGTTCTGTTACGCTCTAACATATTTATTACCTGTTTGGTATGCTATATATCTGTCTGAGAGGCTATTTTTCCTGGTAAAACAGATCCTCTATAAATACTAAGTTCACGATTGTGCAGACAGGAAACGTCTTGAGGGTCATGAATTCAATGGTCTTATAATCCGCTCATGCATGGTCAAGGTAATCACTGACATACACAAACCACATCACTGATAAGCATATCTTTAACACACCTATTTCACTCAAGCATGCATGGTCAAGGTTGTTGACGACATACACACGCCATATCACCTTGGTATAAATATCACTGTTAACCACACCTATTCACTCAAGCATGCATGGTCAAGGCTGTTGATGACAAATACATTCCACGTGTAGATTCCAAGTTCAATGCTATAAAAATAGTATGTGGTTAACGTTACTTTGATATGATGGAAAACACTCAATAGGCGTAAACTGCATTCACTTCCTCCACTTCAATAGTAAGACTGCAACTGAATCATCACCCACACAGATACTATATCAAACTGTAAGAACAAGAATGTCACACCCTGTAATGACAGCATGAATATCTTCTTATCAATTGGCAACATGAATAGTGAATACCATTTTGATGGGTTGATTGATATGTTGATGCTTCTCCTTACCAATTTTGTTTCCAGAAAATCGTGCCGGACTTACAACTTTTGCGCTTATATTTGTTTATTTATTGTATCGTTTGTATTTGCTTGTTGTATTTTTGTTGTATTTTTTTGTATTTTTGTTGTTGTTTTTCCAGAAGTTGCTACGTGTGTCGTGTAGTCTCTGTATAGGGTAGATTTCTACTGTACAAGGAAATGTTCAGTACATTTGGACTTCCCCAAGTACAATTAATGTACTTATTTTCCAAGAACAAGCATAAGTGCTTTTGGTTCAACTATTTTTGATATCACTATATTTATCAACAATTACTAATTAAAATAAACCACATTATTGCATAATATCAACAATATACAGATATAGTTTCTGCCGACATTAATCACACGCACTGGATTGAATCATCCACATAAATGTTTGGAATGTCGCTAGAGTTCATTAAAAAGTATGTTTTAAAAATTCAATTGGTAACATTTCGTCAGATATATTTCCAATACTATTTCGCAATGTTAAAAACTGCTTCTATTGTTAAATAGTACTTGTCTTAGTTAATGAGAATCACATTCAAACTCCAGAATCAGTCTGTGTTTGAATGACCTTGATTTATCCAAACGAATGCCTGCGTTATATAACTTTGTATAACATATATAATTGTGACATCTTAATCAGGGTGTATCTGGCAATTGGAATAATAAACAAGTATAACATGTTTAACATATCAGTCAAAGTGTCAATGTGCGATTACTCGATTGCATTTCAAGGTTAGGATTATTTAATTAATGTTTGGAATACAAAAATTGACAGGTTAGGTCTTGTTTTTGAAATTGACTGACTATACTATCAAGATATAACAATTCCCCAAAACACAGGTACATCAATAATCTAGAGCCTCAAAGACAAGTACAACAATTGAGTACATGAAAAATGTACTAAGTATAAACAGGTACAGAAATAATTTAAACACTGTGTATAAAAGGGGGAATATTACGTGATTATAAGGACATTCGAATTGTAAAATATCAAGTAGATCCTAACAACTCCTTTACAATCATCCCCCTAAGAAGACACGATATAAATTACCCAGACCTTGTTATAAGTACAATACACACTTGTAGCTTGGTCCAGGTCCCAGGTGTACGAATAAAACACAATTGTGAATATCAACACAACGTATTGCTGAGGTTTACGTTGTGTTGACGATAGATTGAATAAGTTACTTTACAAATGCTTGCATCTTCACATTTGAGCCGTTTAGTACAAAACCCATAAAAAAGATATTAAACATTATGAGTGCTTTGAGAATAGTCTCAAATTGCTTTACAGACTCACAGCGACCTTTTCATTGATAGAAATTTCACCCGGAAGCCACTGCTATTGAAAAACATATATCAATGTTCACTGCATAAAACAGAAAGGTATTTCCCCAAATTCCGAACATACCTCTCCGTCCACCCCCATCATTGGCTTATTAAATCGATCGCAGCGCCATCTGGGATGTATATAAGGCACACGTGGTTACTGTTTGAAATCTTAGAAACAACATTGCACAGGACACCGAGACACACTTCTCGACGAACATTTATAGAGTCAAATTACAATAATTCTACAGCAATATAACGAGAACAGAGATGAGGACAATTAAAGAAATCGGATTGCAACTATTTTGCCTATCATTAATGGTAAGTGTTATTTCACAATTCATCATATTATATTTATTCATGTCAATGGTATTATGATCTCCAAAGAGAGCAGTTGCTTGAAGTTGGTTGCAAGATAAACATATATTTTAATCAATCACTGTTCAAACAAAGGAATGTGTGTGGGTGACATTAATTGGCGTACCTGTCCTCGGGTATGGCTTTGTTTATCTCTTCGTAACGTGACACCTCGATAGAGAACTACTGCCACTGTAATGTTTTACCTTGCATTTTAGACCCATCCCATATCAATATCATCAAACTATTTGAGTTTTTCTCACGCCGTAATTCTTGTCGCAACTCTATCAAGCCCTATCAATCTCATTGACATGAATCAAGTACATGCATATCGTGATTTTCTTACTGAAATCTTAATTGTAGAATACAGATGACATTTCAGCAGTATATACTTTATTTAGAACTTCTTACTGTTTCTGAACAGTTGTTTTCATTTATATCCATAGTGGTTTTGTTGTTTTTTCCTAACATCTGTTCACTATAGACATGGGGTCTTTGCTTAACAAAATTGAAATTTCATGACATATTGTTTTTAAAGTGCTTGAAAATATGCTGGGTTTCTTCCACATGAGTAATGTGTAATAAACATTGTTTCAACAGAAGTCATTAATCAGCGTTTATTTTTACCTTTCAGGTAGTTTATAGCGACCAGGCAGGTGAGTTAAAATTTCCACACCTTGATTAGAAATACCTTTAGCTACAAGTTTTCTTGATTACTACATACCTGAATCGTGATGGATAAATACTTATCTTAGCATTGACAAATTTGTGGCTTGTAACCAGATTCCATGAAAATTAACTTGACATTGAAATTACTTAGATTTAAATTTTGTTTATCTTGATAGCATAAATATTTTCGAAATAGTACTAGGTTTATGTATCTAACCTGATAAGGTCATAAGTACCATTGCCAAAATATAAAACTTAAGTTATTTTCCTTTCGAAAACAAACTGCATCCAACTTTTGAACAGATACATCATATAAATGAATTAAGAAGAAATGAAAAGGGGTTTGTTACTCATTTAGAGTGTAACTATTCCAGTTGAGAAGTTTGAGTGTTTTGTAAAGTTGTAATTTGAACGATAAAAGTGATGTACTACTCACTTGTTTACTTAAAGGTGTCAGAAGGGTTAACACTTAAGTTTTGTTTATTAGAATGATTCTTGCTTTGTTTGCTTGTGTATATATTGCATTGTTCATCTTTATCACACATATTGCAATATCTTTTGATTGATTTAGTGTGATCTTATGAACTAACATAGGATAACCTTATGTAAAATCACACTTTAAATTACTAGCATACCTAAATGTAAACTTCAAACGGGACGTAAAACAATGACAAATGAGTCAGTAATCAAAATAAATATAAATGCAATGAACCTCTCCCCAAGTCTTTCAGATCATACTTTTTTCTAAATGAACGACACATAAAAGAGAAGTTCAAAGGAGGTTATCTTATATAATATAAATGAGCGAAGATGCGCCCCCAATTGAGGCGCCAATTTAGCGTTAACTTATCAAACGTGCAGTTCTAAACCCATTTTCTGTATTATAAAGTGCTCTCTGATTAGCCATTTGAACTATAACACATAAACCAGGTGTATGGGATTGATAACGAAACTATCAAAGGCTACTGGAGGATGCATGATGATTCCTACTATCAAGGTCATCTTATTATATATTTGTTGTCAACATCAACACATCAACCATGTTCATTTAAAAAATTTGCAATTACATTGTGTATTCTGAGATTGCTCCACTTAATCGAAATGTAATTTGAGCGATGCGATTGGTGTAAATGCGGGTTATATTATTGAGAACGGATCCAGGCCCATGGTTGTAAGTTCGTTTTGACATACAATTAATTCAAAAGAATTTCTGTTCATTATTCATTGGGACTTTTAAGTGTAACAGAATATACCACCGTTGGAATCACGTGTCATAGAATGTGTTATTATATCATCACTTTTTAGGGTAACGGTTTTTACGGTTTTCACCATTATTTTACTGACACATTTCAAAGTATTAATATCGCTTGTAAATACCAAAGTTTAAGTATATATTTGAACGGTTCATTACGGAAATCAGTTAATCATTTTATATATTATGTCAATATTAAGGCAAAAACATAAACATCTTAAATAAAAATGTAAGCTTCGTATACAAGTTTGGTGGGCCGTGGGACCATTAGTAATATAGTATGACAGACGATATTTCAAGGGTTTCAATACATCGACATACCACAGGTGTATGCCACTTCGACGTCGTCGGAAATGAGCATTTACTCCTCAGAAGGGCCTGCTTTACAACATAGTATTCCACACACGTTGAAAATCATTTGTCAAAGAGGAAATATCTATGTCTTGTCTAGCCTGTATCGTATACATTTTAGCACACATCACAATTTGAAATATATATATCATAAATTAGACAAACGCTACTATTCATACATTGCTTACATTGCATTCAAATTTACATACCGCAAATTTCTATGTAATTAGTATTCCAGTATGCAAACTGTTAGTTTAAATCAAACTTAGTATCCCATAACTATGGTAACCCGAAACACAAAATACACAAAAAAACAATACAAGTAGAATTAGAATTCTATAACACTAGATCAATGAACATGGCACTTCACTAAAGCAATCGTCATTCCTGTTAAACCACAAGTATGAAGAGTGTTGAAAAAAGATCTTGATAAACATATTGATTTCTGGCGCTTCCTTTAGTCTGTACAGCCGAATTGGGTGTTAGTCACTGGCATTGGGCCATCCTCTACTTTACCCAACACTTAAGTAATCGACACACCCAATTGTGGGGCTCCTTGACTTTCGACATATATTATGAACTATATTTACATTGCTTAATGTATTGCAACTTTTACAAAAATGAAATGGCAGTGATGTCAACAAATCAGATATTAGATATCTCAGTTGATGATGTGATTGTAATGCACATTGTTAAGATACTTCATCGGAGTTGTTGATGATATGTGGCGTCAGTGATTTTAAACCGGAACCATTAAATATTTTGATAAATTCCTTTTGCTATTTTCATTTAGTCTACGACATTCCATATAGAAAGACAAGATAAAAATAACACAATCATAAGTCTCTTCATTTGACATCATTACTGAAAACAAAATAAGATAACTTCTACATGTATATCCTGGATGATGTTTCATTGGCTATCAATGCACAAAGAATGCTGAGTGTATTAACATAATGACAAATCAATGTTTACGACAAGAAAACAATCGAAAAAACAAACTGAATACCACCCATATTCTTACATATTTACTTGCTATGGTTGGTTTGCTAAAGGATATAGAAAGAATAAATACGACTGCTTGACTCTGACTTATTAACCAATGTCTGGAATATGTCACTGATACAAAGGTCAGCGTACATGACTCATGAGTGATAAATGTCTTTCTGAAATACTTAAAAATGTTGTCAGCAACTTTATTGCCATATATGCTTCATTTAATGTCGACCAGTCAGTGTTGCTGTATTTCTTACTGGTACGCTAATCGTTTCTGAATCACCACTGGTTTGAATAAAGTAGATCTAAGACTATATCGGGCATTAAAACGTGACAAAGTTTTTTCTTTATACCGTGGTAAGTGGCTATAGTGTCACTTATCTATATATTTGATTTACCATTTACGACTCTGCCAAATGTGCTAGGGTCTTGTATAAAGTGACGGGTTTATTGATTGTTTGCACATTCAGGTGGATATATTACACCCTCGACGTATATTATTGCAATCGTTGCGTGATTATTTACGTGTAGTTAAATGTGAAATTGATCCTTTCACGCAGTGGTCAAGCAAGTATCATACTCGTTTCCCAGTTTGATTTTCAATATGAAAACATCATACCTTGAAAATCCAAGATGAGCAAGTATACTAAAACAACTTATCAATGAATAGTGCACAAGAAAAATGCAACCATTTTACTGAAACAATATCGTTCAGCATTCTTCAGCAATTAGTAACTTAGAAAACACCAATAATCATTCAAAGTGTGTCCTTTGTAGACCGAGGATTGAGACTATTACTAGACACACCTCATCAGGTCAATGTCAATGTTCGTTAAATGTGTGCTAAAACATTTCTTCATAATAAGCTCTTCAGCTAAAACGTGTATTGAGATGGAAGGAAACATCATGAAAAAAACACAAAGGGGGATATTTGAAATCACAATAATTGTAGAGTCATCATTGCCACTACCAAAATCTATTCCTGTATTCCTTGCGAGAAAAGATAACACTGTTTGCAAACAATTCACCTCATGAGGTCAATGTTATTGGAAAAATAGGCCACGAAACTCTTGTTCTGGTATTTGTTTATATGACTCGTTGAATCAACATTCATCACTCTAACTACCAGAGGCCAAACTCTAAGACAAACATGTTGTGAATAGACCACTATGTTTTTTCTACAAGTTGACGATACGTTTATTGTTTGCAACTTCAATCATTTATCGGTTTAAATGCCTTGAGACTAATCAGCGGAATGCATTGTCATCGATGCAATACTTAATCCTTTAGCAAGCCCATCCCACCCCGCAACCCCCCCCCCCCCATCCCCTTCCTATATTATGAACATATCTGATAACATAGTAGCATATACTTCTTAGCTCAGGTTCAACACCCCCTCCCCCTCTTATAAGGCGTTTGGTTTTAGTTATTATCGTTGTTCCCTCGAGCTTCGACAGTATCTTCCTGAACCAATTTCCTTCCAAGTGCTCTTCTAAGTCGTGTAGCAATCAACCTTTGTACAGTGTTTAAGTTTTACTTGATGAATGTTTTATTTATTTCCCGAGGGTCATCCCGGCCTGGCACAATGACAACTAGCCTAAATATTGCGCTCTTGCTAAATATACCAAGTTGTTGATACCTATGATGGAAAACCGAGTTCTAGAGGAAAATAGCGAGAAACCTTATCTGAAAAGATAAGCTTTCTCGGAATTGCTGTTTGAAATTCCCGCCTGTTTTCAAGTTCATGTGCGCAACATGTGTCACGGTAACGCATCTGGAAACATGTGAGGGAAATTATATAAAATTTTCTACAGTTTGTTATCGCTGGAAGAATGTGGCAATGTTCTATTTATTCTCTGACACTCATTAGAAATAAGTATTCGGACCCAATAACACTTGCCCTGAGATCAAGGTCAACAAATGAATTTACTTGTATTTCAATTATTTCAAACATGTTAAACACCTAGTTTCCTTTAGAAAACGAATGTCAGAAGTCATTTATCTAACTAGTTATAAAGTTTGGGGGCCGACGATGATCATGTTCTGCTTGTACTTGAACATAGTCTAAACCAGGTAGATGTCCTAAAGTCAAACGTATCTACTTGGACATCAAAAGACGGAATCAATCAATGTCAATAAACTGTTTAGTTTGCGTCTCATTTTGGACATTTTGTCTTCGCTGGTCTGGTGTTCAGTCACGATGTGCGCCATCTTCTCATAAATGTCACGCGTGCACGTACCAACATCTGTGAAACATCTGAAAGATGCGTTAGTAGAAAACAATTGTTATCAACACACACGTGTGGTATCTTAAATCCAGACATTACTTGATCACGTTAGTCTCAATGATGTCATTTGTTAGTTTCATTAGTTTCATACAGTTCCATTTATTATGGGAATTAAATCCTAAAAAGCCAGATCGTTTTACAATCTAAAATTAATTCAGACACACAAGGTCTCATTATAGCCGCAAAAATTCAGTTCAAATTTAGTCAGACTAACAAGAATGTCTGCCACAGAACACAGAACAAAAAAATTAATTGCGGTTACAAAAATTTTAACAGACGTATCCTTCTAACTATTTTTAACATTGGCAGCCATTTGCATTCAGATTACATTAAAGTATGCGAATACAAATACGTCATTATTGGTCCCTATTAATACTCTCCAGGTGACGCGTTAAATTAACCACGCCTTACGAAATTAAAACCATAAGCGGAGAACTACATCACTGAGCATTCATAAGAACACAATGCGGAAATACTTAAGAAAGTCATAATAAAAAAGCAATTTTGGTAATCCATATAAGTACTTCGTGGTCGCATTTGAAGATAAAGAGAGAAATGTACCAATTTCGTTATCTAGGTTTTAAAGAGGATGGTCAAATATTTGTGAAATATGTTTTCTTTTCGAGGAAAGTGTGAAGTGACATAATGGATAAGTAATGATTAGTTAATCATAGATGTTAACTGGTTCGCTCATGACATTTGAAAGCATCATGAGTTACGTCATTCCAATTTATCTTGGTATAAACAATCTCTTTAAAGTTGAGATATGACCCCGCATGGTCTAAAATTAAACTCAAGCTTTCCATTAATCACGGAACTATGTGATAACGTGTAGATATAAATTGCATTTGTCCCCAAAACTTTACCACTTTGAAATATTAACATATTTGGTTACCCTCAACCTGTACTAAAAAGCGATATGATAGCGATACACCGCAATAAGGAACAAGGAAATATTATTAGAATCTGTGTTATTTCTTCATAAAATGCAACATCACAATCGTATGTGGACTGACATGTTGTTTTAACGGATAGCATACTTTTTCAAATATCCTTATCTTTCATGCCACATGCAATGGTCAAATAGGTATATGTACACAAATGAAAGTACATACGCATGTATTACCGTAGTTGTAGAAGAAAACAATCTTCTTGAAGTTAGTTTTAATTTTGTTCTGATTTCTTCAACAGGCCAGTGCCCTTGAATACAATTAATTGTATTGTTTTTCAGTGCTTAAGAGATTACAAAATTGTTTTGCTCATTTATTTGCATTCCGCCAGCTCTTTGAGTGCTAGCAACCAGTTTGTAGACATCACTTCTATTTTATCGCTGACCTATCATTTTTGAATGATTAGCGTTCAGTAGCTTGTAATCAGAAAAGGCAATCATGTTATATTCTACTTATTGCTACGTCATTAAGAGGTCCATTAAGAATGTCGACATATACACAAAGAAAACAAAATATCTTATTGAAACAAATACACTTGGATATAAATTAGGCGTAAATTCAGAAGAGCTTTGTTTTTGCCATTCTACATTTGTTCCAAACTAGAGCTATTATACACAAATAAACTTGACAAATGATCTAAATAACTGCCTACTATCCTCCCCAAGTCAAAACAATAATCATCTACTTAGATTTCACCACGAATCACTGCAAACCCAAACAGTAAACCATACACCAGATGATAGATAAATATAGCTTGCATTGAATAGGACGATTAGATAATATGGATAAGATCTAAAACAAGAACGGAAATAATCCACTTAAAAAATGAGGTTTATCAATGGAAAGATACCCTTTATCGAGTAAAATTCCCAATTCAAAGAATATTTGGGTTTTCAACCACCCGTCCCAGGTCCAAATTCTCTCCCGTGCCTCTCGATACAAATGTGCTCGTTCAGAACTGGCATATTTTTTAATAAGTTCCCCATGTGCTACTTACCTTATAGAGCCTGAATGAATCTGATAACCAAAACTCAATTGTTATTTCACATGTTATTTCAGGATGTGGTGGTAAACCTGCTGATGTCGTATTCCTGGTTGACAGCAGTAATAGCATATGGCCAGAAGACTTCGAAACCGTCAAAGAATTTTTAAAGGGACTGGCGGCGGAATTTCAAATAGGACCAACTAAGACCCAAATTGGCTTGGCGACATTTACAGACAGGACTCGTCGTTGGTTCGATCTTAATACTTTTAAGACCAAATTCACCATCAACCAAGCTATCAACAGCGTCAGGCAACTACAGGGGGACACTGGTACACATATCGCCATCAAGTACATGCGCAAGAGGATGTTCTCTAAGAGAAACTCGGGCGGTCGTAAAGTTGATAAAATCGCCATTGTCATCACTGATGGTAAATCCCGTTTCCCACACAAGACCATAAAAGAGGCGAGACTTGCACGAAAAGCGGGCATATTTATGTTCGCTATTGGTGTTGGACAAGACGTCTCAAACCAAGAGCTCAATGCTATCGCTAGTGAACCATCAGAAAACTTCGTGTTCAAGGTGTACAACTTTAGGGCCCTTGATAAAATCAGAGAATTGCTTGCTATCAAAGCATGTGAAGGTAAGACACAAAGTTGTTAAATAGCTGCAATGAGTAAATAATAAAATAAAACACCATAATATATACCAAAGCAAACATTCAATCGATGTCCTTTTGTTAAGTAAATCAACTACTATATGCATTTTCAGAAGTTTTAAAGTTGAACACCTGTAAAATGTATATCATTGCCATTTCAGTATCAACAGCAGCACCTACCACGACTACTACTACTACAACAACAACACCAAAACCGATTACAACAACCTCCACCACACCAAAACCGATTACAACAACCTCCACCACACCAAAACCGATCACAACAAGCTCAACAACCTCCCCAAAACCAACAACGACGACGACAACGACTCCACGTCCAACAACAATTGATAACAAAATTGATGACACTGACAAGAAGAACAAAAATATATACAATATTGATGGTAACATTATCAACCCATTCGATCCATATTCAGAACATAATGCTGAACATAACGAAGATCATACAGGACCACAGATGGGACATAATGATAGACACATCGACTGGAGATCTGGCAACCCTGAGGAAGATGGTGTCAAAGACAAACTCCCCGAAGTTGATAGTCGTGACACATTCCCTCCACCTCCTACCATCCAGCGTAACAGATTGCTCCACAAGCTTAGATTTGCTACAAGTACTACAGCTCGTCCCATTTACAAATTACCTAACATCCCAGATACAGCAGGGCTTGAAGTCGGAAATGAGCGTGAATTCAATGGAAACCCTATTTACAAGTATGGTGGTGACTCAGATTCAGATGGTAACAAAGAAGGCCCTGATGGTGATGATTCTGACAATGATAATAATAATAGCAGAGTTAACAAAAATGGCGATGATAAACCAAGGATCCATAAGCTTAATGGATACTGGGATGAAAACGGCATGTTCCACTATAACCAAAAACCAAGAAACAGACGACCTGGTAGCAATTTGAATGGTGGTAACAATAAAATTACCCCTGGTGGCGACAGGTATAAATTCACTAGTGGAAGAACAGAAGTAGATGACATTGATCCTTGGCGCCGCCCTAGTGCCAGACGAGGAATGCTTCCAGGTAAAAATAAAAATGTACTTTTTTGGATATGGCATGAATAGCATACCTCATTCACAAAATCCATAACTACAATAATTAATGAGCCAAACATGAGCACTTTACAATACATCTGTCTTGATGGGTGGGAATTCCAAAACATATGCGTTCCATTCATCTTGTAGTAACGTAAAAGGTTAATGCCAACAAAAAGCTTAAAATAGACAAGATACCTGCTCCCGTTGATGGGGAACAGATGGGAATGGCAATCGAAAGATAATTCAATATTGGTAAATTGATGAGTCTCTTGAAATATTATGAATTGGTTGTGATGAATTTTACTGTTCTTGTGGAATGTTACTAGTCTAGTAAATCTAACTGACTGTTATTGTTGTAGGGAACTGATTTGTACATTGAATTTCTTCATTCCTGACTCAGTTGTAGTAGTTCTAGTAAATACATGTTTGCACCAATTAATTCTCATAGCCAACTATTGTACTTCACTATGGTTTAAATACCATCTTGATTCACAAGGTTTCAGATGCTCCAACGTGTTAAAACACCTTGGAAGTCGAAGATGTCAAATACTCTAAGTTGTTATGTTGTGTTCTTTCAGATGGAACATGTGAGATCACCTCGCCTACGGATGTTGTGTTCCTCCTTGACAATAAGCAGAACCCTGCAATGACTAAAAAGGCCATGCGTTTTATCAAGGACATTTCCAGCAAATTCGATATAGGGCCTGGGAGACTCCGTGTGGGCCTTGTTCATGAATGCATAGATCTTTTCGGAGGATTTGGACTCAATAAATTCCTAGACAAAGACAGTCTTTTGGACTCTCTTGATAGACCCATCAGGAATCAGCGAAGTCTCATGGAATCTATGAGAATGACATTTGAGCAATATGACCCGAGTACAAACCTTTTAGGAAGTGACAATAAACGCAGAATTGGAATTGTCATCACCGATAGAGCCTCTGATAACTTTATGGAGACTGTAGACCAAGCCCAGAAGGCAAGAATGTTTGACGGTGTAGAAATGTATGCAATAGGTATTGGAAGTGGTTATGACATTGTTGAGTTGAACTCAATTGCTAGCTGTCCCTTAGATCAACACGTTATACAATTACCAAGTTTTGATAGCTTATCATTAAAACATTGGCGGGACTATTTTGTAAACAGGATATGTCATCCTACTCAATATACTCATTCATAATTATAACTACCAGTCAAAATCACCAGTCATCATCATTTTCATCTCAAAATCATTTTGTAAATTATTCATTACATTCAAACTGTGATATCACAATATCTATGCAAGATCTGAAACTCATTATACTGAGCAAAGCAAGCCCTATTATGGGCTATATCTCAGCATTACACATCTACGAGTCGTCATCATATGTATATATTGCATTCCTTAGTGTATTTATTCTCATCCATATAGGATATACGTGTATATGTGCATGTGAGGGCCAATCTGATTGGTCCTTTATTAATTTTAGTTGCTGTTATGTGACATCAAAATTTATTGGCCAATTTAAGGCAACCCAAAAAACGTTAAATGGGTGCGGTGTTGTCAATATGATTATGTAAAAAAGTTCCTGTCACACAGGTAAATGAATAAGACCGAGAGAAAAATCTCTAACTTACTTTTGATTTAAACGAATACTAACCCAACAGCATTGAAGGAAAATCATCCTGACAAAAAATGTGTGCTCATTTGACGAAATCAATGTTGATTTTTTTTTCATTTTACTACACATAGCAGGTGTACATTATATTATGTGTATGTTTTAATGAGAAAGATATAAAACTAAACGAAGCTATTTGCAGAATTCACAAACTAACAAAGACTTACACCAAAGTTAAAACAAAATGGCTTTAGTTAAATTCCATGGCATTTTGTAAAAGATTATTATTAGGGTTTACTCATATACAGCGGATATGCAAGAAAATTATTATCATGTATAGATAGAATCGCGGGACGTTTTTGTCATTCGCTAAATTGTTCATAGTGCCACTTCTCTCCTAAAACATCACCAACGTATCTCAAAGAATATAACCACTTATAATACATAAGGTTTCTTTTACTAATAGAGCTCCCTCCCACGCTAACATCAGATTGAGAGCAGGAAAGCTTTCAAAAATGTTGAATGGAGTGAAGTGACACGTATGAATAAGTTGTATTGGGTATCAGATCAGATATACCTGAATATTTAAATATGTTGTATATGTTGTAAAGCTTGACTGCCAAATAATATATAAAAACTGTTGCAATCTAAATTGTAAAAAATGTAAGATAAAAGACATATTTATATTTATACAAAATACATACGTACATTATGAAATTCTTAAACCTGTTTTGAGTTTCGTTCGTGAGCTTGAACTTGATAAATCACATAGATAATGGAAGACTTCTTTCTTAATTCAAGAAAAAACATAAAGTTGCATTTCATCACAAACGTCCATTTGTTCTCCTGTCAAGTGTTGCTAAATGTTAAACTCTGCTTAATTATCAATAACAGGCGACCCAAGCAATCTACGAATGAATCAAATATATCAATTACAGACTTTTAGAAAACATAAAAAATCTTTAAGATGACAATGAAAGATAAGGCGGTGTTTATCCCTCTGCGGCGGTATATGTGACAGAAAGAGGCGAGATGGTAAAAGATAACCATGATTAATGCGCCCTGTGTCACCCATAATTACGACCTACTTATAACTCATCCACGTGGCATACTAAATCTATACTTTTTAAATAATTTTACATTCCAAAGACCAAATACCTCATACTTTTTAACTTCAAAGCTCGTCAACGGTACAGAGTATGAACTCAGATAAGGTAATGGTACACTCGGATGTAATTCACTGAAACATTGTACCTTTAAAATGAATATTCAGTAAAGTGGCTAATTTAGCTAGACAATGAATTAATCTCCCATAACCTTGGAATTCCTACATGTCATAGCTCATAACATTTCAAAGCTTGGTCACATCTAGAACGGCCCTGGATGAAATCTTTGGTTGTCGCGAAAACCACTTTCAATTTGAACATAAAGTACTTTCTAATTAGTATTCGAATGTAAGGTCCTTATTATATACGACGTATTGAAGAATGTGGTTGATGTCAAGAACCTGATTATACTTTAACTGCGCAATGCTGAGCAATGCGTAACTTAATTTTACAATACAGGACAATACACTTGGGGTCAGGGGTGTAGATTTTCCTTTTATTGCCAATATTGCATTCTGTCGATTCATATTACTATAATTCTGTAACATAACACATGTCAAAATAACCCCTTTAGATCATATATTCAAACATAAACCATAAACATAATATTTAAAATGAATTATGACTGTCAACAGAGCAGTCAAATCCCATCAATCTTGTATAATGTTCCTATTGATTTTGCAATCCCAGTGTTTCCTGATCGAAGTTAGGCTAGGGTCTTGGATGAGGGTCAAGGATGACTTAAGGTCAAAGGTAAATATATAGGCCGTTCAATTCATTTTGATTTTGATTCAGGTCAAGGCCATGAGCAAAGGTCGCCTGATAGGTGGATAAGTTAAAATTTATCCGTTTTCGTATGTCAATGGGATTTGGTATGGTAATGTTCTATTTAAAGGTAAATGTTTTTTAAAAGGTTAATATATGGAAATTGCAGATCAAGGATCTCATATGTTTGCAATTCCAATGTCACTTGAAGGTCTATAAAGGCAAAGTTTGCACATCTAGTGATTTTCCATCCCTCAGCGGATACTCCATTGCTGTACATTGTAATGTTTTGAGTTTGACTGAAATGGCTCATGGTTTCGTAGTTTTGAGTTGTGCTAATGGCTGTCTGATTTATCTGACGGTGGGTCAAATGGGCCACCTTCTTTGATCATCTGTTTGGATATTGGTATTTTTCTTTCAGATTTTTTATAGTTAATGTCCATACATATATTTAGTGAGAAGTTGAAACATTAATAATAGACAAACAAAATCCACCACTTTGATTGAAATTGTACTGGATTAAAAAATCTTAATGTCATCCATTTCATACGATGATGAATTGACGACATGGATGTCGGCACTATACTTTACTGGGTCAGGATAACAGTAAATCGTCATCATTTTGACGATATTATTATCAACATAATGGTGGATACGTTTCTTAGCACAGTAATAATGGTTACATCTGGACAGTGTCACTGCAATTTTGCATGTTTTATCGTTTTAACTGAGATTATGTATTTGCCCTAGATGGATTTACACTCAGCATGATACAAATTGCATGTTCTTTTACACTTCTCAGTGAAAATGAATGCAATAAGTCACATATTCATGATAGCTGAACTTCAAATAGGGCATCATACATCATTCAGTCTATAAAACAGCTGATCCTAACCTACAACTTCTTTGTCGATGTTGTTTACACCGTTACCTGGAGTAAAATTGCAAATTGTGGTTAGGTTCTCAATATATGAAGTTCACTTGTATATAATTTCAGTATATATATAATTAAAAAGCCAGACGAACATCTTGGGAGGTTTGGTTAATATCAGCCGTGAGGTCTTTTGCAGGGAGTGCCGGCCGGATACACCACTTTCAATTTGGGGAGGTATGGTGGATAGACATTCACAACGTGACCACAAATGATATTTTCAACGTAGACATATGGTGCGGTACTCAGATGTTCGAAATCATTGTTTTAGCAGTTAATAAATCTTCTGACATCAAGTCCTATGTCCTCTGCTGTTGGATCCTTTTCACCATCCGTCACATATACATCCAAATCCGCTTCTTTATCATTTTTAGTGTGTTTTATAATGATTTCGCTATGTTTGATATCTTGAACTTGGGTACATTTTATGATTTGCGCGACAACTCCATGAAAAGAATTGTGGAATTTCGGTGTACCATTAGTTTACAAAATTGACTTTAAGAGCAGTTTTACGGCTTTCTATTTGTATTTCTGGAATTTAGACCTGTAATTTAAAAAAACCATGTTTATACCTGTGTAATACAAGTTCATAATTAGCTCGTGTCTCATCAAGATTGTGCCGGTGCCTCCCTCTGACATTGTTAGGACAATCTTACCTGTATTTGATTATGACCACCTTCGTGACACTTGTGGTTTTGGGGACTTATATATGAATGTTTGATCAAATAAGTCAACATCATCATTCCTTGCTTTTTCATACAAAATAACATAACATGTTTTATTGTAATTTAATAAGGGATTCAATGCACATTGCAGATTTTTAAGTAGCACATCGAAAATATAGTGTCACAATTCTTGCCCCGGGTCTCATAAAGCATGATAATGTTGCACCTCACTCAGATTCATCCACCCTCTGACTTCCCTGTAAATCATTTCTTGATAGACTACAACAAATTACTCTGTAATTATTCGATTAAAATGCCGAAATATGAACTGAAGGGTGTTGCTGACGAAAATAAATGTCTTGTTTTTTACCAGTACATTTTAATTTATTATCTTTGGATGATCTTGTAAGATGGTGGTTTTACTAATAGCTGTGTACTTAGTATAAATTATAGCATCAGGAGACAAAAAAATGGTTAGCCTGTCACGCAGGTCTTTTTCATATTTGGATTGGATTCCCAAAAATGTCAAGGATTAAACTTATTTGGACGAGCCTTGTATGATTTTCAATCCAAGTATGTCCATTGATTTCATCATTTGCAACATGAGGGTCGTGGGAGACGATCAAGGACTTCTGAGCCAACTACCGTAACATCTACAATAAGGAACCCATGGGAGTAATCATAATGTCTAGGGGTATTTGACCATGAATTCTTGTAGGTCAAACTGAATTCAATTAATCATTAGACATTTAGATGGGTAATTTGAGTCTCTATTACAATTTTTGATAGATGTTTCAAATTATTATATTTTTCAAATGTTGCCATTTGTATCTTTTTTGTAATGTTAATACAATATGTGTATTGTATATGTTTACTTATTGGAATATTCACGTTCAGGTAACTCTTTAAACCTACGGAACCTCATTTACTTTACGGTTCGGTGTATGATGTAAAATTACCATATGGCCAGATGTATTGTCTGTTCTATTCAGCGCGACTATGTTAGGAATGTCCTGCATACCTTTAGCTGTGTTTACCACATTGTTGCAGCGAACATCCTCTTTTTGTTTGAGTTGTTTCGTGGATTGATAAATTCCATATCTAGCGGCCAGGTATGTCGCCACAATACACGACATATCAAGCACAGCTAAAACAGATTTGTCAAGGGGAGGTTTTACAATGTATGTTATTAAGAAAGTCAAAGCGTCCTCTGTGAAATAGATTTATCTAAATAACATGGAATGTTAATGATATTTGTACTACCATTTCTTATCTAGAGAAAAACAGTGACTTTCCACGAGGAACGTAAAGAGGAACATAAAAAATATAGAGAGATTGGTAATGAAAACGTTATTTCGATCTGTTTCTATTCTGGCAGGAAATTCCGAGTGAAACGAAGCAAAGAAATCGCAATGCCAGAATGAATATATAGGTATAGCATAAGGTATTTTAGAATTATTTTAGAGGACTGTTATGTTTAATTTGAAGGTGCCTTGAGCAACGGTGTGATGCATGCTGATGAGCAAACTTCACAGAAGATGATACATCTCACTCAAATAACGTATAGTTATATCATAATCAAAAACCGTCTTATATCAAACACAAAACAACCATGTTAGGCACGCCCAGTTGGAACATTAACTTCAATGACATTAAATTCTTCACTTTTATGAAATCATCAAATGATTTAAATCAAGGCTCTTCGACATACTTTGAATAATTCCTCATCATATTTTAAAAGCGAAATTTGTTCGTATTGCTGTGTTTTAATGTAGAAAATGACAGATAGATAAATCAGACACCATGTGTGCCCTTGAAAGATTGCTTCCCATCAAGAGTGAGATCGAAAAAATGACATTTCAATTTGTTATAGTTGGTAAAGAAAGAAAATCATAGTTTTAAATTAAAAAAATGTATTTCAAGTGCAACAGGTAATCTTTCATTGGAAGCATCGTTTTGCCCTCCCTTCTCAAATATCTAATTTTTCATTTCACGCGATTACAATACATTTGGTTCTCGACACCTCATCTCACATTCCTGACATTAAATACACGAACAATTGAGCGGAAAAGAAGAAAGGGTGTTGAAAATCAACTTTTTGATTAACAAAGAATAGTTTCACATACCATATCATTACATATGGTTAGACTCGACTAAATTTTTCATGAGACCTTTAAAAAATGTTCACAAGTTGCAATAGTTCATTGAATAACCAGACCGACGGGAAAATTAGACGCAGAAATGTTCAACAAATGACTCTCACGTTGGCAATCCAATTTCCTAAGATTATGTTTAAATGTGCAACGTGTCTAACTTTAATACTTTTTCAAAACAGAAACTGACATATTGCATATTAATGTAGACAAATGGCAAAAAGTTAATCAAGGAAGTTAATCAAACGTGGCTTGTGCCATTGTAGAGAATTGAGCAATCTGGTTTTATCATTTACCAGCTGCATATACAGGGTGTTCCAAAATTATCTAGACACGTGTTATTTTATTATTCTTGCACATAATATATCTTTCAAGCCAACGAATATGTCTATTTTGTATGGTTATATGATTCTATATTAATAAATTCATTATAATTCACAAGACGATAGTCTTGACAATCAGTAAACATCCATTCGTTTCTCAGCGTCGGGCATATTTTTGGATAATTTTACATTTCTGAAAAATTTGAACACACTGTAGTTTGGGTGTTCCCGAGTTATTAACAGTTACAATTAAGTTTGTTTAATCTGTAATGTTGCTGGTTAGGAGGCTTGGAGCCATTCTTAGAAAAATCTATAAGTGTTATGCAGTAATGAAACAAGCCATACCTGAGATAATAACTATAAACATCCTGAATCATAAAAATAGAAACAGGACGGAAACAGAATGTATATCTACAATTACAATGAGTCAGACTAACTTTAAGACGCATATGCAAAGCACACTACAGACTCGCTACAGATCACTAAGTTTGTGACAGGCGTTTCCTTGTGCTTTGTACGAGCACTCAGTTCTTGACAAACGCTACATTCAGTTTTACATGATCGCCAAGTTTGCTCTTGACGCTGCATTCAGCTTTGCATGGTAATATAGTTTGCACCTGACGTTGCATTCAGCTTTGCATGATCACAAAGTTTGCACCTGACGTTGCATTCAGCTTTGTATGATCACAAAGTTTGCACCTGACGTTGCATTCATCTTTGCATGATCACCAAGTTTGCACCTGACGTTGCATTCAGCTTTGGATGATCATATAGTTTGCACCTGACGTTGCATTCAACTTTGCATGATCACCAAGTTTTCACCTGACGTTGCATTCAACTTTGCATGATCATATAGTTTGCACCTGACGTTGCATTCAACTTTGCATGATCACCAAGTTTGCACCAGGCGTTGAATTCAGTTTTGGATGATAACCAAGTTTACACCTGACGTTGCATTCAGCTTTGGATGATCACCAAGTTTGCACCAGGCGTTGAATTCAGTTTCCGGGATGATAACCAAGTTTACACCTGACGTTGCATTCAGCTTTGGATGATCATATAGTTTGCACCTGGCGTTGCTTTCAACTTTGCATGATCACCAAGTTTGCACCTGACGTTGCATTCAGCTTTGGATGATCATATAGTTTGCACCTGACGTTGCATTCAACTTTGCATGATCACCAAGTTTGCACCAGGCGTTGAATTCAGTTTTGGATGATAACCAAGTTTACACCTGACGTTGCATTCAGCTTTGGATGATCATATAGTTTGCACCTGGCGTTGCTTTCAACTTTGCATGATCACCAAGTTTGCACCTGACATTGCATTCAGCTTTGGATGATCATATAGTTTACACCTGACGTTGCATTCAGCTTTGCATGATCGTATAGTTTGCACCTGACGTTGCATTCAACTTTGCATCATCACCAAGTTTGCAACAGGCGTTAAATTCAGTTTTGCCTGATAACCAAGTTAGACAAGACATTGCTTTCGGGTCTGTGTAATCACCTAGTTTGTACCAGACCTTGCATTCAGCTTTGCATGATAACCATTACATTCACCTATGCATGATGACTAAATGAGACAAGTAGTGTGCACTCAGCGTTGCACGATCACAAAGTTTGAATCAGACGTTGAATTCAATTTTGCGTGACAACAAAGTTAGACCAGACATTACTTTTAGATTTGTGTGATCAGTTTGTTCCAGCCTCGTGTGATCACCAAATTTGTGTCAGAAGCTGCGTTTAGCTTTGCATGGTGACCAAGTTTGTGCAAGAGCTTGCTTTGGGCCTTGTGTGATCACCTAGTTTGTGCAAGATATTGCATTCGGCTTTGTGTGATCACAAAGTTTGTGTAAGATTTATCATTCGGCTTTTTGTGATCACCCAGTATGTGCAAGACATTGCATTTAGCTTTTTACCCAGTTTTTTAGACCTTGCTTTAAGGCCACGTGTGATCACCTTATTTGTGTCAGAAGATGCATTTAGCTTTGCATGATGACCAAGTTTGTGCCAGAGCTTGCTTTAGGCCTTGTGTGATTACCTAGTTTGTGCAAGATATTGCATTCGGCTTTGTGCGATCTCACAGTTTGTGTAAGATTTATCATTCGGCTTTGTGTGATCATTCAGTTGGTGCTTTTTACCCAGTTTTTTAGACCTTGCTTTAAGGCCACGTGTGATCACCTTATTTGTGTCAGAAGTTGCATTTAGCTTTGCATGATCATCCAGTTTGAGGCCAGATGTTGCTTTAGGCCTCATGTGATTATCAAGTTTGTGCAAGACATTTGATTCAGCTTTGCAAGATCACCTAGACATTGCTTTCAGCTTTGTGTGATCACCCATTTTGCTGCATTCAACTCCATAGGACCGCTCAAAGGGTGCAAGATCCTGTCAGCTGGGCTAGTAACCTATTAAATTTTATCAAACCCCATTCTACATGTAAATGATCACCAAATTTGTGTCAGCAATCAGTAAAATGAAACTATATCAGTAAAGTGATACATCTTACACCATGCCAAGTGATGATGCTAAACGCAACACATTGTGGACTATTCATAGACTTTGCGTGGGAGACACCAGAAATAACAAACCAACGCAAGGTTTCAAAACATAAAGAGCGAACGCATCTGTATGTAAATAGCCTGATAAGTCGAGAAATTTACACCAATGTCGTGAATTATCTGTGATGAGGTAAGTTTAAACCACAGTCATTTCCTACAACAGAGCCATGAATAAAATACCAGTAGTGTCACATCAAAAATAGATCGAATAGAGAAATGAGCATAATAGATATTGTATAGAAGTTCCAAGTGGTTTCTCTGTATTGTACAGGTCAACTGTTGTATTTATGAATTGTATGGGTCAATTGTTGCAATGGGTGTCATTTCTAAATTTGTATTTTAAGATTGGTATAGACTGATAGACAAGCAGGTGATGTTTGTTTACAACATTATGAAAGAGTTTAAGATGTATATCTATCAAGATTGTATTTTTAGCACTTTGATGGATTTCAAATGTCACCTTGATCTTCTGTGTCGGATAAAAGAACTTACCTTTATCTGTTTATACACCTGTGTATTTTTTTAAAGAAGTATGTCAGGATGAAGCCATTAATATTGCATCATAATTGAAAGAAAAATCAGAATATTCATTTCCAGTTGTTTTTGTAGTGGTACCAATGTCATAGTGCCTTCAAACTACTTTAGCATCTCGTTGTTATCAGTTTCAGCCCATGACACTTTGTTATTTATAACAGACATTTGATAATTTTACCATTCTAGACTGAATATTAATACAACCCCTGGAGGTGCAATTGCTAATGTACACATTCTAAAGCCGAAATCTTGTAAGGTTAAAGTGGATCAATCACTAAGTTTTAGCTCTAAAATACACCAAAATAAATACATTTCAGAACGACATGTAACTTTAACAGTCAGTAGATTGATACAACTATATTTTTGTAAATACTGTATTCAAAAAAATTCTCATCTAGTTAGCGAATAAATCAGGTATAAGAATTCTATGAGCAACATGTACTTGTAGACCTACCCAATAGATTTTAGAACTTACTCTATGTAGTATACAATTTTTTCAAGTTTTGATGTTTACATGAAATTTGTTTTTAAGTCTATCGGTGATGAAAGATTTAATACTTAAGAAGAAGAAATATGAAACTATATCTTTTATAATGCCTAGATATTGTGGTTTTTAAATTACAAATGGGAAGTTCAGATTTGAATGAACAATTATGATGCAAAACGTTCAATCTGTTTAAAGATTGTCACGTTATAAAACATGCGAGACAATTTATTCAAACTTTATTTAAAGGGTTTCTTAGATTTATAAATCAAACATATGTTAATAATTGAGAGATATGAACTTTCTGATTGGTGGGAGAGATTAAGTGAATAATTGTATGAATATAATACTATAATCTAACTCTAAAATGTCTACCTTTAAATGGCTATTGACATGGAATAAACATTGTACTATTCACTGACATATGTGTGTTAGTGCATTTTCTTCGAGGTACCTAAACCTAAACATAACCCCAAGGCACTGAGTCAGGGGGTACGAAGCAGTGATGGATTTTAGGGGTGGCGCATCAGGTATCCACCAAACAATGTGGATTATGCATACGCCGATACTTACCTTACAAAAATATTTTTTTGATCCAAATATTTTAATTCAGTTTTTTATCACATGTGCAAACCCTATTAAGTCAAATTTCGGCCTCCTATTCATTTGGAATAAACCTCGATTCACCCCTGTACAGAAAGACTGTTTTATTGAATGTTTTCACTTTTCATTGTCAAGTAGCGTGTTAGCTTACTTCATATGGAAATCGAACACTTCAAATCAACTGACAAGTGCAAATACAAACAACTACACAGAAAAAGTGCAAAAACAGTTGAATTGAGAGCATATTTGCGGCTGAGTCTCTCTAATCTAGACCCATTGACTCAATAAAATTTGCTGTTTTATAGAATGCAATAGAATTTCAAGATTTGACAAGTCATGTATATAAGTAGGCTATTTTAGACTTTTGCATGTTAAAATGAATTGACATTGGCAGTGGTTGAAAACTTGAACAAGTCCCTCTAAACATTTTCTTTCTGATGTGGAATTTGTTTTAATTGTATAAGAGCTATACAAAATAACTCAAAAACATAGTTTAAGCACAAAAGACCATGTGTTCAAAGAAATAGGTTATAAAATTATATAGAACTGAATGTCTGAAGCAGTGCATTCCGAAAAACTACAGAAGTACTTGTTTTTCAGAACACCTCTAATCAGAACATCTCTATTATCAAAACACCTTTTGTGTCCAAGTTTTCTCTTCCATTGACTCCCATGTTATAAAAACTTTAAATGTTAGCACCTCAGTATCTGAACACATTTGTCCAATACCAGTGGTGTTCACTGTTTGGATTATACAGACTTCACTGTACCATGGTGCTGTACCTGCAATGTGCATAACATAGAAATTAAATAGGTATGTCAGTTAAGTTCATAACAATGTCGTCATACACATATAGGTGAAGAATATAATATATGAAGAAGTGTGTGGGCTAAGTACATCCGCATTAAGAGGTTGGGATTATTCTTTGTTAAAAAAATAAATAGATATAACCAGATAAAATAAATGAAGGTAAATCACGGAAATGGTAGTGAAACTACCTACACCAATACAAATGAATCACATAATAATTGTACCTCAACTTTTATGTAACATATTAAACTGGTTTTGACCTCCCATGACCTATGTTGTGCTGATCCACATAACCTACACAAATCCTATGTTAGTCTAGGACATTGACTGTCGGGCAGGCTGACTTGCTATAGAACACAAATCTATTGTGATCAATAGTAAAAGACATGCAGAAATTCTATACCCATCAAATCAAATCAAAAGAAATAAACAAATTGCATAAGGTTTGTACTTTTACAGTATTGCACATATATGAGGGTTGTGGTATTGGAGGGAAATATAGATATCTTACCGAGGGCCTTGGGGTCTGAGGTAAGATATCTATATTTCCCTCAGGATATACCCCATATCCAAAACCTCCCATAACACAATCCTCATGTATAATATTTTTCAATTGAATGTAGTACTGTCGGGTAAGCTAACCTGCAATACTACACACACTTATTATGCTTTAGGCAGTATACATGTTTCTCGACCCATAATTTTGATTACTGAATAAGTCTGGGACCTTGACTGTAGGGCAAGTTGACTTGCTATAGAACACAATTCTGTTGTGATCAATGGTAAAAGACATGCAGTGTTCCTTTACCCATCAAATCAAAATAAACAAATTGTTTAAAGTCCCCGTCTAAAGTTTGAAAATATTTTTTTATCATTCATTTACTATTTGTCAGGACTTAAAAAGTGATTTTAGAGATTTTTGAACAAAAAAAATTTTTTGAAAAAAAAGTTGTGAGCATTTCATTTCTCAAATACTGTAAAACGGGTATTGTTAGCGAGGGGTAATTGTTAGCGATTGTTAGCGATCGCTACAGTTTCGCTAAAAATTCAATTCGCTAAAATAAACCGGGGTTAAATAAACCGGGCGCTAAAATTTGCAAATTCCCGGGAAACTACATGAATACTAGTATATAAGGAGCTTTTCATTCAGTGCTCAACTTCCTGTTTGTAATTTGAAAAAGGTAAATATTTTTAAATCGTTTGTTTCTTTCAATATTTTAAATGCTACCGTGATTTTGTGATTAGTGAGATGAGATTACAGTAGTTTGGACCAATACCATGTGCATTAGAAGTCTTACATTTTGATAATTCCTCTGTCATGTCCGTTATTCATTCTTCTGCCATAAATGATAAAATTTCTAATGCATTTTGCTAATTTGATTTTTTAAAGAATAATCTTCATTTCGCTAAAATTTCCCGCGCTAAAACCCCCTCAAATTGAAAAATCGCTAAAATTTCCCGGTGTCAAAATTACCCGTTTTACAGTATTCAAATTTCCCGCCATTTTTCAAAAAAAGTTGAAATTTCTTAATCATCAAATATTTCTCAATGCATTTCAAAAAAGATTATCTTTTTAACACCAATGCAAAGATTGAACAAAAGACACACTATTTCAATAATAAAATGTCATATTTAATGGGCCACTTCAATGTTTTAGCTTATCAAAAATATTTTGAAACATTAGTGATGTCACTAAGGTAACAAAAACTTTTTGAAAAAAATTGAATTTTTTTTTTCGATGTCAATCTTTTCTAAATATGCTAGATTTTCATAAAAAACCAATGTTAGTTGTCTAACCAGGTAAAAAGGAAGAATAAATTATGTTTTAGATATCATTGTACCATTGGTTTCTATGAGAACTAAAATTTTGAAATGCATTTTTCTCAGAACCATTTTCATGCACTGATAAGTTCATTTCTCGCTTGTTTATCAACCAATTTTCTTAATTTTTTCGGCAAAAAACATGGGAGGATGAATGCTATGCATTGGTATGAATTGTGGCTAATTAGAAGATATGAGTTACCTCTAAAAGTTGGTTTTAAATATATTCACAAATTTTGGAACAAAAAGTCTATCAAAAACCACTTTTTGAAATTTAAAAAAAAAGTTTCACATATCACACTTTGATAACATAGGGTAAGACTACAATATAAGCCAAAGTGGTTTAAACTTTACATGGGGCCTTTAAGGTTTGTATTGTACTCTACTGTATTGCACATATAAATATATATAACATTTTCAATGATATGTAGGATTAACATATTTTCAGAATATACATTACTATGAATCCTTTAAAATAAATAATGATAACTTAAATTCAGTTCTCTTCAGTTTTTTTATAGACTCAAATTCTTTTATATCAATACCTATATGGTAAAATGGAAATTCAATTAGAATTTCATTTGAGACAGTCAAGAAGAACTGAATGTGTTAGAATTGACATCTGGAATGGTGATTCCTTGAAGTACATCAACTTTGCATTGGTCCCATATGCAAACATCAAACTGTCATTTAAAACACCTTCTCCTCTCAGTAGGTCTATAATTCAACTAAGATATATTGTTAACTTCTCAAATTTGGCAATCCAATAAAATGTGTCCTAGTATGGAAGAAAAGAACAAGAGAGCCAGATGTTTAATCTAACTTATGACAATAAGAACGACCCCCAAGAGATTGTATGTCCGTTTGGCACATTTTAACTACCTGACAACCCTCTAGTGGGAAGTTAATATGTCAAGTACATATACTCTGGGTATATCTATAACCTGAGATTCCTAAGTACTTTTTCTGAATACATCCTTTTTCCAACTTTAAGCCCTGTCAGGGGACACATATGGCACAAGATTGTTGTTGCTATGATAGTCATGTGGTATTAGTTAAATTCCTGTTGCTATGACAACTAGAGAACTGTTGCTAGGCTATCCTGTGATAACTTGCAGGCTTTCGCCATGCAACTATTGACATAATTATTACTTGGCTGTAGCTATGTCATCACTGTTATAAGACAGCTGCTCTTGTTGTGACTATATGGCTGTGCTATGACGTTGTTGTTGCTATGACATCCCTGCATTAACATATGGCTGTTCCCATAACATCCTTGTTTCTAGTTATAAGTGACTGTTGCTATGACACCAGGATGCGGTGACTGTCATCTTTCATACTGTACAACATTATAACAGGACATCTGGAAACACGTTATTTTAGAAATTTGAATAAAATAATTAGCTTACTGAACTTTTTCTTCAAGACTACATTTGGTTTATTACAATAAGCAATAAAGGAAATCAAAAACAAAACAGTGTGCAGAGTGAGGCCATTCAAAGCTTAACATCCTGATAAAGGGCGAAATCTTAGGAGGATAGAAATAATTTATTGTATTTCTATTCAGATTTTATATTATTAAGTGACACCCCTTGAATTCATGAGAACTTTTTAATCAAGACATCACTAAAGTAAAACTAATGTATGATCGTACATACAGTTTTCAATCTGGGAACTCCTTTCACTAATATATGACCTAAGATCACAATAATAAAAGAATTTCACAAAATTCACAAAAATGCATAATTACTTTAGGCACTTATATACAGCCAAAGTATGGTGCCATTTTGGCTACAGTACTGTACAGTACCATAAATATGGTACGATAGACTAAAATGATACCATACGGTACCATGAACACTGTACAATACCCAACTCGAACAGTACCATACTCTTATTATTCCATACGGTGCAGTGATTTCAGAGTGCGGATTGGGGGTGTACATGTAATTATTGTTTGTTTTCTGAAAATTTGCCTCAATCAAGGGGAGGGAATGTTAAACATATATTAAACTTTTAATGGCCTCATACATGTATCACAAGAGATTCCCTCCAGACGGAAACCATTGTGTAAGTTCTCTAATATAAATCATAAAAAACACAAGTGAATTGTGATGCAAGTGCATGTTCACCAGCACGTATTGTGAGATCAAAGACATGAATAACAATATCACCTTCATAAGTTGTATGTGATTTGTCCATACAAGCCCATTCTACAACTGAAGTTATGTATTACATTAGATCAAGGATAAATCAAGACAGTTTACAATTGCTGTTTTATCTCAAACACACATTCAATTAATTCTAAAAAATTGTAAACAGCTAAACATGTTTTTTGTAGGTCTAGACTCACATTAATGAATTCCATGCTAAATTAAAATCCAATGTGACACTGAAGCTAAATTACCTAAATTAACACCTAAACTTTAATTGACCTGAACTTGGGACAAAAATCTCCTAAGGCAAAACAGTGACATCAAACTGTATACCTGGCCATCACAGTAAGTTGAGCAAGGGGACTTAAATTATGGCTTTAGTGCTAATGGGCCTTTTGCAAATATTTACAGTATAAAGGACATAAGAGGACATTTATCAAGAATATTATCATTTTTGTATATTGTAGAAAAGTGATTTAAAGCTAATTGGTTTCTCCGATTAATTTCTGATTTTTATTCTAGGGTCTTTTCTGTCCATCTGTATTCTCAAATGTTGCTCTTTGTGTTTTTAAGTTTTTTTGGTGAGCTAAGTTTGAGACAAATCATCTGTAATGAGCAAATAGATAGTTGACATACACTTTGGTATATCATTTACCATAGATATGTAGTCCATTTAAAACTGGCTTACATTGTCAAAATTTACCAAATCAGAGATTATCAATAAACAACTACCATCAACATGCAAAATGTCACCACCTGCCATTTGTTACAGACAAAATCCAAACTCCAACTACCGAATGCAACCACAAAAAAAAGATGAGAGACTATAATAACAATATGTCACCGTCACAACTTGTGGTGGTGACAAAATATGGGGGGAAATCTGTATTAGTCTTGGCTTTTATGGTTTCCTTGTGACATTATGACAGGGCCTAGGCTGACTCAAGGATTATAAGTGTGCCAAATGTAACTTCAATCATTATCCTCACAATATATACTGGGATTAAATTTGTAAGCTTGGAGTTAAAGGTCAGACTGTTAGTGTCAGTAAGCTCAGAATTCCGGCCCCAAAGCAATGAAGATAAAACATTAGCAAAAAAGGTTATCATAATCTCTATTTTAAAGATATATGAACTGCATTCTTTTTATTTCACTGGAATGTATAATATTCAATTCACTACATTATTTTGTGAAATCATAATTATTGTGTTTCATATTATATATATGATGGAGTGTTTCAAGTTAATTATTACTGGTAAGACTCTTAAGAATGAAATGTTGATTTAGACAAAAACATTTACCATTTCAACATGAAAATAAACATTGCATAATATCCATATTATTGATGTTACAAGTCTGTTATCATTTATTTGGATTTGTTTTGTCACTTCTGTTCCCTCAATGTTACCAGTCTGCCAAGAAAATTGCTTATTTCTGATTATACTTGAAAAGTTTGAAAAGTTACCCATAGAGAACAGTGAGAAAACTCCCATTTGTATTATGTGGATTTCACTTATGTGGATGTTACACAAATATCCACTGCCATCTATTTTAGAAAAAGGGAATACTGTCTATATTTTTTTAGTTTTACTATTTCAGAATCTCAATAAAATCAAAATATGGTAAGCTTTACAATAATGTGCATCTGAAATTTCAGAACAATATACCCTTAGATTACATTGCCAGATTACACGTACCATAACACCTCCAGAACCTCAGGTACAACTACAATGATGACAGATCCTATATCCCATGTCCAGTGAGATTTTAAGAAAACAACCCCCCCCCCAATTCCTACTAAAGCAGATATGAAATGGTATTTTTGACCTAAAGGAATCAATATAATTTTTTGATAAATGTATTTGGACATGTTTTCTCATCAGTAATGTGAAAATTATTTCACTCTAACGATCGTTATAGCTGCTTAATAAGCAGTATTCAAATAGGTTGTGACGTTATTGGCCCCCACGTGATCTCTCACTGGTCCCCACGCGGCCTGTTTTGGTCCATTAAATCATGACGTCATAATACCAGATGTTTTGTTATTTGTTTACACAACAATCATATGGTTGCCGTGATGTGGTGATTACCAATGAACCAATAAACCAAAACTATATATTATGTGTTAATCACATGGGGGCCAATCTGATTGATCAGTTAATTTTATTAAGTTATTTATGACCATTAACAGTTATCTAACATTTCTCTAATATTGGCTATCGCAAGAACTCTACGTTGGGCTTACAATGAAGAAAAACCACATTTTTTTGTAGCTGCAAGTTGAGAAAACCTATTTCAGTTGTCCTTTAATAAAACTTTTAAACAAAACAAGATCTGGATAATATAGGTTCTCTCCTTCTTCCAAAAGATATGGTATACAGGTATTAACATTTACTTAAGTATATGAGAAACAAAACTTCTCTTACTTGTCGTCAAATTTGAGCGTGAAGATGTGGTCAAAGATTTTGGTGAAATATTTCCGATATCTTTGGTGCCTGCAAGAAAAACAACTCATTAATATTTTAAATTGGATATAGTGTCAGAAGTCTAATTGTGTTCAGACCATTTATAAAATTTAAATAATAATTATAAGACCCCGTATCATTTGTATAATTTACTTACTTTTCAACAATGGGTCCAATGCTCTTATCAAACATTTCTTTGTCTGCATCAAGCTGAAATAAACAGAAATTATATGAGGGTTCTCCAAAAAGTCTTGAAATATTTTCTCTCGTTTTATAATATTTTAAGGAAAAATAGACATTTCACCAACATTTCAAATTCGACTCAGGTCATTCAAAAAATTCTGCAAGTTCATATCTAAGCTACAGAAATGTTACTCTTGTGTCAAAGTGTTTGAAACATTATTATTGTTTACTTGAGTATATACCCCTGTTTAAATAAGCCAATATGGTTTCAAATGAATACAAGGCACTAACATCCAAAATGTCACTAACTGCCATTTGATACTGATGGTGAATACCAAATGCCAAGCACCATCCGCAAAAAAGTTGGAGATTATAACAATATGTCATTGCTTGTGAATAATGAATAACAGATAATTAAAATGCTTACTTCTAAATTGCCTGCAATAGTTTTAAGTACACCAAAGGGCAGGTCAACCATGACGATTTCTATGCGACACTTGCTAGTGAGGTTCTGCATGAAGGGCAGCAGCTTGGCATACATCTGAAATATTAAAGTGAAGGCAGTGTATTTAAAAATTATAATTGATTTTCCCAACTGAACCAGGATAGAATAGCAGCCATTTTGTACAGTGCAGTGGTCTCCCCATCAGAGAAACAACATTGCAAGGCACAATGTTGTGAATTATCTAGCACCCAGTTGAAAATCCATTTAAGCCAAAGAAATATTCAAAATGAAAAGCTAGCTATCTATCAAGGAGAAAATCCGAGAGAAACTATAATGCATATAACTATACAAATTCTTTACTTCATTCCTCACAAACTTTAGGTTTCAAATGACAAACACATTTTTTCCAAGCGATAATTTATTATAAAAAAATAGATTTGCATATTGAATTCATGTATACTAGTACACAATACACATTGTGGATAGCCTAGGCTGAGAGCACCATTGCGCCTTTATCTAATTAGGGAAAAGTCACAGAATCTTACATCGAGCTCCGACCATACTTGTCAAAATCACGTACCTGGGACTCATACTTTCTTTTTGCATTGCCAGCTAGTTTCATATTTTCCAACGTGATGAATGTAATATTGTATATGGACTGATTGTGAGTGTTACTGCTACCGCCACTGAGTGTATCTGTTAACACCTGACTAGGTTGACTCACTGGCTTACTGGACTCCTGCTTCTCACTAGTAACTCTTTGGTCACTAAAATGGATGAACAAATTAGATCAAGTCTTATAATTATATTGTCTGCATTCTCTGTTTTTTGGAAATAAAGACAAATATGTGTTAATTCCCACTCATTGTTTGTAATAGTTGAAATGAACAAGTTGAATTATCCCCCCGAAAAAAATGTTGTTTTCAGAAAGAACGAATGAATATGGTCTAAACCATGGGTCTTTAAGAAGTGAATGAGATTTCTCTACCTTTGTTGAATCTTCTGCTGAAGGTATTCAGTGAGTTCATTTATTGCCATCTTCTTCTCTGTGACCCGATCTTTCTCAAGAGATTTAACCTAAATGTAAAGGGATTTAACCTAAATGTAAAGGGATTTGACCTAAATGTAAAGGGATTTAACCTAAATGTAGAGGCAAGAAAAGTAAGGATTTTCTATTTTCATAAATATTATTAATGATAATATATTATTAACTTATTATTGATGATGAACTTTTGAAACTTTTATTACATGATTTTAGATTAGTGCGCCAAACTGGAAAATTCCTGAATGCTGCTCTTATCAAAAGAGCAAGCTTCGTTTAATAATCTTATTATAATATTGTTTTTGAATATATTGTACAATGTGCCCCATCAGCCTAAAATAGGATGGGTATACTATACGAGGCACTTAATAAATAAATATACATACATACATATTATATTTTAAGTTTTCTAGGGAATAGGTAGGTTTTCTTTAAGTTTTCAAGGGAATAATTGGCTGACACAAGATTCTTCACCAAAGGCTATATAATTACTTGTTTTTAAACGTTAAATCAATCTTATTAAAAAATTCAATTTTGAAAGTTTGAATTATTTTATTGGTCAAATACTATTCTGTACCTGTTTTTTCAAAAAGCAGTGATGTTATGGAATCATTTAATATATAATCAAATCTTGATAACATTAAAGAGAGAATCAGAGATAGCGAGCAGGCTAAATGAAAAATTGTTTCAATTTTAGAATATTTTTGGCTCAGGTCATTCCTTGTCATGTCTATTTTCTAAAAATCACAAAAGTGCACACTTTATTCAAGGAAAACGAAAGATTTTTACAATAATGTAGTATTTTTCTATAAGAATGGTACCATTCTTATTATTTGGGAGAATTTAAACATGTTTCATCCATTTTTGCACTTTGAATCATAAATAACTTCACCAATTTATAACATATTGTGAATCTTTTGGGAGATATTGTATTTGATATTGTAAGGAATAGATTGCTAGGTCAATTATGCATGTTGCTTGTAATTTTGTCACCCCCTATAGATCTAATTCTGCCTTTAAGTAAGACTTTCATAAGGGATTTAAATATTCAACAATCAAATGTTTCTTGCTACTTACCTTAATAGTGCTGCCCTCTGCTGTATCTTTCATGATGACAATATGTGACACATGACTTTGACGACAATTCTCCAGGATCTCTTCAAGACTCTAAAACATATTTAAACCACATATTAAATTCTGACTGTAGAAGTGAAGCTGTTATTGACAATGTGAATTCAAGAAAATATCGTACTCCCAAACATTTTCGATATTCTAGATAAGCAACCCATGCATTGCTTTTCAAAAAATAATTCAGTATACACACTGTATATATAAGTGTATGATGAGTATTTTTAGAGTAGTATTCAAATTTTCATAGATACTAGTATTCCGTAATTCCGCAGCGTGGACGGAATTTGACAAAACTTCAATTTTTTGCAGAATCCCTGATTTTCATGAAAATCCCGCGGAATTACCAGAATTTCCAGAATTTACGATCTCCTACCTTTGCGGGGTATTTGAAGAGTGTCTGTTTATGTCCAACAATCAATCATTATTGAGAACAATTTTTTCATCGTTTTAAAAGATTGCAGAATTTGGACTTTTTTTGAAAATTTGTGCAGAATTTCGATTTTCTCCTTGCAGAATTTGCTTTTTTTCTTGCAGATTTTTTTGCAGAATTTTTATTTTTTTCATGCAGAAAATTAGTATCTGTGTCAAATGTTGTCCTGTATACATTTCATTACTCAGTCGTGCTATTTTTCTCCTACCACTATAATTTTTTTCAGCAAAAATAAATGTAAACTCACTAAAGAAGTATCCAAGAGAATGTTTGCTTTCAGGCCAGCAGCCCAGAGGTCACGCACTACAGACAACTTTTCCTTGATCATAGATTTGTGTCCTAGCGTGCACACTAAGATATCATACGCCCCCAGTGCCTTGCTTTCATCCTGTTCGCCCACAGCTGCCACAATTTTTTCCATCCCAAGACTGACTCCTACTGCCCCCTGGTGAGTGTCACTTGTACCTATGCCACAATTTTTTATCTGAAAAAATATTCAATAAAGTTTGATTAGTGGTCTTTAAGAGCAGGCTTTGAATTTGAAAGGTCAAATACAGTACATTAAGCAAAACATTAGAGATATTGAATAAAAACTATAAACATTTGGCATGATAAGAGACCTTTAGAATTATCAAGAGTAACATTCAGCTTAAAAGGGGATTGAGGGACATTTTACAGAACCAGATACTGAGGAGACACAGACGAAGAATCTGATAAATAGCAAAGAAACCCCCCCCTCACCATCCCCACTTTCTGTTTATCAACTTTTTTGTTGTGGCAGAGTTGGGAACTAATTTCTTTTCCTCACTACTATTTTCGATTCCTTTACCTGTGCTGGAAGAAAAACTTAATAATGTCAGGAATTCCTAAATTGTCTTGTTCCCTTACTATGATGTCATATTTCCGACAATGTATCTAAATTTGTGACCCCAAGGAATGGGCCAACTTACAAGATCATCATATCTACCCCCAGCTGCCAAAACATCTAGAACCACGTGTCTCTTCTTCCTGACGACCTGTGCTGACACCTCAAACACAAGCCCTGAGTAATAATGCACGTTATACACCAACCCTAAGCTCAGTACTACTGGCAGCTTTACACCTAACGTCTCTACATGTGATAAGATTGCCTCCAGCTCATGTAGACCCTTCTTAGCATATGACCCAGCTAAACCTTTAGTTTTTGTAATACAGCGTAAAATACTAGAAATTTTGGAGAAAGTGCCTTCCATTTCTATAAAGTGGTATAACTGGGTGATTGTTTGTTCAGTGAGGCCGAGACTCTGGAGACGATTTTGGATTTGTTGTTTCTTTTGTTTGTCAGCTTTAGATGAGTTGAGTATTATTTTGACGTCCTTGTGTAGGGTCTCCCCCACCCCACAGTGTAGTAGCACCCCCCTCAGGAGAGATATATGGTTCAACCTGAGGGTAAAATTACGTTGGCTTAGACTTGGTACCTCAGCTATTATTTCACTAACTACATGGAGAATCTCTGAATCTGGTAACAGACTGAAAATAAAATTTTTGAATAATTTTAGTGTGTTCAGCTGGAGAGACAGACAAATGAATGGTCCAACAATAGTTACAATACAAACATACCCCTCGAGAGTTGTAACAAAGAAACAAGGACGACATATGGATTAACAAGGCATAAATATGACAAAATATCACCACTTGCAAATAATTACAAAAGTTAAATGTTATCAGTGTTCTCCACAGAATTTTTTCTCAAGTGGGTACCAAATTCTCATTTTTACAATTCAGGCCAAAATTGGTCAAAATTTTTGATGGTTTTTCTCATTTTCAAGTGGGTGCAAATGGATTTTAGGTGGGTGCAAGCCTGTTTTCAAAATCTCAAATGGGTGCTGCGCCCACTTGTTTTAATGCTGGGAAGATCACTGGTTATATATGTAGAAGTTGAACATAACAAAACAAATACAGAAATCTTGAGGGAGGTTTTATGTTATATCACACAATGGACTGAAGTGATCAATCTTCTAACTTTTAATTTGCAGAGCCAAAAAAAATTTTAATTTTGATTCAGAATACAACAGTTCGTGTACTGCTGTTTCTTGGTTTTTGTCTTGTCAACTTGTGACTCTGTGTCCAGAAAAGGCATTGCTTACCTGGCATTATTAGGAGATACAATATCATAAGTACACTCTATTAGTTCCTTGGGGTGTAGACCAAACAGCTTCTTCTCACGAAATACTCTTCCTATATGATACCGCTTGAGATTTGTTATGTTGTTTCTGGCAACATAACGGGCAAACGATACCTGCAAGTGTTCAAATGAACAAATCAATTTGTTTGTAGACTATTAATAGTAATTATACTAATTATCATAGCTGGGCAATAATCCAGAATAACACTAGATATCTTTACTTACAGAGATTTATTTTACTTTTACAATATTGATTCAGAAATATATGTACAGTGAAACCTGTAGAGTGGAACACCTCTAAAAGTGGAACATCTCTGTTAATGGAAAACTTTTCACAGTTCGAATCTAATACAAAATGACTTAATGTTAATAAATGAACCTCTATACTCTTCACAAGTGCAATACTTTTTAGAGGTACCAAATAAAAGGAGTTCCACTAAACACAGGTTTAACTGTACTTTTTTATCACATCCCTCTGTATTTTAATATTGAGGCAAATACTTTATACAGATAACTTCTTGATTGTATATTTATATAATTCTGATATATAGTATATGTCATAGCTTACTCTGAGATCAAATGGCAAGCCTACCATTCCGCCACTACGGTCCATTAAACACACATATTGCTCAATATGCTTATATACATCACACTTAGGCATCAATAGTGGTGTAACAACCTGCACAGCACCATGTTTTTGGAACACCCTCTCTAGCATTCCCTGCACGTGGCTATACAACAATGCACTCCAAGTGGAGAAATGGCCTTTATGTATATCATTATCATAAGTGAAGTCCACGGCAGCACTGACTGGCTGATCAAATAAGGCAGTGAGCATGTGTTTATAGATTCTACTTTGAGGGTTTGAGATTGTCGATCGGAGAACTTCGTTAAGCTCTGCTTCTTCTCGTTGCGGAGGAGGGAGGTATTCACTCTGTAGGAGATCTTGGGCACTTGGACGAAGCATATGGTCATGGTTAAGTAGAGTTTTGATAATCTTGGCCTGGAAAGCAATTATAACATATATCATATATTTATTTACCTCTTATTAATGGAGATATTTAATTATAAAGCTACATAACATTATAATTACATGTAAATGACTAAACTACGAAACTGACTGTATCTGGATTCTACCTCACCTAGAAATTAAGTTTTTAAAGTAAATAAATGGTACCTGATTGGATAGCTTGAACTCATCAAAGTCATCAGGAAAGTCTATGGTTTTCCTTCGAATGTTGGTCAGTACCTGTATTCTCTCCATGCCTGTGGGTAGGGGATGGTAGCACATTTCAAAGAACATCACCCCCAGGCTATAGATATCAACCTGAATGTACAAATGTATTCATAAATAGAATAAGGGTCCCTCAAAATGTTAAGAAATACAATGCTGTTATGTTATAAGAAGTACAGGGGCAATCATTAGTACCCCACACAAGTTTTTGATAATAACTTTGACCCGTGATTTGAACACTCTATCCTTGACTATTTGTTATTAAATTTGGCACACATAAACTAGAGGAAATTTCCAACATTGGAATTTTTTTTGTTTTTATTTTACTTCAATAACAATAAAATTATAAGTAATCAAATCAAGGGTGTCATTAATGGGTTTTCACCGAATTGAGTTCATAAAATATTCTATAGAATGAATTGTTCATTTTAACAATTTTATTGACTTTTATCTCGTTATCTTTTCAATATTCATCTTATTTTTTACTTGGGTTACCCTCACCACTTGCAAATCATTTCATTTCTGAACTCAGAAGACTCTAATAAACTTAACTCTATAAAAGTAAATGTACTGTACAGCTGTAACGTCATAGTCATTCAAACAATGTAGCAATTTGGTAAAACACTAGTAAACTGTGTAGCATTTTGAACTTACTGCCATTTAACCATTATTAATCAAATGGCTTAATAAAAAATTCCCAATGTTGGAAATCTTCTCTAGTTTATGTGTGGTAAATTTAATAACAAATAGTTAAGGATAGGGTGTTCAAATCACGGGTCAAAGTTATTATCAAATACTTGTGTGGGGTACTATATTAATTGGAAAAAGTCAAATGTTTCTTTTTAATTTTGAATTTTTGATCAATATTTTAAGCAACTTTACTGTAACTCAATTTAGAGTATTTCCAATAACATTTAAGCTTAATTTGGTGAATGCTTTAATATGTTTAATTTTGCTATTTAAAAAAATAGCAAAACTATATAGCCACAATGTTACAACTGTAAGAAACTGTCAGCTGTCTTTGTTTTGACCGTTTAATGTACAGGATATAAGTATAAGTTTTGAATAGCCTTAAATACTAAGAATGGGTTCATTTCAGACATGCAAAACATGTCAAATTGGATAGACGCCATTGTATGTGAAAAAGTAGTGCCAATTCAAATTAATGAATAATACTGAAAATCTAGATTAAATACTAGATTCACCTTTTGACTGTACTGCGCCTTGGCTAGCATCATCTCTGGACTGACATACAGGGCTGTTCCAACTTTGCCTGTCAGACTGCCTTCTCCCAATAAACTGCCTAAAATACATTAAGATGTAAATCTTCATTAATGGGCAAAATTAAAAGAATCATTATTTCAACATGGAAACAAAATTCCTCAAAATGAATTTGAACACACAACACACATGTATTTCGCTATTTGAGCTTACCTTGTCCTAAGGATCCTGATGCACTGCCCTGGCTGTCTCCAGTAATGTTTTGCATGTTAGTTTCCATTATACTGCCTTGTTGCTGGAGTAACATGTATATAAGCAATATTCATCACATGATTTACAACATTTTAAACTGCCACCAATGTTTTTTACTTTGGCAGTCTATGTGTTGTATATCTGAATGTATTTAATAGGAATAAAGAAAAAAATTTACAACATTTTCATTTTTTGTGAAGGTCACAGTTTTAACATGTCATTAAATATTATTGTGCCTAAAGATTTCGTACTACAGGTGTACTGTAAACTAAAGATTATAAAATGGGGCTAGGCCTATTTGATTGCAAAATAATGTTTTTGAATTATGTCCATACAAGGAACTTGGAAACAGTGATCTAAAATAGGGGAATTAAATCACTTCAATAATAAATTCAACATGAATATGAATAAGTGAGATAACTAACCTTGGAGATAATATCAGTGGTGGCCAGCCCAAAGTCTCCTATTTTCACCTGAAATCAGATTCACATAGAATTGTAAAACAGAACATGATACTCATTGAAAGTTAATTCATATTTTGGAGAGAACTCTGAAGTAATCCATATTACTAACATTTGGGAAGACACTTTGGATAGGAGAGATCTCAAAATTAAAGTAAAACTCACACATTTTGGCTGCCATTTTGGATTTCCTAATGCATGAAACAGTATTAATTTCCATATGAACCCTAAACTACCATATCCCTATACATGGCACCTGTGGTAAGTAGAGAATAGACAATAATCTCTACATCGTTCCTGTACCTCCAAGTTTCAATCATTTTATACAGATATTTACTTTTTTGTATCTTAAAACAATGGCTCACCTGATCATTGCTATCCAAGAATATATTGACAGGTTTCAGGTCTCTATGTATCATGCCCTGTTGGTGTATATGTACAAGTCCCTCTATGATCTCTCTGAAGAGCCTCCATACCCGATTCATGTCCTCGTATAGGCCTGCATCTATACAGTTTCTCAGGGTACTCTTCTCACAGTATTCCATCTGGAAGATTCACAACAGGGCATTCAATTCCATTTCATTATTCCTGTTTATATAGTGAATTTTGCATTGCTTATACCAGAAATTCTCTTACTTGAGACCTGCCCATGGCATGAAACTAAAAGAACTAATTGTGTTGTTTCTAACAAATAATATCTAGACATATTTGCGTCAGGTTTTTCGTAAAAGCTGGAAGCAGTCCACAAATAGTAATCTTATTGAAGAAACAATTCTGTTTATATGACATGTATTAATTGTTTATGATTTTATTTTTGTGAACAATTTGAATGTGCCTCAATGTCACTCACCTGTATGTACAAGTATTGTAGCTTAGGTACTGTCTCGGATGTATCTGTACTACTTTCTTCAGTTAGTTTGGCATCTTTAGACTCCTAAAACCAGTATAGAGCACTAATATAGGCATTTACATGTACATTCATTCAATCTTGAAGTCAGATTAATTTTATAATTTAAACACATTGATACTGTAATGCCAATAAAATATGAGATCATCATGAAGAGATGAATATGAACTGTAAGCCACAACATATCAGTTACTGTTATTCTACTTAATTTGGCGACCGTTTTAATTTGGCGAATTGCAAAAAATGCCAATTCATGTCTTCGTCAATTTTTCAGAAATTCCCAGGAATGGTGTATCGCGGTTCAAGATCTGATTTACCCAATAAATTGGACCATTTTAATGTTAGAAAGTCGCAATAAGATAGCATACAGTTGGTTAGTAGAGCTCATTCAATTTCACAGGTATTTAGACCTGCTAAATTCATCAAATTAAATCTACGCCAATTTCCCGATTTTGACAAATTCCCCAAATTAAATAGCGTGTCAAATTAAGTAGAATAAAAGTAATTTAAACTCTAGAGAGATGATGCACAGATAAAAAGCATTTATATAGGCCTATCTGTGATATCATGACATAATTTCACTTAATGTGAAGCTTCCTTAGAAATTCAATCATATGATATTGTCTAGAGAGGCTTAATATTTCATATAAACTCATTTAAAAAGTGTGTATTGGTGCCTACTTGATTGTTTGCAATTCACAAAAAGATGATTTATAGCATATCTTATGTTTATTAATTGTGTTTCAAGTAACGGCTCTTTTAAATAAATACAAATCATTTTATTGCACAGGAACCCACCTCAGTGTCAATATTCCATGCTGAGTTATGTTCAAATACAATTCCTCCATCAGAATCTGAGTCCTCATCATGGAACAATGAGGAGTGACCAAATACATCTGCTATGTCTTCCTCCTCACTTGAAGAGCTCTCATCATCTGGAACATTCCCTATGTCAGAGGTACTCCAATCTACAGACTCAGCTGCTGGAGGGAGGTTGGCAAAGTCATCCTTCAGTCCTAGACTGTTTCTTACAGATGACATCTAAAAACATAATGCAATAGTTTAATCATAACACAATCAAACAATGCTAGCATTTTCCTGGCATTTTATTATACATATAGTGTGGCAACTGACAAGATTGAATACATCATGTACATTGGAAAGAAATATATAGCCCTCCATTAAATAAATCCTCTGCCATTTCTATGTAGATTTTCTTCTGATTTATTCTCTGGAATTTATTCTATATTTGTTTATATTTATCCCTATTAAATAGTTCTTCTGTGGCTATGACTGATGCTTGAAATATGAAAGCATATATAATTTGGATGGTAAGCAAGACACACCTTATTACTAATGGCCTCATGTTTACTGCTATCTGTAGGAGTCTTAGTTGGTGAACTACCAGAGGATGAACTCTCACTGAAGGCAGGCTCATCTGAAGTCTCAATCCAAGAGTTGTAATACCTGAAATGACAATAGCTAAGCTACCGTGATGTAGTATATATTGCACAGTATATTACTGGATTAAGTAAATACTAATGCCAGAATACTGCAGCTAGTCTAAACAAGGCAATAACATGCCTGCCATTTGGTTCAGATGCCGATCACAAAACACCAACTGGTAAACAACAACTACTGAATGCCAAACACTAATCACAGAACACCATGTCCACAAAAAAACATTATCCATACTACAAAAAAAATTGGAACATTTGTTAATTGAACGTAAAACCTTTAGTTCCCCTCTAAAATGCACCAAAATTTTACCAAGCATAGTTTAGTCACTTATTTATCTGATGTAAAGTTAATAGGTGAAAACCACAAAGGTAACACCTTAAACTAGTCAATGTTTCAAAGGACCCCCTTTTCTCAAATATACACTTGTCAATTTTGCTGCTACTTTTTCAAGTAATCTTTATTTCAAAGCTTTAATGAACATGATGATTGCTATAATCGTTTCATAAAATCATATTCAGTTGACAAGAGTTATTTACATCTATGGTTTACTAGAAAACTATTGTGTTAATGCCAACTTAAAGAATACCCATAAAAACTAATTATTTTTATTTAAGAGGGAAAAGGGAACAGAGGTGAGCGATTGCATAACCCACACAGCTGCTAAAGTGACAAAATCATTGTTTCCACTTTTCAGTTAAGGCAAAACTGACCAGTTATTTACAAGGCTTTATTAAAGACCAACTCTAAGCACATATAATATATCATTTGTGTTCTGGGAGACTCCTTTATGATATTGATATTCATATATATTGATATATTTGATGAATATTATTCAAATTAAAACAATAAAGGGGAGGAGGCTTCATTCACCAGACAAAACAGACTACCCCGGTCCCTTTCTGGAGAAGAATATTCCATCAGTAATACACGGATACACCCAACAATAGCCATCAAAATATGCTTGATACCCATCAATTTGGATTAAAAATGTTGAATATGTTACCAGATGTGATCTTCCAAAGCAAATATATAGGGAGTTTGGTCAAGCTGAAATTTTTTATCAAGATGGCTTTGACAAAAACAAACAAACAGCAAACTGAATGAATAATTTCAAAACTGAGTCCTTGGCTTGAACTTGTAATTCAGGATTAGAGGGGTCATATCAACCATTGTCTAGTTTAATGCATTAATTTTGTTGTTTGCACCTATAAACTTTACATCAGATAAATAAGTGACTGAACTATACTCAGTGAAGCTTTGGTGCATTTTAGAGGAAAAATAAAGATTTTGCATTCAATTAACAAATGTTCCAATTTTTTTTGGACCACCCTGTAGAAGTCCTCATACAGTTCTTGACTCATTGGTTAAATGTAGACATGATTGTAGTATTAATAGTGATGATTCCGTTCCTGGTCCAATTTGTAATTCAGTCATATCCATGAATAGTTCATGCATGTCTTTTCTCTATCAATAATTTCCATGATTTTTTCTTAAATGTTCATGATAAATTCACATTCACTTCACTAAGGAATGGAGAAAGGAATGTTTTAAATTGACCGATAAGAGTGCTAACCTGACAACATTCTCATGGTTGAGTCTAGACAGAAGTTTCACTTCTCGTGTGATCTTGCGTGTGAATATCTTACTCTTTGGGTTAAGTGGAATCCTCTTGATGGCATAGGATCTATCATCTAGTTTGTTCTTTACCTAGAGGAAAGATACAATTATTGAATGATTAATAACATTTTGAACAAACAGAGTGAATCATCTCTACAATATGAGAGCTATGTTGAAAGATGGTTGGCAACGAAGCAGCTATTGTAACGATTTAGCTTTCCACATTCCTGTAAAGGAGCAGGCAAATTTGCGAAACAGACAGACTACAATTTATACACCTTGAATTCCCCAACTTCAATCTACAACAGTCATGGCTTAAAGTTTATAATGTATACTTTTTGACATGGAAATAGAAAATAAGTGCTGAATGTATCATATTTTGAAATACTTTCAGGTATTTCCCTTTGGCACTTGTCCATCCATATTTGTATTTGCCCTATCCAAAATGATTACCTTGATGACATCTCCAAAGCCACCTTTCCCAAGGAACTTAAGCACAGTGAACTCGCTCTCCAATCTGGAGTGTCCAGTCAGTTGATGATGTAATATGATTGGCATCTCTTCCTCCTCATCCTCATGACAAGCTAGGTGCAAGAAATAAACTCATTTAAAACATTACCAAAATGAAAATCACCTTTGAAATCAATTTACCTAGAGATGAATGCATCAAAATGGAGATGTGGTTTAATTCACAATATAGTAAGGATTTCATTATCTTTTGATCATATCACAATCCCCATGTCAACAAGATTCCTTAGTTTAATGATCTAAATGTATTCATATTAAAATCGATGATCCAAAAATTCAAATATCTAAATCCTGATGACACACTATCAGTTTCTGATATATTATTGTACCTTTCGCATCGTCTCTCTCAGGTGACTGCCGAGTGCCATGTGATTGCAGATTGAGGGGGAGAGGGGACTTGACAAACACATGTTCTTGGAGGTCATGGGCAGAAGACCTGTGCTTCTCATCATTTATAAGACACCTAGAGTGTAAGAGAAATAATATTTAGTCAATCTGGCTTGATAATATAGTTGTTCTACTTACATATATATTGTTGCAAAACAAGTATACTCTATTAATATCAATATGGAATAGAAATAGAAAAATATGACAAATGAAATAGAAAAAAAATAGGCCCTATGGTTTTCCTGTTAGTAGATGCTCATTTCAAGGATTCAACAAAAAAGGCTAAAAAGTCTGAAGGGCATGTTTAGCAAGGCCATTGATGTTCTCACTTGAAGAAAAGTTCTAGGTTTAAAGAATTAAACCATTTATCATGTTTTAGTGAAATGAGAATGAGTCAATGAGTCAATTTATGTCAAAAAAAAATAGGTATTCCCGAATGGCTATTTTGTAGTCAAGTACCATAAGTGAAAATATGTACAGATGTACAAATGTACAGATGTACAGATGCAATAAATGGAGTGTTGACTCACTTGGTAAGGAAATCCTGTAGTTCTATAGGAAGGTGTGTGGGAACCTCAGGCAACTGTTCTAAGACGTGTCTACCTTCTACAAGAGACAGCAACACAATGCCCTGAAACCATAGTCATTATTTTAGTTCATAAAATTTAATTCCCTTGGAATAAATCAAATACTGAGGTAGCTTCATATGATGACAGTTTTAAGCAATTTTTAAGATCTTAATATTACCAATATTTGACCATAAGGCCTATGATATAATACATTTTTCAAACTTCATTTCTAATTCTCCCTAAATTTTCATTTGACCATTTGTCAATTTTTTTTACATTTTTCAAAATTTCTATCTGATTTTTTTTTAATTTTCCAAATGTTCACACTACACAGCTGATCTCTAAGATATCAAGGCATTGGCATGACAAGATGTCCCCGCCTAGTTGCTTGAAGTCAGGTTTGAATTTCTGAGAACTTGTAGATGATTTTTAAAAAAGAAATTAGTCAATTTGAAGCAAGTTGAAAAAATACCTTTTTTACCCTGAGAAAGTCATTGAAGGTGAAATCTCAAGTCAGATGTGAACTTCTGAGAACTTGAAGATGATTTTGAAAAAAAATTGGTCAATTTGAAGCAAAATGAAAATACCTTTTTGACCTTGAGAAGGTCATTGGAGGTCACATCTTTTTTGACCTTGAGAATGTCACTGAATGTCAAATTTATAGCCAGATGTGAACTTCTGAGAACTTCTAGATGATTTTGAAAAAACCACCAACCACCAACCGACAACCGCTGTCGAAAAAAAAGAGAGCATAACAATATGTCACTTTTTGGTAGTGACATAATAACAGCTGCTTTTAATTGGATGATAAAGACACCATAAACCACTGTCTGCGGCTCTAAGGATATTAAATCAATAAGTACCAGTTTGTAAATGTCACTTTTCTTGCCACCTCTCCCGCTGATGTGTGGTCGGAGCTCTTGGAACTTGACACCCGGTCGCTCACTTTCAACTGACTGGCAAAGTTCATACAACCTGAACATTGCAAACACCACAGTTTGTTTACACTTCAGATCTTTGTCAAAAGAAATTACAAAGCAATCCAAATCCCCATGTGATTTTCCTATAGAATTTGAAACTAAATGGCCCTGACTCTTTATGCTAGTACTTTTGTCATACATTGTGCAACCCTAGATGCATCTATCATCATCATGTATTTTCTATCACATCATAAAATATGTCATTTCTATACATATAGGTATGATTTTTGAGAAATGCAAAATTTCAATTCACTTATGCTTATTATGTATAACAATATCCATAAACATAAGTTATACTTTCACTTTGAGGGAAATCTCGCTAATAACTCAATTTGATGAATCAAAATGTTTCAAAATCTCCTTCAAAACCTACCTTTTATCAATGCTGAAGTCAGTAAGTCTTACACGGCTTTTATTGTCAAGAAGAATGCTGGAAGCCTATAAAAGCAGAGTTGGAGATTTTAAAACAATTTCTAAATAATCACCCATGATAAGTTAAGTATTTATAACTAATGATTAAATTGTATTTTTCAATATTTTCAATCCTCCGTACGCAGGGTTTCAAAAGCCAGAATCTAGTCTTCCTTTCTACGATTCTGGAAGCCTGCTAATGGCCTAGTCACATAGCCCGGCCGATGTCCGGCATCGGTAGAGCTCGGTGGATTTTTTTGGTGCCACCGAGCTCTCCTCATCGGAAGCAGAGCTCGGTGACGTGAACGGACTCCGTCCGGACATCTTCAGGTACTATACTTTCCAAGGCTCTGTCCCACATCGGCCGGAGCTCGGTCGGAGCTCGGCCGGTGTCCGTTAAAAAAACCTCGTCCTCTGGTTGTCTCAGATGCACGGGACACCGACCGATACTCGGCCGTGCACCGGCCGACGTGTGTTCTGATGTGGTTACGATGGGGCTGCGATGAGGGAGCTCGGTGAGAGCCCGGTGAAATTTAACTCCGAAGTTAAAATTTCACCGAGCTGCCACCGATGCGGTTTTAAGCAACAAACGCCACGGATGTCCGGCCGGTGTCCGGCCGGTGTTCGGCCGAGTTCGGTGAAAATTGCATCGCTGGCTCATCGGAACCTCATCGGCCGGGCTATGTGACTAGGCCATAAGGAGGATGATATTTCCAAATGTAAACTTTTATTTTAAATAAATTTTTTCTAAATAATCATGTTGATAAGATGATTAGATCCAATATTCCTAAATGTTTACTTTTGAGCTTTTTTGATACATAAAAAACTAAAACTGTCCCTACTCACTTTGGTTTTATTAATTTATCATTGATCACCAGATCTTGACATCAAAATGATGTGCTTCCTTGTAAAAGTTACAAATGTGACCTTACCCTAAGGTCTTTATGAACCACAGCCTTATCATGGAGGAAGACCAGTGCATCTAGGATTTCAATGGTGTAATGCCTCAGCAGGTCAACAGAAAGTGGCATGTTGTGTTGTAGGTGAGTCTCTAAGCTACCTCCACCAACATAGTCCATGAGAATGTTCACGACAATCCTTCCTCCCTGGTGTTCGTACTTCAGGCCTGCGTAGTGGACTATATGACGATGCTCTAGTTTAGACAATGTCATCAGTTCTGCTTCTATGCCACGCACCTGGTAATCAAGGATACTATTTATTCGTTAATGTATGAGAAATTATATATCATATGGTTATAAAAATATGTGTTTATCCAGGATCAATTAAGGTTAAAAAAACACATGTTTCTTTGCTCAGTATTTCACTTTTGTAATAAAATGTTTTTGTCAATAACAGCTGAAATTCTTAAATATCGAAAAATAATATTTCAAAAGACCTGTTTCAAATATTTTGCTGCCTCAGACTCAAGATCTTCCTTCTGTTCTGATGTTAATTTCTTTCCTGTTCTCCTCCACCGGAACACCCACTCAGCAATGGCCACTAAATCCCCTGTTTGTGTATCCATACCTGCATACACACAACTGCCACGTCTACTCTGCCCTACAATTATAATGCAACAAATAATATAAGGATAAACCATATATCCAAAAATATAACCCAGTAAATAATCCATGTATCCTTCATGAACCAAATATTTAGATTCAACAAAGACTAAAAGTTTTATTCTTAGAAGACATCATGTGGGATTTTGTTCATAAATATTTATTAAACTAGCGAGGGATAAATTTATACATGATCAAACATCGAGCTGTTATTTACCTAAACATCTTCCTCTGTGGATGGTTCTCTCTTTTTTGTTAGTGTTGAATGCCAGTACTGCAGTACCAAGGTGTGGGTCACTGTCCATACCATCAGACCCATTAGAGTCACCACGAGTCCTACTTGAACTATTATATCTAAAACAACATACATGTACAAATTAACATCTCAAGTACTTGAAGCGAAATCAACATACAAAAATGATAGGCAAGGACATCATAAGTACTGTTAACATTAGGACAAACAAATCCAATGTTTTGATGCTAATACAAGAAGCCACTATGGCCTTTCTTAGGTGTTTGAATATGAAATAAATACCAGCTATAGGTACAGTATATTATAAAATTTTGTAACTGCTATGCCTCTAATTATATAAAATGTTAGTTTTAATGAAGACATTTCCGGTTGACCGAGAAAAAACTATTAAATCTTCTACAGACATTTGATTACCTTTGGTTGCTATTTGTTTCACTACGAGTCCTATTCCTCTTCATAATAGGAGACAAACTTGATCTGGCCTCAGCATCCTTGACTTTCTGTATTTGATCATCTTGAGTCTCAATGTTGTCATGTTTAGCCTCCTCACGCTGTCTCCTGGTCTCCTCTCTCAGAGCCTTCTGGTGTCTCTCGATCTCCTCTTCCAGGTGTTTTCTCTGTAGAAATAATCAAAAACACATAGTGTAAATGAAGTCATGAAAAAATGAAGCAAAGTAGAAAATATATAAAGATCTAAAAAGACAATATAAAATGAGGTCAAGGGCAAAAGAGTGTAAATGGCAAATGACATTATAATTATGTAACGTGTATGAAAATATGAAACAAATGGTATTGACCATATATTACATAGTCAGGAAATGTTTCAAATGGACTGCTTCTATAATTTAATCTTCTAACCTCCCTCTGTTCCTTCTTATTCAGTAGATCTTGTTGACGCTGCTGCTCTACAGCTGCCTGTTGTTCTTTAAGTCTTTGGTTGTGCAGCATCTGTTCATAGAAGGAGGCGGCTGGGGGCTTGTTGTATGTGTGTAGGAACTGCTGAACCTCATTAGCAAGCTCTAAGATCATCACTTCACCTGGAAGAGAAACCATTTTAAGGAAAGGTACTTGATAAGTAAACCCATTGCAGTTAAACTTAAAACTTCTTTGGCCCAAAGCTATAACCTCAAGGTTTTCCATGTGAAATTATTTAAAAGAGAAGTAAACTAGTGGTATGTGCACTTAACATTAACATGAATATAAAAAATGAATTTCTTATTGTGTAATACTGGTTGCCATTTTGGAAATTTCACTGTTGACAATAGTCAATTTATATATTCAATGTAACTTCCCATGTCAACCAATTACAATGGTGCTATTCTATTTATACGCTGAATTCCTAAATCTGCAGACTTCCCTGCCCAAGCTCACATACATCGACAGATATAGCAACAATGAATACTAATAAACTGTAAAATGAAAAATGATTCTACCTTTCAGTTCTTCTGCTTTCTTAGTCAAAGTGTCCTGCAATTCTTGAACAAGTTGGGAAGATAGACCCTTCTGATTTTCTAGAGTAATACTTGGAACTCTATAAATGTAGAATCAAATTGCATGTGTAAAATCAGAAAGTATCATCATCTGGTTTGTGCACACTGAGAACAAATATCTGAGAAGCATCAAAAGATGTGGTAATACAGGACAGCAATATGTGGTAATACAGGACAGCAATATGTGGTAATACAGGACAGCAATACAGAAATGAATGAATCAGAACTTTGGATGTAACATTATTCAATCATATCAATTCCTCTTAATAATATTATAACATAAACAAGCATACATGTATCATGCCATAGGGACTAACAATTACACTGCCACTGGTGTCAAAAATGACTGATCTGTCAGATGAGTCAACAAGTCCTCAGATAAACATACTTTACACAAACAAAATGTCTTACTCATTTGGATATCTAGCTGGACATTTAATGATGAGATCTATTTGAGCATACACCTCAGCTTCACCATGCATACTCTGTTGTGGCACTAATGTCATCTTTATCTCTGGAGGCCGTCTTATCTGAAATAGCGTTTTAAGTAAATGGGGTAAATTCAATTTTTTTTTTTTCACAGCACCATGTGATTTTATGAGACAACAGAACATATTCCAGTTTTCTACAGAATTAGGTGCTGTACTTTGAAGGGGATTGTTGTCTTCAAATTCGTTTATCTAAAAATCCAGATTTGAATAATTTATCTATGAATTTAGGGTATTTTGACAAGCAAAATGTCAGTTATTCAACTTGTAATTCTTTAAACAGAGTTACAGCGCTTGCATTAAGTTAGAAAATTTGTGAGTCCCAAGGACGCAATTTTTTTAAAAAAGTGTGTCCCCTATTTCTAGCCTGTTTTGAGGTATAAAAGGTATATATGTTCTAACCTTACTTGTCATATTTTCAGTTTTTGATTTCTGCCGCGAATTTAAAACGGAAGTAAATGTTAAGTACGGACTGAATAAATGCATGTTCATTCATTCGACAATTAATACATTTTATTTCATGAATAACCTAATATTTGTTTCTGAATAGGAAAAATTGTGGCGTGTCATGGTTTCAAATCTAAAAATAAACAAAGTCGAAAAAATTCGAGAGAATCATGATTATTTGTAAATATTCAACATGTTGAGCGTTATTTACAATTCAAATAAATGTGAGAGATCATAATTATTTGTTTTTGTTAGGTATCGTTGTAAACACATTGTAGTATTGACCTAAAAAAATTTTGCGTCCAAAAAACGGAAATATTTTCAATTTTTGCGTCCTCCAAATTATTTTTGAGTCCTTAACATGTACGGGACGCCGTTAATGCAAGCCCTGGAGTTATATATATTATTTCTCTCCTCCTATATACACTGTAACCAAACTAGACTATACACAATGTCTCCCTTTAGATAGCACTTCAGGTTTCTAAGCTACATCTACCAGTGACATTTCACTATGGGAAATCTGAGCGAGGTTCGATTTTTTGATTCAGTTTTTTATCATGCACATCAAATCCAGATATTTGAATTACAATGCATGTGCAGTCAATAACTTAATTACGACATATATTTTGGATAGAAGTCACTAATGTCCATTATTTCACAGTATTGTCTACCCATAATGCACCACATATATTGTGGGAATATTTTTGAGTATGTAAAAACAAAAAGCATACATCCAAAAGAAAAATATGTGCAACAAGTGAGAATTTAAGAGAATTTTTTGAAAGAGCACAAAGAGAATATACAGTACAAGTTAGTTGAAAGCCAATGAAGAGACCAACTGCCGAGGAAACAGCGGCTTATGCAACACAACAACAAAAGAAGTGTAATGACAGAATATCAACAGGCTTCGAATTTGATGTACTAAATAAAACTGAACCAATTACAATCATGGTACTTCCACTGCGCATACTCAAAAAACCTAACCAATAAAAGGAACCTCGTCAGATTGCTGCGGCAATGTGCTCGCAACTGTCTAAAACTAAAAGACAGTTTCATAGCTTAACAACTTACTTTCCATGCATCTTCGGCTCGCAAGTCTTTCACATCATCCATAAATATGGCTTGCAGCACTTGCACTTCCTCTTCTTGCCTCTCTGAGAAATTCTCATCTGAAGACATTTTGAGCTTGATGAGGTGATTGGCAAATATCTACACTAATTCATGATACAATCTGCTCCAATCTGTGACCTTATACTCATGGTCACCACCACACTTGTTTCTCTACAATGATAACGTCATGGTTTCCACTTAAAATGCGAATATATCACTTATTTTCAAAACTTGTACCAACTCATATGTGAAATACGTCATCAATATATGTGTAGATCATGAAGACACTAGGGCTCAATATTAGTGAAAACATATATTGTGAAAAATATCCTCTTGAAATAAAGTGAAGAACAGAAATTTAATTTCATATTGTTATTTTACAATAGTATTGTAAGAAAATTGTATTTTGTCTAGCTTTTACAAACTATTTCATTATCACCTGCAAAATAATATTTGGTGTTCGTTTTTCATGTGCGCGAGTTTGTTGCGCAGTCTTTTCATTTCCGCCATATTTTGTTGCACAAGCACGTGTAAGTACACTTTGATTTTCCTTAAAAACTCACCTGAAACGGTATTTTATAAGATCTTGACATAATCGCTGTGAATATAAGACATTATTCCCCACTTTTCGCTAAAATATAGTTAAACCGTCTTTGGATTATTAGAGAATCTTCTCGCAAAATCAGGGGTAAGAAATATTTGATTTTTTACAATTTTTGAGTTCCATCCTATGTCGGATCTTTTGTTACATTGGTTATTTTTCAGTTTACTGTGATCAGGCTACCATTCTTGTAAAACTTGAGGAGGCTGATGACAGGAACGTTTTACGTTGGTTGTCATAGTTTCAGATTCTGAGTATAGCTTTTTATAGGCCTACACTTTTTCCCTGCGTCAGTCAAATCCAAAAATATAAGATCTTGACTAAGAATGCGACTGTCACTTACCTACGATCATCGTTCACTTGGCTGAGCGCAGTGAACAGATATCGATTCTTGTATCTGACTTCAAAAGCCGGGTATCATGACGGCTTGAAAGAAATAAATCACAACTGTTGCACAAGATTCTCTTCAAAACTACTGCACCAGTACTCCTAAAACGTTTTGTTGTCTGAGATGGTCAATGTTCAATAAAAGTGGTTGTAGTAAGAGATCAGTTTTTACCTTACAAGGGTACTCCATTCATTTCACTAACTCAATAAAGATCAATATCGTAATTAGATATTGTGCACAACTTACATTCCTGGTCATGTGTATGTGGTCTTGCGATAAACTTTGAGAAACGATGAGATGGAGCGGTCTTTTTTGTAAATAAGTTATTGTCTGGTGGAAATTCATTATACTGCTGAAATCTGTCATTTACTTACTGTCTAATGTTTATAACTACCATTTCATTTCCAGGTAAATATGCAGCTGTTCATCAGGGCTCAAGAGACCCACACAGTTAATGTAACTGGCACAGAGACAGTCGGCCATGTAAAGGTAAGAAACTCCTTTGCTATACACAGTTATAAAAACTGCACACTTGTTAATTGCTATGATGAATTAAGGTGAATTGGACTAGAGTCTCTGAATGAATTGGAGAAGAGAAAAGCCTTATACTGAGCTAAGTACAACACATTATGAGTGTTTGATTGAAAAATGCATGTGCATTTGTCTTAAAGAGGGACATGGGGTATAAATAGGAGGCAGATAAATGGAACAGCCAAAATAACTATTTTTGATATTTTCACAAAGCTTGTCAATTTTCTCATATTTCATATTGATTGAGAAGATGTATTGGTTCCAATTTTGTTATGTGTATCTTTCAATGTTTTTAAGTTCATATTCTGCAGTTAGATTTCAACTTCATTATTTTGTTGGATTGTGATAGGACATTTAAAAACACTGATAACATTTTTCAAATTTAAAAGTCCTCAAGATTAGCCAATCAAAATCAAGTATTTAGCAATGCTGTTAATTAAACTTATTAATCCTGACTATCTGTGCCATGTTGAAGTATGGATGTAACCTGTTATTGTAATGAGAGTTGCTAGCAACTTTAAAACCGGCCTTTAATATAAATATGAGCTAAGTACAACACATTTTTATTGAAAAATGCATATGCATTGGTCTTAATATAAATATACATGTAATCTGCTAATATTTCAGGCCCAGATTGCTGCCTCAGAGGGCATTGCAGTAGAAGACCAAGTTGTCTTGTATGGAGGAAAACCTTTAGAAGATGCCACTCTTCTATCCAGCTTTGACGAGCTCTCCACCATTGATGTACAGACACGTATGCTGGGAGGTAAGTATTTTTGTATTATATGATTTTGAGTGTAGATTCTGTGTTAATTGTCAAATGTCTACTATACTTCTACATGAATAAAAGAGAAGTTATGTTTTACAGAGAATCTACTTTAGATTTGAATATGGTTGAAGTTAATTGAATCTGACATGGCTTTTTTTTGCAAGGATGAATTAAAGGTGAACTGGACTAGAGTCTCTGAATGAATTAGAGAAGAGAAAAGCCTTATTCTGAGCGAAATACCATAAATTGTCATGAAGTAAAGTACATTGAAATATATCATTGAATTACAACATGAGCTATTTTGTTGAAAGCCCATGATTACAATAACTATGATGTTGTACCTTGTAAGAAGAAAAATGACCTATTGTGAAATGTTCAAATTTTACTTTTAGGAAAGGTCCACGGATCCCTGGCTCGTGCTGGAAAGGTGAAGGGACAGACCCCAAAGGTAAATGAATGAAATTTAGGATACAAATAGGTCACTGGTTAGACACTTTTGCTGCTTATGTATGGAGTGAATTTGAATTGAAGAAAAATGGAAAATTGAAGTAAATTTTTTATGATATACAATATTCTCTCTGAGGAGTGCCCTGGAGAGTGCACATGTGACTTAATGGCAAATTCTGTCCCATGAAAATTGACTTATACCAACAAACAAGATTTTACTCTTTCCTGTAGGGCTTTGATATTTTTTGATACATTCTTGATTACATTCGAACCAGAGTAATGTGGGAGCTGTAGAGTGCATATAGGGTAGTGATGTTGGCTAAAAATAAGTTGAAACGGGGTATTACTGAATTTTTACCAATTATCGGCAATAATTTTCTCTTTAAGTTTTCATATATATTGTCTTAAGAATTTCTCAATATCAATGTTGTATTTGGGCGTGCACTGTTCGCTTTTTAGAGGAAATACGCCACGTGTATTGTCATTTGAAAACTTTTGTTTTGAATACACTTAGACCAAAAAATCTTATTATTTCTCTCAAAATAAAAGCCCTTGATGAAAATTAAAATCATGAATCTGGTACAATACTTCCTTCTTTTTTGTAAGTTCACATGGTAAGTTATTGTAACCACTCACTTTTACCTCTGTGTCCTTATGTATGTCAATAATAGTAGCATGTTTTGTAATCCATATCGATTTGATTCTAGTTTTTGAAAGGCTAATGCATATTGAACAGCTACCACAGTTTATAGGTTAAAACAATGTTCAGAAGTGAGGCTAGAGTAAAATATCTCACAAAACTCACAAAAATTCAAAATGGTAGACTCATACTTGACAATGTTCATTATCATTTCTGATTTCAATGTTAACTGTCAATATCTGTGTTTTCAGGTTGAGGCCCAAGAGAAAAAGAAGAAGAGGACTGGACGTGCCAAGAGGCGCATGCAGTACAACAGACGCTTCGTCAATGTAGTAGCCACATTCGGACGCAGGAGGGGACCCAACTCCAATGCTGCTGCATAAATTTCTCTGTATATTTATAATAAGAATATAGACTGTCTGTGGTACAAATGTACATCGTGTATTCTGTTTGATGTTTGATAGTCTGTGAAATTAGAGTGGAACGGACTTTGGCATCGTTGAACAGATGGATACATCATACATGGCCTTGTTATGTCCTCACCAGAAGTTTTGACATATTGTGATTATCTCCAACTTATTTGTGGATGGCATAAGGCGGTTGGTGTCTGTAACAAATTAATAAAAAGAATTTTAACAGGTGTTCTGAATTATAAAACAACATGTTTTCTTTCAAGTTAACTCCCCATGATAGTAAAAATATTAATCCAACTCACTGAAAATTATGGATTAGGACCCCACCTTGGCACTTTTTAAAAAAATGTTTGGTTTATTTTCTAAAGAGAGGATCTTGTTTTCTCAATTTAAACATCAAAAGTTTCTTCTACACTATATTAACAATTTCTGAAATGACAATGGGTTTTGAAATGCACTAAAGTTGAAAACCACATATCCCATGTTATTTTCCCATATGAAAAATTCAGGCTTCATTGTTTTCAGCATAATTTTGGTCATCGAAAATTGATATCTTCAAAACCAGACTTTCAAAATCATTCTACTTTTGATTGAAGAAGCGTTAGACCCAAGAAGATTCTCTTTTGAGTAAATAGATTCAACATTTCGAAAAAAATTGTTGACATGGGGTACCTATTCATAATTTTTCAAATTGTTCTTAATTCTTATATACACGAAGAAGTATTACTTACCTTTATTGGAATTAGGTGGTAAACAAAACACAATACAATTAAGCAGACAATGACACTTTGTATGATGTGAATATGGTGTATATATTGCATTGGAACATAGGAGAAATGGCAACGGAACAAGACGTATGATGAGTTGGGTGCAAATTACAACTTTCGTTAACTCTCATTTGACAAAATACTAGTAATGATTCCCATATCTTATACCGCCCCCCCCCCCCTTCCTAGTAAAGTGTTTAAGATGATTCAGATTATCATTTTTCCCTTTTGAATGTCTAATAAGATATAGAGTACCCCAGTGCAGTTTGGAATGGATTCCATATCTGAAAAAAGTGGATAGACTAATTGGAAATTTTTGTTCAGAGAAGAGCGAGTTTTGGTCTTGTAATAAAATGAGAACACACACGTGATCAAGATATACGCTCGAATCTATTGGATTGCTGATTATAGAATAACCAGTTTAATGTCAGACATTAGCGACATTCTGACAGTTTTATCGTTGGAAAACATTGAGATTGCATTCTGGGAGTCGATCCTTTTGGTGCTGAAGAACAATTTAGATATTATGCAGGCAAAAAACTTATGCAACATAATATGGGTGGCATTTTTGTGTCACCCTGTACATTAATGGCATTTCTCCTAAGAGAAGTGAATCAAAAGTTCGAAAAGTTAAATGTTACGCATCGGGCTTTAATCAATAGATGACAAAACGTTTTTTCAGACTGACAACATTGCATACGGTTTCTGTCAATGATTCGAAACGGCTAAGTCACATATACAGCATATCATTGGAAAGCTTATCCAGCCTTCTTATCAATTCAATCGTCCAGGGACTGAGAAATTAAGTGTCACGCATACACAGGCTGGTATCGAAATATTTGTCCGCTGTGACGGAGCATGCTATTTTTCATGAAAACACTAAGAATACTTCACGATTTATTTTTTAACTCATATGTTTCGTTATACCATACAAAATTACTTACTCCATGCAATGGATATATCATTTGCGGGTAACTTTCACTTCTGTTTGAAGTCCAATTACGCTGGGAAGAAAAGCTATTGGAAATGGCGCCGGAGTATCATACTTCAAAATGTACCATTTCTTGTTTAACTTTCTAATGGCACGATATAGTGACACGATAATATTTACACATGGTTTCAGCATAACAATGAAGGTATGAATGAGATGTTGATGTATTTGGTCTTTTTAATTCTTTTATAAAAAATAATGTTTAATTTTTTAATCCGCTGTGACGGAGCAGTTGCAAATGTGAACTGTGAAAATGCTCCGTCACAGCGGATAAAAAATATTAATATTATTTTTTATAAAAAAAATTAAAAAGACCCAATGCATAAATATCTCATTAATACATTCAGAGTTATGCTGAAAACATATGTTAATATTATCGTGTCACTATATCATGCCATTAAAAAGCTAAAAAAGAAATGGTACATTTTAGAGTTTGATACTCTGGCGCCGTTTTCAATAGATTTTACTCCTAGCGTTATTGGACTTCAAACAGAAGTGAAGGTTACACGCAAATGATATATCCATTGCATGGAGTAAGTAATTATCTTTGATATAACGAAACATATGAGTTAAAAAAAAATCGTGAAGCGTTCTTAGTGTTTTTATGAAAAATAGCATGCTCCGTCACAGCGGACAAATCTTTCGATACCAGCCTGTGGCATAGAACTTTAATGATTTATAATTAAATAATCTTAAAATATATAACATATACGTACAGCTTTTGTTATGATATGAAAAAGCAGTACCCAAACATTCCACACACCATTGGAAACCTAACCTCGTCTTCTCAAATCGATGTGTTCCAGAATTGAGCCAATCACCTCGTTTAGGGCCTGAGAGATTAAATGTTTTCGGCCAGTGCACATCGGTATATCATGGTTTCGGTATCGGTATTTAGGTTTTCGGTACAATGCACGTCGGTAACGGTGTACAGAGCGCATCGGTGTTTTGGTTTTCGATACACTAATGTGCGTCTGTATGGTTATCCCATTTCAATAGTTTAATGATATTTTTATAAAAATAAAGTATGGTAAGAGGGAAATGAAATTGAATTATTGAAAGAGGACAGAAATTTGAGTCAGCCTTTCTCTGAAAAAGCACTAAAACTAATTTTATTAAGATGCATCTTTTAGAAGATTAAAAATTGGTATTGAAGGTCATAGATCAAAGCAGTCAAGTCTTACGGGGTTCATATAATGAGGTCCAGAGAATGTCAATGCTGCAAGTCATCTGGAAGGGCTGTGTGGGGATTGCTCATGCAAGGGGTCCAGACTATGTAATGGTAAATAAAAAATCAAGAAAAGATGTACATCTAAAGCAACCCCTCCTACATTTTTCTGTATATACAGTACTATCTCAGGTGTCACATCGAACCAGATGAGGAGAAGGAAGAAAGCGGGTGTGGCACTTGATATAGGCCTAGCTACACATTGACAGGTTTGTAATAAATGTAAAGATTATGTATCAGACAAAAATACAAGGCTGTTAGTGGAAAATAAGAGATTGTGGCATTCCTTATACAATTCTATATGATCCTAAATACAGAGACCTCCCAGATGCTACAAAGAACAAAATACTAATGTATGCAGATGATGCTAAACTATGGTTGTGTACAAAACCAGGAAGACCAATTACAATCGGACTTAGATAAAATGACAAAATGGTCAAAAGATTGGCAACTCCCCTTTAATACTGACAAGTGTAAAGTAATGCACTTAGGAAACAAAAATGATAATCAGGAGTATACCATGGACAATAAAACCCTACAACAGACAGTGTTAGAAAAAGATCTTGGAATCAACATAGACAATCAACTTAAGTTTCATAAACATATCATTCTGATGCTCATAGCATCTTTCTGTTTCACCTGAAACATGCTCTGATATTATGAGGCATATTCTGTGATCTGAGCACATCAGATGGGAAGAGTTATAACTGTCAATAAGTATGATAGTTATCATGTAATCATTTACCTAATGTCAATACATTGCATAATAGGCATTGTATTTAACAGCAGATATTAGTACAGGTACGTGTACACAGGTTTAATGACCCCAATTAAATGAAATATGAGCTGGGATGAAAGATCTCAAAAATCCTCAATTTTGGGCTCTCCTGGATCGCCAAATCAAGCTCATTATATCATGGCATCTCAGGGCTGAGAAGAAATGAGATGTCATGGTATATCATGATGTAAACATATCGACATACAAGTAGCCAAGGCAAACAGCATCCTCGGATTAATAAAAAGGACATTTTCTCATCTGGACAAAACCACCCTACCACTTCTCTACAAATCCCTCGTTAGACCCCACCTTGAGTATGGAAATAGTATATGGAGTCCTTATGGATATAGTCCTGAGTAAGGACACTAGCGGTTACCGTTAGTGATTTGGTTTTCTGTATAAAAAGTCATTTTTCTCCTTTCCTACCCCATTGGAGCGCCATTTGGCGTTTGGGAAGTGAATTGGGACTAAATATTTATAAGGTAGGTCCTGATTTATCTGAAAACATGCCAAAGTTCAGTGGGAAATCTCATTTTAAGCTGGCGGTGGAGTGATTTTGACCTTGGTGATTTTACCAGAATTCTCTGAGAAATCTGACGATAGAGGGGGTTAGTGTCTTCAAGTTTATTTATCTCAAAAATTCGGTGGACAACCCATGGTAAGATTGTTATAGCAGTCTAGGCGAGTCTCTCCCGAACACTGTGGTATGTTGCACTAGGCATGGATACTAATCGTTAATAAGATACAGGGTAAAATGTTATAATGGCCACCTATGGGAAACTCTACTGTGGTCTTCAACCTATACAAATACTGATAGACATCATTAAAATTGAAAAAGTACAAAGAAGAGCCACCAAGTTAGTAGTCCAACAACATTAGACCTAGCCTGGGCCTCGTTTCTTATCTGACATGTCTTATGGCCCCGGCTAGGTCTAACTTCCATGATGATTTTGCCCTTGATGCGATCATTTAATCGTTCAGCAGGTTTCGACATGCGGAACTAATTAAACCGTAATAAGATGGTATCGTTACAGAAATAATGTGATCAACGCATGCATACATACCTTATGAATAAATACAAATCATCACATACCACCCTGTAACCTCATCGATGTATAATTATGAAAATGTTGGGAGAAGGCTTTTTCTTAGTTTAGAAAACTCTGTTCTGGTTCCGGTAACATCGAAATGGCAAATCCTTTCAGGAATAAACCGCCGTTAGCAACACTGAACGAAACAAGTTCATAAAACGAAACGAACCCCGGTTATCCTATATATAAGTACAAAATATTGTAATACTGTGCGATAAACATGATTAAGTTTCCTACTTTTTTTCCTGTTTTATTTTAAGAATTATGGTAAATTTCTGGCTAAAATGCTAAAGCTTTCAACATCTTTGGACAGACGCAAGCATGTGATACTGAATAATTAGATATTTTTCTTAACATGTTTAAATATATATTGTGCCAAAGTTTTCTCTCCCAGAAAGTCAGTGATTTGCCATTGTAATAACTCAGATGCGAGTAGGTAGTTACCAGTTTCACCACCAGGTGGCTCATTCAGGTCACATAGCATGACATAGTTATGCAAATTAAAATAATGTAAAAGAAAATATTATCTGTCCAATACAAGAAAACATATTTCACTTTTTGTGACTTTATATGTTGAATCTCCCCGTAGTAGCATTTACATTTTCCAAAACAAAATTTTTTCAAAATTGATCAACAATATTTGAAGCAATATTTCTTGATGTACTTTTACATGTACATTTCAAATACTAGATAGTATGACATCATTTTGACTGAATGTTTAATGACAATCAAGTAAGGTTTTTTAACATTAGAGTAATGAGATCGAAAAAAAGCTGAAAAGTGTTGATTTGAAAAAATCAGATTTGGAGGTATCGAGATAAATCAGGTGTGAAGTATAGGTTAAAAGTACATTTACTTGCTCCAATATCGTGATAAAACACATGTGTTTAACTTTTCTCTCATTGAGTAAATGAAATATCATTGTAGAAAAATATGTTTTATAAAATAGCATAAACAAAACTTCTGTTTAATTTTATTAAGAACATCATACATTTAAGAGCTAGGAATAAAACAACCATGCTTATACATCAGTGTTCTCCCCAAAAAAATTTTTCAACTGGGTGCAAGATTTCAAGTCTAAAAAAATCAGCACTCGCTACGCTCACAATATCTCAGTGTAGGTGCTTACTTCACTCATTCTTTAAATCAGAAGTTGAAGTGCAGATGCCAACTGGGTGCCAACTGGGGGGCCTTTGGTTTCAAGTAGGGGGAGCCCCCGGTAAAAGTGACATGGGGAGATCACTGTACATGTAATCTTATCACAATACATCACCACATTGAAGTTATTAAAATGTAACAATTGTTACAAAGCATGTATGCTGAGTAAAATACATGATCCCAGTTATAAACAATTGAGTGTATTCCTAGGTACGTTTTTGCAAGCAGAAAACCATGAACAATTACCATAATTTAATATTTAGGCACAATTATTCAACACAATCACAATCTAGCACAACCAATGACATCTATATTTCTTTGAGCTGAAATTACCAGTAATCAAATGCATCAATAATGTTGCGAGTATTGCTTTTTAAAGTTTTTATAAATAACAATAGAGTAAACTTGGGTGAATACACGCGCTGTTTGAATAAAGCAAAGATTCGTGTCATACTGGATGGTTATAATAAATATCAATATTGAAGAACAATTTCGTTTCGCTGACCAAGTTTACTTTGGCGACGCACAGACAGACATTGCCGGTTGAAATATTCGTCTCATAAATTGGTAAGAATAAGACTCATTTTACGATTAAAAATGAACATTTAACACAATAATATTATGTGAAATCGCCTGATGAAATGTGATTTTATATTATTGTTAAGTATCAGTGTCATATTAGCGAGGAAAAGTGGTTTCGATAGATCCACAACTTGCATCAAAGGAAAGAATAGCATGGAGGTTAAACTCAATAATGGCCCCAAGAAAATTCCTAATAATAAAGAACGCCGTTATTGAGTTTAACGACGTTGAACTACCAAGTTAGTACCAACCTTAAAAGACTTAAGCTACTATGATAGGATGAAACAACTAAACTCCCCTCCCTCCAATATAGAAGAACTAGAGGTGACCTAACAAGTATTCAAGATAGTGAATGGTTATGACAGAATCAAACTCATGGACATTGCACAAAAATCAGAAAATAAGATGACGAGAGGGAATACAGAAAAATTAAGCCATAGATATAGCAGACTCGATGTAAGAAAAAATGTATTTGGAAATAGAATCGTCAACACATGGAACAATCTTCCCCAATCTGTAATAGGCACCACAGATATAAATCAATTCAAGACTGAATGGAATTGACAAGCACCTGATGAGACAGAAATTCCTTCACCACAACTAACCCATGTCCAGTGAGCAATTAAACAACGCCCCCCTAACATGATATGAAAATAATACATAAAAAGATCTGGATTATACAGGACTATCCTTCTTCCAGAATTATAGATATAGATATAGATATAGAAATGATAGGTCCCCAAATAGGTCCCCAAATATTCCTAACGAGTGTCAGCTGTTGGATTAAAACCGGAAATGGAGATTATAAAAAAAGTCAAGGACTTTTTGTCGTATTTATACCTTCAATATACACTCAATACAGCACTTTATATGTTAGAACCATGGGAGAGAGTTGTGTTCAGTATCCTTTTAAAAATATTTTAAAAAATATTGACGGGTTTGTTCAGATTTCTCGTTTTGAATTCTGAAATATTTTCTGATTTTCAGTTTTTTTGAAAAATGTTAAAAATGACGTCATCGATATATCTTTATCGTTTGAGTAACTTTACTACTAATGTTTTACTTTTGTGAGTATATATTGAGTGCAATTGAGATGGAAGAATTGGTCAGAGATCTTCTCTCAAACCTCTGACTATGTTTCAGTTGACCTCTGTTTCAGTTGAGCCTCTGTTCAAAGTACATTTAGTGGCTTTACAGTTGTAGTCCTATAATGCTGATACAAATAATCGATAAGTCGTATAGTTGGCATATTTTCTTGAATTTAAACATTTATGTCCCAAACTCCCACGAACTGCAGAAAAGTATACACCGTAAATCATGTTTACCAAAATGAGTGTCTCCAAGGCTTCATACCAGCGTATGCATAAGTACTTGTCACGAGTTTGAGCTGAAATTTCGCTAAAATGGAGTAAGGGTAATCTCCGCCAGGTTTGTTTATTATGGTTAGCTTTTATGGTAAGTGCTCAGAAGCAAATAATTCTTGCGCTCAAAATAATCAAATAATCTGATTGGTTTAAACTTTAATGCGCATGCACACGATGTGTGCCATATTTATTTCTCGTGATTTCGTTTCATGGAGTTTGTGTTTCAGTGTAACTTCCGCAAAAATGGCGGACCAATGACAGAATTAATAGGTAAAATCACTTCGAAATTTAAGAGAACTTTTTACCTATAATACAGGAGCAAAACGTTTGGTTTATTTGTGCATTCTATCTGAGTCTCAAGGCTATGTAGGCAAATCCATTTTGGTAGGAGCACTCTGTTTAGTTTGAAAACTCCCCTTTATTATTTTGTATCAGCACTATATTATCGCATTTCAGAACAATCTTGGATACCATTTCTTCTATCGATATCAATTACAAAGCATCTCAGTTATGTAAAACGATAGACAATTGGCTAAATAGCCACACAAGAGTAAGCAATCTTGATCCTGTCACCAATTATTGTTTAATTACTGTCAAGTTTCAGAAGAAAGTTGACTCCCATTTGTGATTTAGTGACAGTTTCTATTTGTTCATCTCCAGTAGGCAGACCTATTCTGCCCATAGTCAGGGCTTCGATTTACATTCCGAGGCAGAGAAATGCTAGACGGGCTGCACCAGCTCTGATATTGAGCAGAACTGTTGGAGTTTTGACTTTTATCAGAGCTGGGGTACCAGTAAAAGGAATTTGCAGAAAAATGATTTACTGACTTTGTTAACAGCTAACTGGTTTTTTCAGCCTATGGTAAGGAGCTCTGAGAAAAAGCTAAAACTCCAGATTTGTAGTTGTTTTGTTCGAATGATACATATTTAATATTTTTCTTAACATGGTTTACAGCTACAACTATAGTGTTGATGTCGATCATGTCTATCTACACAGCCTACATTTTCCTCCCAGAATATATAGTAACTCTAGTAAACCTTGCTTCTCTATATTCAATGGATGAAAAATCTTTAAAGACTGTAACTATAGAACCACTTGCAAGTTTTTCTTAACAGAAACCCAGCTACAACTTTGGTCTTGGTATTTATAATGTCAACCTATACAGCATATATATTCCTGCCGGCACACTTCATGACAATATTTAATCTGCTAATGGCATATTCATGGGATATTAACCCTAATAGAACTATGGAAGATAGAACACCAATGGCATCATAGCAATATTAAATGGAGTGACACTTGTACATAATGTAAAAATGTATAAATCTTTTGGATATAATATAAAGACATAATGCAGTATTAATCATAAGTGAAATGAATGATGCACAAGAGAGGAGGAGTTATACAATGGGACCACTAATTCATCTTTGTACGCTCGGTATTCACTCTCGACGGGAGCCGAGTGAATAAAGATGGCCACTATAATTATGAATGAAATCAAGTGTACATATAATCACAAAATCAGATATTTGGATATACATCAGATATGCTGATATTTATGCAATCAATGAGACATTGACTTTGAAAACTCAAAGGCAGCATCTACAGTTAACAAAGAGATTAACCAACTCTGGGATAGGACTGAGAAGGATAACATCTTTAGTTCCTCAGACACTGGCTCAACTCGAAACATGGTGAATCGATGTGTGAACTGGTGTCGTAGATGTGACAATATTTCCATATTGCACACAAACATATTTTGCTATATAATATTGACCATTGATCAATTCCTTGGGGGTTGTCTCAAATATTTTATACTTATTCTAAATGTATACATTTTTTTAACAAAACAGATTTTTTGGAAGTAGGATATCCATATATTCCACTTTACCACCCATGACACTATTTCAAATCTTATTGAAATATCCCTTGTGTGTATAATTAAGTATGCAATATTTGAGACAATGCCTTAACTTTCAAAAACTAATATCCAAGCAGTACTATCAAGTTGTATTACACAGTGATCTCCCCAGTAACTTTTGACCAGGCGCTGGTCCAGTTGATCTCTTTAGACCACCCTGTTTGCACCTAGTACATAGCGCCTGAATGAAGCTTTTAGCCCAGTTAAATCATTAGTTCACCCTGCATGATATATTACCAAAATTTGTCAAAAAACACAGTTTTACTTGAGAGCGATACAAAATATCCCATATAGGTAAAGACACTTCTATACTTACTTTCTTGGCACTAAAAAGTTACTTTGTTTTTGACATTGCCGCTTTTAAAAAAATACCTGGGGAGATCACTGTTACAAAATATTAGGCAAGTGTTATGAATTGCTCATAGTAATAACCACAAACGTCCATCTAATGTCTTATAAGTGCCATCAGATATATAGATTTAAGATGTCACAGCTCAGGTCCTATTAGAAATCTAATTGGAACCACATAAAACTGTATAAGATTTTATGGGGTTCATTGTTTGAGTGTATACCTTAGATACCAGATAAATATTCTCCATAAAGAATGAATTTTTTCTAGACACAGTTTATCAGGGAAAATATGACCCAAAATATGTTTCAAGGAAGTCATTTGTTATTTTATTTCTGACCAAAATATACCTGTACCTGTGATAAGAGTGGGTCAAATATCAGTTTCATTTTTACACATATTAGATAAAAGAGTAAAATTTTATACTACATGTACAATAATTCTACATCAAGTCATCATGTATAGGTCCATGAGTCAACAAAGGTGAAGAGGAGATATAATCCTTTGTTAATAAATAAAACAAAAATTGATATTTGAACCCAGTTCCTTAGAACTGTATTCGTTAAGTAATTTTTTCCTTGAACCAGGTCTGAAAATAGAACTTGTATTTTTCAGGATTGAATTTGAAACGGTGTAAAACAGATGTGAAGTCATTTATGTAGGATGACCACAATGTATTTCTTAATCTTGCTTGATGTGATTTTCATAAAATAGTAGTCAATGATTTCAATTGTTTTAAAATACATATGTAACTTATACAGTGTTCAATTTATATTTGTCATTTCGAAACAGCAAAAAGTATTTTTACTGGAGCTTTCAGTATTCTTCTATGTTCCAACTTGACCAATTCAAAAATTGATGTGATTATTGTATGTAATTTAAAATGGTTGTTTTAAGTTGATAATTGTTCTTTCAAAAGCATATTTGTTTTGTTTTCAATGTTTCAGTGAATGTGCCCTAATTTTTGTCTTGGTGTTGTAAATTGATTTTATTTTTACATATTTTACAATCTGTTAAAAACTAAGGTATTCTCATAATTCTTTGTGTGTAACAAATTGTTTATTTATACTGTGTCAGTTCAATAAAAGACAAAACAATATTTTTGTGTAGTAAAAGTTCTCGTAAGATACATCCTAAGATACATGCTAAAAATACATCCCCAGGGCAGGGCTACAGACACCAATCACGCTGTTCCCTCTTCCAGAAATAGATTCAATGTTGTCTCGAGTCCTGCACATGGAGGATGAGTAAGATGAGTGTAGAACAAATGACCCCATAACATTTGTTATAGGAACAATATGAATGAAAAAAGTTGCTCTGTCTGTCTGGCAATAACTGCTGCTCTATGATTTCAAGCTCATATATGAAAATATTTCATATTTAAGCTCATTTTCAACATTATAGAGTGTTCAATCAGTTTCCGAACAAAAGTTTGTTTCAGAAATGCTAACATTATAACAGTTAAGGTGCTAAAAGCATCATACATGTATTATGTAGTTTGAGTACATTTCATTTCAATCTTCTGATTTGGCTTAATGTAAACCATCTGCAGTTACAATTTTGAATACATTGAAAACTTGGTATTGTAATTTCATGTATTGTGATTTCCATATTTTCTCATATTTTTAGTCTCAATAAGCAGTAGTTAAGCTCTAAGCATTTTACAATCACTACAGTATATACAAATTATTTTATACACAGTACAATAATGGAAATTACAATAAAACTACAGTTACTGCTACCCACCTAGTTACACAGACGTATCGTCTTCGAGCCAAATTATAATCCACATCGTGATTTATAAGTAGATGTAAATCGAGAAATAAAAATATCTTACCAAATTCACATCCCGGAAGTAGTTCCGCCATGATACACTGACGATACGTCTGTGTAACTAGGTGGGTAGCAGTGACAGTACTACATGTACTTGTCAAATTTAGTAAGATGGTCATGTATTATTGATTTCTAATCTTTCAAATTGTGAGATTGCACATACTTGAGACAATGCCTTAACCTTAATAATTTATCATGACCTTGGATTACCTTTGGTAAATATGTAGTAATCTCTGCTTAGACGATCTAAAAATGACACTTTTAATCGAGTTTCTGTCAGTTCAAATGTTGCAAAGCCCAACTTTGAGATCATTATACTGGAATGGAGGTTTCTTTCTCTCATCTTTGAGAGACCATTGAAGTTGCGAGCTTTCCTGGGGAGTGCGCCCCCTCCTCCACTGATGACATAATCAACAACACGTTCAGTCTCTGAGTTACGTTTTACCATTATATGCTCCATGTTATGGTCATGACCAGCAATGTACAAAGCGACTCTATGATGTTCCAAATAAGGACGTACGTAGCGATATAAGGCGGCTGATATACCATGCTCCCCTGTGGAATAGATTGGATGGTGCCCGCACACAATAATCCAATCAGCACGAGATGTCGCCAATGTTTTCCGTAACCAGCGGAGTTGTGTCATATGACCTCGTTTGCGTCCTACAATATTGCTTGTGTCCAGCATGACAAATTGTACTGTTTTGCGACCAACATGTTTAGTGAATTCATAGTAAGTTGCCGGGAGATTCCATCGAGAGTTCAATGCTGAATACCTCACTTGATAAATTCCCCTCCCATGTCGCACATCATGGTTACCAAGGGTGATATACCATGGCTTCTGCAGTGACGGTTGACTGTACATATTGTTCCAGAGGACATTGAAAGAATGGCTTCTCTCACTTCTAACACCACTTGGGTATATGTTATCACCAGTTGTGATGAAGAAATCAGCATTAGCTCTTCTGGCCCATGTTGCCATAGCATCTGAGATGTATTCTTGGAGGATAGTTCCAGAGCCAAAGTCTCCAATGGCTGCAAACACCAACTTCTCTGGCCCTGAAATACATAATTATGTATAATTATTATATACTTGAAATGGGTGCACCCTGTCCCCAAAAAAGCCTTATTCTAAAAATGGGCTTTAGTTTGAAAAAAGGTCCTTTTTAAAAAAACGGATGACATCACTTCTGTGCCCCATCTTTATTGGATTGTTAGTAGATTGTGAAATTATTTAACAAATTGCACAAATTCTTTATTCACCCATTGAAATGAGAGAAAGATGACAGAAAATTACCTCTTTCTGAGTTACCATCTGCACAAACTACCAGCTGCAGTAGAAGTATTAAAACTCCTGGTGACATCCGTGGTTCTTCAAATCAACAAGTTCTCCAGTGAATAACCGCTCAAGCCTTATGATCTGAAAAGAGTGCATTATTTAAAAGAAGTTTACCAATTGGTAAACGGGAATAAAAAGGCATGTCTCACCCTTTAGACTACTTGGATGGTTACAGGGTTAGAAGTTCATATAATATTGAATTTTTGTATCATTGCTTTAAATTGCAGTAGTTGTTAATCTGTAAAAGGCCCTGTTCTGCTGTTCAAAGCTTGAAATTATGGTTTAACCATTCAAATATTACTTCTCATGACTCAAAAACTATTGGAGACATTTTTTGAAAAATGTGACCTTTTTTGAATAAGTTGTTCATCTTATAATTTTCAAATATTTGAATTTTCCATTTTAGCAACACAAGTTTAGATATTAAGAATCAAATCCAACACTTAAAGCCCCCATATAAAGTTTAAACCACTTATTGGCTTTTATTTTAGTCTAACCCAATGTCATCAAATTGTGATATGTGAAACTTTTTTTATATCAAAAAATAGTTTTTGAAGGAATTTTTGTTGGAAAAATCCTGAATTTATTTAAAACTTAGTTTTAGAGGTCACATGTATCTTTTAATATGCGATACTTCACACCAATGCATAACATTCATCCTCATGTGTTTTTGACAAAAAAAAAAGAAAATTCATATATAAGAGAGATAAGAACTCATCCGTGCATGAAAATGGTTCAGAGAAAACACTGTAACACCTTATTTTCTTTATTCCATTTAATAGACCGGGCAAAACGTATATTATTTCAACCATTCAATCTGTGATTTGAGAACTAAAATTTTATTTGAAAAAAATTTACAATTTTTCGAACAAAATGTTCTTCTAAATCAACTTTTTGTAATTAAATTGAAATGTTTCACATACATGTACCAACATTTGGTAAGACTTTAAGTTGTTAAAACTTTACATGTGGCCTTTAATGTTTTTTGGTGAGGTCATGATGCTATTATCAACTCCCAGGATAGCTTTTAAAAATTTGGGCATTTACAGAAAACATGTTTAATATACTATATATTGTATATTTTGTTAAAACTATTCTAATTATTAATTATGGAAAATTATCAAATTTTGGGTTACATTCTTAACAAAATTCATGACAATTTCTTAGTTGTGGCAATGGCTATTTTAACCCATCCCCTAAGAATTATGAGTTGTGAGAATTAAATTGATGACAGACAGCCCCCCCCCCCCCCCCCCTGTCATCCATTTGATTAATATTTAAGTCCAGATCTGTCAGTCTATAGTAGCCGGGACGGAACAACTCATACAGAATCATGTAGAATCTGACCATTATTTTTGAAAAGCTGTAATTATAAAGAATATTGATGATGATTTAAACAAATGTTTTTGTATTTTAGGAATGCTTTATCCAGTAAAAATTTTGGGATCCCAGCCTCCCATGTTTAGACTACTATAATATGATTACTGATTACTTGTGTTTAAATTTTTCCTAAAATGTTTGTCCTAAACAATTTAAATTCCGTACAAGACGCATTCTGATACTCATAACATTTTTCTGTTTCACCTGAGAAACCAGGGCTGAGAAGATATGAGATCTCATGGTTTATCGTGATGTACAAGACGTTTTGTTTGATCAGTCAGGTCCAGAGTCTTAGTCCGGTCATTCACATCGGCCCTTACATATAATTTATTGAACAATCATCATGATAATACCCTCCCAAATTTTAATGAAATAAAAATTTTCAAAACTCTTCATAGACTGGTTAAAAAATATAACGAAAACATTTCTAATATAATTAATAACATTTTTAATTTCCCAGGATTTAATTCGTCAGAATCCATTTAATTCTAAGATAATATTCTTGAAAAAGAGCGCATTCTTGAGACTAAAAAGATCCATATAATATAGCGCATAAGCAAAGGTACGTAACTCACCTTGGTTTTGCTGAATGTCTCTGTGGCGATGTCCTCTTTCAAGCTCGTGAAAACGCAAACTGAATTTACCGCTATTTTTATTTCAATGACATGCACGCGTGTTCACTTATGTTTTTTCCGTGCGTGTTCGTCATTTTGCACTTAAAACGGATTGTGTAAAAAAACATCAACCGACGGGACTGGTAGTCTATGGTGCAAATATCAGAAGGTGTCCATGAGTCGAGGGGTCGTCTCACAAGTGTAGTGTTTTATTTTTGGGTCTGTTTCAGTTGTTGTAATTTACAATTTCTAGGAATGACGTGTGATCATTTACAGGGATAGACCAAACCAAACTTGTCAAAGCAGAATTTTAAGGTCGTCACAACTTACTTGAGTCTCTAGCCCAATTGCAAGTTACGGAATATAAGGGGCCGAGGCATAAAAAGTTCAATGTCTGATAGGAAACTAAAAAATCTAGCTTTGAGTTTAACCCCCTTCCCAAAACTAAATACCATGAAAGTTGATCGCGAACTTTTTGCGTGTTTTCTTGGACTTTGACTTTCGTTGGCCTTTGACTTTCGCGAGGGCATTATTTTTAGAATTCTTAAAACATGTGAACCAGTGGGCATACTATTCCATGCCCGGATTCCATGTTGCTTGATGAAGAAAGCAACAGGTAAAATCTTTATTTTAAAACTATTCAAAGGCATTCTGAGTCAAAATTGCAAGAATATTGAAGTGTTGAAATTTGTTGGTTAGCAAACTGAAATGACTTTGACCCCCCCCCCTGAGTAGATTTATTTAGTTTCCTATCAGACATTGAACTTTTGATGCCTCCCCTAAGAGGCCTTGGAAGAAGTTTTAAGTATACAAACAACCTGGTCAAGTCAGAATGCCATATATATTTGACCACCTGGAGGCAAACCCGTTAATATATTTGTTGATATTCCAATTCAAATTATTATACATTCTAAAAACATATTTTCTTGCATCGCAACTATTTATGTTCAAGTTCAAACCACTTAAACAGCTGAGGACCGGCTTCACTCATTTACAACGGTTCCACGTAGTGTTAAGCAGTCGGCAAAACAATTTTCACTGTGAAGGCAATATCGGATTCAAAATTATTTTAAGGTTTAGAATATTTTAGCGCATACTACGTAGTATCTTTCTATGAGTCTCTCATACGCCGAAGCCGGCGGGACTGTTAATTATTGTATGATATTTTAGTATGTATATTATTAACTACAGTGTGAGACTTTAATAAATATTTTACTAATTAACTAACTGTAATATTTATTTCTAAAACTTTCCCAAAAGTTCATTTTTGTTCAAGGAAAAGTAAAAATTCACCATATCTTTTATCAGATAGGCTATCACGAATCTTATGGACGGCAACATATTTGAAATGGTAAAGAAAATATTTGTTTGCCAGTGTACGTTTTTTTAAACTTTGTCATTTGTCCGTGGACCATTGCCCATGGTTGAATCTAATTCTAAATCTAGCCCTAACTCCTCGTTATCATCTGGCATTGGTACTTTCTTTTTTTGTTCCAAATCCTTAGCAAATTGAACTTAAATGAAATAGCCACCCTGTGATATTATTTTATATATACCTTGTATTATTAACGAAAAAATTGAATTGAATTCATTTTTATTTGATTTTTACAGATGGAGTCCCTAGATCACTCTGTATGTCTTGTAAAAAAGTCAAATCATCACGTGTGACAACTTCTTTGGAGGTTCCATCACTTGTGGGGACCATGTAGTGTCTTTGATAATTGCTTTCTTTTATCCACACTTCACAAAAGCAAAAGCAACCGTTGAAAATTGTATTGCAAACAATAACCACACATCAATTGCAAACATGTACCAACCACATGTCAATAATTGTTATTTAAATAATTTCTTTTGTTGTAGACATACACTCAATCACAAATTCTATCATTCAAAGTACTTATTATTCCAATAAAACGATTTAAGTTAATTTGCATTATTAGGGGACGTATAGAAACAGTCGATTTAACGATATAACCAAAACATTTAAAATCATTTGAATCAAATATGAATTGATAATATAACATTGCCAAAGGATGAGTCGTCCAGGGGATGAGCTGTCCGGGGGATGAGAAAAAATTGGGCCCAAAAAATTTGAGCCAAAAAGTGTATGGGCCTTTTTGGTCATAAATGGGCCTACTAAGACCTTATTTTTTAATTTTAGGCCAACTTTTGAAGAAAATGGGCCTCTAAATTTCAAAATTTGGGCCCTCTTTTTGGTTTCAGGGGCCCAAAAAAAATTTCCGCGCTAGCACGGGCGTTTATTCTACGCAAGAATCCCCCCCCCCTTGTTGGTTCCCAGATCCGCCCTTGATATCAATGGGTTCTTGGATACTTTAGTTTCTAGGCTGCAGCTGAAGGCTAGATGATGTTGCTTACGAATATATAAGCTTTCAGTTTTCAGCGCACCCCACATTATTATAGTATGTGGTAATCTCAACCTTTGTACAGAATTGTGTTTTTCTTGATTGTCCCGCTTGATTGGAAAGATCGATAGATGTCACGCTGGTAGTCCAGTACAGTTTTGAGAGGGAAGCACGTTACGACAGATTCTCTACATAAAAGTGTTTTACTTCCCGTTTACCTGAAGCATCAACTTGCATTAGACGACATTCAAATCGTATGTATCTTACAGTTGCTTATTTACTTAAAATTGGTTCAACGTTTCAACTAATAAACATGTTATTTGATGAAAAGTGAAACCGAATTTTTCATCATAGAAAATTACACAGTACGAAACAATTATTTTAAAAATTATAAATTTTTACCGGGAATCTAATAGATGTAATGCTTTGAAGCAGCCAGTGCCAAATTTAGTCATAGGTTATCTGTGCCAAATAAAACTTGTGATGCAGGCAAATCATAATTGTGCTCTATCAATAAATCTCTTAGATAAACTCTTAATAATTCAGTCTAAGAATTAGCGTACCTTGTATATACCAGGGAATGAACCCGGGGAATGAACCCAGGGTAATGAAAGTAAACTTCCCATTCCTTTTCTTCATGCTATTACGCATGCGTCTCATAATCTTATTGGTTCATCCGTGAAAATAAGGTGGAGCGCATACCTTTTTACGAATTTTGCAATTACATTTGTAGTATTATCTCACAAATTGAGGTATGGGAACTTGCCCCCCCCCCCCTTAGGTGGGCCGAGAAAAAAAATTGGGCCTAAATATTTTTTGGGCCAAAAAGGCCTTATTTTTTAATTTCAGGCCAAATTTTGAAGAAAATGGGCCTCAAAATTTGGGCCCACTATTTTTTTCCAAAATAAGGCCAATAACTTTTTTCTCTGACCTGAAATTTGGGCCCCCCTTGTTGGTTTCCAGATCCACCCCCGATATATGTCTGCCAAATGTGGATAATCATGATAAAGATGAGTTGTGTAATATTTTGGGGAAAAATATTACTTTTTTCTGAAATTACATTCATGACCTATTGATCCTTGCATAAGAAACTTGATTCATTGGTTGATCTTCTTTACCCTGAGGAACAAAGCCTAGTACTAACAACAACTATGCTCTGAATAAGAATTTATACTTTTGATGCAGTTAATTTCTAATGACCCTCTCAAAGAAGCTCTCATGGCTTTTAAATTGAAGGTTGTACTTGAAATAAATGAGAGGTGGTTATGAATGCATAAAGTTCTGTAACTGCAATATTGATTGGGTAGCTGGATTTCGATTGACATATTCTCAGTATTTTGATTAGGTTAGGGAAGATTAAAAGATTATTTAAAGACTCGAGGGGGGGGGGTGTTCTAAGCTCTCCTTTTAAGAAGCTAAATTAAACCATAAAAAGGGTAGTATATTTTGGGGATCTTCATTGTCTTGTATATGTATTAGGTCTGACCCAGCCGCAATATTGCCCAATCTAAAAACAACCCAGCCTGTTGAAAGTGTGAAGATGCACATCATTCAAGGACCTGCAATTTAACTTCTGTTCAATCTGTTGTACTCTAGCGTTTTACTGGTGATAGTTGTCCATCATTAAATAAATGTTTTTCCAGATATGTTCGAGACTTTTAGACTCAATTTTCACAGTTTGTGGTTATCGCCACCCTTCACTATGGCATTCGTGATAGCTTCCCTTTAAATATCTTCCAACATTAACATATAAATTGGAAATCTTGCCACGTGTGTTCTTGCTATTTTTATTGAAACTGGTATGTTATACTGTTCATTTTAAAGGTAAATTATCATAACTGTAGAGGAAGACGTATTTGCAAGTAACATTTTAATATTTTGCAAGGGTAGAGATGCTTTGCTTTTATTGGGTACACATTGAAATTTTCTGCAAGGTCAGAAGTATTTGCTTTTCACCATGAACATTACCCAGAGGTAGAGAAAAGGATCAGTGTTTCCTTGTCTTTTTTCCTATCTTTCTAAGCCGTAAACAATGAAATATGTAATTTGCAAGGGCAAAGATCAGCTTCTCTGCAGTTGTCTGGTGTTCTAAGACATTCTGCAATGAAAACCGATCACTTTTAGGCTTATATGAATTGTTATTTGTTTGGTATTATGGTCAAAATTCAGCATTCCTCCTGTTGGAATATGGAAAGCTTGGAATTCTGTGAAGAAACATCACTTAGTTATGAGGTAAATGTTTTAAGTAGAACTCTTTAACTTTACACCATTTGTTTATTTGAACTCCTAATAATAATACATGCCATTCTTTACTTTAATTCCAGAAACTAAGGATGTAGAGGCCTATATAGAGTTTAAAAACATTATTTATTTTTGGATTATGTTAATGAAACATCAATACAGGATTATTTTATTCGTAAAGGCTAGAGTACCGACAATTGTCGGTACTCTAGACTCTGATGTGGTGGCACGCTAGAGGACCGACAAATAAATTGTCGGTACGGGAGATATGCTGTGTTTACATGGTTTAATGGTAGCCCGGGAACGGGGAATGGTAGTAAACGTTGAAAACCCAATAAAAAACATGAACAAGTAAGACGTTAGAGAGCTATTAATGCAGAGTAAACAGCTATATATATTCTAAACAGACAGGATGTTTCTCCTGAGCCGAACAGGCGTAGAAAGGGGCGTTTGCTACCCATTAGATAGAAGAAAATAGCTAGAATGTTTTTTATTTGAAGCTTATGGTATGAGGTTCCATATTCATCCGCCAAAAGGTATGACCATAGTCCATTTAAAAACCTGTGGTATCATTCTAAATAACCCATAGTTGGCTTCTAGGGTACCTAGTATGCCACTATTTGGTATCAAAATAAAGAGGAGTTCAACTTTCATTTGAATTACGAAAATAGCGATTAAGGTGAAAATAGTTCCGAACGTGAGCATGTTTACTACGCGTTTGCCCGTCATATCAGAATTGAGGAAGTGGTAGCAAACGCAAGTTACAATAAACGGACGCTGATATCTCAAGAAGTAACCTGACTCCCTATAATTTGATGTAGGTCAATCGAACCCCTATATGGACAGGTGCATTTTGATATATAACACTATGGGGGGTAAGCGTTTTGATGGAAGTTGAATCAATTTTTGTCGAAATAAATTATTGCTCACTACAAGTTAATGCCTTTACGATTCCATACTGCAAAAGAAGCACTATGGCCCCCCTCAAAAGAAAAATATAGTTCCGTAGCAGCCATTTGCGTACCGACAATTGTCGGTTCTCTATCTGGCACTACTAGGTGACGATAGAGTGCCGACAATTGTCGGTACCCCAGCAAATACCCCTGGACAGTCTCCAGTACCGACAATTGTCGGTCCTGGAGCCACTCCGTATTTTATTAAAAAACATGCTTTTGAAAGACAGGTAATGTATGCTCATTGCTCCAGTACATACTATATAGAGACAGTACATGTACCTGTTTCAGGCCTGTCAACTTGGGAACACCTAACATGAGTGACTTGGAAATGTTGAACACCTCCCCTCAAAATGTGGACACCTTGGTCCAAACCTGAACACCTTGATCCAAATTTTGAACACCTTGGTTTAAATTTTTCGAACGGAATGCGTGACATATACATAATTCGCGTGAAAAGTCCGAACGAAATGCGTACGTTTTTTTCCGGCGTTTGTATTTTTGCTGTGTAGACGATCTTTTTTAGAAATTTTTCTACAGAAATATTTTTGCTTGACAATTACCAGGTAAAATGCATATTTGCGTGACATTTTCTGTCACGCAAAAATAACTGGCGTGACTTCAAATTCTTCAGCAAATGCGTGACAAATACGCAAAATGCGGGACAGTTGACAGGCCTGCTGTTTAGTTTTACATAATTCTTGTAATGTATTATTTTATACTTAGTATTTTCTAAATGAAAGGAACCTGGAACCAACTTTAATTTGTCATGTTGGAAAATACATGCATTCTATATAATTATATGTTACATTAATCAGAATACATGACATATACTTTTAGCAGTTTGACCCTTATTTGGCCCTACTATACAGCAACATAATATTAAATGCTCATAATGATTTGCTTGGGGGTTTGGGGCCTGAATATTCAACCTAACTATTTTGCCCTGAATTCAAATTGACTGGTCATAAAACCAAAGACTAGATTTGCTGTGGAGAAAATGAATTAATTTATAGCTATCTTCAGAATGTAAGAATTTTCAGAATTTTAAAGGATGTATGTAGACTCATAGTTTACTAATTTTTGGTATGTAGACAACTCATATATTCCTTAAGAGAGGGGTTATTGGAGCAATTTTCGAATAAGGTTGACTATGGTATGTATTTTTCCTTAATTTAAAACATTAAAATCAAAACACACACGTATCTTGATTATATTGGGCAAGGCCACATTTTGAGTCAAAGTAGATTTTTAAAAACTCTCTGGAGCATTTAATGCAAGACTGCTTTCATAGAAAAGAATTCTCGAACCTAGATGAGGAATCTGCATCTGTATTATTACAGTTGTACTTATCTAGAAATACCATAACAGGTATTTACGTAACAGGTGATCTCAAATGCACAATTAAATCGAACTTCCTCTGTTAACTGAATGTCTTGAAAGTGAAGCAAATTATTATGTTGGTCCCATAGGTATTTCCACTGCACAAGTTTTACTGTAAAGTATAAAATTATCTTACATTAAGTTCATTGCCACCATGGGACATGTCTTTGAAATAAAGCCCATCAAGGAACTTATTTATTGAGTTAAAGTGATCCAATAGACTTTATGATATATTCCGTTATAGAATATTTTCTATTTTACCATTGATTTCCACGTTTTCCCATGAATGGAGAATGAATATTTTTTCATAGATTGGTCAGGAAAAATAAACTAATCACATTTGTAATTTGCAATCAGCAATTTGTAATCAACACCTGACATGTAATTGGGAGGTTGTGGGTTCGACTCCCACCGGTGGAGTGACTTTTTCACATCAGCCCCTAGCATAGAATTTGATCCTATGTTTTCACATTAACTAATATTTTTCTCCTTTGGGGAATGGCACATGGGAAAGACCTGTGCATGTCATTACAATGGAATTTTGACATTGTTATAGTCACTGTGTTTTCTGAACATCATTTCACATATGGTATTAACAGTAGACATTCCTCATCTGTAACAAATTGATACACTTTCATGCAAAAACTTTTGGTAACTTTTTCCAAAAAACTTACAAAGTGGTAACATTTTGTCATGTTGATGCCTTGAATATACAGTATGTACAATATGTTTTCAGTCTTTAAGTGTATCAATGGGGCACAGCATTATCGTTTTATCATCAAGGTTAAATCATGGAATATATCACATTGGATGATGTCATCAATTTCTCCACTCATTTGATTTTTAGTAAAAGTGCTTTTAAAATCAAAAGTGCCTTTCAAAATTAAAAAAACTACTATTTGCCTTTAAAGATCAAATATAACCATCAAGTGAATTGTTCTATTTCAGATTTTAAATGCTGCACTTGAGACAAAACCTTATCCCCATCTCCTTTGGGTCCTGAAAGATTATACAACAGGTAAAACTTTTTATTATATCATTGAAATGTTTCTAGCTTTCTCATTAGATAAGAATGAGATGAATACATGTTCATCTTTCCCTCAGGTATATTTCCCTTGCCCTTCGGGCTGCCCTTAGGGCATGTATTCATCTCAATAGAATGGAATATTTGGTATACATGTCACTGGCGGATTAGGGGGGGGGGGGGGGGGGGGGGGGGGCTGGGGGCCCCCCTTGGGTGGGCCCAGAAAAAAAGCCTTAAAGGCCCAAAAAGTGGGCCTTTTTTTTTATCATTACTGTGCCGTTTAAGGCCTTTTTTTTATTTTCAGGCCAATTTTGAAGAAAATGGGCCTCAAAATTTCAAAATTTGGACCCACTTTTCGGTTTTAGGGGGCGGACGTTTTTTTCTCTGACCTGAAATTTGGCCCCTTGGGTGGGCCCAGAAAAAAAGCCTTAAAGGCCCAAAAAGTGGGCCTTTTTTTTTATCATTACTGTGCCGTTTAAGGCCTTTTTTTTATTTTCAGGCCAATTTTGAAGAAAATGGGCCTCAAAATTTCAAAATTTGGACCCACTTTTCGGTTTTAGGGGGCGGACGTTTTTTTCTCTGACCTGAAATTTGGGCCCCCCCCCCTTGTTGGTTCCCAGATCCGCCCCTGCATGTACAGGGTGGGCCAAACCCCCCCCCCGAGCCGATATTCATGATGAATATTCATTTTCATTCATGTGCACCAACAATGATATATCATTTTAAAAATAATTTAATTTGGAACAAAATGATATATAATACAACAATTTTCAACAACCCTAGCTCGAGATATAACAATTTATGTGACATGGGGGTCAGAAAACACCTTTTTATATATCTGATCAGAGGATGGGTCCGGGGGGTGGGTCTATTGAGCCATATTTGGACAGACTGGAGAAGAAATTAATTTGTTTTATAAGCATACACATGTTTATTGAGCATGCATGGTTCAAAAACTGAATGAAAACAATATATAATATCCAATTATGAAAGACTCATGACAATGTTGCAATATTTAAATGAACAGTAAAATTTGGTAGAAAGAGGCTATTCTTCACAAAATCGATGAAAATTGAAAAGGTGTTTTTTGACTCCCATGTCTCATAATTGGTTATATTTCTATATGAGGTTGCTGAAAAGGGTGCTATTAGATATCATTTTGTTGCAAATTAAATTTTCTTTAAAATGATATATCATTGTTGATGTACATGTTAAAAAATAAATATTTATCAGGAATAATGGCTAGGGGGGGGGGGGGGGGTTGTCCCACCCTGTATATAATGATAACATCTTTATGATCTTTTTTGAAATACCAATATACACTCCCCTCCAAAAATTTAAGAGCCATTTCTCGTCATTGAATTGTATGCCGAAGCGTGTTTGTATTTGTGCTTCATTTTTTTCAGTTTTATTATACAAATTTCTAAATATTGCCAAACTTTCTCATGGACTAACTCAACCCTTTAGGTTAGTGAAGCTCTTGGAATATAACAATTTGAATGAACTGGCTGCATTTGAAGATGTATTGACAATATGGTTATTTGATGTTATATTCTTTGTTAATTTAACTATTTTCACTTTATTTTCCATTTCTCATTTTAATGGCATTGATATTTAAGATATAATGCGAAGCTTACGTTAACGGAAATTGAGATTAAATGACCTGCAGGCAATTGCTCTGGAAAGTTGCAATTAATGCATTACAAGATAACAAATTAATCCTTTGATATTTGATGATGTTATACATGTACTTCCAAACAGGAACTGGAAAATTCGACGTGCTTTTAACAGCATTTTGTCATTGTTTGCTAATGGAACCTGAGCTTTGAATTATGTGATGTTAGGCAATTACGTGATATTTGACACTTGTTTTCCTACCCCTGTAGACTTATTGATCATATATAATTGCTGCTGCGTGTGACTTATAAGCAGGTTCGGTTTGATAATAAGTTATTGTGACACGCTTCCATGCGTTAATTTCACAGGGGAAATCGGCCCCATCGTTGTCTTGTCTCTATGCATAAAGGAAATCTTCAAATGAGCCAATATTTTTAGGTTAATGTCCTTATTGGTGACATTTCCCCTTCTTATTAAATTAGGAGAGGTGAAGGCTCCAAAGATTTATGAATTCAGGAGTTGTAATGGGATGATCTTGCAAGAGCTGCTAATAAACTGTTTCGATCATGTTATTATTGTTTTAACAAAATTAACTTATTTGAGAGCTCTTGAATATGAATAAAAGATGCAATTTTAAAATGTGATCTTCTAACTTCTACAACGCAAGAGTCAGATACTCAGTTTTTAAATCGTCTATCACCACCAAAAGACCACCTTTAAGGGTGACACATCGTTATAGTCCTTATTTTTGTGCCTGTGGAGCTTCGGCATCTGTTACAATTGTTATACTTTTGCCACCAAATGTAACATCTTAAGAAATGATGTTTTGACTTGGAACTTTTACCGGTGAACACATAGAAGGTCTTAGTATATAGTCTTGCTTCTTCTCATCTTTTGACTTTGTAAACATGTCCGCCATGACACATCACTTATATGCGTTGTATTATCAATGGATGAGCCCTCTGTCATGCCTATGCATGATTTCCTGCCTATTCTAAGACCATAAAAGCCAATAATAAGCTGTTATTAAAGTAGAACATGCAATTATTACAGCAATGATGAAACCATCAAGACAATATGTTACACTTCATTACCCTGTGTAGAGAAACACTTTCAGGACTTGATTGCATGATGGAAGTTTTGATAGAAATATTATGTTTTTATAACAACCTTCTGAATTAACATTAAGGAAAAAGTTTAAAATGTTGCTTTGATTGAAAAAACTCTTGATTGTGCACCATGTAATCCAGATATGGTTCAGTTGAAAAGGAAAATCAAAATTTATTAAGGAAGTAGTAGAGAAGTCAGATCACTATAAACACAACTGGTTACATAAAGAAAACAGTCCCCAACATTCCACAGATTGTTCAAACAGTCCCCAACATCTTAAAGATTCTTCAAACAGTCCTCAATATCTCAAAGATTGTTCAGTCCCCAACATTCCAAAGATTGTTCACACAGTCCCAAACATTCAAATATTATTCAAACAGTCCCCAACATCCCAAAGATTGTTCAAACAGTCCCCAACATTCCACATATTGTTCAAACAGTCCCCAACATCCCAAAGATTGTTCAAATAGTCCCCAACATTCCACATATTGTTCAAACAGTCCCCAACATCCCAAAGATTGTTCAAACAGTCCCCAACATTCCACATATTGTTCAAACAGTCCCCAACATCCCAAAGATTGTTCAAATAATCCCCAACATCCCAAAGATTGTCCAAATAGTACCCAACATCTCAAAGATTGTTCAAACAGTGTCAAATGACTCATTTTCCTTCTAAAATTATAGAAATACAATCTTCAATTGTTTCCAATGTTATTTGATGCTGTAGTGTCTTTATAAAGAATATGTACTTGATGGGATCTGAGAAAACATCCCATGGTTTTGGTATTTATTAACCTTAATCTTGACCTACATTTTGTATACAGGATCTCAAAACTGGGTCACATATACTCTGATGGAAAAAGCTAAGCTATAAGCATACTCTAAGTCTTAGCGATCTGTATACCTTTGACAGTCAACTTTTGATGAATAGTATTCCATAAAAAACAAGCCAGAAGTCACACATGAAAGATACAGTTGTGTTAAAAATATATTCTAGGAATTTCATAAAGTATCCCATTAAGCCCAATTAGAAAGAGAAAGTCCATGTTTACATAAGATAATATTTAATCTTTTATATTTCCCTCTTATTGAGATAAGTTCTCCATGGCAAGATTCAAGTGTGTTCCCTTTCATAAAATGACAGAAACATGCAACATTACAAAACATTTCTGGTTGCATATTCAATATTATTCATCTAATTTGCTTTTAATCGTGGATATAATTCTCTCTTGGATTTGGCAAAACAACTTTAGTGTGTTGATATTATTACATTTATGTTGATTTCCATGACTTTTAATATCTAATTGGCCCTTAGTTAATTTACACTGATAGAATTACTAGCAATAAATTTCCAGAGAGTCCCTGCAATCAATTTCGGCATTCTGCAGTTTCAAACATGCTCAATTACCGAATCATTTACTCCCTTGTGTTCTTTTAATTTTCTTAGTAGTCCTAGTTTACATAACAATGCAACAATGCAATCTTATGTCGTTAACTTATTGTATTCTTCACAAATTACTTCTATTCTTCAAAGATGATCATGTATTCTCTGCCGAAATTGGCAATTTGGAAGGTTAGTGAGGTCATCAGTAGGACATTTAGCAAAATTATGTGGTCATAGTTGAAAGTTTAATAAATGTGGAATTCTCATAGAGTGTAGCCGTGGTACATTCTGTTAAGTCTTTTTCCCTCCTCTTGGTTGGATGTAATTCTCTCATGATGGCCTCTTAATTTGGATTATTATAATGATCATTGTGGCATCCTTCCTTTTTTGTCAAGGAAAACTGCCAGGTTTTCTTCAAAATCAGACAGATTTTCTTCAAAATCAGACAAAAATTTTTCAAAATCAGACAGATTTTCTTCAAAATCAGACATATGTCCGAGGATTCCGAGTTTAACAGTTCACTCAAACATTTGGATGGCCATAATATTTTGATACATCATATGTAAATTGTTTGCTGTTGGGTTTTTACAGTGCATTTTAATTGTAATTGTTAATTGAATAATTAAATAAACTTATATCAAACAAACATTTTTGTGATTTTTTTTTCTAATTAGTTGAAAGTCCCTAGATTCTTTCATGGGGATCATAGAGGCAAGACTTATAATCTGATTTATGGTAAAGGAAGCATTTTGAAATTCGAAACCTAAAAAGTAGCTACATTTCATCAAATAAACACTGTACCAGAAGTTTGTGTGGTCTTATATTTGGTATAAACTCACAAGTAGTATGATGATTTGCAGATTCTCAGCACTTTTGTGGGGTTAATAGTTTTTCATTTCTGGCTAAATGTACTTACTTAAAAATGAGAAAAGTAAGTTGTTGGATACCTGAGGTTGTTTTATTTATTTAGACCAAAATACTAAAATGAAATCCTCTTTCTCTTAATAATGTGACCCAAAGGGAATACATATACATGAACTGTATTTACTACAAGTCCCTTTATCAATTCAAAGCACTTCCAACAATCTTTCAACAAAAAAGCCCAAAATGTTTCACTAAATATTACAAATACCTGATGCCTGATATGATATTACAAATTACAAATCACATAAGAAATATATAAGAATCCTTGGTCGATTACTGTTCGGTATCATATTTGAAGGACATTTTGTTTGATTTTTGAGTCGTTGTTGACTTACCGTTATTGCATTCTAACCAACTTAAACTGCCTAAAGTGCACATATATTTTAGGCCTTGACAATTTGATGAAATTGTCCTTCAGAAATGCTAAGAAAGTGTCAGAAAATCAATTGTTGATTTAATTAAGACTTCCATTTAGTGTTCATTGTCTCACTCTGTCTTATATCGATGCACGAAACACCATGGAAAACTTACCCTAAAATAAGTCAAAACCTTAAAAATCATATCAATGATGAACCTAATGTATAAGAGTTGTTGTGCCCCAATAAACAAAGTAGACTTATGTAAGACTGAGAAAATTAAAAGACAATGTATGTGTCAATAGGGTATGGAAAATTGTTCATATTTTGAGGTATTTACTCATTTTTACTTTATCAAAATGTGAACCACTTAGAGGTATTTTCATGTAATATATTGATGGCCCATTTACAAGAATCCATTCTGATTTATAACACTGTGTGACACAAAAAATGACACCCACATAATGTTTTATAACTTTTTTGTCTGAAGAAATTCTGAGATGTTTTTAAAACAATACTCTAATTTGCAATTAGCCATGAAGTTTCAGATGACTAGCTCACCTAGATGCACATTTATGAGCGTTACAAAATGTGTCCTCTATCCTCTGTCCTTCAATGACATTCTCAAGGTCAAAAAAAATTTGACCTTCTCAAGGTCAAAAAGGTCTTTTTTCATCTTGCTTCAAATTGACTAATTTTGAGCAACTAGTTGGTGACATTTTATCATGTTAATGCCTTGTCATTTTTGTGTCACCCTGTACCTCATGATCTACTTCTCTAGGTCTATGCTAGGGAGCTAGGGAGAGACCTACTTTGATAGAAAGCTTAAAAAGGTGCATTCTGCTATCTATAGTTTCTTGAGTGATAAGAGCTAAATCTGAATGTAAAAACTGCAATCATCACAAGAGGAATAATCACTTATGCATCACACAAATTGAAACTTCAGATACAATCAACATGTCTTGCGTACTCCCTCAGGAATAACTTATCCTCATTCATTATTTTATGATATTGATGATTCCTCTCACATTAAGAGACATGGCATAAAGTAATCTATTTGCATTCTCTACTAATCTATCCATGTTTCACTAGGAATATACTATGTCATTCATCATGTGGTTAGCAGGGGAATTCCGTACCCTTTAAATAATATTTCTGGATTTGAGGAACATCAACCAAACATGCGATCTAATATTTTAGTATTCATTTAAATCTACTCAATCTTTTTTATCTATTTTGGATAATAAAATATACAGAGTAACACAAAAAATGCCACCCACTTATTTTGGAATAACTTTCTCAATAATTAAAGAAACTTCATGATTTTTGATGTGGAAGAAAGATTGCTGTACTTATATAGCACCAAGAACTGTGCAATTTAGAGATATCACATTTTCTATCCAAGTATGCTCTTCACAAAATTGTCAAAATATTTCTGTCTTATCCATTATTTGAGTCATTTCTGGATTGTTTTCACATATATTATCAATAATATGAGGTCTACTTTTCTGAAAATAATTGTCAGATTGGATGAACTGAGTCTCTCATTGGGTAAATTTTCGAAAAGATTTTCAATTTACATTCTTTAATGATTGTGTGTCACAGCATGCCTCCGCATAAAATGAGAAGTCTATAATTTCCAAGTTGTTGATGCTATGCAAGCATACCAATCTTTTCTCCATTGAACACTCTATCTACACAAAAATTCATGAAAATTTGCTTAATCATTGGGAAAGTCATTGGCATTTTTGTGTACTCTGTAAAAAGTTCTTATGTAACAATATACCCTTCAATTAAATAGTATTTTTGTGACATTAAAAGCAGAATCAGATCTATGGGGGTGACAAAATTACAAGCAACATGTTCAATTGACCTACCAATCTGTTCCTTACAATCTCAAATACAATATCTCCCAAAAGATCTTCGATATATAATAAATTGGTGAAGTTATAATGGATTCAAGGTGCAAAAATGGGTGAAAAATGTTTTCAAAATTCAAATTTAATTACTTTTGAATCTTGACACTATAACATCAATTCCTTTCAAAAAATAATTTGCCTATTCTATTCTCTATTTAAGCTTATTGATCTTGACATTCCTTACACAGGTGGCCTTTAAGCTTCTTGCTATCAGGATGTGCCAGTGATTATTATATTGAAATTATAGCCTTTATCTCCCATATATCTATATTGCATGACATTTATTACTATTTTTACACCTTTCAATAGTCTGTAAATAAACTTGGATATGATCGGATATTCTTTGGATAAAAACAAGTCAGTTAATCTTAAACATGTTCATTAGGCTAGATTATTAAATCACAAAACTATTTTTTCTTCTTTTCACAACCTTTATTTTACTAAACAGGACGTTTCGGATTGTTCTTCTTTATATAAATAGATTCTTTAATCCATTTTTCAAGTCTCTTATTGTCATTGTCCAAAACTGTAGTATTGCACTAGTCCATGACACAATTATTCTGAAGGACGTGGTCCGTAATGGCTGATTTATTCATCACCCCTCTCATATTTTCTTTTGCTTGGCGTGTATAACGTGAATTGTCTCTCGAATCTGCTTCTATCTTATGGTCTTTGATTCTAACTTTCAAAGGTCTTGAAATTCAGACAGAAAATTAGACCTGGAAAACACAGAAATAAAAATACTGTCAATAACGAAAATATTACCAAATATTTGCAAACTTTTTTGTAAAGATCCTTTTTCAATTCAAAGTCATAAATTTTACATTGTACTTGTACATCGAGAAAGGCAACTTTATATTCCGGCACTTAAGTTTTTAAAAATAAACATTTCTACTTTGAGCTTCTTTGTTTTAGCAGTCTGTAACCATGAATTTAGGCAGGCATTCTTCACCTTTGGCCATGATTAACGAACAACGCATTCGTTTGGAATACGTCTAAGTTGAACCAACGATAATACGAGAATGGAGAATTTGAACAGAAATTTATAATTGGTGATAGTGTCAACATAAAAGATATCGACTTAAATGTTTTAATCAATTTTCAAAGGGTCTTCTTTTCAAACTCATGTCATATTTTATATATATTTCTTATTTTGCCTGCTTGTATAGATATTCCTCAATGCCTTACTATCATCTTCTATTTTATATCACTTAAACAACTGATTAACCTCTTGAATTCCAGGTTCTAAAATAGGATGAAACCAGATAATTTTTGATGACGATGTTCAATTTAGTAAAATTAGACAGCAGCGATCATTTCTAGACATTTTAAAACAATTTTTGTGTAAGTTGGATAAAAATTGTTCAAATTTTAGTGAGACATTTTTGTGACAGATTATCTCGTCATTCTGGGTTTCAAGGTCATTTTTGAGGTGACGAGAAATCTCGTCACTCTGGGTAGTCAATATAAGAGGTTAAGTGTTCAAAATATGTTCATTTGCATCTTGTTAGTACAAGCAAGAAGTTTATAGGAATACTCATGACCATTGAATCATTCAGTGCAAGTTGATAATGGTGTATTCATGTTGAGTCATTATTACAAGTTCTAGATTGGGTTATAATTTGACAGGATTTCCATCCGCCATGTAATTTGGGATGCTTTACGAACTCCCCTATTCTGTAAATTACCATTATAGTACATGTACCTACTTTAATTTTGAGATTCTCAAATTCTGTACAAAATTGCCAATTTAAAACCTTGTTAATTACAAACCTGATTCTGTTCTTTATTGAAATGAATGATGTTATTTGTCCTTATGCTTCAATATACCATTTGAAAGGTGAGAATGTCAGGTTTGAAGATCTGGCCTTCCCAAGGGTTAATTTAGTGAAATATAAAATATTTTGATAAAACACCAGAACTGTTGGTGGTGGGATGATGGATTGATGTAAATAAGCACAGTTTAAGGAATATTACCTATGTACAGGGTGTTCCATATGTTTCAGGAATGATGCTGTATTTTATTGGTTTTCTTTTCAATCTAGCTGATTATTTGACAAAATGTGTCCAAATATGTTGTGAATAAGTTGGAAAGGTTTCATATCATGAAACTCAGTATACTGAATAATATGGTTGCTATAGTAGCCTAGGGGTAGGGTAGGTGGAGCAGGTGTACCAACGCGCAAAACATGACATTTTTGTAAAAATAGTAGTTTTGTATAAAATGTTCAAAGTATTAATTTGTCATAGTCACATCAAACTTGTTGGAAATTAAAAAAGAATAAAGGTTGATTCCTGGAAATTAAAAATGTTATCACACCCTTTATTAGCCATCATCATTATTTCAGCATCTATCCATTCCGCATTAGTTAGCGCTCTCACTGTTCTCGGATGTCCACATTTTGGATTGTCGGTCTCAGTTTCCCTTCCAGTTTTGAACTGCTTGTACCACTCATACACTCTAGAGGTTACCATCATTGAGTCCCCATGAGCATTCGTCAGGAGTTTAATTGTGTCTGCTGCAGAAAACTGTTATTTACACATGTGATGTCTTGTCACAGATTGTTGTGTGTTGCCTAAGTCGAAGGTAATCTTTGCTAATGACTTTTTCACTTTTCAAGATGGCCGCTCCTCCAAAATGACCTGTGTTTATTCTCCTTTGTGACTCATGACATGACAGGTGTTTAAATTGTGATGTGATCAAGGGTGTTGACCTTTTTTTACTTTCTTGGAATCCACCTTCATTTTTGTTTAATTACTGACAAGTTTTATCCAACTCTGACAACCTAATACTTAGTAACACTTCGTACAAAAAAAACTATTTTTACAAATATTTCATATATTTTGCGTGTTGTTACACCTGCTCCACCTACCCTACCCCTAGGTTACTATAGCAACCATATAATTAAGACTAATAAACTTCACGATATGAAACTTTCCCAACTTATTCATAACATGTTCAGACACATTGTGTCAAAAAGTCAGTTAGATTGAAAAGAAAACCAATAAAACACAACATCATTCCTGAAACATATGGAACACCCTGTACGTTACAACATATCCAAAATATCTTACAACTGTTCAGAGTGAAATTTATTAACTTTCCCACCTGAGATATTGGTATTAACAGAATGTCGAAATGAAATGCTTTTGTCTTTACTACACATTATAATTATACAAGTCTTACACAATAATGCTGTGTGAAGAATAGGCGTGACAGTAAAGATTAATAAGGATATGAACAATTGAAATATATACAGTAGAACCTGTCTAAGTAAAACACATTTGGTACCTCTAAAAGTGTTCCACTTTGGTGGTGTTTCACCTATAAAGGTTCATTTAATTCAAGTTATTTGATCTTGAGACTTTGAAGACTAGCAAAAGTGTTCCACTTGTAGAGGTGTTCCACATTACAGGATTTGCTAAGGGGGTTTCACTTTTTGAAAAATTCTAGGGGATGTTCACTTTTGATAATTTTTGGTTCAAAAATGGCCCAAATCACTTAAAAAGTGCTCAGAACGATGAAAAACTGCATGCTTTTGAAAGAATTTTTGGCCAGGGAGGGGGGGGGTTCGCTCAAACCGATCTGGCTACGGGCCTGAGATGTTTCACTGTATATATACTGTATATCAGTAAATTATAATGTCTCACATAGCTTTGCAATAGGTTGGATATAAGAGGAGGATCTAATTCCAAGACACACAAACTAATCATAGTTATGAGATTACCTTCCACATTGATCATATCACTAGAATAACACATCATAGAGTGTTCATTTCTTCTGCTGTTTTCTTTGAGAAGTTGCAATTTCTTCTACCCACAGGTACTATTTAGCAACCATTAACAAGCATCTTAAGGTATAAATCAGCACATTGAATGCGTAAATCATCAAATTATGACCAATTGCTTCATTCATATGTACCCCATGAGGATTGACAAGAAATATGCAATAAAGAGCTTTTGTCCTAAAAAGACTCAATTGTAACTTATTATATATGTATCAGGAGAGTGATTTAGTACCAAACTCCTCTTTTTCAAATGTAAATGAAGTTATGTCAATACGCGACCTGAAAAATAATGTAGCATATAATTTATCAGTCTTTGTGTCACAGTGTTTGGCATCTGTAACAAATGACAGTTGGTGATACCAGAGCTCCTATAGCCATGCTTTGTGTTTTTATTTTGTGTTATTAAGCATTGTCATCTGTGTTTTCCCATTAGGGAGTCCTTTGCTTCCTGAAGGATGTGCTTTTCATGGTCATTCATATAAATAAATCTCAGCAAATCCCTCGTAATTTGAAGGATGTTCACATCTCTGTTTTAAATTACAAATCAAATTGTTTCCAGACTTCTAATATAAACCTAATTTTCTTTTTGATGAAAACGATGATCACAATGACCTGCTTAGACTTATTATTAGACCTTCTGCTCCTACAATATCTCAAGTTATACATTATTGCCATTCTGCTCATTTCACTGAAAAAAATAAACCTGAAGAGACTGTTTGAATTTCTTGCATTTTTGTTGCATTTGTGTCACCACAACGATCTTTATGCCCTCATGTTTTATGTGATGGCGTCCGACAGTCAGTGTTCAGGGTTTGCCATCTGTAACAAATGGGAGGTGGTGACATTTTGCATGTTAGTGCCCTCAAACATTTTGTGACGGCATCCGACGGTCAGTGTTTGGAGTTTGCCATCAGTAACAAATGGGAGGTGGTGACATTTTGCATATTAGTGCCTTTTTTTAGTTTGAACCTCACCTCTATTGATAAAACTTGGTCTGTTAGACTAGTAGAAACTACTCACCTATGCTTGATTTTATTTCAGGTTATGTTTTGAGCACCATGTACCTTTACAGAGGAGAACATAACCCTATGCAGTATCTACTACAGATAGGTAATTACCTACAGAAAAGATATCCTCAGGAACATTACTATGGAAACATGTTTAAAAATGCACTGTGAAGGAATCCAATAAGGAAGCAATTGACTGAATTAACATGAGAATTATTCTCTAAATTATACAGAAATACAGAAAATGAGTCATTTGGTTCACATTTGGGAATAGTAGAAGGAATAGTGTAGATAGTAGAGACAAATTCTTGAATAAGCATCACAAGAAAAACATCTTCACATCTATAGGTATGTTCTCATTGAGTCAGATAATCAAAGCCACTAGTCATTGTATAAGTGGATCTTGTATTGGCCACTAGGATGCAATATTAGTATGCTACACGCCAATACATGCCGCTATTGGAGTATTGGAAATGCATTCTAGCATTCTAGACTATATTAGAGGTGTAATGATTTTTCTCTCTGTCTTCAGATAACAGCTCAGTAGTATGAAGAAAGCCTGAAGATCCCCATTGGAGAAATGTAGTTAGCACCTATCCGTTATGCTGCTCCTATCAAACGACAGATTCTACAGCCTTGTAATTTAGGATTTACATTATTGGATTCAAAAATGGAGTGGATTTTTCTACTAGTGTGTATTGTTATTCAGTTCATCAAAGGATCTGCTTTTGAACTTGAAGGATCTGGGGTTTCGTATGCGAAATTTCCAAAATGGGACCCATGTCAAAATGGATCCATGCAGTTTGAGTTCAAAACAACACAACCCAATGGTTTACTCTACTATCAAGATGATGGGGGTATGTTTGATTTCTTTGAAGTGAAACTTGTGGGAGGTACTGTCCGCCTGAGGCAAAATCTTGGGGGTGGGGCTATAGTTATCCTCACTGTGGGGGAACAGTTGAATAACAATAAATATCACAAGGTTGAGGTACGACGTAATAAACAACAGACAACATTAATGGTGGATAAAACAGCTCAATCACGATCTTCACGAGGTAAAGAATTTAATTTTGGTCGTATAAAAACTAATAGTGACGTTTATATAGGGGGAGTGCCCATAGCATTCAATGCAAAACTTGCCAGTTTAGCGCTACCATCTGTGACACTTGAGCCAAGATTCCGAGGCCATGTGCGCAATCTCCTGTATTCCAACTGTTCTGGCCCCTGGGTCAGGCCAGTTATGATTCAAAGTGTTGGGGTGAGGACGACTGATGTTGACAGCTGTACGAAGCATAACCCCTGCAAGAACTTTGCCATATGTATTAGCACAGACCATGGCCCAACGTGCGATTGTTCTGAGACAGAGTATGAGGGGGATCATTGTGAGATAGGTAAGTCAAGATATACTGTAGTAGTATATATTCTTCATTGGCATAGGGACAATGTTGATATATCAATGCTTTGGAAATGTTTTTGGGGAGGGAGGGAGGTAGGAAGGAATAAGTTTTATCGGCATACATCTGAAATGTAGTTTATTAATACATTATGACAGTATAGAAATATTGACTTAGTCCCTTTGTGTCTTATAAAATAACCATGACAGAAACGTCAATATTGTATAAAGTATCCTTGCATGCTTCTACAACGGAACACTAGAATAGTTGGTACAATGTACTTTGCATGTTTATTACTTTTTACAACAAGCCTATCATATTAACCAGGGTACACTGTACTTTCTGAGTTAAAAGGCAAAATAATTGATTTATTCTTTTGATTTTCATTGTAATTTTGGGTTATTTAGTTTGTAAATCACTATTCAGGCTGTTATTTATTTAGGTCTTGAAAACTTGGGAATCTACTCGAAATTGATTTATATTTTCATTTAATATTGTTTTTATTGTTACCAACATAGCTACTTTATTCTATTTTGTTAGTTTTGAATTAGATTAGATACTGTAAAAATCACAATTAGATTAGAATCTTGAGCAATAAAAAAACACTAACAATATATATCAAACGGTAATGATACTGAAAGTTTTTACAGTACGACAAATCAACTTAACAGTAAAGTTTATATTATAACATTAATAAGCAGCACCAAACTGAGTAAAGGATTGCGTGATATTCTTAAGAATTTAGGCATTAAACGTCATGATAAACTATGACATCTCAATTCGTCTTAGCCGTGAGCCATTTTTCTAGTATAACAGAAAGATGTGATAATAAAAGAATGGGTACCATTCGACAAATATTTCTATATTATCTCACGCCTACAGGTTTTGACATATTTGACGAATACATTGCTAATGATTTAATAATCGCCCCTCATTATATAGCATAAACGTGATAAATATCATATAATATCCTATATTATCATTTTACATAACACTGCGTCATTCAGCCACTAAGGATCAGGTGTTTTTGTGTAATGTATTGGAACAGTCAGTTTTGATGTATCTTGACTGTCATATTCCATGTGCAGTTATGCCATTTAGCTTTTAGCTAAAGAGCCGTCTAGAAGTTAATATGTCTGCTAGTTATTATAAGCATTTATCATTGTGTACTGCAGTTACGAATATGACAATTGTGGTTGTTACTACATTGAAGGTTTTTCATGCTATAAACGCAGTAGTCTTGCTTTAAGACTGTAGACCCCCTCCTTATCTACTTTTCCGACACAACACACCTTGTGTAAAGTAGATAGGGGGAGGGAGTCCAGAGTCTTGACACAAGACTACAAAGGCAGGGCACAAGACATCATCCAAGCTGTTTTGTAGGAGGAAAGAACAGACTTGATGATATCTCGAGCCATTGCTGTATTTGGAGGATGAAGATCCTTTGATTTAAGAAATGAACATCAGGTAGTGTGTAATTGTGAAGATCATAAGTTTAACCCCTTTCGTTTCCAAATTTCATACAATATGACAATATCATATATTATGGTTTGGATTTGATACAATATAATCACACAATTTCAATTGTGTGATATCAAATATATACTACAGGCACATGTATATATGATATCCATTGTCAATATTTAGTTCTAATAATTAACACAAATAAGGTGTGAATGAAGAAGAAATAACAATTACTCTGCACAGTTGTTGTTTCTCTTATTTCTGTCTATACGGGCCTGTAGCCAGCTTTTGCCAAGGGGGTTCATTTTTCAAAAAACTCCTGGGGGTCACTCCTCATTTGAGAACATTTTTCGAAAGACCCCCCCCCCCTACCTGGCTATGGGCCTGGCATATTATGTTAGTAAAACATCTCTGATGAGATAACTTGAAGGAATAACTCATATGTGAGTAGGTAGTTACCAGTTTCACCACCAGGTGGCTCGTTCAGGTCAGATTGCATGGCGGGTATAGTAGAAAGTTCCATTAAACTTAAATTACATCTGTTTTAGTGGTTCAATTTTCACATCACCCTTGTGTATCTAATAGTTATGTAAAATAAAATATGTCCAGTAAAAGAACATGTTATATGTCCAATACAAGAAAAGATGTTCCACTTTTTGTGATTTTATAACATAGGGTCAATGGGGTCATATTATTTGGTTAAACTACAACCTGAATAGCCTACAATGTCCTTTAGTATGCTAAAAGAGGGACCCTGCTAAATCAGAATGACATAATGTGTTTCTAAAGCGTTCATGCTTTTGCAGTTGTTTGGCCTAATTTATAGATTTCACAACTCGTAACTATAAGTGTATATTATAGTAGAATTGGAATCTTAATTACACAGAGGTTCAATAGCTCAGTGATCACTTTAGATAATTGCATCACACAATCACTGTATCCACTCCATTTATACAAATGATGTAAGCTAATCTAATCCCTTTGGAACATGTAATATTATTATATTATCATTTCAAATTATGATTTTGTAATACACAGTAGATACGAAACAGCAATTCTAATGCTCATAGCATCGATTTCTCACTGCGTATCGTAGATGTCCAGAAGGACAGCAGTGGAGGAGGCGTGGGTTACCACGATGGGGAACAGCGCCTTTCTCAATAAATTGTTGTTATCTGAAAAATGATGATTTTGCTGTTTGTTGAGATTTCATCATGAGACTTCGTGTAGAACATGGGAAAGATGATGTTTGTGTCATGGGGAGTTGCAATGTAGAATTAAGTCTCGGAAAATCAATAGGTTCACTGTCTGAATCAGATCAATAGGAAATAGCTGAGCAATTCCAAGACTAAATAATCATGTCGATGATTTCATGCCTTTCATATTCTACCAGGATAACTCTAGTGTCCATCTTCATATTGTTGATCAGGCTAATTACTTTGTCCAATAAATGTAGACGTTTGATTTGCAGTTTGAACATATTTTCTGTGTCAGATTTGAAAATTAGAGTCGCAGAATGTCAAATTCTACGAAAGATCACTTCCTAATTGTGACAAAATGAAAAGAGGTGAATATTATCTCAACACTTGCAACATATATATTTCTAGGCATATATTATATTTTAAGGAATTTAACTTGTTTTATGGTTTGTTAATGTCTTAGATGGATTAAAAATTCAAGGTTTCAATATACATGATACAGCTGAAAAGTAAACCCAAATGCAAGGTTGAAAACTTAGCTAGTATCACTTACATTGATCTCAGTTTGCATTAGGCTAAGTACTTATAGATTAAAATAAAAAATATCCATCTTTTAAAATATTAAAATGGTATATCAAACTTTGATAAAAGAATTATATAATTTTTCATGACAAGGTGTGCCAATTGCAAGATTTTTGAAAAAATGATCCCATACCCTAAAGCGAAAGTCTTGATGAATAATATGTCAAATTATTTGAAATTAATTTTCTTTATGATAATTTCATGTAAAAATTGTGAAGCTGTTAGGATGTCTAAAATGTGTTATTTCATTAATAAGGGGTCCACGTATTAGGCCAACTCTTTATGCTTATGCTTTTAATGCTGTACAATCTACTTGTTTTGATCAATCAACTTGTTCCTGGTTCGATCATCAAAATATTATTTGTATTATAATTGTGCTCATTAAATCCTGATCTGAAAGCCTTTGTATTGCTGTGTATTGTTTCAATACATGTTATATGCAGACCAGTTCAATGTTCGTGGACAAACATGTTTATTGAACGGGGGTAATGTTACCTTTTGAGTCAATGTTTGGAATAGACCAATGATTCTGTATCAACATTTATATTCAAATTAATTGAAGGCCACTCAGAATTCTTATAGAATTTTATTTTTATTTGAATTGTAGGAACATTAAGGAAATTGCTCGTATTTGTTTTTCAAGCATTGATCGTATAATTAATATGTTAAGTGGTTTTAGTGTTTAAGGATGAACATTACAATAGGGGAGAAGTATATAATGAAAAGCAGAAATGTGTAGGAATGTCCGATATCCCAGCCTATTCATTTGTATCATTAGCAAACAGTCCTCTCTTTTGTTATATCATATTGGACAACTTATAAAAATTGGATTGTTAATAAAGCAAGACTCAGATCAATCAAAGTATTGAAGAGAATGTAATTCTATTTAGCTGTAATAGCCTTGATACAGGAATCATATTAATTATGGCAATTGAATAACAGTGTCGTAAGACAAATTCAAGCACTCACTATCTATCTATAGTAAAACATTTCTTTCTGAAATTAATTTTGATGATTGCTTTAAAACAAAGATTAATCTGATACTTTCAATGTTAAAAATGCCGGAACGAACATTATTTATTAAGTTGAAGCGATACAAGTGTTACAGACTTGATCTTGCAGACTTGATACTACATTATGCAAGCTGTATTAACCATGGCGCCATGGGTTAGCTCTATAACTACAATCCAGGGACTAGGATAACACATCGTGTAATTTTTTTATGTAAAAATTCCTCAGCCAGGCAGAAATTAATTGAGGCTTGAAGTCTTCATACAGACACTAATTCATTTTGAATTATGAGATTCAGAATTTTGTCTAAAATGATTGCTCTGCCATTGGAATATTGAATATTTCATTATGACTTTTAAAATATCAATCTTCCTTTATGATGTTGAAAGCTTTCTGGAGTACATTGATAACAACTGTGTTCTCACAACATTCATCTTTGTATACAGGAGAGGCTCTGGTATCACTCCAGTAATTCTGGTATTACTCTAGTAATTCTAGCAAAAACAAATTTATTGAAGGGTATTTGTTGACTTTATGCGAGCCTCTAATTGGAAAAAAACCTTCCCCAAGAGTGTTAAACCTACTTTTTAGGCACAATTTACAGCCCTTAGGTGCTATTGGAAATCTCAAGTAAACAATTTGAAAAACTTTGTTGAATTGGTCAATGTAACCATATGTACCAGAGTCTGATTTTGTTTCAACACTTACCCACCAGCATTTGGCAGGCAAATTGATGTTATCATTCTGCTGCCTGAAAGTTGACGTTTTTTTAAATCAGGAATGCATATTCACTGGGGGATTGGGGGGGACAAATTTTCAGATTCTGGCCCAAATTTTCAAACTTGGGGCCCAAAATTTGTTTTCGCACAAGCATAAACATTTTTGGGCATTTCTTGATTTCCAGATCTGCCCTTGATATCGGACAGCACCAGGGAAATAGTTCTATGGACAAAACATCCAACAATCATAGTTCAACCATTGAAGAGCATGAATTACAAAAGATTATATGTGCTGTTCTACTATATACATATTATGTATATTAATATTTTTCAGTTTGAAAACATATGGGTAGATAAATATACCAAAGGCTTGATTAAGACAGATGACAATATCCAATTTATAAGAGTTAGAATAACCTAAGTTTGGTTACATCCCATAAGCTGACAGATATTTCAGAAGTTTTCAATCATCCAAAGATTTTAATCAGCGAGTGACATTATCTACGCTTATGTCATATTAATAAAAAATGTTATTCGCAAAACGATAATGAGCAATTTGCGAGCAGATGAAATAGAAGACAGGCCCGTGTGACAGATTTCACATGAATAAGATAGAGGCAAAAGCTATGGGGTTCAAGGTAGCTGACCTTTCTTGAATTTCGGAAGATGGTTGGATAGCCCGAGGGGTGGTTGGCGGTTCCTCCCTTTCAACAGACATGGGGGTTGCAGACTTGTTATAGTGGTATCATATTAGAATTTTTAACTGGATGGATATGAACTATTTATATACCAGCCAAATATTCCAGAAATACCTCATGTATAAAATTGAACTAATTTGCTGGATGTCTTAAATAATTTAGTAAAAAGGATATAAGAAGTGATGCTTTGCTTTAGGAACAGGATATCTTGTTTCCCTCCTCTATTACACGCACATCTTCTTTATTGATTCACTGACGCCTGGGGTCATTTCAAAATAAAACATTGTTATATGATGATCTGTGAAAATTGTCATTTCCCCAAGGATATATATTCTATGAAGAACAACATCTAGGGAATAGTTGAACCCCTCGGGATGACGCCCAGCTTTTGAGACAACAGCACAAACAAAATGTAGAAACATAATCATCATCATTAGTACAAGGTGTTGTATAATTAGTAATCACACTCCAATTTTGAGTCATGTCGAGTAGTTTCGTATTTTGACATGCCCCCTGTGTCTTAATTTATTGAATGATATTATGAGGATGTGTAAAGCAGTGTTGCAGAAAGATAATGCAATACCCTCTGCAACAACATTGAGCTCGGTCAATAATAATTTCTCAAAAGGAGTGGTATCGATATGGTGAACTTTTTGAACACGCGTTTCTCTTAAACCAGTCATCAAAAAATTCTGAAAATTTTACACATCGTCAATTAAATGGTCGTCTTTTGGATGGTAACATTATAATTTGAAATTTATATCTATACTTTTCTCTATGTTGTTTTAGTAACTCATCAGACACTTCTTTTGTTCTTGGTATCATATGTTCGGAATGAAATGAAACATCTATCCGAACCTCATTGGAACAAAACGACATAAACACAAGGCGTTTAGGTCTCTCAATATTGTAATTGTACAAAGGAAAGTTTGGTTGATTTAAAAAAAGTATCTTGTTAATAAAATAAAAGGTTTATCTTAATTTTATCTATTTTGGGGGGTTTTGTTTTTTTTAAGTTTTTGCATACTTATTGTTAAATCAACCAAAATTTCCTTTGGATAATATAATATTGAGAGGTCTAAGAAAATGTTGTAAATGCTAATTTGTTCCAACAAGGTTCGTAAAGACATTTTATTTCATTCTCAAGAATTGTTAGAAAGGAACAAAAAACAATTGCACTAATAAACAAAAAGATTTAACAAAAACAGTTATATAAAATATATATTATTATTTTTGCATTAAATTGTTGCCAATCAGTCAAGATTACATAAAGGACCGTGTCTTTTTACAGAATGTTTTCAATAATTGGTTTGAGAGAAAAACATTGTTTAATTCACTTCACCAAATCGATACCTATCCTTTCCTCTATCATACCAGACATATTTGCTTGAATTTCTATATATGGCATTCATTATATATATATATTCCCATTGTGGTTAAAAGCAAGAAAAACTTGATCTTCGTGGTGTTTTGTTCAGGTTCAGATGAGATTTAACTCTGATAGATTGATCTGTAATCTCGTAGTTACCTGAAATTAACGTTACCCTAAACCATTAGCTAGCCAAGTTACCCTCTCACTATTACATGTGATTTGAAGTTCTGATGATATCAAGATCTTAAATCTCAAATACATACATGATCTTTATTGGTGTACTAGTGCAAAGGATCATCTCTAGTGTAAAGAGTAAGAAACATGTTAAGCTCTTGCAAAGAGTAGAATATAGGTAAACCAGGTACCCTGGACATACTCTTTATTCTCTATTACATGAACTCACTGACCCTGTTGCCCTCTTGTTTTTATAGAATTAGTGACAGGTATCTCATTTTAATAACCACAGTAGGGCATTGTATATGTCTATAAGAAGAATATTGCTGTTAATAAAGTAAAGGAGGTTTCTATTATATACTGGGTACAGGTAAATATTACTTGAAGATAAATAATTAATGAAAAACCATGAATCTTACACATTGAATAATATTTTCAATAGTGGAAGTAAATTGTTTATTTTAATACCCCTCACATTTGTTAGTTCTTCTATTTGTGCAAGACTGGTAGTTGATAGATTTTGGGTTTAGGTATTTCGATATTGTTTTGGCTAATTTTCAAATTCTATAACATTTCACCAATTCATATTTCTGAGATTTTTGTAATTAGGATTGGAATGTACAAATTATTTAAACTGTGTGTTTTATACAAAATTCATTATGTGCTTTATTCAGTTGTAAGGTTTATAAACATTGAGTCGTCCCATTTTCTCATGACTTTAGTACCCAGAAGGCAATATCAGTGTCAGAAAAATAATATTTGTTCATTCGAGGAGATCTTACGAGCTATAAAAGTTGACAATCTCTTCTAGTCATTTTCCTTTCAAGTATTTCTATGGTTTGACGTTACATCGCATAATGGAAGGGAATGAGATCTGGCATTTCCTTTAAAGAAATAATCCAATACTGTATAATGTAATGAAAGATGTTTAGAGCCCTGAGATTATTTAAAGTAAAAACACCCTTGCTTTCCTAAGAAATCTCATATGACACTTGCAATTTGCCCTTCGATTTTTTGTATAATTTGATTTGATTTTAATTTCTAAGTGATAAACCCCTTAAAGGGTTCCGATAAGCATCCCGTATAAAAACAATATGGCGGCTCCAGGCGAATCAACTGGATCAGTCCATTTTTAAGAAATAAGGGGAGTTCTGTAAAATCCAGTTTATTGAAATTGTCTTTGAGATAAAGTAATCCGTTTATAATGATTTTGAAAACGTTATCCAAAGAGTGATTGCGTTCAAAGAATACATGTACAACAGCCAATATAAATCCTTGTATTAGAAACCGGTTTGTCTTGCTTTGTTTCATTTGTAGGATATTTCATATGCCAAGCTGTGTGCTATTACGTTGTGGGGAAATTTAGATGCCAATTTTTCCTTATTATACTCAAATAGAAGATCCTGAAACTTCACCCATAAATGTGGAATTGATTTGTCAAAATAAAAATCACCCTTTTATAAATGTGTGACGATCTATAATATAGTTACAGTTAGAGGTGTTGACACAACGACCTCGAACCTGTGAACCCTTGAGTATTATTCCGGGATCGGGCCTTTTATACTAAACGGTGAGCAACACCAGAAACGAGCGTTCGATTTGCTAAACGATATGCGTCACCCTTCAAGGAAAAATTGTAAAAATGACCAAATCAGTTAAATTGCCATGGTTATATTACAGAAGTGTAAAAAGTTGAATTGCAATGTTAGGGCCAACATGCAATATAAGCTTCCTCGATATAAACTGACGATGTACGAGTATAACTTACAACTTGGTACACATTTTAGAATTAGAAAATGACATAGTTGAGCCAACAGAAAAGCATCTATTGGAGAACACTGATAGAGGCAGTATCTAATTTAATAAATCAGTATGTGAACATATCAGTGATCATTGTAACTGTTCAAGCAACTGCTAATTTTTATGTCACCACTTCTCGTCATAGTCTCCAACTTTTTGTAGACAGTGTTTGGTGGTTGGTGTTCGGTGTTGGGTATTTAGCCTCTGTAACAAATGGTAGGCTGTGACATTTTGCAAGTTTATGCCTTGTTCTCAATATGATGCTTGGGCTCTAATTAACTTATTTAATAAGTAAATCATGATGTAATATCACGAGAGAGTTCAGAAATCAATAACTGAGAGAGCTACTTTCGTTCACACATTACAATATCATCTACCCTTTGCATTCGTTCGACTTCACTTCTTAAAAGAGAGCTTCGCCTCCACTCTTTCAGTTAACAATAAATCTCTGATCTCACCGAGCCAATTAGAGTTCATCGTCGAAAAACGGACGACTTTCTATATGGTCATTTCCTCTGACCACATAGTTAATGAGCACGTATTTAGCATGTGTTCCTTCCACTTCGCTGATTGGTTGAGAAAAGGTCAGCATGGTAGATTTGAAATGATTTATCACCCGGGCTGTCACAGGCAACAATCTTCGGGGCAGGGCTGCTAAACTGTCATATAGTCTATACTAGGCAGAGGGTAGTTGTAGTTTATAACACTAGACTCTGTTCGCAAGGTAAATATCATCTACAATTGCATTACAGTTTTATACTTGATACTACCCGAGCCTCATTATCATTTTGTTTCCGTCAAAAATGTCAGTTTCTATGGTGATTGATGCGTCTCACCAGCAGTAGGATTATTTGTCGATATCATCTTCTGATGGATTAGACTTGACTTGAAGTTAATGTTAACTTCATAATCAGAGATTCGGTCGATAGATAGTACGTGTACTAAGTAGTTTGCGAAGCCATATTTGTAATTAGAAAGCGTTAGGGGTAACACCCAAAAAGGACCAAATGCTAGTATCAAAGCAAGTAAACACAAAATGTTTTAAAATAACATTAAATGACCTGCCTGTTTGAAATGAAGAAAGCAACATAAAGTTAATGCATGTTTTAGTTTTCAGAATATCAAATTGGTGAATTATTCAATGGATCTTGACATAAACTTAAAATCTCTTTAAACCACAAAGATCAAGATCCTGTCAGATTTCAATGGGGATTTATTCCTAATCATCTGATATGAGATTTCAAGGCTCGAGTTAAGAATGTGTCTGACAGAATAAGGTGGAGGAATTGAATTTTGATGGAAAGTGGATTTTTCATAAAATTAAGCTGGCAGATTAGTACTGGCACTATCTACTTGTCTTATCTCTCAGTGCATTATTGTTTGAGGATGCCTGAGGGAGATTTGGTTGACTGAGAGGCTTCTCCTTTAGGAGCAGAAGAATTTACTAAGGTTTATAAGATTCAGTTTCTTATTGTGACATCACAAGGGATCAATCGCCAAATCACTTATCTTCAGATATGATTATGTGAACTGAGTCATCCAAATTGCCCCATGTTAGTCCTAGAGAGTGTTACAAAGTAAGCAGTCTTATATTTTAACAGGTCTCTGAAATGATTACCCTAGAGTGTAATATGAATGACAAAGGGGAATAATCCAACCTTTTCTTAAATAAATGAAAAATTGCTCAATTTCCTCTTTTATTGTCCCTGTGTTACACGTATCCTAATAAATATCCAAGAACAACAATAGAACAAATACTATACAAACAAAATCTCAAATTGCATTTCCTGAAATGTGTCTTTCTGCATAGCGAGAGAGTTCTTTTATTTGCCTTTGAAGAAAAAGGTAGCAGTGGTCATTTTTCAAATGAAAAATAGTGCAAAACTATAGAAGCAGCGCAAAGAATATAATGGGGGATTAACAACTTAGCAAGCACTGGATAAAAAGTATGTAAGTCTTTTAAACCTTTCAAGAATATATAGAAATATAATTACAATCAGGAACTACATTTAAATCTAAAAATGATCAAAATTAATAAAAGACAAGAATGTTAAGCATGGGGCAAGTCCTTCCTATTCAGTAGCTAATCCTCTTGAGATCTCTAACTGAGTTAATTCTCTTTATATGTGGACGTATTGATCACCTTCCCTTCTGATGTCCCAGGAATCCAATACCCTTTGTATGAGGGATTGATATCAAATCACACTCTTTACACTCGTATATAGTTTGCTGTTCGTCCTACAGAGACAGCTCTACTGTATATTACTGGTGTACTCTCTCAGATGATAGGATACTTTGATAAACTGCGATAAAATGACATGTTAGAAAACTTTTCACATTTTTTTTTTATTTTATTTTTCGAATGTTGAATCTACATACCAAAGAATACACCTGCCCCTGGATTCCCAAAGCGGAAATAGGGCACCTTGAAATTTACAGTACACATGAAAATATTAGCCTGGTTCTGTGGTAATCTCTCATTGGTTAAACATCAAACTGTTACTAGATTGATCATAGTCAGAGGTCAGTGAAGAGATGGTGAGATCAGGGTAGCAATCTAATTTACTTCACTGTCATTGATCCATCTACTTGTATTGGAGTAGATCTTACAGTGATCTTACACTAGTCCACTGCTAGCTATGGGAGTTGGTGCCAAACTTACTTTGATTTTAGCTGAAAGCGACAGACCCATGGTGGCAAAACATGAAAGAGATTTTCTCCCAAAAGAGTACTACTAAAAGAAACTATAGAAATGTGCAATTCGATTGATTGTCTGGGATTTTTCTGGATAAACAAATGGTTGGTTTTTACTTTGCACCTTGCTACATGCTTCTTACCTTTCATCAAGATCTATGTTTATCTCCTATTCTACCTTATCAAGGTTAACAGAGTATTAGGGCATTTTGACTTGTTTAGGTATTTTAAAACAAAGTCAGTGAGGGTAGTTATGTAATTCCATTATTTTATTGTTTTCTATTTTGATTTGGTTTATCGTGACATTTAGTTTTTGGTGGTTGCACATTTCTTTCACTTTATAATATCATTTTTTCTGATTGGTGGTTCCTGGGATTAATATATTAAGTATTAGAACAGTTTTTTAACCCTATAGAGGATTTCAGTCATTAATTCTTATACTAAGCCCAGAGCAATTTCCTAGGAATCAGGAACTTGTTTCCCAAAGGCTTTTTTTCAAATCAGTAGAACTTTCTACTCTATGATTCCAGAGCTTTTTCTGCTCAGAGCCACTTCATTTCAAAGCCCTCTCTACATAAAACATTTGCTGCATGAACCCCTTCTAGACTCACTACCTAGAGATCCTTAAGTTCAAATCTGTTTTGAAATAGAGCTGGTTCTGTTCAAAGCCCTCTCTATAAAGTGCCTTTTCTTTTCAATGCCCCTTTTTGTATCATAACCAAGAAAGTGTAGAATATATTCAGAGCCCTCTCTGCAAAGAGCCCTTTCTTTTCAATTCATAGCTCTTTTTGTACAATACCCAAGAAAATGTAGAATACTTTCAATGCCCTCTTTGCAAAGCACCTTTTGTATCATAACTAAGAAAATGTGGAATACATTCAGAGCCCTCTCTGTGAAGAGCCCTTTCTTTTCAATGTAGAATACATTCAGAGCCCTTTCTGCAAGCCTTTTCTTTTCAATGCCCTTTTTGTATCATAACTAAGAAAATGTGGAAAACATTCACTATAAGCGTGTTATAAATAAAATGTCATGGTTGTATCACGACTGTACATCAAGAGCTTATAGATCCATCTAGTAATCATTGAATCCTCAAGGGTTCACTGAATGAAGGCAACGACTGATCTAGATAGAACAATACGCTAATGTTTCCTAATTTATTGCCTTATTTTATCCATTTGGGACAGAAAAAGAACATCTTGAATGAAAAATGTATCAGGAAGGTCACTTAGTGTTGTATTCATTTGCATTCTGATTCGTCTTGTAATATAATGTAGAACAAGGAATTTCTCTTCCTCAATGAGCTTTGAAGAATAATCTAGCTAGAAACATTAATCATCGTGACCAGCGGCTTTTATTCAGCAGTCCAACATATGCTTTGAGGTCTATGATATTGCAAACAAACTGAAACATGGCAAGGTGAACCCAAGAATTATTGAAATGAGGAGTTCTTTGAAAGAGGCACAGTCTGTAGTTTATATCCAAAAATTGAATTAATATGATTTCAATGGTTATACTATTTTAAATCGTATCATTTACTAATTTATATTATTTTGTGTATCTTAGTTCATAAACTGATCACCATCCCCAAACCATCACATTTTTGCTGTAATTCATTAAAAATGAACTTAATTTCATTAGCAGTCCTGACAAAACTCCTAAAGGATATGACAGAAATTGTAATTTCCTAAAAATAGCTCTACTGCTTTAAGGTATGATTAAAGTTGCAATATATTTCATGAAGAACCGTTTGCAATTGTCATATGGAGCTTCGTTATTGTTATATAATCTAGTTGAACTGAAACATTCTATTCTGATGCTTGATTACTTAGAATAATGCATATTAAGACTTAATGCACGGCGACAAACTGACGACAGTGATATAAAAACATGATATTTACGCCGTCTAACAAAATTAGAAACTGATATATAACATGGGAGAAACCATTGTTGGTGAAAGTATCATATACAATTCAGTGATCTCCAAAGTATCTTTTCTCAAGTGGGTGCGAAATTTTCATTTTCACAATTCAGACCAAAATTGGTCAAAATATGCCCATTTTCCATGATTTTTCTCATTTTCAAGTGGGTTCAAATGGATTTTCAGGTGGGTGCAAGCCTATTTTCAAAATGTCAGGTGGGTGCTGCACCTACTTGATTTAATGCTGGGGAGATCACTGCAATTATTTTCATTAATGATGCTACATTTGTATCATATTAAATTATACAGAAACATCTGCAATATGTATTTTCAAATATGATTTATTATGAAATATTTGAATCATAAAAGTCATGGTTTAAACGATATTGGATTATTTTGTTTTTCAAATGAACATGTGACTGATGGCTGAAAACTGTGCTGAAACATTTTCAGAGATTCATCCCATTGTTCTGTTATTTAGGACTATGATATGTGTTCCCCTTTTCCCATCATCTCGTCAGTAAGTACGAATCACTGCAATGCTAAGTAAAAAAGCCCATCAAAAGAGCAAGCCAGAAAAATAATTGTGTATTATTTATTTTTTACACAAATTGAATGTCACCATATTTGGTCAATAGAGTATCAAAACCACCTTACTCTAATCAAGATATATAATCACCAAAATCAAGAACATTCCTTTAAAAATTATATTCTTGTATCTAGCCTCTCCCCATTATACATTTCTTTACCATGCATAAAGTAGGTGTGTATGTTAGTAGGGGAGGTACACTAAGGCTTGATGCAAGACTATGAAAGGTTTAATTCATGGCCATTGATATTAGATTCCAACTAGCTAGAGTCCATGAATCAACGGATATCTTCAGATCTATGATTTTCAATAAATCTTTTGAACCAATCAAGAAATGTGTGAAAATGACAGATTTTTTCGTGAAATCTTGTCTATTGGCTTTACGATTGCTGATAGATTGTCAGTGTAGGTATTATCAGGCTCATCCAGGACTAGTTCTAGATCAATCATAATGGGCTCTTTATCTGGCTGAGTCCACTGCTATCTGACCATTGGGAATCTTGCTCATCATGTTGAAGGATAGACAAAGTCTTGATTGATGTCTCCGTAGAGGTACCAGTCATGGAGTATCAGTCATGATGTCTTTTATCTGAAAGTACATCAGATAGAATTAACAGTTAAGGTCTTAATAAGACAAAGAGTGGACCACTGAAAGGATTGAATTTTGATTAGAATTTTTCTGAAACATCCAGACCAAATAGGTTTTAGAAAAATTCATTTACTTCTTCAATATGGCTTTAGTGGAAGACACAGATTAGTTTAGATATAATAAGAGAATCAAAACTGAAGAAGGGAGTGGAATTAGTCAGCACTCAGTAAACACATTTTTCTTGGGAACTCCTGTCTCTAATGGATATCCTTTCTGTAATGAACAGCTGTCTACAGTGAACATATTTTTGTGGCTCTATTCACCTTTCCCCAAAGTCCAAAGTGTACTCATTTGACCGCTGCGCTGATTGGTCGGTGAAAATCGATGACGTCAAAGCAGGGCACTTTTCGCGCGAAAACTTCATTTACTATTAGATCGCCCATTGAGTAAAATAAATCTCATCTAAAATTAGATCAAACCTAGTTGAAATTTATTTTTCTGAGTTTTTTGTCTTCGGCTGTGTCTTAAATACACTACCCGGTAAATGAAACCATAGGAATAATTTGTGATATGAGTGCTGGTCTTCTAATAAATTGAATCCAATTATCGTACCAAAGACAAACAATTTTTCAGACAAGACTGTGCATATTAATAGGAATATTCATTTAACATAAATATTCAAATACATTATTATGTTTCTAATAAAAAAATAACATATGAAGAACAGTTTGTAATGTAACAGAGGCTAATGATATTTTTTTCATGCTTGCACAAACCTAATATTTATTTATTTATTTATTTATTTATTTATTCAGAACTACGCTTTTGTATCAGCGGCACACTTTCAAAGGTGCGTCTTTACAATAAAACATAATATATCTAAAACTGAGTCTTAAGTATCTTTAAGATTGCACTAAAACTTTAATGGTTAAAATAGGTTTCCTATGCGACTAAAATACTAAATAACTAATACATCTTAAGTAAAAACATTTTAGATACTGTGTCAAATGTTGAACCTAAATCTTGTCCCCCAAGTCTAAAAGCCTCATCACCTAGAATCCATTGAAGTTTATATTCAGGTGAAGACGCGAAGAATGTTTCACTCAGGGCAGATGGAATTTTGCTTTCAATTGTTTTGAAGAACACATTACGATGGTCATTATAGTGGGGACAGAGTAGAAGTCTATGTTCTACCGTTTCAATCATATTTGTACAAAAATTGCAATTGGGGTCCGAAAGTTTATTTTTCCATCTACATGTTTCACTTTTTAATTGGAACTTTCCTAATCTCGCAAGGAACTTTATCCTTGCGCCCTGAAAGTCATAGTCATTTCTAAGGTAGTTTTGAAGTCCTTTTCTGGTGGAAAGCGTACTATAAAAGGATAAGGATGATTTTTGATCAATTTCATTCTTAGTATAAGATTTACATTCTTCCCTTATCCTGTTATCGTATTCATTAATCATTTCATCAGAATCATGACTTATGCCATCGAAACCGATGGAGGACAGAATGTCATCCATTTGTTCAATGTATTTCCAGCTATTGGTTTTATTATTTTTTAGTCTATGTGACAAAGCTGCGATGAGGTTGCTTATAAGAGAATTCTCACTTTTGCCTAAAAGATGAAAAAAGTATTCAACTTGTCGTTTCAGCACAATAAAATGAATAGGAGTCCATCCTAGCTCGTTTATAGCGCCAATATATGCCGGAGTGCTTTTGATATTGAAAATTGCTCGCGCTGCGTTATATTGCATCGACTGAAGTTTATTTCTGATCACTTTTGTATCTGTAACCCATACACCACACCCATGTAAGATGCTTGGTAGAAATTTACTTGTATATAACGTGTTCCCAAAATCAATCCTCTTAGCATTGAGATGTTTACTAAGGGTATATGAAATATGGTTTTTCAGCTTGACCGCGTTTGGCGCAAGTTTGTCAATGATGTGACAAGAATCTTTTAAGGACCTATCAATAAAAATTCCTAGGTATTTATATGTTTGAACCTCATTTAATTTTAGATCTCCCAAAGACCAAAGTTTAAGTTTATCAATTTTCTTACCTATGACCATAATTTTGGATTTTTTCTCACTAAATCTAAACCCCCATTTAATTGCGAACTTATTTGCAACTTGTAACATAGATTTCAAGTCATTTTCAGATTGACCGAGAAGGACAATGTCATCAGCCCACATCAAACTTGGGAATTTTTGGTCCTTAAATGAGATCCCAACATTCGCTTTTAAAAGTTCGTCTTGGAGATCTGTCATTACAATTGAAAACAGTGTTGTGGAAAGAGTACAACCCTGCTTTACACCACAAGTTGTGGTGAACCATGAATCTCCAATGTATCCATTATTTAACTTTACTTTGTTCTTTATGTTTTTATACATCTCTCTCAACAATCGCCATGCTTTGCCTCTAACGCCTTTTTCCCAAAGTTTAATAAACAAAAGGTCGCGATCCATGACGTCAAATGCCTTGGAAATATCAAGGAATGCAAGGAAGGTTTTTTCATTCTTATCTTTTCTTAGGCTGCATAATGCTTTCAATTTAAAAACATGGTTTTCAAGACGCTGATTTTTCCTATATGCTCCTTGAAAATCTCCAAACACATTTTTGCTTTCGAAAAAGGACATAAGATGAGTATTTACTAAAGAACAAAAAAGTTTGTAAACATTTGAAGTAATAGTGATTCCTCTAAAATTGTCAAGTGATTCATTAACTCCGCCTTTATGAAGGGGTTTTAAAATACCTTCCTTCCATTGGGATGGATATGTTTCGTGTGTTTTACAAATTTTAAAAATATCTAGGAGTGTTCTAATCATTGATGTACCTCCATACTTAATGAATTCATAGGGTATCATATCAGTCCCTACTGCTTTACCATTTGGGAGTCGTTTTATATGTGAGACTAAAGTTTCGGAATCAAAGATGAGTTGATCGATGATATCAAAGTCGAAATGGCTGGAATGCGGATCATTTAGCTTGTTTTCAATATTGTCAAGCTTCTCCGCATGTTTTGATATTTCAATCTCTGGTGATTGTGGGTTGCGATTTTTGGGGCCAACATTAGCCCAGTAGTCATTCATTATTTTAGCGACTCTTTTTGGGTCATCAATAATTATGTCCGGGTATTCGGGGTGTTGTACTTTTATGGGGGTATCATTTTGCTGATTAAACATATTAAGAGTTCGCCAATAAGATCTTGAGCTTGATGATTTTTTAGAAGCATTTTTAGTAAGAACCTTTATGTGTTTTCTTACCATCTTTTCTTTAATATATTGTCGGACTCGGTCTTTCCTTTCAATATAAATTTTCCAAATATCGTCAAAACAATCGAGATCGGAGAGGCCAGAGGCTCGCCAGTACCTACAAAACTGGTTAGCTTCCTTACGACTCTGGATGAGCTTTTTTAGTTCTTTATCCCAAAAGGATCTATGGTTTAGTGATACGTTCATGTGACCAATCGTGTTATTCCCTGTATTAATGACTTTATCCCTCCAACAGACCCACATTTCTTCAGGGGTTGCAAAAACCTTGGGGTTCCAGTCTGCAAAATCATCATTTAAAGCAGACTTAAAAAGTTTCCAATCTGTTTTATCATTCATTTTCCAAAGGCATGCATCAGGACTGGTTTTGTTAATATGTCTCAAAACTGGCTTACATGAGTTTGTACTAGATTTTTTTATATCAAAATCCGTCATAATCATGCAGTGGTCGCTTCCAATTGAAAAATTACCTTCCTCATCAATTATCATAGAGGAAAGCTTATCATAAAGGGCTTGGTTACATAACAAGTAATCAATTGTGGATGTTATATTTCCTCGAAACCATGTATATGAACCATTACACTTACTTGACAAATTTAGAACCTGCATGTTTGTGACTTCACATAATGTTTCAACCATTTCACCATTAGGACTGGGGGAGTCATTTTTATTGAATTTGTTTAGCTTGCCATTGAAATCACCCATTAATAGCACAAAATCACCAGTATTTTCTAGAGTTGCAATATTTGAGATTAATTCATCAGTAAGAGCATGACTACGTTCTGGATCTTTACCATCATTAGGATAATAGGTGATACCAACACTAAAAGTTTGATCATGTATTTTTACCCGGATCCAGTATCGTTCGAAATCATCCCTTTTTGAGCTCAAAAGGTCTTCATTAAGTACTTTGCAGTTTTCAGAAGAAACAAAAAATCCAATTCCCCCACCTTCAGATTTAGCGCGGTTTTTATCGTACCATTTATGATTATTACTTTTAACAATAAGAGGACGTTTGTCATTAAAAAATGTTTCCGCAACAGCCATTAATGTTATGTCATTTGTTTCTAGCAAATGTTTCAGCTCTTGCTGCTTAGCTTTACCTAAAATATTTACATTGTTATAAGCAAATGTAACACTGAGATTGTCATTTTGGCATTTAGCCTTACGGCTGCGTTTAGACCTTCGATGTCGGGTTTTTATATCATTGGGGAATGAGGCTTTATCTTTCGTGACATTGGGGGATAAGGCAGACTCATTGCCGTTACTCTAATAATGGGTAAGTACGGAAAACCTATTATAAACAATTTCCAAACTCATGATGGGTCGTGAACTATTATTGTATTTTTAAAATTGCAAATGCAATTACCAGATAGAACTTCTCCCTTGAAGGTATTACGTCCATAAACATCGTGAATATTCTCTCAGCAGTTCTATATTTAAAAATAATACCCATGGGCTTTTAAGAAGTAAATCTCATTCAAATAAACGATCGTAGGAAAAACAGCTAGAAACCTTGTCTCAATAAAACAACTTTAACATTGTTCAATGAAATTAATCATCACTTATGTAACCATTATCAAATTCTTCGGCAGACATAAAAGTAACATTGTCTTGTGAAATAATAGGTGGCTGAAAAAGGGAAAGTAACGCACTGTTAGCCCAGATTTGATTGATAGATCCGAAAAGATTGATCGGGATTGCTCGATCAAAGATGTGGTTATTTTTCACTTTATTGATACTACGTTCCACATGTATTCTTTCTGCGGCAATCTGCTGTGTTTGATACACATCATTGGCATCCATTTGATCGTTCTGGCCAAGGAATGGGGGGATATTTAAGTTCACGCCAAGTGGATCGAGCAAATCTTTTATCAAGAAACCCTTGTCCACCATAACATCATCGTTCTTATTGAACGGCAGTCTTAAAAAGCCAGAACGCTCGGTCAATTCTCTGTCAGATATGCTACCATGGTATAGTGAACTGACGAACGTAGGGCTACCCTGAGGAGCGATTCCGATGAGACCTTTAAGCGTATTGGTACCTTTGTAGTTGGAGTACGTTTGGGATTTTAAAGTTAGTGATTTGGGCATTTGACACTTAATTTCAAATGCATCTAGAATAACCCGCGTATTAGGATATTTCTCCTTGAAAGACCCTGGCATCGTTAAGTTAACATCATTTCTATCAGGCCAGATATTCATTGATCCTAGTGTTACATAAAGGAAATTCGCCCACTTGAGAAAAATTCGAGAAACTGTGGACTTCGATATACCGAACTTTACTGCTAAGTCGAGCTCAAACATTCCAACCCTGACTCTACAGAGGTAAAGTAAAAATTCATCCTCAACACAAAGCTTATGTGGTCTTCCAGATTTTTTCTTCTTGTCGTGCATTTTTTTCTCAGAATTACGATCCGCAATGTTTTCACCATCTTTACCTGGATTTAAGAATTTAAGTACGGTTCCGTATATAGCCTTATTTGGAAAGCCGGTATAGAATGCTACATGTTGTTCCTTTAAATTATTGAATGTAAATTCCTTAGCACGCAGTGCCTCATTTTCTTCACGTAACCTATCACACACGGTTTTACTTTCATCAATATCAATATTCTCAGATTTCATCAATTTTGCCTTTTCTAGTTTTAGATTGTCAATCTCATTTCTCAACTTGCTTATTTCGTCAGTTAATACAAATATTTCTAAAGATTTGCTTGCTTCACTTAAAGTCTTTGAAATACAATTTTCACATTGAACCTTATTTCCTAAAGTCGGGGTTGCAGTTGGGGTAAGAAGACCAAATGGCTCCGGTATCGAATCGTAAATAATACCAATGTTGCGATTATTGTCCTTGTTTTGTTTCATACGATTTAATGGTCTTTTTCTCTGGTTACTACAGTTAGTCGTATTCATATGTGGAACATCTACCCAACAATCAAAAACATGAGGTACAACATCTTTTTTCAGAGAACGTTTCTTACTAAAACCATGATATTCAAAATCATCATCAGTGAAGTGTAAAGAACAGACTTTACAAGAAGGTTTCAACTGAAATGATTTATCTTCCATTCGATGGATAGCAATTAACCACTTTCTTTTATCATTTTCTGGAACCTTTACAAATGTTACGATCTTGTCTTTAACAACTGACGTCCCATATGAGGTGCATCTTGGAACTATGCAATGTGTTTTGTGTGTACATGTCTTGCGTTTCTTGGAACTGTCACCAAAATATTTATTTTCGAGTTCGTTTATGTGAAATTGATGATATGCTGCCGCATCCTGAAATCATTTGAAGAAAATTATAAATGGTATTGCATTGAATTATTATCAAGCACTGATTCACGAGTCGAAAAAGCTTTCTTTAAGCCCCCCCCCCCCCCCCGGTGTTTATTAACTGGAGTGTACGCAAGACTCTAGTAGGCCAAAACCTTGACAATTTACCCCCCTCCCCCAATACATATGACTCGTTTTTACTGTTTAGGCCATAAGAAGTAGATTCTTTGTTTTGCGTCCTGGCAAAATCCAAATCATGCAAGGGTACAAGGAAAACAAACACAAAATCAAGAAAAAACACAAACTAGTTTGCTGCGAAATGTATACATTTTATGGGCATTTAAAGTGATGACATACCAATTTGCAGTGATTACAAACACATACATATTTATTTATATTTAATTCAAGGTTTAAACATAAGAAAATACACATTGTATGCCAAAGTAATCAATAACACTGTCAATTTTGACGCACATCAAATTATCCGCCATTTTGTCTGATTCTGATTGAACAAAATGGTACTTTCAGACCCTTGTAATTGCTATTTGGATGTGTTTGTTTTTTCTGATTTACTCAAAATCATGCAAGCAAGGGGACGCAAAACAAAGAATCTGCTTCTTATGGCCTTATTGATCAATTAGTATCTATTTCACCTAACACTATGAGAAAATATAGCACAAGCTTATTATTACAGTGCAGTAGTCAGTGGTATGTTGACAGTCAAGAAGTACATATCAGGGTAAATGTGCTGTAAACATTGGACCCTTCACATCAATTTTACTCCATTCATTTGATTTCTCAGAACAGTATAATGAAGGGAGAATATGAACGAGAGTGTTATCAATGAGATTCCATCACATTTATGATACAGATTATTAAGTACTCACCATGATTCAACAATTAAATGAGCCCGTCTCCCTCGCGATTCACATTGACTTGTAATGTGTTCAGATTTTGCCGCGAAAATCTGCCCTACTCTGACGTCAGAGATTCTAGATTTGCTAATTATAATATTCATGAGCTGACTTTGGGGAAAGGTGAATAGGTGTTCAATGTACACTGAGTTTAATGTATGATGCACCAGGTCACCCAAAAGAGTAAACAAAACAACTGTCATCTGATGATTTCAGAGAAGTCCTAAGATAACCCAATGATTCACTCTTCAACATGCTTTTGATGTTCACTGAGTTCATCTTATCCATTAACAGCTGCATGATATCACATGTATGGGAAGACAATTTTCTTGATGTATTTATGGATTTTGATGATTACAGTTGTCTAAATTGAAAATGTGAGTCTTCAGTTATTTCTAAAAAATATTCAAAATGATTCTCACTAGATGGCCTGGCTAAGTTAATGGTTGGAATTATTGTTTCAATTTTCAGCAAAGAAAATAGATTGCGTGGTGGCAAGTTGTTTTTGCTCTGGATGTTGATCGATATTGGTCCCCATGTCAGTGTTTATAATAGACGGAGAATGAGATTTATAACCATCCAGTAGCTCATCAATTTTAATCCTTCCCTTTGAAAACACTTTGAACATGATTCTCACCCTTTAAACCTAATCAAAGTATTACTTATCGAATCATCCCGTCATTCAAGTCACAATTTTAATAATCTTGATTTTAATCCTACTGACATATTGTAACAGTATAGACGAAGAATATTAATCACTGCGTTACTGGATGGTATTTTCACCAGGATTTATCGCTCAATTTCATTAGTGAGTTTTCACGTCAGAGACAACCTTTATGTGTGTAATAAAACAGCTCCAAAATTGATAGTTGTTACAAATCAGGGCTTTATCATGCCATTACATTCAATTTCATCTATTTCCTTTAAATTTGAGTGCATCTTGTTAATGTTTATTGCAAAATATTAGACCATTATCTGTTCCTTATTGAGTTTTGCCTATAATTATCAGTGATCGGTTATTTAAGATGTCAGTTGTATTTTTCTGAAGGGGTATTTTCTCAAGGTGGTATTTTCTCAAGGGGATATTTTCTCAACATGGTATTTATCTCAGGGCTGTCAGGGGGGTATTTTTCTTGTCCAGTAGTATCCCTAAGCTGTAAAACATTCTCTCTTTAATATTTGTTCAGCATTTTCCTAATTTCACATTTGAGAGTTGACTAATTTGAATGCTTTAGCTGGTTTGTGTGGACATTCTTTTGGACCTTTAAAATGAGTGATTTCATATATAAGCCTACATGAGCTGCACAAGATATACTCACTCTTTACTTAATACTTATAACTTAAAACTATCTGCAACAAAGAGATATATGGTAATTGAAAAATATTGATCATATCATAATCATTACAATGCTCCAAGTGCCTTCTCTCATCTTTAAATTAGATTTGTTACATCTAAGTTACTGAGTACTCTCCCAATTCATGCATTTTTGATCAAATAATTTATTTGTCATATGTTGTAACACATAAATGCACCATCAGGAATAGATAAACTCAAGTTGATGGACTGATCAGCATTTTATTCTTTTGATATCTGTAATACTGAAATTGCAGGTGAGTCAACATTCTTTAAAGAGAGAATCATATTTAGCGAGTGGGCTTTACAAAAAAATTTGATTTTAAAATATTCATATCATTCCTTATCAAGTCTATTTTCTTAATTGAATACAGGTATACAGTTAATCCGGTCTAATCTGAACACCACTTGGACTGGCTAAAAGCATTAGGATTAGGAGGTGTTCACAATTCAAGGTTTTTACATTGGCGAGATTAAGGATTTTGAAGAAATGTGAACACATTCTCAATAAATACATGTATGCATAATTCTATTGACCACATAACTTTATGGCATTCCAAAAATATGAAAATCTCATTCAAATAAATTTATAAATCATGTTGGAAAGACACATTATGATTGAGACCATTCAAGGTATTAGATATCATATCAGTGATTAATAGAAAATATTTGATTGAAATTTTGTATGAAACATGTGACATTTATTTGAAAAGTGTTCACACTAGACAGGTTAATTTTTCAAATAGTTCACTGTTTGATTTTGGAGGTCTTCGTATTTTAATTTTTTTTAACATGAGAGTCAATGGGATGGAAAAATGGAATAAGAATCAAAAAAGTGTTCAGATTGGGAGATGTTCCGATAAGCCAGGTGTTTGGATATAAAAAATTTATTGCACTTATTTTCAGGAAAACTAAAGATTTTTATTACCATATTATATTATTTTTCTATAAATATGACTACTATTTTTATGTAAGAGAATTTAAACATTTTGATTCTTTAATAACTTTACCAATTTATAACATATTATTGCCCATCTTTTGGGAGATATTGTATTTGAGATTGTAAGGATAGGTTGGTCATTGTACATGCTGCTTGAAAATTTGCTGTTTTTCAAATTGACAGAACTTGAGAAAACAAAGATGTTTACTGGTTGATATAATATACTTTGTTTGGTTTTGATTTACTTATTTCAGTCTAACATGCAACTCCACAAAAACAGCCATATAGGTTGATCCGTGTTAATGAATGGAGAGATTGAGTCAATTTCAGAGGCTGTGTACTAAACTGGCTTGTCCTTGTCTAAAATTATGAACCAATTGATTTACCAAATCCCAGCATTAGAGTAGCAGTTAAACTAGTTGTTCTTGCGAATTCATTCTGCCAGTTTCCCAGATCAACCATGTTCTCTTTATTGATTCCTATCCCCTGCTTCTTAATTTAATTACTTTATTATCCATAATAATCTTAATTATTGATTTGTCATTGGGCCTTCTTATTGCTTGCATGATAGCCAGAACCTGCTAAGTTAATATTTGCTTGTGGTATAATTCATGTATTTTAGTTACAGGGAGACATGGGTCTATATATTGAATAATATATTTGTGAGAGCTCAGGGAGATGGGTCAAGATGCCAGGGTTACTTAGATACAATCAAGTTGAATAACATTTCATTTGTGAGGCAACGGGATGTTCATCTAGCTTACTTATTCATACTTGGGCCAAGATATTGTGAATAGTAAAAAGTGCTAGATCCCTCAACTATGAATGGGGTTCCCCTTGAATGATTAATCAGTTGAGATACTACAGTGTAGGTCTTAGCTGTAATCCCTAGTGTAACTTATTGCTTTATTAATTATTCATTTTCAATCCAGGATCCGTCATCTGCTTGTTTTTTTGCTCAAGGTTATTTATGATATTAATTTTAGCACTAAAAGTGTGAATTATTAACTGTGGTTTTACTCACTGTAGTTTTAGTTTATATAATAGTTTTATTTTGTTGCGAAAGTTTTATTAAATGTCAATTTAACTTATTTACCTATTCTTTTTAATTTTTTTCACTAAACATATTTTTATTTCATATTTTTGCCTATACGTTGCATTTGTACAGTGTAATCTGGGAAAAGTTATGACACAAATGCAACCCAAGTTTGTGCCCTATAGACAAGATAACTTTTTCATTGTAGCTTATCTTAGAGTATATGACATGATTATCACTTAACCATACCAATATGTATATTATTTAACATATATGAGATCAAATTACCTACATTACCTATACATGTATGTACATTGGTACATAAAACATATTTTCAGCACTAATATATTCATAGCTTAGATATTGTGTTATTTAATCATATAACATATAGCTTTTAACTAAATATTTATCATTGCATGCTATAAGTTGTCATTAGTAAAATTTAAAATAATTTTATGAATAATATTTTATATATTTATCTTAACAGTCATATATGTACTAACCTGGTGGCCATTAACAGAAACTTCCTAAAGTTAGGAATTCCTAAAGCATTGTTCTCTAACCTGACGTCATTATATCCATGGTTAGAACAATTGATTGACAAATTCGTAAATTTACTGTTAATGACCACCTGACAACCCCCACCCCCTTTTTCTCCCATCCTGCACCACGTCCTTTGTTCTCTATAGTTAAATTTCCCTGCATTGATATTTTTATTATATATTGTAAAGCCGTATTTTGTTTTTAACACTCACAGGCAGTATACAATCAGATGGACCCGCAAATGCTATTACTAATAATGGTGAGTTTCAGTAGCTGTAGAGTAAACATACACATTGACTGAGTGGCATGCTTTTCATGTGGATTCAAATTTTGAGTGGTGTGTTGGTTGATTGTTTAGATTTTTTAGCTGATATTGCATGACAGTCTCCTTATTTTCTCATCGTCAAAACAATAGACGATTTTGCATTGCCTTATTTGGACATTTATTGCATTTTTTATTGCAGTTGGATTCACACTATTTTAAAATCTTCATCCAGCAGTATAGTCACAAGGGAAAACTTATAAATATTTCAAGTCTGACATCCATGTCTGCATTTCACTATTTCACAAGATTGTACTACTTTAACAGGGTGGGCTATTGAATCTGCATTTATCATTATAAACATTTACAAACTTTAGCAGCCCACCCTATACGTCTTACTTTTGATTGACCTTAGGTGTGCATTTTATGATTAGATGTAGGGGAAATATTTTTTATTGTGGTGTGTGGAATTTAATGTATGAGTATGGTACTTTATAGAAGTGTTAATACCTGTTATATATTAGTCAGTACTCCATAGACATCAGTTCTTTGATAAAGGTTGGTACTTTGTAGAAGTCAGTGCTTTATAGAAGTTGGTACTTAACATGTTTATAGAAGTCGCAACTTTATAGAAGTTGATACTTAAAATGTTTAAAGAAGTCATTATTTTATAGAAGTCTGGATACTTCAAATCATGGTCTTCAAAAGCTATTAGAAAACTTTCTTATTTTACAGGCGTGCATATCTTTCATTTATATAAATAAAATGATGGTGAATATAAAGTTAACACCATTTCACCATATAAACTGACTGGAAGAATTAAGACCAGTGCTATGGAGGATAAAAACATAAAAAAATCTTTGTCATGAAACCCTTGTATCTGTATTTATCTGGCATACAACATATTGATTTGATTTATAAAAATATGCCTTCAGTCTATTTGTATAATGTTATGATTTTGTGTAAATTATTTGTAGATTGTAGTTTATTTAAAAAACAATACAATCCTGGAGATGCGAATCAGAATTCGATTGACGTTTGTTTTAATTAACCTCTGACATGCGTTGATCAGCTTTGCATCTTGAAAACATGCTGATAACAAATGAATATTCTCTAGTGTGATGCTGATCTTATTAAAGGAATATAGTCTTTAAATAACTCACCAAAAATGTTGTGAGGTAAGAACACATGGAATGTTGTAGATCATCTCTAGTACATATATTGTATTTTTAATGAAGAGACTTCCGACTAATGGGTTAACTTGATGTCAGCATCAAAATCAATAGTAAAAAAAAACACATTATATACGTCAACAAAAAGGAAAGTGGGTGATACCCCTTGGATTGATTTTCTATATATCTCATCTATAAAATATCATTCTGATCATCCTCAATTCATACCCTTTCTTAAAAAAATTGAATAAATTAATTCATTTGCAGACGTTTTATGCATTTAAACATGAATTAATACCTTGTAAATTAAAACTATAAGTAACCAATCGCTACTTTACCCTGTTTCTCTCTCGAGTTCCAAATAGGGTAGCACTATTGTGATATTTTCTTCCCAGGCTGCATATGTATTGTTCTACCAGACATTATGATATAGAACATGTTTTTATTAATAAGTGCCACATCTCTTGGCATTCTCTCATTCATTAGAGCAACATGCAAACTGGTGGAGCAATACATACTAAACCCATGTGGTATCACAAGCATTTTGATTGCTTTTCGCGATTAAGTATCAATTACATTACTTAGATCACATTCTGCTCATAAATCCGTTATGATTTAAAATTGGGATACTATTTTTTCACTGGGATTTTGTCATAAAATCAATTTGGAGCTTTCAGAGTGCCATAGAGCGCTAACAAGGTTGAATTATACCACAAGTGTGTGATGTCTACATAACAAGTCTCTCGGATTATAGGAACCATACATGGGAACCACATACTATAGAAGCCACTAATTATATCGGAGAATTGTTATCTCGCTGTACAAAAAGTGACATTTTTGCTATCTTTTTGGAAGAACCTAGAGACGTGGAATAATTACCAATGATAAATTCTCAAGTCATTTTCTGCTAACTTCATTTGGTCAATATTCTAGCGACGATAGAGTGAAGGGTTGGGATAATACCACTCGGAAAATAATTTACTTGAAAAATGAGACCTGGTGTCATAATTAGTAGCGTTCTTGCTTGTCATGAAATAGAGTGTTTTTTGCTTGACATGGATTACTGCAACCCAAGGGTCTTCAGTAAGAATACTTCATCCTTGAAGAATTTATGAAAATGCAGCGAATGTTCACACCAAATTAACTGCGATTTTTATACGCAAATATGGATCTTGGAATACTGGATTTTATTTACCTTAATTGGTTGTTGCATCTTTTTGGAGTCTCAGTCGCAGGTAGAGTTAGAGGTAAGATAATACCACTTTTTCTGTCTTTTTTATTATACCTTGGTAAGCCTTATTAGCTGGGATAGTCAAAAATGCAATTTTGTTGTCATTGAACTATGTTTCACATTATGAAATAATGTATAATACTGAATCTTAATGAATGAAATATTAATGATTAATAAAAATAGGTCCAAACATCTATTACCACCATTCACAAAGCATCAAAAATACAATACAAAAACAACAATTCTCTAACGTTTCAAAATCAAAATATGTCAAATTCAAAATGTCAATGAAGCTAATAATAATGTTCTTACAAAAATTTTCTGTGAAAGTAATTCTTGAGGAATACCACCTTGAATACAAGGCGTGAATTGCTTGCCTTACACAATGCTTCATCAAAATACTCTCGACCAGAGTGAACAGTTCTTTTTATGTGGGAGGAAGAATATGCATTTCTGATATGGCTACAGTTCTTATATAATCTTGTTATAGACTAAATTGGGATAGTTCGACAGGAAATTAAATCATGTATTGGCTTAAAGAGGTATTCATCTATAAAAACATGCAAATAGAAAAATAGCATGGAAAAAATGATGACTGGTGAAAATTGAGTTGTACCTATACGTCATAAGATAGCTGAGACTAAATCAAATGCATTAGGACTTACAACTGGCTGAGAAAATTTTCCTTCAGGAGAAAATGGGATTTAATTGACTTAATTTTGGCATCACACGACCCCACCAAAATGAACTAATCAAACTTCTGCTTCGAAAAATTACTCCAGTTCATTCCTATTAGTCAATGATTAATTGATCATGTTTATCATGTCTTCTTGTAAAAGCATCATTGATTCCTCTGTCCCATCCAAGAGACATTTGAGCTGAAAATCTATAAATGTTTTGTTTTGTTAAGTGTTCTTTATTGTCTAACTTGAGAGACTTTTAACAGAAACAAAAGAACCCTTACCATGTGAAATATTTCCTTGTACATTGATCAAACATGAAATATGTGCAGCTTCAAAGTGGTTATCGTTTGAATTGTCAATATCATGAATATTTTGATATCTATAATTCCATAAAGGAATATCATCCCCATATCTCTATTCCATACAGGGCTTTCCTATAAGTGCTATTCATTAAAAAATGAGGAATTCATGTCTAGCAACAATAGTATGAAGGGCTAGTCTTAGTTCAACCCCACGTAAGACCACTTCCAATTCATACCTCACCACCAAAAGGAGCTGATGGAGATGAAAGAGGAAAGGAGTCCAGAGACTCAATGAAGGACAAGTCAAATGAAGGACTAAATATATTTTTTGGGCTATAACAAAATAAGAAGAGGGCTTTATTGGTGAGACAGTAAAACCTGTCTTTGTGGAACACCTTTGGTACATCTAAAAGGTGTTCCACTTGGGAGGTGTTCCAATTATAGAGGTTCATTTAACATTATCTCAGTTGGTCTTTGGACCCTGAAAAGTGTTCCACTGAAAGTGTTCCACTGGTTTTCCATTTCTAGAGGTGTTTTACTTTACAGGTTTTACTGTATGCTATATAAGCTGACCGATGGTTCTCTGGAGTATCTTTTTAATTTTGGTAGAATCTGATGATATATGAAAGACAAGTCTAATATTATTGATAATGACAGCCTGTTTATCATCATCTCTCTGAGGGCAGTTGCAGTGGTAAACTCTCTGTCCCAAAATGTGGCTAAGGTCATCTTCTGACTAGATTCGCATATAATGACTAGGTAATGTTCTATGGTGGTTCAGCACTCAGTTGTTGCTCGCCATCTTGCTCATTGTGTTCAGTCACTGGCTTACATTTCTTGCTTTAATGACTTGTGACATTGGACCAAAATTTCATTCAGAAACAAATACAAGTATAGGGTTTGAAGCCACAATCATATGGCACAGTTAGCAGAGAGCCAGAACCATAACACATCACATCCTTAAACCTAGAAAATGTTTGATTCAGTAACTAAAAACTGGTTATATTGACTCAAATCAATCAATGTTAGGCTACACTGAATGAAAGTGAGAAATCACCTCCACAAAATTATACCAGAAAATATTCCTAGAATCCAGCTAAGTTGCAATTAATCTCTGGTATATTAGAAGATGAGTAGTTGCTATTTCACCTGTAATAGATACCTCTAATTATGCATAAGGAACTCGTTAACACCTGACAGTTGCTCAGGTGAATGATGTATAGGAATATACTGTAGTTTGACCAGGGAATGCTACAGATATGATTCACAAGATTTGCATAAATTAATAACATCTCCCTGCTCCAGCCAGATAGAAATTGCAAAGACAAGATTGTTTAATATCATTTTTCACTCATTTCTCTCTGGATTTGAAATGTCAAATCCTGTTGTTTTCTAAATAATGAATCTACAATTGATTGATAGTATTAGGAATCTCATTTCTCTATTTTCAAAACTCAGAGTTGGTTAAATACATGTTTGTTCTGCTGTTTGATATTATTTAGCTTTTAGAGCAGTTATGTGCTTATTTTCTTCAAATGTTGCCCTTGTATTTTCTGTTTAATAAGGAAAATCTTGAACAACATGGTAAAAAACAGTGATATATATGCTCTCATATTTTGATGTCCATCTGATAGCCAAACTACTTATTTGGGTCCATCATATTAACTCCTAGACAGTTCTCTTTTTATTACCGATCTTTACTACCCACAAATGGAATTACAAAGCCATCAAATCAAGTATAAGCGCTCAACATTGCAGTTAGTAAATGTTATAACAATTTTCTAAAGACAAATTGATATCAATTTTTCTATTAATTTCACTGAAATCCAATCCTGATTCACATGGCTGAAAACCAACAAATCTTCATGCTTAATTGACAAAATAAGTCCTACATTTCTGTTCCACATATAATTGGATCTATTTGTATTTTACTTCATCATCGCCACGAAAACAATTTTTATTATTCATTGTTGCTAAGTAACAAAAATTAATCTTAAATGGGTGAAGGGATTTCAAATGACATTTACCACCTTAGATGTTGAAATATGGGAAATATTACCATTCAGTTGAAAGGATTAAGCATCAAAAAGATAGAAAAGGATTCCAGAATAGCAATGTTTGATGTAATCTTAAGTGCTTCATCATCATTAGAGATATAAACGCTTGTTCCAGTTAGTTAATAAGTGCAGATGGGATAACTCCACAGATGGCGCTAGTGAAAAGGTAGAAGACAAAAAATCTAAATTTAAAATCGGGATGATGGTTGATTGAAATCAATATTTATCAGTGCAATCACCAGTGAAAATGTACAGATTTTATATTTTATTTTGTTTATCTCGTGTGTTTATAATTTTACAAAAAGTATGGCGAAATGATTCGGTTCACTTCAAATATTTGACTTTTTGTGACGGTGGTCTTGAGTTTGAAATCTATTGAAAATTGTTTAAAATTCGGATAGATGGCGGAAAAAGCAGTCATATCTTTTTTTCTCAATGGGTGTTCTATGCAATTTTTGTTTTGATTTGAAAGGGGACATATGGAGCTATCCTGTGGTGTATGGGGTTATGTACCGAAAATCCTCGTTTTTTCATAATCAATCCAAATATTTCAATATTTTCACATTGGATTACATTACAGCATTTATCTGTGGAATTGTCCCTATTAGCAACATAAGAAATTACTAAAACTGCTATTATTTGGCTCGAAACCTCTCAGAATAAGCGATATGTGACGTGAAATGTTTATTGGACGATGGCCCATAAGGATCTGATCGGGAGAAACTAAAAAATAATGCTGAATCAGCATTTTTCTTTTTTTGACTTCAAAATTACGGGTTTTGACGATTATTAGGCACTGTTTGGCATTAACCATCGGAAAGTTGCCTGAAATGTCATTGTTTGTAGGCCTCCGAACTGTCATATAAAATATTGAATATTTTTTGCCATATTTTGCTTGGTAAAGGATGTATTGTAACATTTTTAGATGTCAGAATTTCTCAGCCTAATTTTTCCGAGAGATGTCAACATATTTGAACGAAATAAATGGCTGGATTTGATTTTTTAAGGCTACAATTGGAAATAATTCCACGAATGGTATCTAATTAGCCAAAATTAATCTATAATTTTGATATAAGAAGAAGTTAAAGAATAGAAAACCAGTGAAAACTGACTAATTTAGTCAGCTTTTGGCTAATTTTGCCCGAAAATTGGCCAAATTAATGTGTCATGGTCCAGTGATTTTTGCCAATAAAACACTTTGATCAATATAAATAAGTTTGCTCGACTCTTTGGAAGCTCAATTTTATAGATCCGAGTTAATGTAACCATTTAAATGAAGAAATGTTGAACTCTCAAGAAAAAACTTTTGGCCTAAATTCGAACCACCCCAAGGTTAGTTAAGTACCCATAAAATGCCCAATTGTCTATGTATCATTCTTAAACTGCACAAACAATCTTGAAACTCTTCATTCTTTCATAAAAATATCATTTTTCACCAAAAATCATCGAACCATGGCACTATTAGGGATAACTCCACAGATGGCGCTAGTGAAAAGGTAGAAGACAAAAAATCTAAATTTAAAATCGGGATGATGGTTGATTGAAATCAATATTTATCAGTGCAATCACCAGTGAAAATGTACAGATTTTATATTTTATTTTGTTTATCTCGTGTGTATATAATTTTACAAAAAGTATGGCGAAATGATTCAGTTCACTTCAAATATTTGACTTTTTGTGACGGTGGTCTTGAGTTTGAAATCTATTGAAAATTGTTTAAAATTCGGATAGATGGCGGAAAAAGCAGTCATATCTTTTTTTCTCAATGGGTGTTCTATGCAATTTTTGTTTTGATTTGAAAGGGGACATATGGAGCTATCCTGTGGTGTATGGGGTTATGTACCGAAAATCCTCGTTTTTTCATAATCAATCCAAATATTTCAATATTTTCACATTGGATTACATTACAGCATTTATCTGTGGAATTGTCCCGATCTCTGGCACCCATACAATCACATAGAACAGTCTATCACACATACCCCAACGAGACCTAAACCATTTTCTTCTGATTTCTGACACACAGACTAAGAAATCATAACAGAAAGATTTCAAATCTTGAGATTAAGTGAGCTAAAGATCACTTAGGGCTTCTGTGAAGATTAATTATCAGAAAACATTTTTGAGAATATTTACATGTATTTTCCTATTTTGTAAATAAGTAATTAGTTTAGTAATAAGGTATTAGTAACTTGGGAATAAGAGAAATAATCACGTCATGTAATATATTATGATATAATATGATGTCTTGTAGATATAGAGATAATCATGAAAATCCTGTTTTTAGCTCCAAGAAAATCAATAATTTTGAACAAAATTAATCAAACAAAATATCTGTAAAATTTTGCTTAAACTGTACTGATGTTGGTAAGAAGACGAGAGTTTGAAATGACATAATTGTTAATTGTATGACACAATTGATAATTGTATGATGTCAGTATGATTGGATCATTATATCTGTTTCAATACGCTATTTATTCAAATAATGTTATAAATAACTACATGTATAACTTATTATTTCTGAATGATATGATTTTTATCCATGACTAGATATCATATCTGCATGAGAGGGTGTTGCGAAAGAGTATAAATATCAATATCAATTTGTAGATAAAAATCATATGAGTAAATCAGAAGATATTTTCTATAGATAAAATACCATTTCTATTATTTTGATATGGTACTTTATGAATAACAATAATTATTCCATAATAACATGTTTTCCATGGGAAATAAACAGGGAATAGAATTGATATTCAAAAAATCCTGTATCAGATCCTGCATCAGTCCAAAATCCTGTAGATTATTGGTGGTTGTGATGGAATATGAATTTTCCATCGAGAAATTATGATATTGGCTTCTGAAAACACCCGGGCTGTCGTCCTCGGTCAATATCATATTTTTTTTGGCCAATATCATATTTTCCCATGGAATAAAATTCATATTCTTTCCCTCCCACGCTATAATCGCCATTCGCATATTGATTAATTTTTGTAACGTTCGGATAATGGGAGAAAAACACAGACAACCGCGATCTGTTTGATGGTTTAAAGAAGGGAAGGAGCATACATTTCCCTATTTTAAATCAAAGATTAGAGAAAATTAATTTGGATGAGTATCTGACAGAACAGGAAAAACTGGTCACGGCCAGAAAAACAAAACTGGACATGAATATTCTAAAATAATTTTACGATTGGTTGGAAATTTTCTGACCTGTGGCCAATTGAACAATGTGAACCAGATGACCAAGATTGCTATGTGATACCTACGGCCCTCGGGCAGATATATTATATTGGCCTCAGGATAATCCCGATATTCTGAACTTCATATAGGATAATCTCTATTTATCCTATGTCAAATAGAGTTTTAGGAAGATAAGTTGGTAAGATATATCACATGTCCTGATTTTGAGGTTTTCATATCCAGAACCTCCATATCTCTCACCATATATTCCGCTCCAGGGCATATCTTTCCGCTTTGAAAAGAAAAAATGTAAAACAAATTGGGGAAAAAATTAGAAAAAATCTTGAATTTTTATTTTTATTTTATTTTAAAACTCCAATGGGTATAGAATAAAGCAGTTATTACAGTCAGTTTGGATATGTGGTTTATCCCTCCTGAGATCCCTATAATCCCTCAGGTAGATATGCATACATGTATATCCCTCTGGATAAACCCCATATCCAAAACCTCCCAGTACTATGGAATAATATGCATTATTCCATAATAACATGTTTTCCCTGGGAAAATAACAGGGAATAAAAGTGTTATTTGAAAAATCTCGTATCAGATTCCGTATCAGCCAAAATCCCGTATCAGATCCCGTATTGGATCCCGTATCAGCAAAAATCCCGTATCAGATCCGGTATCAGAAATATTCCCGGTAATTTCTCTTGAGTTTTACGCTTTTCGTCTAGCACATCTCTACAGGAAGTAAAAAAATCGTTTGGAAAATTGAAATTATTATCATCTAGTTTACGTCTATTACTGTGACAAAGGTCTATTACTGTGACAAATATGTCTAGGTATGCAACAATATTATATTTATATGATAAATTGTATAATTTTATGTCACAATCATTGGATGATGACATACAAAAATTGAAAAAAATATATTATGAAATAAATAGGTTATTGATGGTCGTGATGGAATATGGATTTATTCCTTGAGAAAATATGATATTGGCCTCAGAAAATATCATATTGACACTCGGACTATCGCCCTCGGTCAATATGATATTTTCCTTGGCCAATATCATATTTTCCCTCGGAATAAAATCCATATTCCATCCCTCCCATTAAATAACCTCTATTTCTTCGATCAATTAGGACCAGGTTGTTGAGCTGGTAAACTCCAGTAATAAGGTACTATAGAAACACTCAGCATAAAACAAAAAATGTATTTCCTATTTGGCATGCATACAAAATGACATAAAAGATAATTGAATTCATGATGTTCTACTATAAGTCCTAAATCAAGTCTATTACTTGTAGATTATTATTAACGGGGATTATAATCCCATATGATGAGACAGGAGGTGATAAAGCAACCAATACATGTACCTAGATATACTGTATAAGTGGAAGTTAATCCGAGTGGTTCATTTGCCAAATGATCAAATTTTATCATTTTCCTAATTTTAATTTTTCTAATGACGAGAAACTTCCCATTGGATAACAGTATGAAGATAATATTTCCTACATCTAATTTTTCGAACCTGGCAAAAATTAGGCAACTAGGCAAATTAAATGATTAGGCAAAATAACCACTTATACAGTACTTCGAGCTTGGATCTTCTTCCAATATCACCCAGGTGGGCAGGCCCGTAGTCTGGTCAAGAATTCTTTCATAATCATCCAGTTTTCACCATTCTGAGCACTTTTTAAGTGATTTTGGCCATTTTTGAGCCAAATATGTCAAAAGTGAACCCCCCTGGATTTTAAAAACCCTCCATCTTTGTCCAAAGCTGGCTACAAGCCTGGTGAATAATATTGACCACCTTAGTTTTCTTAGTGAGATCCATGTTTGTTCAAGGTTGATATACAAAAGCCAGACTGGCAGGCCTGATAGCGGCCACAGGGAGTGAATTCATGTAACAGACAAAGGAAACTGAAGGGGTGGTCGATATCACCCGCTTTGATGATATTTGATAGAATGCCCTTTGTGAGAATACTGGGATATGATAAATAGGACATGATGTACTACTACTCACAGTATAAATCAGAAAGATGTCCATTTTGAAGCAAACACATCTTTCTTAACTTATTTATTTAAATATGATACAGGTATATTTTACAAAACAGTTCAGCTATTATTCACACCACCTCCATTCATTCAGCCATTTGTGACAGTAACACTAATAAGCTTGGATATATGTAGAAACATTGGCTATCAGGTTCTAAGATACAGAATTCCACAGAAAGATTATTCATGGATTTCATTTGTGCTATGTCACCCTTTGTGCTTCACCATGGGATTATTGCAAGGATCCTCAGATACATGGGCTTTGACGATATATAATTATTTATAACTTAGCTAAAGACTCTTTATACTTACTCGTGTATTAAATGGTTATTTTCTCCATATTTTTTCTTAGATTACACCAATAAGCTAATTTAGTATATCTATTAAGCTTATTTGGCACATATATACAGGGTGTCCCGAAAGTATGGGGCCCCCCCTAGGCAGACATATACCAGTGTTGTCATAGTATGTGTCATATATCATTTTAAAGCTTATCCAAAGTTACATTGATTCGCCAAGTATCATGGTTCAACGCTCAAATGTTAAAAAATTACAGGCATTTCAAAATTTAGTGTTTGGTCAAAATTAAGTTCAATTTTACACCAAATCACTAGTTGATGTGTCCTCCCAGGCCATCTTAACAGCAGCAATTCTTTTCAGGTCAGATGGATATTGAGTTGGAAAAAGAGAATGGTGAGGGTTGAAACTCTAAGGAAACTCTTCTAAAGTGCCTTAACAGGTTTTAAGAGGGTTATGAAATTCCACATCCCTTTTTGAAGGGCTTTTAAGGTCATATTTGAAAATAATTGCTGCTGTTAACATAGCCAAGGGGGGTCTCATACACTAGTAGTGTGGTGTAAAATTGAACTTTATTTTGACAAAACACTAACTTTTAAAATGACTGTAACTTTTTCCCATTTGGGAGTTAAACCATAGTACTTGGCAAATTAATGTAACTTTGGATAATCTTTAAAATGATATATGATACATACTATGAGGACACTGGAATATGTCTGCCTAGGGGGCCCCCATACTTTCGGGACACCCTGTACATATATAAAACACATGTAAATAACTGTATAGTGACCCATGTGTCGGAGAGACTGACATATATAAGAGTCAATAAAAGAATTTATATATATATTCTAACGTCGAATATTAACCTTTGTGCTTTATCATGAGACTTACGTACATGTCGTATGACAGTTAACTAACCCAGGGGATAATCTTTACCGGATGACATTTTTCTTATAAATTGTATTATCTCCATGTTCTATACCAATGCCCAAACTATTTATTATTCCACTGAGACTGAGATGAGGGCTTCAGCTAATAATACGTCAATCATTATAGCGAACAATGTAATTATTTCCAAATTTCCGTCAAAATAATGGTTTAGCATGTGTAAAGGATTTTTAAGACTTTTTTTAAGGCAAAATCCATTCATCTTGTTGCTTAATTGCACTGTAAAGTACATTCTTTTTAGTTGTATTACATGAACTCATTCCCCAGGTGGTTCTGCAACATGCTGACCATGTACTCAACGGGGCCAGATGTTGAAATCCAGGGATGAAGTGCAGACCCTTTTCAAAAACATTAGGGTCATATATTTGAAATTAGAAGCCAGAAATTGAAGAAGAGCACTTAAGACTCATTGCCAATGGCAAACACTTTTTTATTTATTTTAGTATTTTCAATGAACTTGAGAAATCTGGTTTACTTGTTGGGTAATAGGCTGTAGACTGCATTGCACATCCTTGCAGTCTGGTATTGAACTTTATGGTAATTGAAGTGGAACCTAAGGCCTTGTTTGAATTTTTAATTTCCATTTGTCAAACGGAAAGTCCCATTCAATTTAGGCCTAATCCCCTTGTGAATTAAGCAAGGCCTACTTCTAAGATTGACGCCAATGGCTTTGATGCCAAGTGAATCATAAACTATATTGGGTTCGTAATGACATTGCATGGAGAATGTCGCTTCACTAGTCTTACGATTCTAACCACTTCTAACAGTTGTGACATTTTAATAATGACTTCTTTGATCTGGATCACAGGGATAGGTCAATCAATGCTTCTGGCATTTAAATCAATCTAGCATACTTTAATACTCTCTGTCAATTTACACTTGCATTTATATGGCCCTGAGACAAGTTGGAGCAGTTAATGAGTACATATTTGTAGGAGCGGGTATCTATAGTAATTAGATCTTGTTTTTCTTAGTAAAGCATTAAAAAATAGCAAAATTAGAAAAGCTACCAATCATACAAAGAACTCTTGGAGTCTGATCACCATGTTGAGAAAAAACTCTTGGGAACCACTAATTACTTTTAGACTTCTTAAATTATTAAAAAATTGATATGTTAAAATAAAATTGGTTAAAATCATAATGCAGCATGTATGACTGACTGATAGATTTACTATATCCATATATTATAGTGGAAATCTGATTCATCAAATCCCGGCTTTTATAGTCAGCTAGTAAAAAGTTGAATAAACAATCTATGGCAGATGTTAAATGTTATTTCATACATCAACACCTTCAAACTTGTACTTTGCTTTGGATGTGTTGATCTTGACCTTGATCAATCAACACCTTTGAAGAAAGTTGGAGAAGAATATTTATTCTGTTTTCAAGACAGCAAATTGTCATGTTTATGCATTTCCACTTTGTATTTGAATAAACATAATTGTCTAGAGGTTGGCCAATTAAATAAAATACATCTTTATGGAAAGTAACTTGCTATTTTTTCTTTCAAATTAACAAAGGTACCATGCAATAACCACATAATGATTGATATATTTTGGTAATTTTAAGACACTGAAAGGTTGAAGTTAACATAACAAACATATTTCAACCACCTTGTATGACTTCAGGCATCAATCACCTTTCATAGACCGGGTGCTTTTCTGCAAAATGTCTCTCTGTAAAATGTGGTAGGCGTTTAGTGTTAAAAGTGTTCTGACAAGTGTTTCTTATGTAACTTTTTATGCTGAATCCAAAAAACCATGTTGGCAAGCTGAAATATGATTATTTAACCCTTAAAATACCATGTTAGTCCCCCTACCCCCAAAATTCACCCCTATCAGGGGGAAAAAATTCTTCAACCTAAAATTACTTTGATTTTATGGTTTTTGTAAGTGAAATACATGGACATTGTATAAAATAAACATTTGAAGTATGAATGATACGGATTACCCTTAAGAAATTTGAATCAAAGCAAAAAGTATGTACCCCAGGGGGCAAATTTATGACCCATTTTTTACTTTTCGTGTCATAACTTTTTTATTAGACAATGATGGATGCTAAAAAAATCCATGTAAAAGGCATAATACCTGGTCTACTAATCCTGCAAGAATCAAACTAATTCCTTTGATAATTGTCTTGAAAAAAATTAGTGAATTTAAGAAAAAATGACATTTTAGCTGGGACTGATTTTATGTGTGACTATAACTGACCCCTATTGCTTTAACATTTATCCCTCTGTGTTCATATATTTAGCATTTTAGAATAAATCTAAAATATAAAACTTATTTTAGCAAAATTTTAGGAAGATTTAAGCTTTTTATCATGTTCAACTATTAAAAATTCATGAAATATGATGTCTAAAATTGATAAGTTATACGTATACCCTTGGAAGACCCTTTTAATTTCTTATTTATGAACATATTTGTACCAATATTAGTTTCTACCTTAGAGAATATAATATGTACCTATTATGGTGCATTTTTGTTTTGAGGAGAACAAATCAAATTAATTCAGTTCATTCATTTAGCATCTATTATCATTTTGGTTATGTCTAGAAATATAGAGGTTATGAAATGGCAGATGTTTCCATTTTATGAGGCAACACCAATTGAATTTCTTGACTTAGCACCTTCTTCAATTCCAACTAATGATTATGAAAGTCTTATTTTTAATCCACTGACTTTAGAAAATAGACAGAAGGATGAACCTCTCACTGCACATGATTTTGAAATAAATCAATCAGTAAATCAGTGCAACTACAATAATATAGATCAATTTAACTATCACTTACAAAAATCAAATGATCTTAGTATGTTACACATCAACATGAGGAGTGTATCTAAAAATCAATGGAAATTCCATAATATGTTGCAATTGTTAAAAAACAATCTTTCAATTATTGGTATGACTGAAACATGGCTTACATCAAACTTAGAGCCTATTTATGAGGAAAATGATTCTAATTATAATAGTATTTTTAACTCTAGGAAAGATAGACCAGGGGGTGGTGTTGCACTTCATATTTTAAAAGGCATTGACTTTAAACATAGGGATGACCTCAAATTAGATTATAAAGCATGTGAATCACTATCTATTGAAATTCCTAGGAAAAATGAAAAAAATATGGTTATTACTATAATATATAGACCACCAAATACAGACATGGCATCTTTTCTTGAAAGTTTTGAGAGCCTACTTTCTAAAATTGATAGGGAACATAAATTTTCTTTTATAATGGGTGATTTCAACATTGATTTACTTAAAACTGAAAGTGATGCACAAACGTTGAATTTTCTAAATCTATTATACTCCCAATCTTATAACCCATTGATTTTTAAACCTACTAGAATAACAGAAAAAAGTGCTACGCTTATTGATAATATCTTTTCTAATTCAAATAATGTAATCAAAAGTGGTCTTCTTTCATTTCCCATTTCTGACCACCATCCTATCTTTGCCCTTACATCACACTATCAAAATGTTTGTGAAAACAAACAAATCACTTTTAGGAAATATTCATTGAGTGCAATTAATAATTTTAGTGATTCACTGAAAGATATAGATTGGACAGGTATAATTAATGAAAAGGTTGATGTAAATGTGGCTTATAATTTGTTCGCAGACAAAATTAGTAGAAAATATGATGAATATTTCCCTGTAAAAGTCAAAAATACAAAAATTCACAAGAACTCAATTAAGCCTTGGCTCTCACATGGTATACTAACATCTGTGAAACAGAAAAATAAACTTTATCGAAATACTTTGAAACACCCAACGAAACAGAATCTAGCTGAATACAAAACTTTTCGAAACAAACTCCATAAATTAATCCGCAAAGCAGAAAGGAAATATTTTTGTGATAGATTTACTGAAACAAGCAATAATATCAAGAATACTTGGTCAGTTATAAATGACTTACTTCACCGCAAAAAATGTGATTCAGTTTTTCCAGATAAATTTTATGATGGAGATGATACTTTGACTGATAGAAAAGATATTGCTAATCATTTTAACAGATTTTTTTCTAATGTTGGACCTAAATTAGCATCAAAGATAAGTTCAAAAACGTCCCCTTTTACATTTATGGAAATCAATGAATCTTCTTTAGAACTTACTCCTGTGAGTAAGGATGAAATCGAAAATTTAATGTCAGTTTTGAAAGATTGCTCACCAGGCCTAGATGAATTCAAACCAATAGTAGTTAAACATGCAAGAAATAATTTACTTTTACCATTTGTTCATATAGCAAACTTGTCTATCCATACAGGGGTTTTTCCCACTAAGTTGAAAACAGCCAAAGTTATCCCACTTTTTAAAAAAGGAAATACTTCAAAATTTTCAAACTATAGACCCATATCTCTACTAAGTGTCTTTTCTAAACTCTTAGAACAGATCATGAAAAATAGATTAATAACATTTATTGAAACATACAAACTTTTATTCAAAAATCAGTTTGGTTTTAGAAAACATTATTCAACTTATATGGCAATCCTCTCCTTCTTGGAAGAAGTGAGGATATCTCTAGATAAAAGCTCAACTCATGCTATTGGAATATTTTTAGATTTATCGAAAGCCTTCGATACAGTAAATCATGAAATTCTTCTAAAAAAACTTGAAAATTTTGGAATTCGCAATGTCGCAAAAAATTGGTTTGAAAGCTATTTATCTGATAGGAAAATCATTACTTCTTTTAACAACACTCTATCTGAAGAAAATATTATCACTTGTGGTGTACCTCAAGGGTCTGTTTTAGGCCCCATCTTATTCATTCTCTATATTAATGATTTACATAAGGTTTCAAATATTCTTAAATTTACTATTTTCGCAGATGATACAAATATCTTATGTTCAAACAAAGACCTTCATGATCTATATAGAAATGTAAATCTAGAAATGGAAAAGACATTAGAATGGTTCAAATCAAATAAACTTTCTTTGAATATAGACAAGACAAATTATATGCTATTTACAAGATCAAAGTTAAATATTGATGAAAATCAAGATTTTAATATAAAAATAGGGGGTAATATTCTTGAAAGAGTAATGCATACAAATTTTCTGGGAGTAACAATTGATTGTAAATTAAAATCGAATGAGCACATAAATAAGGTTATACATAAAATATCTAAAATTATTGGTATTCTGGGAAAGATTAAATATAAATTGAATACAAAAACCATGATTACCATTTATAATTCACTTATATTATCACAATTGAACTATTGCAACATCATATGGGGTAATGCATGTAAAACCTTTTTGAATAAATTGCTTTTGTTACAAAAACGTGCAGTGAGAATAATCACAAATTCTGACTTTTTAGCACATAGCCCACCTCTTTTTAAACAACTCAATTTTCTAGATATTTTTGACATACATAAGCTTGAAGTTGCAAAATTTCTTTATCAATACACAACAAAACCCGATGGCTTTCCTTTTGACATATTTGAAAATTATTTTACTCCAAATTTGATATTTCATGAACATGAGACAAGATTCCAAAATTGCCTTCACATGAAAAAATTTAGAACAATTATAGGTCAAAACTCAATAAAATATTCAGGTGCTCAGCTTTGGAATAATCTGCCAACTTCTTTGAAAACATTACCTTCCATTAACTGTTTTAAAAAGAATTTTAAAATTCATATGACATCAACCTATTCTGAACTGAATTACTGACAAACATATATGTAGATTTTATATATTGTAATCAATTTTATTCTCATTTAACTGAGTAAATATTTTTAAATTGTTCTTTTTTCTCATTTCCATTTGACTCAGGTTAATATTTAAATGTTATCACGCTGATACACTTATTAAAAGTGTCTAGTGTTATTATGTATTTGATTTTAATTTTAGAGAATAAATATTTTTAATAAAAAAAAAAAAAAAAAAAAAAAAATGATGTATGATATATCCTGGCTTGGCTTTCTGGTGGTTTGAACAATCTTTTAAGTGTTATCATTGAAAATTCATTCTTAAATCATAGGTCTGCAATCGATTAAATTCATGTTTACCATTAGTATCATTCTACTGGTATGAGCATAATTGAACTAGCTATGATTTCATAGATTAGTTGTTTGATGCATGCGAATTCCAAGCTGACTTTCTGGTGATTTTAACCATCTAAGAGGCTTAATCATTGAAAACCATTACAAATAAAGGCCTAAAAGACAGTATTAAGGTAGACTATTAGAACACCCTTATTTATTCCAGGCTTAGAGTATATCGGTACCTACTACTGTCTCATAGCTCGGAGGTTTGATATATGACATATTCTGACTAGTTTTTCTGCAGATTTGAACCACCTAACAGGTCTAATCATTGAATAAACTTAATATACTAGGTCTAAAATTGAAGTATTCAATAGAACCCTCTATGATAAATTCAAAAAAGATTCAGAATGACATTAACCTCAATTCTTCATAGAGCTGAACTAGGAAGACAAGGCTAATTTCATTCTAAGCAGCCTGACAATTGCATGACGTGAGAGCAAAAGTACCAATGATTCATACAAATCTTCATTTTATGGAGTTTTCTTCCCTGAACAATGTTAAGTCATATTAAAAAATCCCCCCCCCCCCACTGTCCCCATTAACCTATCTGTGTTACTCTTGGCAAATTCTTGACAAATGGCGTATACTCACTTTGACAACATTTTGAATTAGTGGGATGTTTCAGTTAATGAGAGTTTTTGCAGAGTAGCAATTTTTGAAATTTAAATCCAATAGGACCATATATGGGAAATTCAAAAAAGATTCAGAATGACATTAACCATAACATTGGATCTGGAAATCAAATAAAGCAACTGATTGATGTGATCTCTGATGACTTTTGTAAATCAGAATTACAATCCTTCATAGAGCTGAACAAGGAAGACAAGGATTACTTTTCATTCTGGTAGTAATACATGGACATGGTCCAAATCTTGATACGCTTCACCATAGCCCAAAGAAAGGGAAATTGGGAGCTTCATCTCAATGTATTTCAATGCATGATCCCCTTTTTCATGAGATATGACCACCAAAAGTATGCAAGATGGGACACAGTACACTTCACTGCTGAAGTTTTGCTTCCTTGAAGACTGTAGCCAAATCCTCAGATGTAGATGCAATTGATGCTAATTTGTAAGAAGGATCATATATTGGAAATATTACGGTTGGCATTTAAATACCATTTGTTAAACAGTTAAGGAGTAGAGTACATTTGAGTTGGCTTGAATGTTTCATTCGTCAATGAGAGGGCTATTGGAAAAGACATCAGCTCATGTTTCATGATTTCATTGATGCCCACAGGTCTGTGGTTAGCTTCATATGCAGTGATACGATTCTGCAAAACATTCCTGTCTGCCTTAACAACTTTCTGCTCGTTTATATTGGGATTAGGCATATAGTTTAAAAAATGTTGGTGCTTGCTCAGTAGATCAAGAAATGTCTTTCATTTGACCCTGTTGGTATCAACCTCTAAGACACAAAGGCATCCAGTTGTTGTTGGCCAAACTGTCGAGACTGTTGATTGTTTCTGTGAGTACATCTTTTGTACATATACTTTGGAGATTAAGTAATGGATCTTCTGAAAACATGCCAAACTTCAGCAGCATGTCACATATTTTATCTTCTTCCAGAGACTGAATACTCTATCTTTTATGAGTACTAGTATCTACAACTATTTTTGATGTTATGAGTATTGGCTATCAATTTTTTCAATTTTTCTTCAACATGTATTGTAATGACTTCGGTATGAATGAAATGTCCCTTGGTGTTTTGGTCCTGGATTGTGATATTGGTTCTCGATTGGAGGGGGGAGGGGGATGTTAGACATTGTTTCTTTTCACGTTAGATTATGGTTTTGGGATATATAGGGTCTACTTTTCTTATGACAGATTTGCACTTGCGGTTTGCTTTTCTTGTTGGGTTTCTTTAATGTTTTTAGTCACCCTCCCCTTTGGCATTTGTGCTTATATATCCATAGATTCTTGTTTTGATTTGCAAATTACCACCCCCCCCTCTATGGAATCTCAAAACGCAAGTCCAAACATCAGTCTTGTTTGGACTCCCCATGTGTGACTTAAGATTATACCCCGGTGCCCATCTGTTCAATGCAGATATTGTCTTTGTGTTATGCCTACAATTCTGCCACCCTTCTAACCAATAGCATACTGGCATAGGGGTCAATCAACTTGGTTGATTGAATTTGTAGAGCCTTTTACCACATAGTTCAATGCAAGAATTCTCGCTCAACTGCAGCAGGTACTATATTCTAATAGTTAGTGCATTTCCTCTAAGTTTACTGTGCCACACCTTCCATAATTTTGGTGGTCATGAAATAAGGGATCATGCATTGAAATGCATTGAGATGAAGCTCCTAATTTCCCTTTCTTTGGGCTTGGATGAAGTATAGCAAGATTTGGACCAGGTCCATGTATCAACACCAGAATGAAGTTAGCCTTGTCTTCCCTGTTCAGCTATATGAAGGATTTTAATCCTTATTCAGATCTAATGTTGAGGTTAATGTCATTTTGAATCTTTTTTTGAATTTTCATAGAGTGTTCTATTGAATACTTCAATTTTAGACCTAGTATATGAAGTATAATCAATGATTAGACCTGTCATTGGTTCAAATCTGCAGAAAAACTAGTCAGGATATATCATATATTAAACCTTCGAGCTATGAAACAGTAGAAGGTACCAATAAACTCTAAGCCTGGAAATAATTAGGGTATTCTAATAGTGTACCTTAATACTGTCTGTTTAGACCTTTATTTGTAATGATTTTCAATGATTAAGCCTCTTAGATGGTTTAAATAAACAGAGAGTCGGCTCGGAATATGTCATACATCAAACTAATCTATGAAATCATAGCTTGTTCATGTTGATTATTTTGGGCAATCTTGCATATTTTGCTTTAATATTTCAGAATTATTTACTTCATTTAATGTGGATTTTGTTGTGAACATTTAATGATGACGCCACCACTCCAGCCAACGAAGCTGTTGATGACTCTCCTACACATACCAACATGGATTGCAAAGCTTCTGATGAAGCTATCCACTTAAAATTGAAGAACATCTGAGAATTTGTCTGACACTAGTTTTACTTCTCTAGATAGATTTTAGTCACGCCATGGACAATTGAACAACTTCCTTCGCCAGATTTGATTGTGCATGTAGAGGAGAAGTGGCCACATTGGACATATGTTGTAAAGTGCTGTAGTTTTTGACTCCACAGGCAGATTATCATGAAACTTTCACAACAAAATTCATATTGAATGAACTGAATAATTCTGAAGTTTTGAGGCAGAATATGCAGGATTGACAAAGTTAACTAACTTTTCTTCGGTCCTGTTTTTTGGACACCCTGTACCAGTAGAATGATACTAGGCTAATGGTATACTTGAATTTAATCGATTGCAGACCTATGATTTAAGAATGAATTTTCAATGATAACACCTAAGATTGTTCAAACCACCAGAAAGCCAAGCCAGGATATATCATACATTATTTGTTTAAGCTAGAAAACTAATATTGGTACAAATATGTTCATAAATAAGAAATTATAGGGGTCTTCCAAGGGTATACCTATAACTTTTTTTTTAACAATTTTAGACATCATATTTCATGAATTTTTAATATTTGAACATGCTTGAAAGCTTAAATCTTCCTAAAACTTAGCTAAAATAAGTTTTATACTTTAGATTTATTCTAAAATGCCAAATATATGAACACAGAGGGATAAATGTTAAAGCAATAGGGGTCAGTTATAGTCACACATAAAATCAGTCCAAGCTAAAATGTCATTTTTTCTTAAATTCACTAATTTTTTTCAAGGCAATTATCAGAAGGAATTACTTTGATTCTTGCAGGATTAGTAGACCAGGTATTAAGCCTTTTACATGGATTTTTTTAGCATCCATCATTGTCTAATAAAAAAGTAATGACACGAAAAGTAAAAAATGGGTCATAAATTTGCCCCCTGGGGTACATACTTTTTGCTTTTATTCAAATTTCTTAAGTGTTATCCGTATCATTCATACTTTAAATGTTTATTTTATACAATGTCCATGTATTTCACTTACAAAAACCATAAAATCAAAGTTATTTTAGGTTGACGAATTTTTTCCCCCTGATAGGGGTGAATTTTGGGGGTAGGGGGACTAACATGGTATTTTAAGGGTTAAATAATCATATTTCAGCTTGCCAACATGGTTTTTTGGATTCAGCATAAAAAGTTACATAAGAAACACTTGTCAGAACACTTTTAACACTAAACGCCTACCACATTTCCTCTAGATGAAAATGCACCTTGTCTATCATTCAAACAACCAATCAACCATGCAACTGCAGATTGTTATGAAACTTGTAAAGAACCAGCAGTTGGGAACATTCGACTGTTTAAAACAACGCCTATTTTTACATTACTCTAAAATAACAATCCTTACAGCAATGTAGTATATCTTCTGCTTTATGTTACCTCATATATTTATTTTTCTCTAATTACTCAATTAAATGTGTGTTCCACATCTGTTTTCTATCACCAACAATTCCCTTTTTCCAAAACCTGCAAATGGGCAGATTAAAAAGAGAGGTTCTTGATTGATCCCATAATGCACCAGTTTGTAAAGGCAGGTGTAAGTGATAAGGTAAACTTGTTGCTGTGTTTGAAACTCAGGAAATTACATGTTTTCTTTCTTGTAACAGAGGATGTACTAAGATTAGATTGATTCCAAGGTCATTCATCTTTGACTAAAGTTACTAACGCATTTAGTATACAAGAGCCAGTTCAGAAGATTTATTTCGAAATGATAACTTGAGATTTCACCCAATCTAGATAAATCCCAGAGACCAGATATTGAATCCTGCATGGCCCAGAAATATCCCATTGCTTTTCATGTAGTGAATTTAAGAGCCCAAGAATTGAATTCCAAGCCTTAGACATTGGAAGTGAGGGCTCAGAAATTGAATCCAAGGTTGTAGAAATGTATTGTACAACAGTTTCTATTGTAGGATTCAAAGAGTTTATTCTCTCTTGAAGAAAGGGAGAAGTCTCGCAGTCCCAGACCTTTGATAAAGAGGGATTCTGTCATTCTGATAAATCTACATGATTATGAATGAAGAAGTACCATAGGTAGCATGAAAAAACACAAATTAAATCAGAACTCAATTCAAAACAAAAAATACTATACAAACAAAAATTTTAACAAGCAATTACAAAATGCGTCTGACCACAGGTTCATATCCCTGTCTATTTCTCAGGGTTGAATTTGTTATCTAAACCATGGAATTATGTATGGGAGTCTCATTCAGGATTTCATCTTTATGGGACATCTTAGTCAAAATATACGCCTTGTAGCATATAAAAGATCCTGATGGTATGTCCTTGTAAACAGTCAGCTTCATATTAAAACCGGTCTATGAAAACCATCTAAAATGAAGATAGACTATATATAAAGAAGGATTAATGCCTTCTTCTAATAGGATTGTCAGTCAGTCATGCGTCAAGGGATCTGATGACCACTCTACTTAGTGAATCTCATCTGACTTAAATATCAAGGTTCAAGACTGCAGAATCACCCTATGCAGACAGAGCCTGTGGGAAATATTGGGTGCGGCGCAAATGAGCGGAGGGTGCGGAGCTAACGGTCATTTTTGAATTTAAAATTGGGGTATTTCTGAAACTAAGCCGTTTTGGGACTTCAAATATACCAAGATATGTGAATTTGACACCAAATATCAATAAAATTGTGAAAATAGTAGCGCAATTCATTCTATAGCGACGCAGTGTGCCTTAAACCTTTCCCAGACCTATATATTTTGAGACTATCCTTTTAATACTGCGTCCCCAGCATTCATAAAAAATGGTGTTCAAGATACACTACCCATGCAAATTATTTTTGCATCTTGGAAGCCAGGCAGTATCTGTGTGATTTTATAAAAATTCGGAAATGTTCTTCAGATATGAGCCCCCTCTAAATATTGGGTGCGGAGCTACGTTTATGGAGCTGCTCCGCACCCAATATTTAGAGGGGGCTCATATCTGAAAAACATTTCCGAATTTTTATAAAATCACACTGATACTGCCTGGCTTCCAAGATGCAATAATAATTTGTATAGATAGTGTACCTTGAACACCATTTTTTATGAATGCTGGGGACTCAGTATTAAAAGGATAATTTCAAAATATATAGGTCTGGGAAAGGTTTAAGGCACACTGCGTCGCTATAGAATGAATTGCGCTACTATTTTCACAATTTTATTGATATTTGGTGTCAAATTCACATATCTTGGTATATTTGAAGTCCCAAAACGGCTTAGTTTCAGAAATACCCCAATTTTAAATTCAAAAATGACCGTTAGCTCCGCACCCTCCGCTCATTTGCTCCCCACCCAATATTTCCCAGAGGCTCTGTCTGCATAGGGTGAGAATGCTGAGACTGGATATAGGTTTGGTTCAAACAGAGTAAAGTTCCATAATTCTGATCTTGAATCACCCAAAATTGTTTTTCATTCAGTAAACAAAGCTTGAACAAATTACCCAATTAGAGCAATATTTTCGAGTAATGTTTACAATAAAAAAAGTTTACTAATGTCAGAGACATATAATTATAAAAGAATGTGTATTTAGAAAAGGGAAAAAGAATGGGTGCACATCAGACTTTTGATAGGTGGTCATAGAGCCTGATATATTTGCTCTCTCCAAAAGAATAATAACAGCCATCACCTAAAAGACATTAAATACCACATTAATCCATATTATTTCAGGTTCACTTGATGTACTAGTATATACCATATTCTCTGTAATTAGTGCCTGTCCCTTCAGACCATACTAATGAGCTCCCATATGAAAGAAATCAAAAATATTTGGGAACATGTATGGTAATTTTCGCCAAGAATGGCACCGGCCATCCTGAGAACAGAGTAACAGCATATTTAAAGAAGCGGGGTAGGTGCTCATTAGGAGGTGGGCCCTTATTAAAGAGAATAAGGTATGCAATATGTCTATTTAAAACTTCTGCCTTCCTCCACCATCTCTTCCATGAAGGATTGAGCAGCAGGCAAAGAAGCCATTGGAGAATACAAGCTAGGATATCAAGCTCTAAAAAAGCAACTTAACTGATTACATAATTAAACATCCAAGGCAGTTTTCCAATAGAATATAATACCTTAAAGGTTACTCTGATCATCCTGATTCTGTATTATTTATGTCTCAAAATAAAATGAACTAATAGAATTTTAGGTATTGCTAAGTTGTAACAATAGGCAGTGTTACTGTACTTCTACTTTATTTGGCGGTTGTTTTAATTTGGCGGATCTGCCAAATTGTTAAAGTCTACCAAATTAAGTAGCCACCAAACTCAATATTTCATAAATTCAATCGTAAATATATAAAGTATATACATTTCAATATTGCAAGTCCGCCAATTTAAGTAGCCACCAAATGTTCAAAACAGTAAATTCACCAAAATAAGTAGCGCCAAATTAAGAAGAAGTACAGTAACTTCATACCTTGCCCCTTTATTCTTGGCTTAATTCATTCTTTTCTTTGTATTTTGCATAAAGAATATGATCATGCACAATCATGTTATTTATAAGAGGGAGTCTTATTATCTCCAAACCATGATGATACAGTGTTTGTACTAAGTGTTTTATATATTCCATGTGTCTTACTATCTACGACAGTGAATCAATCACCAGGCAATCAATACCAAACGTCCCTGAGGACATGAGCCCCCATTTGTATTGATCTATCATTTGGACTTATAATACTGAGTGGAATGCAGGCATAAAATTACCAAAGAAACATTGTTGTTATCGCACTTGCTATATTGTAGTCTTTGCTGGTGGGCAATGTGGCTGTATTGATATGTCGGAAGGAAGCACAAGAAAACTGTTCATTTGTTATAACCTGAAATTTTTACAGACAGACAGATGGAAGAGGTTTTGGACATGCTGGGTGGGCATGTGTATGAAGATCTTCAGGTCTAAATTATAATTCTATGGCCTTATTATGTCACCACCAAAAGTGGTGACATATTGTTATAGTTCTTTATGGATGGTGTTCGGCGGTTGGTGTTAGCAGCCGGAATTCATTAGTAGGCATCTGTAACAAATAGCAGGTGGTGGCATTTTACATTTTGTCTTATATACAAAGTACTTAATTCTCTACAAAGTACATCATGAAATTTAATAAGCTTCTTGGTAAATGGAAATCCTCATTCAATTGGCACAATTCTTTAACCCTGTTCTCTGAGGGTACAAACTCATTACGTACAATGCATACTTGCAAATATAAGTTAGCTTTATTTCACACTCAATTATGCTCAGTTTCTTACAAATCAGAGAAGTGATTTTTCATTTTTATCAGAAAACAATTCAATTAATTCATGATATATGTCACAGTAGTGATGAATTGGGCTCCTGTAGAATGATACTTCTTTCTTACTGATGATATAACCCCTTCCTTAAAAATATCACTATATTTGCATTTATTCAGTTGATAACTTTTTACAGATTGGACTTCTTGATTTTATAGCATTTCTCTTCATAGTTTAGAGCTTTTTCTTAATGGTCATTTTATATCTTGCCTATTCCAATCTTTTCACATTATTTGGCATTATATAACATTGTCATTCTAGTGTTTTAGTAAAAGGGTAACTCTATTTCTGTCATTGCCTGATAAATCGTTACAGTAGTTGCATACCGGGACATTTGCATTCAACAATAGTCTATGGTTTCTATCATTACAGATTACTAATCCAATCTAAGAAAGTACATTTATTATTGTATATATAGACCAGTGTTCTTCCAGGAATTTTAGAACTGTTAACAAAATTTGTGACTTCATTATTCTGACAAATATATTTTACAAATTCTTTATAATAGGTGTAAATAGATTTTCAACTGGGTGTAAGATAATTTTTAAATCCTCAACTGAATGCGCAGCCATGTTGCAGATCATAGAAAACACAAAAGGCAGCATTTTGATAGAAACTTCAGGCAAGGGGGGGGGGGGTCAGGTAATTCCCCCCAAATCATATAGTTTTTTCACCATTCTGAGCACTTTTTAAGTAATTTTGGGCCAAGTTGTCAGATGTGAACCTCCCTCCTTCAATTTTTTGAAAAGTGAACCCCCTCCCCTCTTGGCCAAAGCAAGCTGGCTACAGGCCTGGACCTAGGGTGTTTTCGTATCTCATGATTTGCAACTCTTAACTTCATTGTGTACATGTTAGGAGTCGATTTAAGGTATGACAGAGAAGAATGAGTAATATGGCCTTTATATACCCCTGTACTTACATACTGATGTTGGGCTCATGGAGGTTCAAATCACCTCACTCCGTCTACCTTAAATCTTACAAACAGCATTCCATTAACTATTCTAGTATTTTCGTATTATTGAAGCACAAATCTTTAAACTTGTAACAAATGATAATACATCCCTCAGAAAGACCATTTCCCTCAAAGTATCCCATAAACTTTTGTAATTGAAGTCTAATTGATGCTTTTAGAGTTCCGATGACACAAAGTAGCTCATCTATTTTCTGAATCTATTTTGAAGATTAGCTTGGAGGAAATGTAGAATGTCACTCAACTTTTTTGGTGATTTTGAAGTCATGTCTGCACTTTATGGTCAATAAACTTCTGTTGTAATTTGACACCACACTCTAATTTTCCTCACTGACCTTTTATTGTTTTTCGAAACATATTCTCTCAAAGTCAGGAAATTAGGATGATTTTGTAGGGAATTTCAATCACAAAAAATAATGAGTGACAACTTACATTTCCTCCGAGAGTATGTGACGTCAAAGAAGTCAAATGTCATCCATCTAAGAAGCTAGGGTTTAATACTGATATTGATGACAAACTGCTCACTGTACATCAATCCACACTCTAAAATCATGATACTGTATGGTACATTAAGAGTATGGTACCATCTGGCACCGTTTGAGTATAGTGCCGTACAGTGTTCACAGTACTGTATGGTACCATTTTAGCCTACGGTACTGTACGGTTCCATATTTTATGGTACCGTACGGTACCATACAGTACCATTTCCAAAACAGTACCATACAGTACTGTTGCAGATTGGCTGTGTTCCTACCCATGATTTGACACTTATTTGCATTTACTAACGAATGTATTTTATCAACAATACAAAAAATATTTTAATGAGATTTAATGTTACCTCTAATATACCAGTTATTGTATCGCATGTCATATACTATTGTATCGCATGCATTGTCAATGTTGTACAATTATAGTTAATGTTCAATTCTTTCAGCATCAGTGACTAGATCTTCACATTTCTGCCCAACCTGAACACCATTATGAATATGGACATGCAGAATATGATAATATATCAAATATCGTTTATGTAACATTATTAAATAACCACATGAATTATAACACATTGTTTATGTATCTTCAGAGAAAGTCCCTTCAGTTGCTACATTCTATGGGGCACACTACCTGAGCTATGACCTCTCTGACCGAGGGGACCCCATACTTAGCAGTAATGACAGACTCAGCCTCTTCTTCAAGACACGGCAGTCCAATGGTTTATTATTTTATACAGGTAAGTAACTAGGAACAGTTTTAACGTCAAAAAGTGAAATGAGCAATGGAAGAAAACAATAAATACAACAAAACAATTGATATCTCCATAGCAACTGTATGATTCTTGATCAACAAACTACAAGACATTAACATGCAAAATGTCACCACCTGCCATTTGTTATATACACTGTTCACAAAATGCCACCAAAAGAAATCATTAGAACCATTGCCACATTTAATGAACAAAAACATAAACACAGTACTTTATCATACTGTTTCTTAGCTTAGTAGTCAAGCAAAAAATCTCTGGACTTACCCCCGTATCAAATTTGTCTGCTGGGGTGGGGGTATGAGCGGGAATAAGTTCTTAAGATTCTCAGAGGGTTGCTTTTATTTGGTGTTTCGTAAATGTATGGATCTTGAAAGGGAGGGCATATATGATGTTGATGTAATCAGCTCTAAGACAGATGCATGCTCTGGTTATTGTCCCAGTAGCACTATTAACACTATTAACACCATGTTTTCGCCTCATTATGTGGTCTTCTATAAGGTACATGAGATGAGGAAAGGAAACATTAGAACCATGCATTGAGCCAACCAAGCAAATGTTTTAAAAATCTGATAATGAATTTTTCATGTAAAATGATTTAGTGAGAAAGAATTAGATGAATCTATCATTAAAGTTATCATTAAAATTATCATTAGTCTTATTACTTTTGAAACCTGCAGACAGCTCCACCATTTGTGAAGATTATATGATTCTCACATTTAAAAATTCATGAAAAGCACAAAAGTAGAGTCCTCTCGAATTGAATGTTTTTACATATTGCTTATCATAGAAATTAAAAATTAATGATATCAAGAGATTAACATATGTGTTTTATCATTCATATTTTTTCTAGTGATATAATATATTAATAGAGTTGTATACTTATATGTGCCTTATCATTCATATTTGTTCTAAATTCATAAATTATATATCATAAACAATTGACTGTTATATCTTTATCTGCTAGTAAAAACGATCAATCAATGAATAAAATACTCGCAAAGATGAAGGATTACCATTTCTCAAAGGACTGTTTCAACTGATTGGCTTCTCCTTAAAAAGAAATGGGGAGAGAACTTCATCCTTCAATACAAGACTTTTACTTTTTGAGTACATTTTAATGGCATTTTGACCCTTCTGATATTGTGAGTCAGTGATCTCCTGAGGATTTTTTCTCAGGTGGGTGCAAAATTCTCATTTTCACAATACAGACCAAATTATTTTTCATGATTTTTCTCATTTTCAAGGGGGTGCAAATTAATTTTCAGGTGGGTGCAAGCCTATTTTCAAAATCTCAGGTAGGTGCTGCGCCCACTTGCTTTAATGCTGGGGAGATCACTGTGACTAATACCTTGAGTCTTTCATCATGTTTTCATAAGGACAGCTCTCTAGAATAAGGCTCATGATTTCCCTCACTTCATAAAAGAATAAGGGCTGGTAGACCTCCCTCACTTTATATAAGGACTGGTAGACATACAAAAACAATTAATACAAAACAATAGAAAAACAAGGATTGTCTAAGGGCGCATATTTAAATACTGAGGCAGTTTTATTGTATAGATAACAAAGTTAGATCAAAACTTATATTCTAACCTTCGGGTATCTTGAGACCATAGTTGATGGCCTTTTTGCATAATTTTCTTCATGATAAGTTATCTCAGGAATATTTGCAATAATTCAGATGAACTGACATTTAATTTTTCTATTATAATTCACCCGTCAAGTTTTCCCAAATGGATGTTCTTCTCTGATTATGAATCTGCCTCTAGTCTGCTAGGACTATTATGTATGAAAATGAATAATAGGTTTCGGCCTTTATTTTTTGCATTTTGTGTTGAAAAATCTAAAAAAAATATCCCAGAAAATAAGATCAGGCAATTTTTAAGCAGATTAGGTTCAGGTCTAATTTTCGTAACAGCACTACTGGAATCATTCATATCACAGAAGTAGAATAATTTAATACCATTAGTGCAAAGTTTACTCCTGTTGTAATTGTCAGATAACCTAGTAGAGGAATTGGAACTTGGCAACAGATTGCATTAGCAAACTTACCAAGCTCTTTTATGCATGTTTAATCTGACAATTAGCACTGTGTTTTATGTGTAATATCCTATCTTTTATCTCTTTTATGATATGTTCCAAGGTTGCAAATTGAAACAAACAAGATTAGAAAGTCTTTTGTCGGTTTTGATACATATATTGAAGTGAGCATTTAGGAAATTGATTAATGTTGGCCCAGTATGACTACTTTAAGACTTAAATGCGCAAATGTCCAAGTTAATCATACAGACAATTCTTTCTACTGTGAAACTTTTATATTGATACATCTCTCTTATATGAAGACTCCTCAATGTGAACACTTTTTGGGCATAAATTTCCTATTGACTCACACATTAAGAAACCTTGAAATGTGAACACCTGCTGAACTGAACACTTTTGGCTGGTACCAGAGGCGTTCCAATTAGACAGGTTTTACTGTATTTGGCCTACCTAAATTATATGATAGGTTATTATAATGAAAAAGCAAAATTGGAAATGTAAGAAACACATAAAAGCAAACAACGTCTAAGCTAGAATAAAATTGTATGATACTTAATACAATATGGTAATTTCAAAAGCACCTACCTATACCCACAGTATTTGAACTATTTTTGACATACAACAAACATGTCAATAGAAATCAGTTTTGATCAATTGCTCAAATTTTACTTGATTTTTCAGGTGATGAGGGGGATTACATGAATGTTGCAATTAAAGATGGAGGCCTTGTTCTCACGATCAACCTTGGGTCGGGTGTGTATGACAAAGTTATCCGACCTAAAGATGGCAACTCAAGATTTGACGACAATAGATGGCATAAGTTGGTCATAATAAGGGAGTCCCGAGAGGTAGGAGCATATGTTAATTATCTTTCAAGCTTTAGTATAAAGAAAAAGCAATATCATACTTCTTGAAAAATCATACTGCTCTTTTGTTACAAAATTTGTATATTCTCATTATTTATCATGAGTGCTATATTACAATTTTATGATATTTTTAATTTTATCAAGAGGGATATATGTTTTAGAAGAAAATACCAACTTCAAAAGCATAATTGATGGCTCTCATGTTTCCAGTCTTGTTTGCCATTTAAATATGCTTCCATCATATAGATGGCAGTATGAGATATTCAGTGAAGTGTGATCGTTGAGGCTGATTGCTTCATTTATCCAGATGTATAAGGCATCTTTCACTGGCTGTTTTGTTAAACTACATAATAGATTAACATGTAAGCCAATGGATTGTGTGCTCATACTACTGGTATTATGAAATCAGCACTTGTTTCAACTATTTAATGTTACTGAAAAAATAATATAATTTCACCAAGTCTTATGTAATAAAATTAGAGCAAGATAATATGTTGAATATAGGCTTTAGAAAAACATCACAAATAGTTCTGTTCTGTTGATCTTAGATAGGTAGCACACATTGAACTGATATGTTGTATAAACAAATTGTTTCTGCATACATGTCATATAACATGAAACAGATCTAAAAGTCTTAATGTATAATATGAATGAAGTTAATTGTTCAAGTGATTTATGCTCATTCTTCATAGTAGTAAATCTTATTGCCTCATATATTTGTCAGTTTGCCTTGATGTAAAATACTAACGTGCATTTTGCATTTTTCCTCCTTGAGTATGAAGATATTTAAGGTATTTTCCCACATTATAAATCAAACATTTTTTGAGTCAGGGGGCAAAAAGTGAATGTACCAATTGCCTTGTTCTAGCTTATATGACTCAAGTGGAGCCGTGATAGGGGTCAAGCCAAAACATTAATTTCCATCAAAAGACGTAATTGTGCTCATTTATGGGGAAGTGCTAAACACTTATTTTATTTTGTGATGTCATACCAATTCCTTATATTCCTATGTTTTATTGAGGGAAGAGGGTGGGGTTAAAGAGAAAATTATAGTCTGCAATTATGTTTTTGATGGATGTTGCTTTATTGATTTGGCCCTTCAGATCTTTTAATAATTCAATTATCACTGGGAAGTTACCTTTTTGTGTGAAAGTTTGTCCTGTAAAAAGTAATATGTGTATAGTTAGCGTAATGTGGAATGCGCCTCAATGTTTCCCTTACTTAAACACATACATGTGTACATTGAAAGGTAGACACTATCATGAAAGTAGCAGAAAATTTCTATTTACCAATTTGATTTAATAATAAGTCAAAAGTCTGTAAATTTTCATTTTAGGGGTGGTGGCCATGTGCTATTTCTTTCATTTGATGCCTTGGATCATGTGCAGACAACCTGCAATTATGATAATGTCTGTCTTGGTACAATAAAGGAATCCCTTACTAATAAAAAAATATTATGTGTACTGTATAGAATAAATGACCAAATGTTGTGCTCCTGTTTTAAACATCTTTAAAAAACATGCAAATATAAATCGAGTGGTTTACTTCTTAGTAATTCAAATGACACTCTCTGTGAAATTCCTACAGATCCAGTATACTTGGAAATTCCCAAGATATCAAATAGAGAATTCTGAGAGATTCACAAGGGAATTTCCAGAGATTCACTGGGGAATTCCCTAAGATATTCAATACAGAATTATTAGAGATTCACTCGGAATTTCCAGAGGTTCTCTTGGGAATTCCAAAAGATATTCCATTGAAAACTCCTAGAGATACAATATAGAGATTCATTGGGGAATTCCCAAAGATATTCAAGAGTGAATTCATAGGAGATTCAATGGAGATTCACTTGGGATTTCCCAGAGATTCACTAGGAATTCCTTGAGATTCAAAGGAGATTCACTGGGGATTTCCGGAGTCAATAGAGATTCAGGGAGAATTCAAAATAGATTCACCAGTGAATTCCTTGAGAGTCGATGAGGAATTTCTAGAGGTTCACAACATAATTAGGAGAAATTCATTAGTACCTAGATTCAAACAACATCCTATATTTTCTTCAGACGGATAAAAGAAGCAAGGTAATCCTGTGGCATTTTGTGGAATCACGATTAAATATTTAACGATGTGTCACATTTGACATAAACATTTTATGCATGCTATATTGTATTTTTGATGAAGTTATATTTCGTATTTATAACAATATTTACAGCGCTTTTTGCATAGCTTTGGTGAACATACATTTTAAAATTAGATGTTTTTTTATTCAAATGACTGTTGTTTATGTACAACTGTACATGTATTATCATAATAATTTGTATTGTTAATAGAGTAGGATCCCCATAACTAAGCAAATAGTTAACTATTTACCCATCTATTTAGTTGTTTAAGCTAGAAGCAAATTCTTTAGCTATTATATATAGATTTTATGTAGTATGAGATGAACATTACTCATACTCAGTCAAACACACAGCTCCAAGAAAACATGGACAATTAAGTAATTGATCCATATAAGTGAATGGATGATTGACTCATTTCTTGGGGATGCATGGGAGACTGCATTGTCTATACTTCTAGATGATGTGCTTTAGCCCCTTTTGAGATTCAACAATTATGGTGAACTAAAACTAAAAAAATAATACAGTTTACTTCATCTGGGGCATGATTCCTTTTAACATGTTCAAAGAAATCTTGGAAATATCTGCATAATTCAAAATTCTAGAAAAAGTGTTGCAAATTCCTCTATATTCATCCATTGAATTAATTACTTCTGTTGGATACAAAGTTGTCTAGATAAAACAAAATTTATTTTATTATTTAGCTAAATTTTAAGTTCACCAAAGTTTGGAAAACCATTTAAGTAGCAATATCTTGAATTTATAGTGGTCTTACTTTTTTAAAATGGTCAAAACTTTGATATCTTATTTTATACATGTATGTTTTGATAAATTGAGAATTACATACATAGAGATGTGACCAATTTGATATCAATTACTCGCTATCAAATTATCATATTAATAAGTGATGTAATTCTTTGTGCTATTATATATAGTTTAAATCGGCAATATTTTGGCATGAATTTTTCTATTTGAATGCAGTAGGTAGATTGCATCCCTTTTTAAAATTTAAAAGTACTTTTGACTTTCACCAATTTATCGCTCATATTTCATATTTTTAATATAAAATGGTTTGACAAATATATTCTATTCTAATCTGTCTTATTTACACTGTTGTGCTTTTGTTAATCTTTTAAAGAACTTCCTTTAATTAATAATTGTTATTTGTAATTAATAAATAATATAAGTCTCCTGCAAATCCAACTAACCCGCATGTTATATTGATCATTGTCAATCTATGTGAAGAAGGATCATTCAACATTTATATGTTCATTGTCAGTTTTTATCGAATCGACGTAACATGCTGTGCATGTAAGTAAGTCTCATTCATCTAGCTCATCAGAGTAGCGGGATTCATTCACTGCGGGACTAGAATATGACAATAATAATCACATTCTATGTTTTGTGACGTTTACGCATACAGCTGATTGTGGACAAGGGTATTGGTTATGTAAGTAACCATAAATATTGGTCATGAACGTTAAAGTTGCATTATGGGTAATATGTAATATCTTGGAATTTTGGACATGCAGATTTGTTAAAACACTAGTCAATTTGAACCACTATTGTCAGATTTCAACCAGCTCTAATCACAGAAATGCTAAATTGTCAATTAAATTGACTGTAATGTGCTTAAGTCTATGTCATACACAAACTAATAAATCATAACTCATGAGGGTTGTCCAAAAAGGTCTTGCAATTTTTGTTCTAACTTACAGATATCAATAATCTGATTGGACATTACTGCTGACCAATTATCTATCTTGCATCTTTTTTTTTTATTTCAGTCTGACCAATTATATAGTTTTGTAGCCTTTGTCCTTTAAATCTGACTCATTATTCGGATTCCTCTTACTATTTTGTGAAACTCTGACCAATCATGTATCTTGCATCTTATTTTTGCTTCAATTCTGACAAATTACATGACCTCTGACCTTTGATTTAATTCAGATCAATCATTTATTTGGCTTCACCCTAATTCTTGCTTGTTACATTTGTATCAATCAAGCTGGTCCCTCTACTTTTTAAAAAGATTTAACCAATCATTTACTTGGCTGACCTTATGTTTGTAAATAATTCCAATCATTCATTCAGCTTGCCATTTTCTTGTTTAAAATCTAAAACTCTAGCTGGCCTCTATAGTACTTTTAGGTGATTCAAACTGACAAGTGTATTGTAGAACAATCAACTTTTTCTCAACCTATTTCCCATAATGCATCTTGTTGTTGTATCATCGCCAGTATAAATGGTGATGTGTTTTGTGTTCCTCATATATGGAGTCAACCCTTGTGTTCTACATATCGTATATATGTATCAACATACATGTGATAACCTTGACTCCCCTCAGTGTTATATTCAGCATGGACCTTTCTAGAGATATCCGCCTTGGTCACTCTAAACCCTACCACACCCATGTTGTCATCTGCCCAAATGCTTAAAGGTATTGACTAATATAAACACATATACAATTTAACTCTCAATAAAAAGTTCTACACAAAAGTTTGAATAAGTGCAGACATATTACCAGGTCTTTATCTTTTTATTGGAATTTGGTGATCACTTTTGAAAAAAATTAATTAAAAAAAAATTCTTTAACATTTATTCAGTAGTTATCAGTTGTTCTTAGTAATTAGATTTCTTTCCCTGTTCTTCATCAACTGAATAATATCAACTGGATCTTATTGTTGTGTACAATATCTAAAATGTGACTCAGTTTTGATCAAACTTTCCTGATGAAACTCTGATTGTTGTATATTTGTTCTTGTATGTGTTGTGTTATGATACATCAATTTAATCATTTATAGAAATCATTTATTATAGAAATCATTTATCTGAATTATAGGGATATTTCATACCAATTCTTTTCTTACATCTATAACTTTTAATTTGTTAATAATCGCTTGGAGTTTTGCCTCCTAGATTAATAAACTACAAATATGTTGCAGCTTGTAGGGAGTTAGCATTCATTATGTTTTACTAGTGCAAAAAAACAATATGCATTCATAATATTTGAGACTTATAACTTATCATACCCATATCTTACCCTAGCCTACCCTAGAAATTGTATTATGTCTTGTCTTTGACTGCAACCATTAAAGTGAACCCCAGATACAGAATCGAATCCCCAACATCCATAACAACAAGATGTGGGACAATGGAACATTCTTACAAAATTAATAGCCACCTGCAATTGGAGGATGTCGTCCCCATGTTTGAAGCACCAGAATATTCACATTCATCATACTGGATTAGAGACAATTTCAGAACTTCTCCAAAATATTATGAATTTCTGAAGTTCATTGTTATATTCAGATATAAACATAAACACGAAGGAAATTAGAAAAACAGGTATCACAGTTCATAATATTTTTGAGAACAACCTCCTTGATTCAGTGAATTGGAAGCATTTTGGTGCCCAGTCTAGTGATAATACCCAAAAATATATCTGTAAAGCTGTGTTTGTAGGTGACAATTGAGGTTGACAACAAGAAGGTTGGGAGTGGGACCACAACAGGGGACTTTACCATGCTCTCCAGTAATGTATTATATGTAGGAGGGAGCCCAGATACCAGCAAGTTACCTGGTTCCAGGGTCAAGAGCAACTTTAGGGGCTGTCTCAAAAAGGTAATACTATAGATCTAGAGCCATAAGCCATATTAGAAAGCTCATAACACTTTTATGGGAAAAGCTCATAACACCTTTCAGGGAAAATCCCAATAAACGGTATGAGCAAATAGATATAAGAACCCACAAACAGCTGTTATTAAAACCTACTTCAATAATCATATTAGCTTACAGAAAGCTCATGCAACATCCCAAACTTTAAATTCAAAAAGGTAATCAGTTTATTCACTTTATAATCTAACGTGAAAGACTTAAAAGGGTCACAAACACTCAACATTCAAATAAAATTGAAGTAACCCCCTGGCATATCTGTAAGGTTTTTCAAAATTTCTTTTTGCCCTCACATTTTTCAGATTTGTGTAATGGCAGAGAATCAAAACTTTACCAGCTTACTTCCTTAACAGTTCTGTGCTTGTCACTTAGTCTTTTATCCTTAAATGCTCTACCACATTTGCTAAAACGAAGCTTATTATTTCATACACGCTAGATGTCTAATAATAACTTAAAACTTCATAATAATGACAATTATTGATGAGACATTTCCAAATATATTGAATTCACCAAAGCCAGCAAGACATTACACAATGTTTTATCACAGAATTTCTCTCTCAAATAACTCATTTCCTTTAGCTTAATTGATAATTATTTTTGTTAAGATACAAAATTGAAGTCTGATAAGCTGGTATTGAATTGCATAATCTCATTTTGAAACTGAAGATAAGCGAGATGGGACTACACCCCATATCTTCTCAATATTCACAAAACAAAATTGATTTTTGATATCTTGATATATCATTTTCATATATGTAGGGATTTTATCACAACACGATGGAGGTTCATTAACATTGAGTCAATGGAACAGAAGAATTTGAAAATAGCTCCTTTCTCAAAAGTGTTCCAATTGAGTTTTACTACTATACATGGCGTTCAATAAGTACTGATAAAAATGCTGTAACTTTTTTATTTTTTCATATATCTGACTAATTTTCCTCGTGAGGATTGTTGAGTATTACACTCATTTACTGTTACATGAATGTGCTTCAATGGGAATGTGGTGCTGGGTCAGGTCAAAGGTGGTTAGTGGTGGATCAGGTCTACATGAAAAAAGTTTCAAAATGACCAACTCATTGAATATTGCTCTTCAGTCAATCGCTTGCACACAAACATGTCACACATCAATATCTGTATATTTATACCACATCTAGATATTGCCCTGATCTTGGTTTGAAGCTATTTTGACCACAGACAGTATAGACAGAATGATAACTGGTCAACAGATGGTTGAAGATATCAATATTGTTGTTTCATTAGTGTGTTCTTAGACCACATATTCCCTGGAGATTCCTGGGGTAAATACCTTTAGTCTTAAATGATTGCATACTGAGTGATGACACATAGACAGGTCGAACAAAATAGGACCAGATTGTATTTATTTGTGGTTCGACTGATTTCTTGACTTTGTTTTGCTTCCAACAAACAATGACATTGCCTAATTTTGACTCTATACAGATGAATGTCTGAATGTGCACAGTTCAGTCTAAACATAATAGGCAACATAAAGAAGACAAGGTATTAATACACAAAATGCAAACCACCGAACACCAACCACCAAAAGCCAACCACCGAATACCATCCACAAAAAGTCAGAGAATAAAACAATATGTTACCACTTCTGGTGGTAACATAAAAACAATACCTATAAACAATATCAATTGATTCCAAGAAAAACAACTTAAGCCAAGGGTCCGAAATCCAAAGATAAAATATTGTTTCTGTCATATGGGACAAACATAACCATATATTTAGAAAACACAGAAATCATGACGACCACAGCTCTGTTAGTAATCAATACTACACATAATTACATTGACTCAGTTGTGTTGTGATGACAGACTGTCCAGCAGGTCTATCAGTGAAAGTAATTCCAAATGTTCATGGTATCTTTATAACATTAAGTCCATCATCATGCTATCATAATTGAAATCACAGAGGCCAATCCTTAGATCTTCTATCCTTGAGGGAATGAATTCTGTCACACTTACTTAACTTCATGTAAGAAGTATCTAATTCCTTAAAAGCATGCAAAGTCACACAGCCAATTATGTGTATGAAATCCATATATTAAAAATATATGAAGAAATCATACGATAAGATCACATGTATAAATGTGCACGTATGTCCAAAAAATCTACCAAATCCAAACCAACCCAATTCATGAATAAAATAAGATTATTAGGAGTTATATTACTTTAGTAACTCCATCCTAGTCTAGTTTAGGTAATCAATTTTAGTGTCAGATTGAAATCACTCATCCTTGAAAGTGAAATATGTGAATTTTCAGACCCCCTCATCTCCATTAGTAAGCCATGTCATAACAATACATAACAGTAATTGCTAATTATTCTGGTCAAATTATAATTTAACAACATTTCTGGTATTTCTCTTCAAAGTTTTGCATAAGAGTGCAAAAACCGATGCTAGCACATACTACTTTGCTCTAAATGGTTCCCCATTTCTGTTTTTCTTCTATTTACGTTTTTGAATTGATGTTGGATTTTTCTATTGATGTCTCAGTTGAAATGCGATTGATGGACTTTTTGACTTTGGGATGTTTTGCTTCTGGGATGTTGGTTTTGAGTATGTTACAGTATATAGCAGTGCTGAAGATTGTTTTCAATGGTTGATTTCAATTTGTGTTCTGCAATTTTCCCCTAATGTTATAACTTCATGAGTCTTGCATCAAACCATTTTGTACACCCCCTCTATAAATTATATACATATCTATTTATATTCACTTATTGTGATACAAGACTTTGATAATAGTGTAGCTTCAGAAACTTTACAATCACTGATGACATCTATATAGATACAAAAATATCCATAGTACATAAATTGTAGTACCCTAGCTTATATTTCTTGATTTCAGTATCCAAATCAGAAAAGTTTTTCGAATTTATCAAAATATAGATTTTATAAATACAATGAATGTTGAACAAGAAATCTTACAATCCTAATGACTACACACATTTTTTAATCAAAACTTTCCTAGAATTAAAGTATATTGCTCATAGGCCCCCCGAAGAAGTAGTAATACAGATGTCGAATCGCTATTTTATACATCTTCCCGAGGCCTATGATATTTTGTTTGTGTTTACAGGTTGAGTACCAGGCTGATAGTATACACCTCCGTCTCATAGAGCTAGCGCGTAACAAGCACAACCTCATGGTAACCCATGGTGACATCATGTACGACAAATGTGAATCTCTTGTTGAATCTCAGCCAATTACATTCCTAACCCCAGATTCATTCATTAAGGTACCAAAGTGGGAGGCAACGCAACATGGCACTATTGAATTTCAATTTCAAACCACAGAACCAAATGGATTATTAATGTATAACAATGGGGCGGAGACACGCTCTGATTTCTTCGCTCTTGAGCTACTTGATGGCCAGTTGTATATGATAATGGATTTAGGTTCAGGCGCTATTAAAGAAAGGGTTTCCAAACAGAAAATAGCTGATGGTGCACCACATAAAGTGAAAGTTGACCACCATGGAACAGCTGGAATCTTTACAGTGGATACTAAACAGAAACCATATAAGATGCCACCTGGGAGTGAGCGCTTAGATTTAGATGGTTCATTGTATATAGGAGGGATTAATTCACGCACTGATGCGTACCTTCTCCCACGTGAATTGTGGTCAGGAATGTTAGGTTTTGGTTACGTTGGATGTATGGAGGATTTAACTATCAATGGGGAGCGTGTGGACTTATCACAACTCTCTCGGGAACAGGAAGTGTATGGAATTGGTGAATATTGCCGTAAGATGGAGCCACAATGTACAAGTAGGCCATGTATGCATCATGGGATATGCCGTGAAGGCTGGAACAGGTTTATATGTGATTGTGCTGCAACTGCCTTCACTGGGCCTTCATGTGAAGAAGGTAAGACATGGTCACATTAACATTTTACTAATTTTTATCTAAACATTGAGTATGTGCCAATTGCATCCTGTGATTGTATGTTTTCCTTTTAGAAGTAAGATCAAAAATGTTTATTAGCAATTCTGTAAAAGTCCATGAAATTAAAGAAAATTTTACCGATAAACCTTAAACATTAATAATCTTTATTGTCCCCAAGGTGCTGCTACTCTAGCGTTTGATGGCACACAGTACATGAAGCTGACCATGCCTGAAGAATCCAAAACAGAAGCTGAGGACATCTCTATTAGGTTTAGGACCAAGCGTGAGAATGGCCTCATATTTGCAACAACATCAGTTAAGTCCAAGGATAGGATGGAGTTAGCTGTATACAAAGGAACAATACGCTTGGATATCAACTTGGGTAGCGGGAGCAAGGTACATGATCAACAATATACATGTGTACATGTGAACTATATGTATTTACAGTAACACCTGTGTAAAGTGAACACTTATGGAGCTACAATGTGTTCACTGTGGGTGGGTATTCACTACAGAGAGGCAATTTTATACAAAAGTCAGTGGAGTATGTGCTGAGAAGGGGTGTTCACTAGACACAGGTGTTCACTAGAGAGAGGTTTTCACTAAGACAGGTTAACTGTAAATGTGTCGAATCGATTATCATCACTTGAAAAAGTGTTATATTGTCACTGTCTTCTATTGATTGGCATGTGGGCAGGCAGGTGCCACAACTAAACTTGGTAAACATGAATATGTATGGCTATTGCAAAACTTTACTGAAATATACATCACCAGGTTACTTACATATACAATAATGCATCATTATTTCAGACAATGGAAACTGGGGCAAACCTTAATGATGACAAATGGCACACAGTACGGATACGACGTAGGTCAAAGAGTGTTCATCTGAAGGTCGACAATGGACAACCTGTCAAAGGTATTCACAAATCTAATGATAAATAAACTTATCCTTTATTGTATATTTTTATGTTTTCTTTGTTTTCTTATCAATTTAGTGATTGTCATGGGTCAAAATATAAATGGGTGACTAAGGCAATATTTCAGTATATCAACTGAAAATAAAAATGGGTCAACCCAATATGTCTTTACTCAGTCTTAAACATACCTCGACATAATTCCTTAAGGAGGCATTGTCTCGAGGGTTTCCCAGACAATCAGTGATGTCCCATTATAATTGCTCATATAATATCTTACATACCTTAAAAATATCTTGAGACCAAATTATGGGTCCAGTATTGGTGATATAATGAGAAAATAAACAGAACAATCAATTGTCAGAACTGTTATGAAATTGACAACGTAAACAGAGGAGACAATATCTGAGAGTTGGTAGGTAAATCAATGAAACTGTTTTACATCTTCTTATCCAAAATTATCAAGGGGGGTACTCAAATTGTGTTTCTTATGAGACATTGCCTCTTTAAAAAAATAATGATCTTACATTTATTTAAATATCTTGACTTCTATGTTCATTTATTCCTTTTAAGTTAAATCATTTGTTTTAAGTCATAGTGTATCAATTCAGAAACCTTCCAATGATGCCTGTCCTGTTTAAATAGTTTTATGAGAAAAAAGATTTTAAAATTCCCCAAAAATTGTTTATTTTGTAATTTGATAGTTCATAGAGGCATAGTTCACCCTAGTTGGTTTATGCTTAGTTGATTTTGTGCTTTGAAACATAATGTTTCTCATAGAAATAGATTTAAGAATAGTGATAGTCAGGTTAATTGTATTATAATACATGTATGTATATCACATCATTCAAACAACATGTCAATTTACATTGCAGGGGAATATATGCAAGTTTTATGTAAGACCAATAGGTGTTAGGGTATTGTTGTCATAGTTGTTCACTGGAGTAGATTTTTAACTTTCACTTGTTCAATCAAATGGTGTTTTGAGATGGGTTGAGGTATTTGAGGTATTTTATCTATTTTTTCTTCATGTGGCTTCAGTTGAACATGTATACTTTTATGATGCTGACATTTTTGGGCTTCAATTTTTTGTTATTGAAACAGGTTTTAAGGGTTTGTCACTGAGGCAAATAAATGTTATGCCTCTAAGCTAATCATTTAAGTTAAAGACATGGATATAATGAAAATGAATTGAATTAAATATGCTAGAATCATAGTTTATTTTATATAAATGCAACTTGAACCTTGTTCATTGGTCATTTCAACACAGAATCAAAATCTAGCGTAATAAGCTAAAAACAGATCCCACTCCATATATTATGAGGTTATATAATGGTTGATTCCGTATATCGTGTTTATACTCAAGTGAGTATATGATATACTCACGAGTGACTGAAGGGAACGAGTGAATATATCATATACTCACGAGAGAATAACGATATACAGAATCAACCATTATATGATTTTATTATCCCACCCTAGTCTTTAATCAATAAAAGGTTAATCTAAATTCAGCAGTTGTATATCAAGTCGAAGAGTTGTATACGCTGCCCAGGAGTTGTATACGCTATCCAGGAGTTGTATATCGTTCTCAAGAGTTGTAAACGATGAGTGTTGGTTTTATATTGCAGTTATACAATGCTATTATACAATCATATAAAGCACTTAGGGTGGGATAAAGCCATATATAGGTATATATAGCCATGTCTCACATGCCCACTTTTCTGGACCCATTATCATATTTACCTGTCTAATTCCAGATTGCCATTTTATTCAGTAGCTTAAAATCAACAAGGGAGGTTATATATACAATCTAAATCATGCCTTTTAAAATATAATATAATATATATATTATATTGATAAGAGAAATTACCGTTGGTCTTTTTTTGTTTTTATCACAGAAAAAATCATGAAGCAAATTTATTTATATGTAAAATTACAACAATTTGTAATGTTTCATTTGAAAAATTATGTAAAAATATGAATTCCAATTTAATTAGAGGTGCATGTACAGAGTAGTAGATTACATGTACTTAGATAACATCAAAAATGCATTAATTCTTTAAAAGACAGATACTCCCTCATGTGTGGAAACTGTAAGTGTGGCTCTAAATGGGTACATAACATAGAAATTAACATATAATAGATGCATTTTGTATATGTTGTATAAAGGGTATGCTAATATCAAACTTAACTTTCAGAAACAAGCGGCCGAATTTTAAGATGGAAAGTAAAAATGGCGCTTGATGAGGGTAAATCTCTAATTTGGAATGCCATCTGCAATGCCTTGATAGATATTTGGTGTTACATCACTTATATTGTTTCTTATTAGATATAATTGCATCTAGCTAAGAATTGACATACAAATGTATTTAGAACAATGATGAAGTAGCTCTGAATGGCAGAATTGAACAACTGCAAAAATCAGCTATTTCATCTGATACATAAATCAAAACATAGTTTCTGAACTTATTTTAATGATATAGTCCAAGTCATAGATATATTGTAAACCGTGAAAAATTTGCATCATTAAACTACACAATATTGCTATTTTTTTCGCAAAATAGATCTAATACATTTTTTCAGGTTTACAGTGTATTCTCTAATGACAGAATGACAAATTCTTATATAACAGCACTTGACATGTAAAGATGTTCAAGTCAATGCTCAGTCACTGTGTGCTATGGACTGTATGTTAAGAACAATGTCTTACCCAGAGCCTGCAGAAATGACATGATGGTCTATTACACCATTGGGAGCTCACATTTTTCTGTTTTTACTCTGGGCTGGCGAGTCCTTGTACAACATGGTGGGTTAAAAAATAAATTTTGAGATTGATAGAAAAAAATTCTGGTCAAGGGTAGAAATACCCCCATCCTTAATATACATGTATAAGCTCTGTTTTTCTGAGGCTCTGAGAGAGGCTAAATACACACTTCCATCTATAATTATACACTGATAATGTTATTGTACAAGTAAAGCACTTCCTACATATGAATGTTACAATGTTTCTTTTTACAGCACAATTTACAGGGTGTCCAAGAAGTATATATTAGTGGTGTCAATTAACTACTTGAGCATTAACCAGTTAACCGGATGTTTTTACCTGTTAAAGTCGGTTAACCGGCGGGAAATTTGAACTGATAATTTCAAATGAAATCTTCATCTTCGATCTTGAAAGTTGAAAAAAATTGGAAAAATGATATATCAGCGTTTATTTTTTACGTTCGTCAAGCTTTACTCTGTTCTATTCATACACTACCTGACTACCGGTACCTCTAAATTACCACACTGGTTTACCCTTGGATCTCCACGAACGCACCATAACAACGAGAATTGCAGCTGATTAGTGTTTATTTTGATTTTAATTTTCTCAGTACCAAAGCGAGGCTTTGACCTTTGACATTTTGGCGACGTTGATAGACAACAATAATAACAAAACTGAAGAATTAAAAAATGCATATAATTTATTTATGAAATAGTTTTGCAATATGAGTTGATTACAGATTGGCTGACACTTAAAAAACAAACAGATTAACATGCAAAGTAAGCGCGGGAAAGCAATGTGGCAGGGATTAAAGGTGCTGATTGGATGTTTGTAAGGAGTGATCGGAACTATCACATGTATGAGTAGCTCACATGAAACTAACACTTGAAAAACAAACAGATTAACATGCAAAGTAAGCTCGGGAAAGCAATGTGTCAGGGATTAAAGTTGCTGATTGGATGTTTGTAATGAGTTATCGGACTTATGACATGTATGAGTAGCTTACGTGAAACTGACACTTTAAAACCAAACAGATGAGCATATAATATTAGCGCGGGAAATAACAGAATTATACACGGTCAACTAACCACCCATAAAAACACAGACCGTTCAAGGCATTATCGGCGGTTAACCGGTTAATACTTGACACCTCTAGTATATATTCATCAAATCTTCTTCAAACACCTTGTATTACAAGCAATTTACCTTTGCACCATATGAGAGTGATTTATTCTGACAACTTACACCAAGTTGAACTTATTGAAGATCTTGATTGCATCTTGTACCAAATGTGTTAATAAAGCAAAGGAGTGTCAAATCTGTAACTGTGACACCATGCCAAGTTTGGAACTATGACACTGTGTCGAGTCCGTATTTGTTATACCATGTTAAGTCCGTAATTGTTACACCATGGCGTAATGGTCTTGTTCTGCACTCAAATATATTATACAAGTGTTATGTCTGATTTGATAAACCCTATAGCTGATTCATGTTTGTCATTTCTTCATATCTTTACATAAAAGCCAGTAATGTCTGAAATCTTCATGGTGAAAAATAATCCATCAACTCAACTTTTTGATGATACCTTCAGGATTGATCAATTGTAGTGGAATAATGAAGTTTTTACCCCCTCCCTGAAGTGAAATTATCTTTGTTAATCCACAACATTTGACAAATGGCATCATCCCTGAGGGCTGTTGTATATGTGAAAAGACAAATCATGAATTATAGGTACATATCATCCTGTTCTCCTTTCCTACATGCCTCTTGAAATCAATGCTTGTCTCCTGCAATCTTTCTCACATTATCTCTGCACAAATACATATCATCATTATTTAGACCTTTTACTCCAAGAATAAGACATAGCAAACACTGTGATAATATTTTAAATCCTTTGAAAGTACATTTCCACGCCATCAGACTTTGACCATTGTACAAGTCCTTGATATAACACTTAACAAGAGTGACAATACTACACATTGTCAAAGTGAATGCCCATCTGGTGACCAAAGCTAGGTATTACATGTTGCCTGGTTATGTTACAGACAAGCTCTCGGGCAAGCGTCAAGCTCTACAAGTGAACTTTATCCATCTAGGCTCTATAGTTCTCATCCCTAAGGGTAACTACTTTGCCTTATATGCTATCTGTTATGTTGTTTCCCATGGTAAAATGCATTGCTGGTCATGCTTTAAGGTGAGGGAAGTGGGATGACTAATCTGTACCTACTTGTACAGGACAAAATACTAGTTAACGTCAGTTGGTGAAATTAGTTATGTACTCTACCTACCTTAAATTGCAGAAAATACAAGGACCAAGCTAAAGACTTGTGTCATCAGGAATGAAGAAAAATCTCATCACCTAATTTCAAAGATAACATTTTCAATACTTTGATTTCACTACTTTAAAAGAAACATATGTCTACCATTAAACTTTTTGATACAAATTTGAAATCAAGAAATGAAAAAGAAGTGGCTAAAGCATGATCAGGTAATGGCATTTTAACCATGGGTCTTCCATTATAGCACATTGTTCTGTTCGTTCTGTATGTGTTTGTACATTTTGTGTTAGTCTCATCCATACTATATCTAGCGCATTTATTTTGTTGTGATATGGCTGAATTGTGAAATGCTTTTACATTCTAAGGTGTTGACTTGGTGTCACTTATGTCCCAAATAAGTATCACAATTCAGACATTATATACTTTCTCTGTTATATCCATATGTTACACCCGAATGGTTGTTGGTTCCACTGGTAGATTATGTATACCATTGCTTTATCACTGCTTGCACAGGGTGTTTCATAATGACTATTCTTCCATCAACTCCCATATGTTATACATCATATGAAAGCTTTTTCAATTGTAGACTTATTAAAACCTTTTACATATTTGTACGATTAGCTCAGCTGTGGATGGAGGGACAGTCAATTTGAAACACCCTGTACAGGGATCATGTGATAATTTTGTATACATACTTGTATTACAAGAACATGCTATAAAATAATAAAAACATTGTGTCTCAAGGAAAACTTTTATAATTTATTGTTTAAGATGAAATGTCTTTATTGTACATGTTTTACATTGTATGATTATCACCTTGATCTAGGATGGCCAGTTTCAAAACCACAATTTTAATTTTCTGCTGTAACAATCTTCAAGTCTTCAAATCTGAATTAGTTGTCAATTATTTTAATTTTTCACTGTTCTATCTTTAATGATCACATCTATCTTACTAACATCTCATTCTATATTCATTCTAACTACTGTATATACAAAAACATCTCAAACATATCCTATATTGTAATATCTCGAGAAAATCTGGTCTAATTTTCTACTATTCACAGTTTTCTTTGATTACAGATGATCACTGGTATATAGGTAACAACAGCAAGACAATTTTCCTCATTATAATATTGCATTTTGCATTTTCAATTATTTTTATCTATTTTTATTGGCATGCACATTTCATGGTGTTACAGGTGTGCAATGATGTATCAATATTTAGCAGTAGGCTTGTATTGTTTGTTGGTCTACATGGGGTTGTACTTGTAAATGTGTGGTGGCAGTTTCGGTCTTTTTTACTTAAATATATACAGTATGAAAGACAATCTTAAGTTTCCTTGATTTATAACAAGGATTTTTTCATCCCCATGTTGATACATACTTTTGCAAACACAATGATATCTGCTTCTAAATAGAGCTCAGTTTATCTTTTATGCACAATGTTCCATACTCAATAACTACATTTTAGAACAGCTTTCAACAACACTTCTCTTCTTTGAAATTTCCTCTATTTTTATATACGATACTTCATCTTCATTAAAAGTATACATGATACATATACATATGAGTTGAGAAAGATATGGTTCTGATAGAACATTGTAAAGGTTTGTTGCCAAATAAGTTAGTTTTGATTCTACTAAATTCTTCAGGGAGTTCATGTGTACATATACCACATGAACCATATTTTATATGTAACTTATGTTCAATATTTTTTGTTACAGACAGTATGCAGGGTGACTCCAGCATCATGGAATTCCAAGACATTGATGTCGCAATCAAACGAAAAGATGATGGAAGATCGCGATCAAATTTTGTTGGTCAAATGTCACAGTTTACATTCAATGGAAATCAATTCTTTGAAATGGCCATGTCTGGAGAAGTAACAAATATAGAAGTCACTGCTACATTTGATAAAATGGAAAAGCTAATCCAGAACCCAGTTACGTTCAAGTCATCACATGCTTACGCAATGCTACCCAGACTCAATGCATACTCAACATTTAACTTATTTTTCCAACTGAAAACAACAGAACCAGATGGTCTCGTCATGTTTAACAAAGGTGAAGGAGGGGATTTCATTGCTTTAGAAATGGTGAAAGGAAATTTACATTTTGTTTATGACGTAGGAAGTGGACCTCACGTTATCATATCTGATAATCCTAAGAAACTCAATGATAATAAATGGCACGACATTGCTGTTTTACGGCCAACTCTAAACCAGCATATCTTACGAGTGGACGGCAAATCAAGAGTTGATCATTTAGGAGATTCAAAAGAAGTCCACTATGACTTACTAGAGCCTCTGTATCTTGGGGGCTTGAGTAAGCTTTTATTTAACAGCCTTCCAAAGTTGATGGCATCTAGGTTTGGTTTTCAAGGCTGTATGGCATCCTTTGACCTGAATGGTATAAGGCCAAGGGTAGTGGAAGACAGGGATGTGACCATACCTGGGGAGTACCTGGATCTTATTTCCAGTGGATGTAATGGTAAGCGCAAACTACATACATTCAACTTGTCTAGCAAATAATAAGTTTAGCTTATTAGCTTAGAAAAAATTTTGTTTTTCATTTTGGACTAATATTTCTGTAAACTGAAAATTGATAATTGCAAACTGATATTTTTGTATGATGTATTATTAAAAGAGAAATAAAAATGTAAAAAAAGGTTTAGCTTTAGAGGTACACAGGGGTTACAAAATTTCAGAAAATGAACATGTATCATAATAGATAACAAAGTATGCTTAAAAGGTGAGAGTGAGTATAACAACAAACATGACAAACATGCACAGTAAATTCTAATATATCTTGGACAACTAAAATCTTGAGATTGACTAACATCAAAAGGAACATGGTTTCAGATCTGATTACACTTCCATACAGAAATGACCTCATAATTGGTGGAAAATTATTTTTCTGGTAAACATGAATAGCACAAAGCATCATGCAGCATTTTCTATCTGTCTAAAAGATTTCTGAGGAGAGCACTGTTTAGGCTAGATGGGAAGTGTATATTTTTCTTAATAGCTAGTGTATATTTCCTGATTGATGGACTGAATTCTTCCAGGTCCAACTGTAACATGCAACAAAGATGCATGTGATCATGGAGGAAGGTGTGTACAGGCCTGGAACAAGTACACATGTGATTGTGATATGACGTCATTCAGTGGGGATACCTGCTCAGAAGGTAACAATCTGGCTGCTATTATGTAAAAAGAATTTACTGGTGGAATGTTATTTTAATGGGTAAAATTGAGAAACAGACAAACAAAACCCTGCAAATCATATGAATCTTCAACATCCTAGTTCCAACATGAATCACATGACATGAATTGTTCCTTGAATTTCTTTTCAGAAAGTACATCATATCAGTTTGGTGAGAAGGGGGGTCTGATTACCTTGACTTACCCAGAGGGGGAGAGACCTCACATGAAACATGATCAGATAGCCCTGGGCCTAGTCACAACACAGAAAGACTGTATCATCTTGAGGATTGACAGTGATAGGTCAAATGACTACATAGAAATGGAACTGGTTTGTTCAGTTTGTGATAGTTATTTCAGAAATATTGACTCATGTTTTCCATTATGGTTTAATGTGCATTTCAGTTACATCCTTCATATTTACAGTTATTTGGGGTTCCATTTTATAAATAAATATCTCATTTACTCCAGGTTGATGGGCAGTTATTTGTGGTGTATAACATGGGATCATATGACCACCCCATTGGAGAATTTTCTACCCGAATCAATGATGGGCAGTACCATATTATAAGGTTTGCCAGATCAGGAGCCAACTCAACCATACAGGTGGACAACCATGATAGGCTATTCAAGTACCCAGAAGGTAAGATTGCAGTAATTTTCCCTTTATAGATCATACCTTAAAAATTTGTTCCCGATTCCATTTTTGAGTTTCATCAGATATTTTTTACATATTGTAGTGAGTGAATGATATATGATAAGATTTAAACAAAAGCATGATATATGCCAGTAGTGTTATTAAGTATTTTCTCAATAAGTACTGGGTTGATTGAAAGATGGCAGTGTTATCAGTTCTATAATGGTATAAAACGAGGCCTGATTAGGCTGCCATCTATTAATTGGCCCAGTACCTATGAATATTTTGTTGCTGTGGTGTATTTGATCGAGCATGAATTGAGTCATAATTGCTATGATTGCATTGTTTTCTTTCCTGTTTTAGCATCAGGTATATAAGTTTATATCATTGAGTATAAAAGCACCATAAGCCAGGTACCTGTGTGGCCTAGATTATTTAACAATTAGAATTATATTGTGATGTCATAATATAACTTTTTGTATATTGTGTTGATGTCCCCTGTAACTTTCATATAGTTGAGATTGTCCTGCTATCCAATATTCAGATAAATGACTCAAAAATCAAAGATTACCAACGCATTTGAATTTCTTTGTTATCTCATCAACTTTAAAAACCATGAACAGATTGATGACATACAATTTCGTCCCTGTAATACATCAAGATAGGCCTAAATGATACAGTATAGAGATGGTATTTATCCCCAAATATTGTTTAACACATTGCACTATGTAATATTAATAATTATTCCATAATACTACTGTTTTCCCAGGGAAATATGAAGGAATAAAAATCGTATTGAATCGTATTACATGAAAAAATCGTATTGTCCCCGGGACAAAAATCGTATTGGAGCATATTACATGGAAAAATAGTATTGTCCCCGGGACAAAAATCGTATTGGAACGTATTAACCTATTTTTGGTTTTCCCGGTTATTTTTAACCTTGACTAATTGATAAAAGCATTATCCAAATGTAACATTTTAAGGAGGAATGTATTATGGAATAAATAGGTTATTTCTGGTCGGGATTGAATATGGGTTTTATTCCTCGGAAAATATGATATTGACCTTGGGAAATATGATATTGACACTCGGTCGCTGCGCTCCCTCGGTCAATATCATATTACCATTCGGTCAATATCATATTGTCCCTCGGAATAAAACCCATATTCAATCCCTCCCAGTAAATAACCTATATGTGCCGTATACTAGTATTGTCCAAGTCAATATGTTTGTTTACTAACGTGCCACCCAATACACACCCGTTTTTTATCAGATTAAATAAGAACTAATGCAGCAATGCCTTAGGAAGACCACATTTTCTTGGTAAATTCAGAGAGTACAAGGTCTTGATTTTGAAGCAATCTAAAATTCTGTAGTAATCTGAAAAAATGCTCTTTGTAATGTCCTTCTAGTAATCCCTCTTCTCAGAGTGAATTAGTTATAGAAGAATTAAAATGTATCAAAACAAACCATTACACTTCATTTACTCATACATGTATCTCCCTAAAGTGTTTTCTGGTGTTTATGTCGCAATACAACATTAAGTAAGGAACTGAAGCATGTATTGTATCTCATATAAGATTATTTTTGAAATAATTTATTTAATATGGTGTTCAAAAAGTAATGATCCCAAATAATATGATTTATTAATTTCATGCTAGTGGATTCTTCAAATTACAGCATGTTAAAATGGTTACAAGTTGTAGCCTACATGATCTTCTTATTACTTTTGGAACATGCCTAATTTCATATATTGATTTTGTTATCAAGTATTCGATTGGCTCGCTGATTCATATATGACAGGTAACAGTCGAGATATGATTCTATGCACTGATATATTTGTATTATATTTATTTGATCTCACAATTACTTTTAATTATTTTTAGATGTAAGATAGCAAATTCCATCGATTTGACATCTTCCAGCAATGATTCCATGGCACATTGTAAACAATTTTACAAATGAAATTTTTTCACACAACGTTACTTTATCGAGTAGTCTTTTTCTGATTCAGGATTCACAAATGAGTTGGAAATGGAGTCTTTCCTGGGACTTGTTTTTCGAAAAATTGAGAACATACTATCTCAATTTTTATGCTATCAGATGGAGCTTACTTTATATATTACCATGTTTAACAAAACAACAATATATTTGGAAATACACCTCCAAAATATATTGGTTTGTGACATGATAATAAAATGAAGATCAAGTTTATTTTCAATTGTATTATAACAACAGTTGCTTGGTAAACCAAGTGCCAAAGGACGACATTGTCTGTTTTATTAATTACATTATTGAATATTTTCCCTCAACTCTTTGCAGTAGAACTGGGAATGCAAATGTTTATTCATCAGCTTTCACCTGTCTATAGAAACGAATCATCCCTATCTAATCTAGTCTTTTAGTCTCTCATGCTTCTCTATATATCCTTGTCTGATATAATCAACAAAATGTATTAGAATTTCCAAAGCTTTCAACTCAACTCAAGCTTTACATTACTTATTTCCAACAGTCAAAATATATGTAATATCAAAATGGACAGCATAGAATGCATGTTATTAGCTTTTTCAAAATCAACCCTGTCCTTTACTGAACTACCAAAAGCACCACTACTCCATCTATATGATGGCACACTTTAGTGCATGAGCTAGAAATCACATAAAGAACTCTTTAAAATGTTAAAATGGTCTTGTAATGGTTCACCCTCTTGTTTCCAGCACATGGTTCATCCCTTAAAGGGTCATGTTTCCACTAATATGATTCACATCTTAAAAGAACTTGTTTTCATAACATAGTTTACCCCTTAAAGGGTCATGTTTCCAGTACATGGTTCACCCTTGAAGGGGTAATGTTTCTAGTATAATGGTTCACCTCTTAAAGGCTCATGTTTCCAGTACATGGTTCAACTTTTAAAGGGTCATGTTCCCAGTATATTGCTCATGCCTAAAAGGGTCATGTTTTCAAAACATGCTTCACCCTTTAAAGGGCCATATTTCCAGTACATGGCTGACCTCTTAAAAGAATGTGATTCCAGTACATGGTTCACCTCTTAAATGGTCTTGTTTCCATTACATGGTTTACTCCTTCAAGACTTTATGACCACAAATTTCATCATACTATTTTTGTGTTTCAATTCAAAGTCTAACAACTGCGGATCTAGCCAGCATATAGCATTTAACACCTAACCATGCATCACAGTTGAAAATTTGTAGTATGGGAAAACCAGTCCAATGAAGATAATTTTGACCCTTTATACACACTGCATATAAGTGTACAGTGCAGTTGGTGTCAGAGAACAAAAGGGGTATTATACATGCTATATGGTACAGTACATTCTATCTAAAGGACAATAAACAAGGACTAAATCCACCTAAAATGTGACAAAGTATAGAATATTAGTCAAACATACATTTGAAAAAGGTTTTCACATATACAAGTTTTACTGTACAACAAACACTTAAATACATGTTTATAAATATATCACGAAACCTCTGTAATTTTTAAACCATTTTAGGCAAACAGTTGAATATCTTCAATTACCAAGCATTCCTACAAGTAGGGGGCAAGATCCCAAAGCACCATAGGGTGCATAGGGGCAAGAGACAAGTAGAACGGCACTTCGAAGGCATTATAGCTGGTATGTACTATAAGCTGAAACTGGATTTGAAGACCTAATTAAAGTTTTAAAATGCTTATACATGTACATACTTTTTCACTTTTCTGCAATCTGATAATAGTAATAAGGAAACTTAAATACAAATAACTTGTATGATAGTTAGGGTTTATTTTCCCTATATGTTATGACTGGTATACTCTTTGATGCTTTGTTTTCATTTTTGCTACTTTCATACGGGCACTTTCACATACTTTATTCAAAATTAGCTTAAAGTTTAAGACATCCGATATATTTTCTCAATGCTTTACAATGATATGAACAGTTTGTTTGAGGTCAGATGAGTAGGCCACAGGGGTTCAACATTTTTTGTTCTAGGACTTTTCATCAATGGATTGTCTGTACTGGATCTGGCAGATTCTGATGACCCAAGAACAAGAATACAAGGGGATGTTTCTAAATTGGACAGCCTTAGTGAACACCTTGTTGGGTAAGTAACTTTCTAAATCTAAAACACACTTGCACTACTGGCAGATACCTCTCTTATACAAGCAAGAAAAATCATTAAGGTTTTGTCAAGCTTGTAACTAAACTGCTCAAATCTGAGCAGACTTAAGGGTTTGTGCACAGCACTGTATTTAGTATCAAGTATCCATTCATGGATTTATATTTAATTTCCCTCTAAAATCATAGAATATACTTGAAAACCTTAATAATTTAGTGGTAGAGTATTTTCATTAGATTGTACATTAATCTGGCACCAATGTTACTTTTAATTTATCATATATACCCTCATCTATTTCAGCCTTACTACCCGTCCTCCTACCAAACCAGTAGTTGAAAAGCCAGGGAAGGACACAACACCTCCTATGCAATCTACCATGGGTCTCAAAGCTACAGACCGACCAGACCCTGTAACTGATGACATCATATCCTCAGGGGTGAGGCCATGCCATGATGCAGATGATGACGATGATTGTGACACCCAAGCCTCTGGAACAGATTTGCTGATTACGCCCCATGTAAAGTGGCTCACTACCCCAGCACCCCCTGTTACTACGACTACAACAACTACAACTGCTGATACTAGGTAATGCTTATTTTAAAAACATGTTATTTTCACTATCATATTCAACACTTGGTATACATGGTAATATGCTGCCAATTAAAATTGTCCCAAAGTTTTATTTGCCACATCATTTAACTGTTACTTTAGCAAAGCAACAAAAATGAACTCCAATGTTATACACAATATTTATCTGTATTTACAACATTCAACATTCGGCTGATATGAGGTCTAGTCTGTTTCCTAGCAAAACAGTATGTCTATCAAATTCAAGGATTCTAATGACTCAATGATTTTTGTGTAGGGTATAACCAGAACTTAATTCTTCACATTCAATCTGCGGTTCCAATGCTTCACATGTTCATGGTCACTCTTACAATGAGAATGGTGCAAAGTCCTCCAAATTAAAAAGCAGCTATTTGGCATGTAGTATGATTTTTTATCCCATACTTAGACGGGTTACGGGTAACAATGGAGAAAAACGCAAACAATCGCGATCTGTTTGATGCTTTAGAGAAGGGAAGGAGCAGTATGCCCCGTTAATAATCAAATATTTGAACAGGAAAATCCGGCTACAGACAAGAATAAAAAACTTGACATGAATATTTTAAAATAATTCCACGATTGGTTGCAACAATTGAACAATGTGATTGGTATGGGATAAACAGATCATCCTATAGTCGGTTCAGGATATTGGGATTATCCCTTGGCCAATATAATATATCTTCCCTCTGGACCTACGGCCCTCGGGCAGATATATTATATTGGCCTCAGGATAATCCCAATATCCTGAACCTCATATAGGATAATCTCTATTTATCCCATACTTTGACGTGTTACGGGTACATAAAGCCGGTTTATTATATTTTCATCAGCGGGTAGATATAGCTTTACGTCCCGCTCCGAGCGGGCAGATATAGTATATCTGCCCGCTACGTCATAATCGCTGTTCCCGTATTTGTTATTTTTTTGTAACGTTCGCATACTGTAAACGACAATGGAGAAAAAACGCAAACAATCGCGATCTGTTTGATGCTTTAGAGAAGGGAAGGAGCAGTATGCCCCGTTAATAATCAAATATTTGAACAGGAAAATCCGGCTACAGACAAGAATAAAAAACTTGACATGAATATTTTAAAATAATTCCACGATTGGTTGCAACAATTGAACAATGTGATTGGTATGGGATAAACAGATCATCCTATAGTCGGTTCAGGATATTGGGATTATCCCTTGGCCAATATAATATATCTTCCCTCGGGACCTACGGCCCTCGGGCAGATATATTATATTGGCCTCGGGATAATTCCAATATCCTGAACCTCATATAGGATAATCTCTATATATTTTCAGTTTCACAGGACCATGTGATGATGATGAAGATTGTGATTGGTCGGGAAGTGGGACTGAAAATCCTGAGGTGTCGACAAACACTGATGACATCTATATTACATCAACAGACCCTCGGGTTATAAAAATTCCTGGGGGGAATTCTTCGAAATATCCATATACAGGGGATACCCCCTCAGAAACTACAGACATAGTAATCATTGTCAATATGACTGATGAGACTTCAAAAAAACATAATGGTATTACTCAAAACCCTACGATAGTGACATCTATGGGTGGAAAAACAGACGGAGGAACAAAAACTGTTACAGGGGAGCGTGGAAGTCTCCTAGATGGCAGCAGTATCAATATCTGGCTGATTATAGGAATATGTGTCGGAGGATTTGTATTTCTCATGTTAATAGTAGCATTCATTATGTATAAATTAAAAACTAAAGACAAAGGATCATATAAAATTGATGAAAGTAAAAACTATAGTACTTTACAACCTGAAAAATTGTCAAATGGAGGAACTAAAAATGCTCTTACTTCAAAGCCAAATGGTAAGAAAAAAGCTGTAAAAGAATGGTATGTATGATCAGATTAAGGGGTCTACAAGGCCCCTTAAACACATTGCAATAATAATGCAACAGACTATAAGGAGGATGAATACTCAGTTTTTTTAAGTCCAGATATACAATATATAGTATAGTTGAGGTTTTTGAAAAACACAATGGATTTCTATGGCAATGAAGCAATTGGGTGCTCCACACTCATTCGAAATTTTGAAAATAGGTTTGCACCAACTTGACAAATGGAAAAATCATGGAAAATCAACATATTTTCACCAACTTTGGGCAGAACGTGTTATTTTGCTATAAATACATTCAAATCCAAAGGTAGTTTAGGTGTGAAATAAACATGACCAAAATCATGATGTATGCATGGATTTTTTCTTTATGTTCAATATGGTTTAATATGCTCTGGTTCAATATGGAAGCTAGTTGGGCTCTGAATATGTGCCAAAGCATGAATACTGTTTTGGTTGTACCAATCTCAATAGCATGAAGAACCTGTAATTAATGCTTGGCATAATAAGTATTTCTCTAAATTATGAAAATAATCATTTAAGATGGCCACTCTGATTTTTAAATATCGTTTCTTAGCCATATATCATTTTTTAACATTTTAAAAAATTTTTGTTGAATTAATCATGTATTAGATCATTTCTCATGATCTTATCTTATTGCTTCGTAGATATCATTCAAAATGATCTGATATCCTGCATTTAAGTCATCATTAATTCAGAAGTCCATAGAACCATGTTTAGCTCATCAATAGTTGCTTATTATGGGGTTCTAGATCAGTATACTTGTCCAATAAAATGTAAATAACAAATACAGAAACCACCTTTTGTTGCCTATGACAATGGTGGAACAACATCAATATGATGTTTTATTAATGCATCACGCATTGCTCTAACAATGTAAGTCATGATGTCATAATAAATAAGCAGACTTGATGGTTCCTTTTAGAATGTTTCAAGAAGTAAATCATTAAAACCCAGAAGTTTAAGCTTGTAAATATGCTCACCTGCACAGTGGGTTAGAATAGTAATTTCTGTCTAAGTTTCATCTCTTGAATGCTTCTTTAATGAAGATAATACAGTAAAACTTGTATATACAGGGTGTCCCGAAAGTATGGGGTCCCCCCTAGGCAGACATATACCAGTGTCGTCATAGTATGTGTCATAAATTATTTTAAAGCTTATCCAAAGTTACATTGATTCACCAAGTATCATGGTTCAACTCTCAAATGTGAAAAAATTACAGGTATTTAAAAATTTAGTGTTTGGTCAAAATTAAGTTCAATTTTACACCAAATCACTAGTCAATGTGTCCTCTCGGGCCATCTTAACAGCAGCAATTCTTTTCGGATTGGATGGATATTGAGTTGGAAAAAGAGAACGGTGAGGGTAGAAACTCTAAGGAAACTCTTCTAAAGTCCCTTAACAGGTTTTAAGAGGGTTATAAAGTTACACACTCCTATTTGAAGGACTTTTAAGGTCATATCTGAATATAATTGCCGCTGTTAACACGGTCAAGGGGGGACACATTGACTAGTAATGTGGTGTAAAATTGAAACTTTTAAAATGACTGTAACTTTTTCCCATTTGGGAGTTAAACCATGATACTTGGCAAATCAATGTAACTTTGGACAAGCTTTAAAATGATATATGACACATACTATGAGGACACTGGTATATGTCTGCCTAGGGGGGGCCCATACTTTCGGGACACCCTGTAGTGAACACCTATGGAGCCACAATGAATCAATCACTGTATGTAGGTGTTCACTGCAGATCGGAGTGATCTTTATACAGGAGTCAATGTTAAATGTGTCTTTTAAGTGGTGTTCATTAAGCAAAGGTGTTCACTAGAAAGAGGTGTTCACTAAGACAGGTTTTACTGTATCTGATATACTAGTAATCATTCCAAATGTGTTCCTTGTAATTGTCACATCTGTGGCATAGTAAAATAAGCATCATAGTAACTTATCTGATCTGTTATCTGATCTCTTTCCCAATTCTATATTAATGTAAACAAAAATAATAATTCAATTGCTTTGATTTCTAATATTTATTTGCCAATTTCAGTTAATTTTTTAAGACTCATATTTAACAAAATACCAGCACCAGTCCTGTTACTTTTGGAACACCCTGTATTTTGTTCTTTTACTTGATAATGACAGCTCGGATAGAAGAACATGTAGAGACAATAATTAGTATAGTAGTTTTTTTTATGAATTTCAATTATAGGTACGATGTACTTGAACATGTATATAGGCTGTTGTAGGCTGAATGAATTGTACATTTTTGTACCATATTGTATTGTATTGTATATTATTGTACATAATGCATGCCATAAAGATATTGTACATATTGCATTAACTTATTGTAAAATGTTAGTTGTTATATATCAAGAAATTGTACAATAAACTATTTTTATTGTACATATATATATCGGACATATACTTTATACCACAATGATGTAGTAACAGAAACACAGAGATGAACTCTCAAATCATGTACAGTAAAACCTGTCTAAGTGGAACACCTTTGTCTTTGGTGGCTCTAAACGTATTCCACTTGGAAGGTACTAGTGTCCACAGATAGAGGTTCAATTAACACTAAGTCAGTTGGTCTTGGGACTCTGAAAAGTGTTCCCTAACATAGGTGTTCCACTTCTAGAGGTGTTCAACGTTACAGCCTTCACTGTATTTCCAATAATATAAAATCTATGTACATGTATGTATGTAGCAATATTTGTAATGAATGTATATAGATGAAGCTTTAGAAAATGTATTGATTCATTCACCAGCAATCATTGGCTTTTTGAATGTTCAATTTGGATGTTCCTAAGAATCTTTGCTTGAAATTTAGAGACTCAACATTTCATTGTAAAATAGATGTCTCATCATATGTGCTGGACCTAGTGTTAAGTTGATTGAACATAAAAGTACAGTTTGGTAAATATTGAACACATAATTCTGTAACAAAATATTCCCAAAAATTATACATGTTCTTAATTTGTTCATTTAATTTCATAATGCCACACAAAAAATGCTAAGATGTGTAATATGTATGTTTGTTATGTTCATGTTAGTACTAATATATACTGCGAATACAAAGTGTATAATTTAATGAAAAATATCAAACCGAAACTGCTTGTTTTTGTTCGTAATGAAAAGTTCACAAAGTATGTGTTAGATTAAATAAATCTCATTTTGAATACATCATCAAATACACATGTAAATATTATCCAGGAGCAAAATGATTTATGAATTTTACGCCAGGGTTATCCATTTCGTAACAGTTCATGCAGCTATCAATCACTGAGTCGGGATCTGATACTGATCATTTTATACTATATTGTTGTAGAGGTTTATCATGATAATCAGTAAACAAATCTAATGAAAACCATTGTTTCATCAGGTCTACATGCGTCACACTTGGCTCAGCCCACAATGAAAATGGCAACTTTTCCATACCATTTTCCCAAAAATACAAGAAACTTGAATCAAGGTTGACTTGAACTACATGCTACAGTATGACAACAAGTTTATTTGCGCTAGATGTTATTACCTTTACTCAAAATTAGGTAAATGTGTTGTTTTGAACATTAACAAAGATATGTAATTTCAGTGTGATACAGGCATGTTATTTGACTCTACAATGATTACAAGATAAAATCTTGACATAGTCCTTGATTTAGTCCTTAATACACATAGTTCTATTTCCAGTCACCAAGCATAATAATAGCAAAGTACAACACTGAAAGAGTTCCAGTCAACAATGTGATTGTTCTCATCATCATTATTTCTGTCATCATTACTTTTAATATCACAATACCAGTTATATCATAGTAGTCAATATTGTCATCAACCATCTCAGGGCAGTAGGGAGAGGGGGTTCCGAGGGTTCGTGGGTTCCCCCCCAAAATCTTGACTAAAAAAATTTGAATCCACCTTTTGAGTATTTCAGTAATTTATCATTTTTTGATTACCTTAGCTATTCGAGGTATATGCAAAGATGGAAATAAGAGAGATGTATAACTTTATCTTGAGTAAAACAACTGCGAATACAGAAAAACGATCTATTTTGAGATGGTGATAATAGGTTTGCACTAGTTGTATTTTAGGCCTGAAATACTGTTTTAATACCATCAAAAGGGATTCAATTGCACAAACAAAGCATACTTACCGAGCATAAACTATCTGATTGGGAAATAACGTCAAAATGATCCCTAATTTATGATATAAATCTGAGAATTTTGAACATGTGAAAGTTCAATGATACAATACACGTGATGCAAGCAAACTGGCAAAAATTAATACAATTAAGCAAATTTGGCAAATGTTAAGCAAATTGGCAAAATTTAAGCAAAATAGACAGAGATTAAGCAAATTTCACCACATTCACCATTATATATATTCAAACCCTCTCCTGTCAAAGCCACTGCATCTTGCCATCATCCCTGTCTGCAAAATTGAGTTGTTTAAGACCTCAACAGAGGGTGACCAAATTAAACTGAATACATAATTGTGGAACATGTATCACCAATATGTAAGTTTGTTGCCATAAAACAAAGTACATATGTCCGATACTCAGTAAATATCTCAGTCTGATCTGTTATGTTCATGTTTTTGTTTCTTACTCATTAGACCAGATGAACATAGTGGAAATAAATCCTAATTAATACTATGTATCATGTATTAAGGTATTGAATGGGATTAACTTACACCTTGTATCATTAATTGAAAGCAATTTCCTTGTACTCTTAACTCAAAAACAAATATGAGGACAAGAAAAATGAGGCTTTACCTTTCAAAATATCATCACCTGCAAATGGTTGAAAAGTGCAACAATTGTTACAAATCCCAACCACTGATACTACAAAGAAAGAAGAGATGGGTCCCTGAAAAAATGGTAAAATATTTCCCAGAAAGAAACAAAAATGAGTCCTTTTTGTCCATGTAATACCAATTAAGCATTAGATAGACTAGTTGATCAAAAAGTGATCAAAAACAGTTTTCACAGCCTGGGTGCTTTTGGCGGTAGGAAGGTTTAGAATCATCTTAAAAAAGCAATCCAGGACAGATATTTAATCTCTTGACAAATGTATCCTATCAATTAAAGTACATTGGTCACTAATAAAATACACATTCAATTATTAAATGCTTCAGGTTTACAAAAGTCTCCCATGTTTTTTCCTCTGCGAATCACCCCTTACATTTGCCTCATCTTATTTCTCCTTACTTTTTAAAAATTCCTGCTCATCATTCCTTCAAACCATCTCCCTTGTATTTTTCACCCATGAATTCCCCTAGACCTACAAAACCACACCTTTGTCATGTTAGGATATCCCAGGGGCTTCATTAGCAGTAGGCAACAGGTGATTCTCACCAGTTGTTTTCACAAAATCGCCTGTTGTTTTTAGACTTTCCAACTTTTCCATGTTAAATTTATCATTTCCATTAATGTTGCCTGTTGTTTTCATTTATTTAGCCGGTTGTGAGAAATTCTAGTGAAACCCCTGATATCCTATGTTATTTGGAGTCAAATTAAGTTTAGATTCACAGCCACCAGTTGGGAAGGAAAATATCTAACATATATTCCAAAGGTTCAACTTTGAAAACTTCATTTCACTTTTATTCCAGCCAAATTGGTCCAGTTATACACAAATCATTTTGTAACAACACCCTATGCAGACAGAGCCTGTGGGAAATATTGGGTGCGGAGCAAATGAGCGGAGGGTGCGGAGCTAACGGTTATTTTTGAATTTAAATTTGGGATATTTCTGAAACTAAGCCGTTTTGGGACTTCAAATATACCAAGATATGTGTATTTGACACCAAATATCAATACAATTGTGAAAATAGTAGCGCAATTCATTCTATAGCGACGCAGTGTGCCTTAAACCTTTCCCAGACCTATATATTTTGAAATTATCCTTTTAATACTGAGTCCCCAGCATTCATAAAAAATGGTGTTCAAGGTGCACTCTCTATACAAATTATTTTTGCATCTTGGAAGCCAGGCAGTATCTGTGTGATTTTATAAAAATTCGGAAATTTTTTCAGATATGAGCCCCCTCTAAATATTGGGTGCGGAGCAGCTCCATAAACGTAGCTCCGCACCCAATATTTAGAGGGGGCTCATATCTGAAGAACATTTCCGAATTTTTATAAAATCACACAGATACTGCCTGGCTTCCAAGATGCAAAAATAATTTGCATGGGTAGTGTATCTTGAACACCATTTTTTATGAATGCTGGGGACGCAGTATTAAAAGGATAGTCTCAAAATATATAGGTCTGGGAAATGTTTAAGGCATACTGCGTCGCTATAAAATGAATTGCATTACTATTTTCACAATTTTATTGATATTTGGTGTCAAATACACATATCTTGGTATATTTGAAGTCCCAAAACGGCTTAGTTTCAGAAATATCCCAATTTTAAATTCAAAAATGACCGTTAGCTCCGCACCCTCCGCTCATTTGCGCCGCACCCAATATTTCCCACAGGCTCTGTCTGCATAGGGTGAACAATAGACCTCTGTTCTAATCAAATCTCAGCTTATAATATTAAAGTGTCTCTCCATAGCTCAGTCCAATAACCTTTTAATTTCTTGTCTCTCTCTGGAATTTTTCTGTGGCTAATATAACACTAGCTTTATTAATAACATCATGATCTATGATCAAATATTCAACTCCACACTCCATCAACTTGTTTGCCCAGGTGTGACTTTCACACATTTTCACATTAGAATTTCTCAGAAAGTGCACTTCAGTCCACAAAAACATGTTTTTAGACTTTTTAGGGAGTACTGTGAGATATAGCGAATTGCTCGAATGATAGACTAATTGTTACACAGAGGAAATTTGTTTTCCAAACGGATCTAATTTTTTAAATGTATTCAGCTAATGAAACCTGCCACTTAGATCCTGTTTATGAGACACATTTTCTGTAGAAGTTGGAATAAATGACTGATTTCTTTTTCATATATTCTAATGTATATCCCCACCATTACACGTGGAATCCTGTTTGAGTATTAATTTTGAATTATGATACATGTAGGTTGAAATTTTATAAAAGATGAATTAGTTGGAATCCTCATGACTTTGATACATTGTCTTCAAGGAGATTTCCGCCTGCCAGACTTTAGGTGTAGATACTGTATACATGTGAAGCTTAGCTACTCACTTCTTTGCTTAATCCTCTGTTTAATACATTAATTACTTTTTGTTTAAATCACAACACTGCAGGACTTTATGAATAACAAGGGCTGATAAGATAAAGGAAGTTGCAAATAAGAATGAGAAGACTGGGATTAATTGGGCAATAAACTTATAAGAATTACAGTGACATGTCCTGTTCACTAAAACATTCATCTAGTATGTTTATTTCAGACAATTTGATTGGGATTTGTTTTTTTATAAAATGGAAACAACAATAGTAAAGAATAATTCTGAAAAGGCTACCCCACATAATGCTGGGGGGGGGGGGGGCTGAAAGGAAGGGAAAGATAAACAGAACTTGGGTATTCCATGCATTTAAAATATTTAAAAGGTGGCTATAGAAATATTGAAAAATGAACACATAAATGTCATGATATTAAGTTTTCCTGGAATAAGGTATTCAACTTAGGGAATTAAAAAATGCATACATGACAAGAATTGTTATAAAATATTCTGCTCTTCAGACTATGGAATGGGCTTGAATCATTCAAGTGACCTAAGTCGCGCTTTTACTAGCTTATATGGCAAATCATCAAGGCAACCATCACAATGTCAAATGATGTGATTGTGATTCAAAGATATGACATATCACATAAACTATGACGTCAGTCACATATTTTCCCCAACGAGCAACTATAAACAAACAAATAATTGTAATGTCACACATCACTTTTGATTCTATATTAACATGTGACGTCATCAATATGTTACCTAACCAACAACAAAACAAGCATTTACTAGATTAGTAGTGTGTTCATTGACGTTCTTTGTTGTCTTTTCATAAAAAGTAGATCAGTTTTCACATGGCCTTTGTATTTTTCTAGTGAAATTCACTGGATCATCTTGTTTGGAATGGTTGTTCACTTGATCTGATTCTGATTCTGCCTTCAGTCTTTTACTTACAGAACTCTAGTAATTGCTATAAGAGGCTCAGAACAATACATAGATTGGGTGTCACAGGCAGCTGATGAAAGATGATTCCTGTCATACTTTATTTTATCCATTTCTCTCTCATATTTGAATGAAGTGCCTGATTGTTTTGTATTCCTTTACCATTTAAGGCATTGGCATTATGGTTTTGTACTCCATTGCTTTTTCTTTCCATCAATTTTCACCATATTTCACATTTTTAAACATGAACAGTCAAAATTTTAATGATGGGTTGCTGCACTGACAGCTCATGAGGAAAAAATCAAGATGGTCACATTTCAAACTTAAAATATTTTAAAACAAGGGCCATAGAAAGGATATAAAGTATATCGACATAAAGTTCATTTTCTAAATTGTACACAATTGCAATAACATTGCACACTTCATTCAAATTTTAGAGAGAAATCATATGAAATAGTGAGTTTGTGGTGAAAAGTGAATCAAGATTCTCAAGGAACAATGTAGCAAGTGAATGAAGATCTGGCAGACAAATCAAGAGTGAGTTACAAGGCCGTTGTTATGTGAGATAAGAACATCATAAGGACAAGATCTTTGGCGACCGAAATTGTCAAAGAATCATGGACTTTAAATAAAAATGCAATAAATATTAAAATAAGGCATAAAAATATGACATTTCTGATGGAACTGCTACAAACTTGGTGGGAACTGTAAAAGATGGAGAGTAATATATGGTATGGATTACAATAAAAAAAGTTCTTTAAAATACGAACATAAAAACTTCAGAGGCACAGCTTAACCATTTTACCAGTTATGTTGCTTAAAACAATGATATACCTTAAAACCAAAAGCGAAATCAAATGTACAACAATAATTGAAAAAATATAACACTTATCATTTTAGAAAGTTTTTTATTTTTATGCTCAACTAAAAAAAACAGGGAATTGTGTTTTTCTCTAAAATTTGAGTCTATATACCTGCATTATTTGCACTATTATCAAGTCAATATCTGACATATTTGCATTAATAAATACTAAATAAAAGAAAACACAAGTAATATTTGATTATTAAGAAAAAGTGTTAAACTGCTCATTTTAAGTACATAAATACGAAATAAAAGAATAATAAGATCAAAACAAATAGAATAAAACGTCACTTATTTGCAATATCCATTTACTAAATAACTTAACAAAAAGCTCTCCAGTTTGTAAAATATCATAGCTGTCATGATTTAACATATAAAATTCCATTACCAAAGAGCTATAAATATAGCAAGAAATAAAGGCGTATGGGCAAGTATGTACTAAGCCTCAGTCACATTTGCTCTATGCCAGCCGTACGGTGGCCATAGCTTCACAAAATCGATATAGAAAATCTACATCGTAGTGCTTATCCCTATATTTTAAGCTGCATATTTCTCTCGATTTTGGGAAGCTTCAGCCACCGTACGGTTGCCATAGATCAAATGTGACTGAAGCAAAACACTCCAAATTACGTAGAAATGCCAAATACTCAGATAGCTCATTCCGACTTTAAAGAATCATGACACACTATCTGATAATTTAAGCAAGGGAACATCAATATAGGTAGTTTAACAGGTACCTAATTAACAAAAAACTACAAGCGTATCTAATTTCATCCACAAGAAAAAAAGCAATAACTCCAAGCACAATGTATGATAACTTCAAGATGAATGACAAACTCCTAATACTCGACAGAAGTGGCAGGACTGGGGCAAAAAAACGTGGAAAATTGGAAAGATCCCTAGGAAGTTATTTGGACATATCCCCTATAGATGATGAAAGGAAAGTACTGATAACTGTAAGTTTTGAATTGTTTTCAATTACCTAACAATGACTACTAGTATTTTGTTTGTTTGCTTGACTGCCAACTTGATTGTTTCATTGTTTGGTAATGCCATTTGACAATTGGCCAAGAAATGACAACTTTGACTGCAATTTTTTAAAATACAATGCTTTCAGCCTAGGCTCCACAAGTACCGTATATAAATTAATTTTACAAATAAAAACCTTGATATTCAGGAAAATTGCTGAGAGACATTCAGAAAAAACTTATATTTATCATTGTATCTTCAACTATATGTTCTGTAAGGATGTACATGGAGAAACATGGAGAGATATTATTAAAGGACATTATTTACAGCTGTACAATAAATAATTCAATGAAAACATACTTTTATATTGTGACTTACATGAGGAAGTTAAACTGAAACCAAAGCAGATAAGTCATAAATCTTGTTTATATTGCATGTTACCCAGGCAGTTCATACATGTATATACAACCTGTCTAATGTAAAGCCTGTCTAATCCGAACACCCCTGGAGACCAGCCAAAAGTGTTCATATTAGCAGGTGTTCACATTTCAAGGTTTTATAAACATGTGAGTCCATGGGGCATTACAAATTAGGACTAAGAAAAAGTGTTCACATTGCGAGGTGTTCGGATTAGAGAGGTGTTCAGATTTACAGGTTTCACTATATATGAAATTGTCATTTCAATCACAAACAATGCAAAAACAGTGTGAATATGTATATCCAGTTCATGATTTGGGATAGTTGGGGTTTATTTTCCTTAAGACTGATGTTCTCTTAGATGTTTTCTTTTTCTTGCTGGGTTCTGTAACAATTGTTGGTTCTATCCCTTTGAGACTTGAGCATATTTAGTTTCAGAGTTTTTGAGTTTATAGAAAATTAAACCATTAAAAATTCTGAGATATTTTTAGATGTCAAATATTATATTTAGCGATAAGAATTATCTGGAATTTAATATTTCAATATCAAATAAAACACACCCTGATTAACCTTTTTTCTAAGTTTAACGACTTTTGCTGAATTCTACAATTACATTCAGTGTATATTCAGTATTCATAAAAAAGTAAATCCGTACAGAAAACAAAATTTCACTCTCAAACACTGATAATCAGAAAAATATGAAAACCCATTATGATATTCAAACTTCATATCCCTTCATATCCATACTCTCCATATCCATATTTTTTATATTCATATCCTTTATATCTTCATATCCCTTGCATTCATATCACTATCCTTTGTATAAATACCAGTCATATCCATACCATTCATATCCACTGCTTTCATATCCCTGCCCTTTGTATCCATCCTGTCATATCTATACCCTTCATATCACTATCCTTTGTATCCATACCTGTCATATCTATATCTATCATATCTATTTCTCTCACATTCCTGCCCTTTGTATCTACACTTGTCATATCTATACCCTTCATATCACTATCCTTTGTATCCATACCTGTCATATCTATATCCATCATATCTATTTCTTTCACATTCCTGCCCTTTTTATCCACACCTGCCATATCCATACCCTTTGTGTCAATACCTGTCATATCCATCTCATTCATATCCCTTGCTTTCATATCCTGCCCTTTATATCCATACCTGTCATGTCCATACCCTTTGTATCAATACCTGTCATATCCATACTATTCATATCCACTGCTTTCGTATCCCTACCCTTTATATCCATACCTGTCATATCACTACCCTTTGTATCCATACCTGTCATATCACTACCCTTTGTATCCATACCTGTCATATCCTTACCCCTCATATCCCCCTGCTTTCACATCCCTGCCCTTTGTATCCATACCTGTCATATCCATACCCTTTTTATCCCTTGCTTTCATATCCCTGCCCTTTATATCCATACCTGTCATTTCCATACCCTTGATATCCATACCTGTCATGTCCATACCCTTTATACCCATACCTGTCATGTCCATACCCTTTATATCCATACCTGTCATGTCCATACCCTTTATATCCATACCTGTCATGTCCAAACCCTTTATATCCATACCTGTCGTGTCCATACCCTTTATATCCATACCTTTGTGTCCATACCCTTTATATCCATACCTGTCATGTCCATACCCTTTATATCCATACCTGTCACGTCCATACCATTTATATCCATACCTGTCAAGTCCATACCCTTTATATCCATACCTGTCACGTCCATACCATTTATATCCATCTGTCATGTCCATACCCTTTATATCCATACCTGTCATGTCCATACCCTTTATATCCATACCTGTCATGTCCATACCCTTTATATCCATACATGTCATGTCCCTTTATATCCATACCTGTTGTGTCTATATCCTCTATATCCATACCTGTCATGTCCATACCCTTTATATCCATACCTGTAGTGTCTATACCCTCTATATCCATACCTGTCATGTCCATACCCTTTATATCCATACCTGTCACGTCCATACCATTTATATCCATACCTGTCAAGTCCATACCCTTTATATCCATACCTGTCATGTCCATACCCTTTCCATACATGTCATGCCCATACCCTTCAAATCCATATCATCCATACCAATACCTGTCATATCCATACCCTTTATATCCGTCTCCAGCATATCTCTACCAATCATATCGAAAAGAAGAAAATTATTGAAAATCATGGCACATCCTCTATAAACACTGTACATCAATTTCTGAATTAGTATGACACCAACTGATATCACTCATGTCTACCAAGGGAAACATCATTGAGCAGGTCATGAATTATTTATATAAATGTCAAAAGCAGCTTAGGCTAAGTACAGGCTAAGTGCTACTTCAGCAATAATATTATTTTTATTTTTCCTAATTTTAAAGAGGGCTTCGAGTTTTAAATAAGTGTTTTATTCATTTTTACTCCGAAAATACATTTCAAAAATTATGAATTTTCCTGGAATATACAAGAAACAATTTGACAGGGAAAGTCAAGTAGGAACTGCATTAAAGGCCTTGTATTAATTAAGATGACTACATAACAGTTATCTATCGAGGATAATAAATATTTTTAAATGAGTATAGTCAGCATACTTGTACATAAACGGATAAATTAATGAATGGTTTATTTCAGGATTCAAAAGAAGTGGCGGATGGACAACAACAGTAAGTAAATATTTTGACTTGCTCTATTGATTAAAATGTTAATTGGATGTTTTAATCTTATCATTCCTATTCCTGATTTGTGATGTTTCATCTAAGGATAATAATAAAGTTGGCAATGAAATAAATTGAACGGCAATTGATTTGACAATTAATGCTTCACTGCAAGCCTTACAAATTGTGACAATTCTCATTGTAACATAATTACATTGAAACCTATTATGTGTATGTGCTAAATAGCATCTCTGTTATATATCAGTACTAAATAGTATCTCTGTTATATACTAAATAGTATCTCTGTTATGTATAAGTACTAAATAGTATCTCTGTTATGTATAAGTACTAAATAGTATCTCTGTTATGTATAAGTACTAAATAGTATCTCTGTTATGTATAAGTACTAAATAGTATCTCTGTTATGTATAAGTACTAAATAGTATCTCTCTTATGTATAAGTACTAAATAGTATCTCTGTTATGTATAAGTACTAAATAGTATCTCTGTTATGTATAAGTACTGAATAGTATCTCTGTTATATATAAGTACTAAATAGTATCTCTGTTATATAAAAGTACTAAATAGTATCTCTGTTGTGTATAAGTACTAAATAGTATCTCTGTTATGTATAAGTACTAAATAGTATCTCTGTTATGTATAAGTACTAAATAGTATCTCTCTTATGTATAAGTACAAAATACTTTCAACCTACACGTATATACTATTTACAGTTTCTTTCAATTTTTGACAATTTACAGTAATAGACAGAATCATTAACTTTCAAATTATCAGAAATAATCCCAAAATTCAATCTTCGACCCATTCCCTTAAATTGATAGAATGTTGAAATATATTTTGAAATTACAAGAACAATTTCTTATTTTCTGGATAGCTCTATTTCAGCCCAAGGGCCAAGGTTGACACAATAGGATATTAATACATTGTCCAATATACTTTACAAGAAATATAAATAAACGTTTGTTATGATAACATTTGAATCAATATCTCAAATAAAACTCAAATTCTGGACAACAGTTTTAAATAATCCTTGTATATAAGAAAATATTGTTATATTATCTTAAGTCAAACAAATCGAAGGAAAAACAAATATTCAAGATCATGGAAGGGTCAAACAAGGTTAGAAACTAAGAAACATTCTATTTTTATTTGGAAAATATGAACCGAACAACACCCTATGCAGACAGAGCCTGTGGGAAATATTGGGTGCGGAGCAAATGAGCGGAGGGTGCGGAGCTAACGGTTATTTTTGAATTTAAATTTGGGATATTTCTGAAACTAAGCCGTTTTGGGACTTCAAATATACCAAGATATGTGTATTTGACACCAAATATCAATACAATTGTGAAAATAGTAGCGCAATTCATTCTATAGCGACGCAGTGTGCCTTAAACCTTTCCCAGACCTATATATTTTGAAATTATCCTTTTAATACTGAGTCCCCAGCATTCATAAAAAATGGTGTTCAAGGTGCACTATCTATACAAATTATTTTTGCATCTTGGAAGCCAGGCAGTATCTGTGTGATTTTATAAAAATTCGGAAATGTTCTTCAGATATGAGCCCCTCTAAATATTGGGTGCGGAGCAGCTCCATAAACGTAGCTCCGCACCCAATATTTAGAGGGGCTCATATCTGAAGAACATTTCCGAATTTTTATAAAATCACACAGATACTGCCTGGCTTCCAAGATGCAAAAATAATTTGCATGGGTAGTGTATCTTGAACACCATTTTTTATGAATGCTGGGGACGCAGTATTAAAAGGATAGTCTCAAAATATATAGGTCTGGGAAATGTTTAAGGCATACTGCGTCGCTATAAAATAAATTGCACTACTATTTTCACAATTTTATTGATATTTGGTGTCAAATACACATATCTTGGTATATTTGAAGTCCCAAAACGGCTTAGTTTCAGAAATATCCCAATTTTAAATTCAAAAATGACCGTTAGCTCCGCACCCTCCGCTCATTTGCGCCGCACCCAATATTTCCCACAGGCTCTGTCTGCATAGGGTGAACAATAGACCTTGGATCCATGGACACCAAATCGTTGTCTTATTGTTGTCTTTAAGAAACTTGATCACGATAAATTAATTCAATATAAGTTTAAGGTAACAGATAATATATAAGGCATTAACATCACAAAATGTTGTAAATGCACTTGAAAATATGAAAAACATGAAAGATTTGCAAACTTCAACCAAGTTTTGCAAGAATTGTGAAAAAACAATGTAACATTAAAAATATGACTTGAAGAACTCCTTTATTTCAAATCAAAGGGTAAAATGTTCAAGCTTTTAAAAGCCTCTTAGTGTTCCTAAATTAACCATTTTATTTCTATCATAAGTCACCTTCAATTTCCATTATTAAAAGATTGCAACTAATTTATAGTTATTACTCTCCCTTTATTCAAATATATAAGCGGGTATCCCTTGCATTAATACAGTAAGATGTAATTACAAAATCTCGCTGGATCAAACTTGCGTAATCATCATTAAAGCTTAACACTGTAATTGAATATATAGTAATTGTCTATTAAAAGCACTGAGATTCTGCGTAAAGGGGAAGGCTTAATTCTAAAATGACACAAATAATCTGAGAATATGTGGACCAATGAACTAAAGGCAGAAGTTTAGGCATGTTTTACATTCTCCACTAATTTACATGGGCATTTATTAGCTCACAAGACTGGTAATAGCTACATGGATTATGTGGGAAATTATGACAAAACTTTCAGATTTATGCGTCCTTTGTAAATATCTTATCTCTAAGATAATGCTAGTTTCTATATATAAGTCACATGGTGGAATTGCGTTTGAACACAAAAGTGAAAAGTAAAGTATGTAATAAGCAAGAAATAAAGCACAAATATCACTAAGAATTTTATAGAATTATAGATATTTCAGAACTTCTGATGAACAAAAAAGATTGAAACACTGGTCATATGACAGATCTTTGTTAAAGTAAACATATAGAAATTATAAAACAACTATTCTATGAGTCAAGTAAAACCTCAACAATTTATTGACTCTATGAAAACAAATAGAAGTGAAGATCATCTGTGTACAATGGCCAGACACAATGGCAAGTGACTGAAAGTATATTCAGAAAATAAAATTGGAAAAACCTTTTATGTTGCCATGGATACAGTAGAGGAAATAGATTTTGCTGACAGGTAATGAACGCTATATATATTAGAACACTTGGCACTGACATAGTTCTTAGTGACACCATGTAACACTATGATGTCACTATATGTGCATAATTTTATGAATCTTTAATAACTACATGAATCTTTTCTACATATCCTTAAGTTTCTAAATATAACAATATTGCTTGACTATCTTTACTGAAAATAATTTTTCATCAACTTTTAAATAGTACTTTTGCTATTTTTCAATCAACTTCTATTAATTTCTTTTAAAATAGCTTAGGATGTGTTTTCAAACTGAGAAAGGTCTGCGCTTCACATCTTGATTACATTTTTGTATGACAAAAATATGAGCCACGGTGTTTAAACTTAAAATGGGACTTTAGGTTATTAGAAAAGTGTAACAATTACTCTCAATGCCAGACACAACAATGAAGACCATAACTCCTCACTTCTAGGGGATGACCATACCTCCTCATTTCTAGGGGATGACCATAACTCCTCATTTCTAGGGGATGACCATAACTCCTCACTTCAAGGGGATGACCATAACTCCTCACTTCTGAGGGATGACCATAACTCATCACTTCTAGGGGATGACCATACCTCCTCATTTCTAGGGGATGACCATAACTCCTCACTTCAAGGGGATGACCATAACTCCTCACTTCTGAGGGATGACCATAACTCCTCACTTCTGGGGGATGATCATAACTCCTCACTTCTAGGGGATGACCATAACTCCTCTCTTCTAGGGGATGACCATAACTCCTCACTTCTAGGGGATGATCATAACTCCTCACTTCTGGGGGATGACCATAACTCCTCACTTCTAGGGGATGATCATAACTCCTCACTTCTAGGGGATGACCATAACTCCTCTCTTCTAGGGGATGACCATAACTCTTCACTTCTGGGGGATGACCATAACTCCTCACTTCTAGGGGATGATCATAACTCCTCGCTTCTAGGGGATGACCATAACTCTTCACTTCTGGGGGATGACCATAACTCCTCACTTCTAGGGGATGACCATAACTCCTCACTTCTAGGGGATGATCATAACTCCTCACTTCTAGGGATGACCACAACTCCTCACTTCTGGGGGATGACCATAACTCCTCACTTCTAGGGGATGATCATAACTCCTCACTTCTAGGGATGACCATAACTCCTCACTTCTAGGGGATGATCATAACTCCTCACTTCTAGGGATGACCATAACTCCTCACTTCTGGGGGATGACCATAACTCCTCACTTCTAGGGGATGACCATAACTCCTCACTTCTAGGGGATGACCATAACTCTTCACTTCTGGGGATGACCATAACTCCTCACTTCTGGGGGATGACCATAACTCCTCACTTCTGGGGGATGACATTATAACAACTGCATGTTTCCTTCCAAACTTATATGTAACAACTTCAAGCAAACACCCTAAGATCGAGTAATATCCATCGGCTATAAAAACATCACCAATTTCTAATACAAACCAATGGATAAGACAAATTATGCTGATCTAATATTACGAACAAATATTAGACTCAATCTTGTCGATCTCTTCAAAATGTCTCTAGAGGTTAACCCTAATGACTACAATTTTGTGTTATAATAACAACTAATGGTTATTATGTGACTTAACCCTTTGAGTGCCATTGGGCCGATTCGGCCGATGGGAAAATGTATGTCGCTTAAGTGCCAAGATCGGCCCAAAATCGGCCCAAAATAACGCGTTTATATACACAGGGAAATATGTCATCAACTGAGAATGAATAATCTATTCTTATTTATTTATGTTTGTTTAGGTCGGTCTTAATAAATCGACCCGGTCTCAGTTTGATTTAAGTTGATTTAACAGACGCTGGGTATCTTACAACATCGTATAGTAAACGCGTTTCAACAAAGTTGACAAGGTTTAATTGCATATCGTCCCGAATATAGTAGATTGAATAATGTCCCTATGAATGGTGAATAATACGTTACTGGTCAAGTAATTAAAGAAATTGTATTGCAAACTAACTGAGGTAACTTTTTATTATGCTATGAACGCACGTGATTTTCGTATTTTTGCAAACGCTGATGTTTGTTAGATTGTATCTGTTAACGTAATTTAGTGTGCAAATGAAGTAAATACTTGAAATTCGTGTATTGGAAATAAGATATGCATGAATATGAATGAAACGTAATGTTTGTTTTTTTCATTATAAATAATTCGACCTGATCTATGCCTCATATACAGTATACAATGTAGTTATATTTTACGAACGCTGGGCATCTTACAATATCGAAAAATTAATGCTTATTAACAAGCTTGGCATTCAAGGATTTCGTTAATATTGGCCCAAAATGTTGTCCCTATAAACGTTGATTTGTAAGTAACTCGTTGCAAATATACCAAAGTCACTTATTTGTAAATGAGTGTATTATTTATTATACTTTGAACGCATATGATTTTCAGCATTTTAGAACACTTACTGTTGTCTTGAAATTGTTGCGTACTATTAACATTTTTGAAACATGAAATTAACTGTAAGAATGTAAAACATGTATTTATCATCATTATAATCCATGTGAATATACAGAAATGACATTACACATTATGTATAAACTGAAAATAAAAATGAAATACTTTTGAATGTGGAAATGTGAACTGATCATTGATTAAGAGCGTCCGTTTTCGCGTTTGTACGATGGACGCTGCGGTAGCCAAGTAGGCCTACATTATGCCTTATCAAACAAATCAAACATGAAATGAGTTAACCATTTCCTTAGTTTATCTGATTTTTTAACGTCCGTGAACATTAAAAAAGGCGATACATTATGTATATTTCTTTGGGTAAATAATTTGTTCATTCGTGAGTATAGCAAGCAATATACGTACGCTTATACGTTTAGGGGATCTGGATTTACAGACAATATTGTCAAAGAATATGCAAACGCTGAGATGATTAAATGCACTAGTAATAAAAAGTGTTTGAATGATCATAAATATAAAGAATCCACTATTTAGTTTTGTGTTTATTTAATACAATTAACCTGTTTTACCCTACCAGTGAAGACGATGGGCTCGCAGTATCATATTGCAGTAAGTACAATTTTAAAGAATTTTACATAAATAAGGGGTTTAAATTTAATGATACGAAATATTTTGTCCTAGATATCGCTTATTTCTACTCCAGGGCACAAGGGCCGATTACAGCCTATTTTCCCTGAAATTGTGAATTGCAACAATAAACAGTACCTCCCTTGTACATAATTTCGGCAATGATAAATATAGAGATGGCATCAATTTTTTTTATTCATATTAGAAGAACATATATAAAATAACAATTTACTCGCGTGCATTTAAATTCTACCGTGTGCAATAGAAAATCTAGCTTTGAAATCTCGCTAACTCTCGTTTTTTCATGTCGAGATTTTAAGAGATTTGCACTTTTTATCTCTATTATCTCTATTTTTGATAGCATATTTGAATTCAGTGACACATTTACTCCAATATAGCTTTGATTTACACAGTTGTGTCATTTAAATCATTTTCCATGACATTTGAAAAAACTTGGGCCAAATCCCCATTGGAGCAATGCTAAAATTCATTCAAACCTTGGCTAATTTGTATGACAACCAACATTTCATGTTTAATCACAATATGTACATTGACAGGGTCATCCAATAGTATGTCATTCGAGTTTCAGACGGATTCAACCAACACTTTTTGATAAATCATGAAATTAAGTGACTATTGCACGTTTCTAGCATTGAAGTGAATGGAGGTCTGGCCCAAGTAAAGTCAAAAACAAACAAAAGTGATAACTATTATATCAGCGTTAGTCAGCTATTTAGAACCTATACAATTACTCCCGTGGGTTCTAGTTACTAATAATATTTTTAGTTTCATTTATTTTTGGCAAAAGTCTTTGGGGTTTAGGTATTCTTCAGACATTCCAGAGACGAGAATTACATAAAACCAGAGAGGTTTTTAGTTTTATTTCATCGTTTTTATATATAACCTCGTCTTCTTGAATAATTTCGGATTTGATTTATCCTTTACACTGACGTTTCAGGTATATCAGTTTCAGATATTAGTCATTTTGTGAAACAAAATCGAGAGATGTAAGTGCCATTTCTAACAACTCAGTTTGGAGTCGGAAAAGTGGCTTGAGAATGCAGGAAAACTGACCAATCAGAATGCCAGATTCCTCAGTATTTCTAAAGTGAATCTTCGATTATCGAGAAACTTTTTCCCACTCAAATTTTACCTTCTTTTCGCACGTGGATCGCTTCAAAAGTGATACCATCTGGAAACTGGCAATGTAAGCTTCACTATGACATTATGCTTTTAGAAATCGATCGAAAAATGGCGGAGAAAAGACCGATAAGTGTCATTTCTGTAAAACGTGAGTTTGGAGAGCTAAAGTGGATTGGGACTGCAAGAAAGTCGGCCAATCAGAACGCAGCATTTCTTAAGTGAAACTTGGCATTCGAGAAATCACCTTTACTCTCCATATCCTCCATTTTCTCGCAATTTGGTCATTACAAAAGTGGAACCATCGGAAAGCTATACTTCCGAGCAAAGCCATGGTATTATTTTTTCGAAGTCTGTCAATCAACGGCAGAGTTAAAGACTAATAAATTCCATTTTTTATACAGCGAGTTTCGAGCAAAAAGTGGATTCAGACTGCTACAACTTTATGCAAATTAGCTAGACGTATCTAGGTTAGTAGCCCACGTATATGGGTTAGTAGGTTTGTTCTGTCAAGGCCGCGCATGTATCAATGTATAAGCAGATATCCTTTTCAGTATACTTTGAAACCGTACCTTACGTGTTCTTTTACAGAATCCACGTAGATTGAAAAATGCTGACATATTTGTTCATTTCTATTTATTACACCTTAATTCGTATTATAGAATAGCGGGGATATTCTTTTTCCATCTGAAAATGTACAAATGTACTTCAACATTGGGCGAGGAAAGATTTGTACATCAAACAAACTTCATTCAAATACATGGAGAAATAAACTCATATTATCAAGAAATTCTTGAAACCTCTGTTGCAGTTGCACGCAAAGAAAACTTTATTTCATGTATTTGGTTCTATAATACTTGCATAATCAACTGCATGCCTTCATGTGCCTCATTGCAGAAAACATTTTTAGGACGATACTATTAAAGTTTTTTTTTGTGGATAATGACAAACATTCTACTATTTTCCGTAACTACCCTTATCTCCCCCAAGGAAAAATCTTTTGTTTTAACTGAATCTTTCACAGATTTCATATCGCAAACATTATCTCGAAATATAGTTGACAATGCTTTTGGCCATACTAACTGACTAATAATTGATACATCTTCTTGATAAACGATGGAATCAGATTATGTTCGGCCTATTGTCATAATTAAAACAATCAGTCATTTAAATCATTTAATGCTATGGGCTAATTTTGAATATTGTTTACCCAAAGTAAAATTGGTTGTCTGAGTACGTTTGAGATCGGCGTTTAGCGCAAAGCAGTGTTGATCATTTTAAGTATTACACTACGTTGAAGCATGGACGATATAAAAATGACTTTTTCATTCATACCAGGTGATGGATGGAATCAGACTATGTTCGATCTATTTTCGTAATTAACAAATCAGTCATTTAAATAATTTATCAAAAGTATAATTGGTTGACTGAGTACGTTTGAGATATCAGTCATTTAAATCACTTAATGCTATAGGCTGATTTGGAATATTGTTTATCCAAAGTAAAATTGGTTGTCTGAGTACGTTTGAGATATCACACAGTATACTTTCAACAGAAAATAAAAATGGATTAGTGCAGTATTGATTATTTTTAAATTTATAAGGAAAAAACCAGCCCCGCTTGTAAGGTTAGACTTTCACCTGGCCGTCATCGCCTCCCTAGATATCCAGCATGAAGAAAGTGAAAGTGTACATCATACAGAGAATGTTGCTCAATGCTAATAAAATTTCTAATGAAAACAATGCAGCTTTCAAGGTTAGACTTTCACATGGCCTTCATCGCCTCCCTAGTTGTAGATATCCATCATTGACCAGCCGATCGTGAGGGTCCGGAATCTTCCTTGAACGCGGGAAAAGGACTGGTGCGTTTGTATTTGGAGTGATAAAGATGCAGGCAGGAGGCGTAAATTCCGTAATGCATTCGCCAAGTGTGCCAAGGGTCTTCACTTGGACTGTTGCAGACACCATGTGTGCTGAAAATACTAACAGACTAGCATATTGACATGATTCGTTTATATAACGTAATGTATAAGATGTGGCTTATACATACTATTTTGTTGGTCACTTGTTTCGCATGGTACTAGCTTCACGTTTACGATTTATACAAACAAGTACAAGTAGGCTTTCATAATTAAACCATGGTTCATTATACACATCACAAATGTTCAGCCAATTAAAGTTATCCTGAATTTGTATGAATTTGAATTATCCTGATATTGTATATTTATTCATTGTTTTTGTGCATAGCATGTGTATTGTTCGTATATGCTCAATTTCTTTAATTTGAAAGAAGGAATAATAAAAGAAAGAGGATAAATATTTGTATCATATTTTAATTTGAATTATTGTCTTAAAATATTTAATAAGCTACGCCAAATGTGTTGCGCAAGAAACAATAATTGCCATTATTAAAAGTAATTACGTTTAGTTTTCAAAGTTTTTTTCTTTCAATCGTGCGATATTTCCAATGTTAATTTTAGCTATAAAACCCCTCTAAGAACTGAAATATGTATTGATTAAGTGACGTTCAACATGTTACCATAGTAACTAAAAGTGAAAATAAAGCATTTTAACACTTGCAATATCATCAAGATAGATACCAGTAGAAGATATATCATGGAGTGGCAAAAACATAAAAATCGACATTTTTCATCAATATTAGTCGTAATTCTGTGGCATTTTGACGTCATAACAATTCCAAAAACCCCCGGCACTCAAAGGGTTAAATTCACCATTTTGTGTTCGATTTTAAAAGTTACATATTTAATTGTTACAGCTATCGTTTTTTTGCTTAGTGTTTTGCGGAATTGTTTTTCATGGGCGTTGGGCGTCTATTACCAATAGTATACTTTACAGTGTAACCAATTACAATAATTTACCGGGTGGTGACATTTTGTCAGTTTATCGTCAATTATGAAAAAACTGGGTATAAATATTAATTTTTGCCAAGGTGAGACCTTTTCAATTTTACCTTAATCGATGACAAGCCTAATTTAGTCGAAGTATTATTTCAACCTCTCACGAGTTATTAGATTTAGATGAAATTCATTTTTATTTTTTTATTTTATTTATTTTTTTAATTCATTTGAAATTCATTTCTATATAAACAATTCATTTGAAATTCATTTCTATAAAATATTTCTAACATAAATTGTCACGTTTTCCCAAAGTTATCTATTTTTTAATCTTTTTGGCTCATAGAATTCCTAGCTTATATGCCTATATTTGTAATTATCTCAAATATTCATAGTTGAACAAGTACTTCATTCACATAAATCCAATATTTTAACATTTATGTCATTATCTATTTCTTGAGATTCCTCTTCCAGTTTAAAAAATCCAAACCAAATATTGTGAATTTAAAAAAACTACAGTAAGGATTAATAGAAAACCAGTTAGTTGCAAAAAAATGCCAATTCTCCTTTGTGGCGGATATCTTAAGCATTCAATTGATGTAATACAATTGCTAAATACATTTACGAGAAATGTTTTTGTTGCAAATCATGTCAATTATTGAATTATTAGATGTAACATTATAGGTTGCTGGGACGTTAATTATGAACCTAGAGAAACTTCTATAGAGCATGCAGAATTTCATCATGATTCAAATATTTCTATATTGATTCAAACATCAAGATGATGATTTCTCCGACAATTTTAAGAGCAATTGATTGCTTTGCAACATAGTGAGCCTTATTTATACCTGAGCGTCTATCTATTGGAATTAATAGAGGGATCAGATAAAGGAGATCATAGATTAAATAAAAGCCTCGGAATAGCTTGGATTAATACATTGACCAGGAAAGAAATCTATATTGACCTACATAAGATGTGTCTTTATATGATCAACATTTGTTCAATGTACCATAGGGAGTGTTAAAGGCGACAGAATCATCAGGATAATATATAGATATTTTTGGATAAATGTAAGTTTTCGTAAAAGATTGTGGCAGTTTTTATACTATATAGAAGGAAAATACCTTCCGAAAAGGGGTAAGAGAGAGAATTTATAGACAGAATGAGTGAAATTAGACTTCTTTCTAAAAAAGCGATGTGGAGCAGGATTTGTTTTATATTTAATATTTGTAGAAAGATTTTCTGAACTGGAAAACACCATATAATAATTTTTATTTTGTAGGTTATATAACTTCTGTTGTATTATATGCATTTGATAAAGTTTATGTTTTTATGCTTTGTGATTGAATAATCCTAGCTTCAATTTGACATGCCGGCAAAATGTGTTTTGAAAAAGCTTATGTTAGCAAAATTTTAGCTTTTTATTTTTTGTATATTGGAAAATTTGTCTATAACTAAGATACAGTATAATAAGCTATATTATAATTATTTCATTGTAACATGTCTTTCTCAAAATAACAGTACTTAAGAAAATAGTGTGTTTTACAATGTACATAAAGCATGATGAGGTATTTGACTATCAAAATATCTTAAGGTTTTTTGTTAAATGGCAGGAAATTCCAACATTTGAAAAAAACTTTATATGGGACCTTTAAACATCAAATCCCACTATGTAGGGAAGATTTGGAAGAATATAAAAAATAAAGTCTGAACTCTTTGCTCTGCAGAACCTGAAGCAAATTTATGAGAAATCCTTAAATATTATTAATAACATATCCCAACAGAATTAAAAGTGCTTTATTATTGATCAAGGGTACAAGGAACTATGAGGCAGGCAAGGCAAACAACCGCCTCACCAAAACAGAAAATACTTTAAAAAACATTTTAAATTAAAATTGTGAAGATTATGTCTTGCAGAAGTATAATAGCCTCTTTGGCCTCACCTATTGCCTCACCTATCAAAATTTGCCTCACCAATGTTTGAGTCCCAGCTGCGTCCTTTAAAATGGAAATGAAACACATTTCACTTGGTTCTTCATGTGTTATAGCATACAAGTACCATCGAGCCAACATAGAAGGAGACAGTCATGGCTACAGACATGTCATTCCACACAATCAAAGGACAACTACAGAAGCAAAGAGAAAACAATAGAAGATCCTAATGGAAAGGTAGGTTTTTAGATTTTTTGTTGCAAATCAATATATTTACATAATTACATGACTACAAGGTGGAAGAAACACTCTTTTGAGGAGGTGAAACAAAACTGTTAAAAGGGTATAAATCTGTACCAGGGTTCTCACTATGGTTTTGCTCCAGAGTCTAATAGCTTTTCCGGAGTCTAAAGTGTTTTTTCCGGAGTCTAATTTTACATTTTTGTCACATTACTTGTGGTAAAACTCTTGAGAAAATACATAAAACTGGATACAAACAAGGAATAGGAAGTCAGAAACCTTTTAGAAATCAATATTGGGATTAAAATAGCAAGATAATCCTAAGAAGTATGTTGAAAAGTATACTAATAGGATATCTCTGATCTCACATGGGGGAGAAGTAGTCGTGATACAGTGAAAAAAGTAGTCACAATATCGCTAAAAATCCGGGGTCTAAAAGTTTCCTGGTGAGAACCCTGTGTCCAGTATTGATTACATATTTATTGCCAATTAACATCAATATATGTCCTTATATACCCCTGGCGTTCATCAAATGCATTCTAATAAAAAAATTGTGCAAAATTAACAGGTTTTAATAAGAAATGAAAAGTTGGACCATAAGTCAGCTTAGCATGGTCCTTGTCGAATCTGGAAGCGAAGTCGAACGTATGCAAAGGGTGCAAAACAAGAGACATCAAAATCATGCAATGTTTTTTTATGAGTTAATGAACTCAAATTACAAAATAATGATCTCATCAAGGAGGAATAGCACGTAACCGTTAACAAGTGCAAATAGAAACTTACAACTGTGTAATGTAACATGACAATCAATCAAATGCACCCAATAATACAAAATGGAGTGTTATATATAACTAGAAAACAGCAACTCCACAGAGTAGAAAATCCTATCAAACAAAACATGTTTTGATAAATAGAGACTACATCTTGAAAATTTCTTCTTGAACAGAGCTCCCTTGTCCCTAGGTATCAGCATATAAAATTTGAACCAAGTCCGTCAACTGGTATTTGGGTTATCAAAGATTATATTTTATTGATAAATGGCGGTAAATTTGATAAATAGCGGCCATCTTGAAGCATCAGCATATACAATTTGAAACAAATCCATGAACTGGTATTGAATCATCAAACTTATGGTGGCCATTTTGAATTGAGTGGCCATATTGTAACTTCCTTCTCAACAGAGTCCTCGGCCCCATAAGGCATAAGTCTATGAAATTTAAATCAAATCTGTCAACAGGTACTTGAGTTATCGTACGGACACACCAATGGACGGATGGATGGACAGATGAACAGACAGACAGCTTCTCTATATCTCCCTTGAACTTCGTTTGGTGGGATAATTAAACTGTTCCATAATTATTTGTACATTGCTTGATATAACCCCTAAAATGATTTTTGCATCATAATACATGTAGTGTTTAGCTTTCTGATTTCTGTATGCATTGTGAGTATGTAGTTATTTAACCTGGCAATAAAATCTGTATATACAGGGTGAACAAAAAAAGGTAACACAAACAGATATTAATTCAGTCATCCAGCATGGGTTTAACGTTATATTTGGCAAAATTAAACCTTGTTCAATGTTCTTTCATTCTACTAAGATTCACTATGAATATCAAAATAGAGCGTGTCATATTTTTAACCCTCATTATTCTTCTAGATGGACACTGTACTACAAGAGTTAGTATTTAACCCTAATGGTGCTGCATCATACTACTGGATGGCAACAGTGACAGCTGCAGTCATGTATAATTACTGGGTTGTTATACTAAGGATTGCCTTCTTGGAGATGAGGCAAACAGTAAGTACAGTTTATATTCTTAGTATTTAACCCTAATGGTGCTGCATCGTACTACTGGATGGCAACAGTGACAGCTGCAGTCATGTATAATTACTGGGTTGTTATACTAAGGATTGCCTTCTTAGAGATGAGGCAGACAGTAAGTACAGTTTATACTCTTAGTATTTAACCCTAATGGTGCTGCATCATATTACTGGATGGCAACAGTGACAGCTGCAGTCATGTATAATTACTGGGTTGTTATACTAAGGATTGCCTTCTTGGAGATGAGGCAAACAGTAAGTACAGTTTATATTCTTAGTATTTAACCCTAATGGTGCTGCATCGTACTACTGGATGGCAACAGTGACAGCTGCAGTCATGTATAATTACTGGGTTGTTATACTAAGGATTGCCTTCTTGGAGATGAGGCAAACAGTAAGTACAGTTTATATTCTTAGTATTTAACCCTAATGGTGCTGCATCATACTACTGGATGGCAACAGTGACAGCTGCAGTCATGTATAATTACTGGGTTGTTATACTAAGGATTGCCTTCTTAGAGATGAGGCAAACAGTAAGTACAGTTTATATTCTTAGTATTTAACCCTAATGGTGCTGCATCGTACTACTGGATGGCAACAGTGACAGCTGCAGTCATGTATAATTACTGGGTTGTTATACTAAGGATTGCCTTCTTAGAGATGAGGCAGACAGTAAGTGCAGTTTATATTCTTAGTATTTAACCCTAATGGTGCTGCATCGTACTACTGGATGGCAACAGTGACAGCTGCAGTCATGTATAATTACTGGGTTGTTATACTAAGGATTGCCTTCTTAGAGATAAGGCAAATAGTAAGTACAGTTTATATTCTTAGTATTTAACCCTAATGGTGCTGCATCGTACTACTGGATGGCAACAGTGACAGCTGCAGTCATGTATAATTACTGGGTTGTTATACTAAGGATTGCCTTCTTGGAGATGAGGCAAACAGTAAGTACAGTTTATATTCTTAGTATTTAACCCTAATGGTGCTGCATCGTACTACTGGATGGCAACAGTGACAGCTGCAGTCATGTATAATTACTGGGTTGTTATACTAAGGATTGCCTTCTTGGAGATGAGGCAAACAGTAAGTACAGTTTATATTCTTAGTATTTAACCCTAATGGTGCTGCATCGTACTACTGGATGGCAACAGTGACAGCTGCAGTCATGTATAATTACTGGGTTGTTATACTAAGGATTGCCTTCTTGGAGATGAGGCAAACAGTAAGTACAGTTTATATTCTTAGTATTTAACCCTAATGGTGCTGCATCATACTACTCATGGCAACAGTGACAGCTGCAGTCATGTATAATTACTGGGTTGTTATACTAAGGATTGCCTTCTTAGAGATGAGGCAAACAGTAAGTACAGTTTATATTCTTAGTATTTAACCCTAATGGTGCTGCATCATACTACTCATGGCAACAGTGACAGCTGCAGTCATGTATAATTACTGGGTTGTTATACTAAGGATTGCCTTCTTAGAGATGAGGCAAACAGTAAGTACAGTTTATATTCTTAGTATTTAACCCTAATGGTGCTGCATCATACTACTGGATGGCAACAGTGACAGCTGCAGTCATGTATAATTACTGGGTTGTTATACTAAGGATTGCCTTCTTGGAGATGAGGCAAACAGTAAGTACAGTTTATATTCTTAGTATTTAACCCTAATGGTGCTGCACCATACTACTGGATGGCAACAGTAACAGCTGCAGTCATGTATAATTACTGGGTTGTTATACTAAGGATTGCCTTCTTAGAGATGAGGCAAACGGTAAGTACAGTTTATATTCTTAGTATTTAACCCTAATGGTGCTGCATCATACTACTGGATGGCAACAGTAACAGCTGCAGTCATGTATAATTACTGGGTTGTTATACTAAGGATTGCCTTCTTAGAGATGAGGCAAACGGTAAGTACAGTTTATATTCTTAGTATTTAACCCTAATGGTGCTGCATCATACTACTGGATGGCAACAGTGACAGCTGCAGTCATGTATAATTACTGGGTTGTTATACTAAGGATTGCCTTCTTGGAGATGAGGCAAACAGTAAGTACAGTTTATATTCTTAGTATTTAACCCTAATGGTGCTGCATCATACTACTGGATGGCAACAGTGACAGCTGCAGTCATGTATAATTACTGGGTTGTTATACTAAGGATTGCCTTCTTAGAGATGAGGCAAACAGTAAGTACAGTTTATATTCTTAGTATTTAACCCTAATGGTGCTGCATCGTACTACTGGATGGCAACAGTGACAGCCGCAGTCATGTATAATTACTGGGTTGTTATACTAAGGATTGCCTTCTTGGAGATGAGGCAGACAGTAAGTGCAGTTTATATTCTTAGTATTTAACCCTAATGGTGCTGCATCATACTACTGGATGGCAACAGTGACAGCTGCAGTCATGTATAATTACTGGGTTGTTATACTAAGGATTGCCTTCTTAGAGATGAGGCAAATAGTAAGTACAGTTTATATTCTTAGTATTTAACCCTAATGGTGCTGCATCGTACTACTGGATGGCAACAGTGACGGCTGCAGTCATGTATAATTACTGGGTTGTTATACTAAGGATTGCCTTCTTGGAGATGAGGCAAACAGTAAGTACAGTTTATATTCTTAGTATTTAACCCTAATGGTGCTGCATCGTACTACTGGATGGCAACAGTGACAGCTGCAGTCATGTATAATTACTGGGTTGTTATACTAAGGATTGCCTTCTTGGAGATGAGGCAAACAGTAAGTACAGTTTATATTCTTAGTATTTAACCCTAATGGTGCTGCATCATACTACTGGATGGCAACAGTGACAGCTGCAGTCATGTATAATTACTGGGTTGTTATACTAAGGATTGCCTTCTTGGAGATGAGGCAAACAGTAAGTACAGTTTATATTCTTAGTATTTAACCCTAATGGTGCTGCATCATACTACTGGATGGCAACAGTGACAGCTGCAGTCATGTATAATTACTGGGTTGTTATACTAAGGATTGCCTTCTTGGAGATGAGACAAACAGTAAGTACAGTTTATATTCTTAGTATTTAACCCTAATGGTGCTGCATCGTACTACTGGATGGCAACAGTGACAGCTGCAGTCATGTATAATTACTGGGTTGTTATACTAAGGATTGCCTTCTTGGAGATGAGACAAACAGTAAGTACAGTTTATATTCTTAGTATTTAACCCTAATGGTGCTGCATCGTACTACTGGATGGCAACAGTGACAGCTGCAGTCATGTATAATTACTGGGTTGTTATACTAAGGATTGCCTTCTTAGAGATGAGGCAAACAGTAAGTACAGTTTATATTCTTAGTGTTTAACCCTAATGGTGCTGCATCATACTACTGGATGGCAACAGTGACAGCTGCAGTCATGTATAATTACTGGGTTGTTATACTAAGGATTGCCTTCTTGGAGATGAGCCAGACAGTAAGTGCAGTTTATATTCTTAGTATTTAACCCTAATGGTGCTGCATCGTACTACTGGATGGCAACAGTGACAGCTGCAGTCATGTATAATTACTGGGTTGTTATACTAAGGATTGCCTTCTTGGAGATGAGGCAGACAGTAAGTGCAGTTTATATTGTTAGTATTTAACCCTAATGGTGCTGCATCGTACTACTGGATGGCAACAGTGACAGCTGCAGTCATGTATAATTACTGGGTTGTTATACTAAGGATTGCCTTCTTGGAGATGAGGCAAACAGTAAGTACAGTTTATATTCTTAGTGTTTAACCCTAATGGTGCTGCATCATACTACTGGATGGCAACAGTGACAGCCGCAGTCATGTATAATTACTGGGTTGTTATACTAAGGATTGCCTTCTTGGAGATGAGGCAGACAGTAAGTGCAGTTTATATTGTTAGTATTTAACCCTAATGGTGCTGCATCATACTACTGGATGGCAACAGTGACGGCTGCAGTCATGTATAATTACTGGGTTGTTATACTAAGGATTGCCTTCTTAGAGATGAGGCAAACAGTAAGTACAGTTTATATTGTTAGTATTTAACCCTAATGGTGCTGCATCGTACTACTGGATGGCAACAGTGACAGCTGCAGTCATGTATAATTACTGGGTTGTTATACTAAGGATTGCCTTCTTGGAGATGAGGCAAACAGTAAGTACAGTTTATATTCTTAGTATTTAACCCTAATGGTGCTGCATCATACTACTGGATGGCAACAGTGACAGCTGCAGTCATGTATAATTACTGGGTTGTTATACTAAGGATTGCCTTCTTAGAGATGAGGCAAACAGTAAGTACAGTTTATATTGTTAGTATTTAACCCTAATGGTGCTGCATCGTACTACTGGATGGCAACAGTGACAGCTGCAGTCATGTATAATTACTGGGTTGTTATACTAAGGATTGCCTTCTTAGAGATGAGGCAAACAGTAAGTACAGTTTATATTCTTAGTATTTAACCCTAATGGTGCTGCATCGTACTACTGGATGGCAACAGTGACAGCTGCAGTCATGTATAATTACTGGGTTGTTATACTAAGGATTGCCTTCTTGGAGATGAGACAAACAGTAAGTACAGTTTATATTCTTAGTATTTAACCCTAATGGTGCTGCACCATACTACTGGATGGCAACAGTAACAGCTGCAGTCATGTATAATTACTGGGTTGTTATACTAAGGATTGCCTTCTTAGAGATGAGGCAAACGGTAAGTACAGTTTATATTCTTAGTATTTAACCCTAATGGTGCTGCATCATACTACTGGATGGCAACAGTGACAGCCGCAGTCATGTATAATTACTGGGTTGTTATACTAAGGATTGCCTTCTTAGAGATGAGACAAACAGTAAGTACAGTTTATATTCTTAGTATTTAACCCTAATGGTGCTGCATCGTACTACTGGATGGCAACAGTGACAGCTGCAGTCATGTATAATTACTGGGTTGTTATACTAAGGATTGCCTTCTTAGAGATGAGGCAAACAGTAAGTACAGTTTATATTCTTAGTATTTAACCCTAATGGTGCTGCATCATACTACTGGATGGCAACAGTGACAGCTGCAGTCATGTATAATTACTGGGTTGTTATACTAAGGATTGCCTTCTTAGAGATGAGGCAAACGGTAAGTACAGTTTATACTCTTAGTATTTAACCCTAATGGTGCTGCATCATATTACTGGATGGCAACAGTGACAGCTGCAGTCATGTATAATTACTGGGTTGTTATACTAAGGATTGCCTTCTTAGAGATGAGACAAACAGTAAGTACAGTTTATATTCTTAGTATTTAACCCTAATGGTGCTGCATCATACTACTGGATGGCAACAGTGACAGCTGCAGTCATGTATAATTACTGGGTTGTTATACTAAGGATTGCCTTCTTGGAGATGAGGCAAACAGTAAGTACAGTTTATATTGTCAGTACCTCAATCTAAATACAGTAAAACCTGTCTAAGTGTACAACAATCAAAGTACAGTGCAAACAGTAAGTACAGTTTATATTGTCAGTACCTCAATCTAAATTCAGTAAAACCTGTCTAAGTGTACAACAATCAAAGTACAGTGCAAACAGTAAGTACAGTTTATATTGTCAGTACCTCAATCTAAATACAGTAAAACCTGTCTAAGTGTACAACAATCAAAGTACAGTGCAAACAGTAAGTACAGTTTATATTGTCAGTACCTCAATCTAAATTCAGTAAAACCTGTCTAAGTGTACAACAATCAAAGTACAGTGCAAACAGTAAGTACAGTTTATATTGTCAGTACCTCAATCTAAATACAGTAAAACCTGTCTCAGTGGACAACAATCAAAGTACAATACATTACAGTAAGTACAGTTTATATTGTTAGTACCTCAGTTGAAATACTCGATTTTGATTGGTCAACGAGCGGTGAATAATTTTAACTGTACACCGCGCAATACATTGTCGGTGAATAATATTCCCAGCATTCCACTAAAATCTAAGATATTCTTCGGACTAACAAAACAATTATAGACCTCTCCATTCGGTTTACTGTCAAAATTATATCCCGAGACTGTAAACCGAGTCTCGGTTTACAGTCTCGGGATATAATTTTGACAGTAAACCTCTGGAGAGGTCAATAATTGTATATTGTCAGTACCTCAATCTTAATACAGTAAAACCTGTCTAAGTGGACAACAATCAAAGTAATTGAGTAAGAAGCAGAAATGTATGAAGTTCAATAGATAAAGTGTTTTTAATGTAAATTAAAGGGCAATGGAATATTATGTCAATTTAAATAATACAAATTTGATATGAGTTGTGGCAACACAATGAATGGTGTGGTAAATATCTGTATCTTTCAATGATTCTACATACTGTTAAACCAGTGTATTCCTTCAGTCATATGTAATACCTTGATGGATCAAGATGATGATTCTACCAAGGAGGTGTATGCCCAAGACTTCACTAGAGAATAACTAAAAGTGACACAGATATTCACCAAAAATGTTATATTCAGTCACTGTTGAATTGTTCACTGTTATGTTCATTGCCATAGTGGGAATGTCTCATATAAAAAGAAGAATGAAATATAAATATAAATAATAATTTCTCTACTTAGAATTTAAGTCTGCCTGTCAGATACTTTCACAATTGAAGTCTGAAGGAGCAGGAAATATCAATTCCTGAAAGCATAGAATATCAATTTGTACTCCCTGAATAAATTCATAGAGGTTTACAAATCATATCATTTATAAATATGACTTAGTCTTAGTGAACAATATTCAACCAAATACCCCATTATTATCCCAATCTTGTACCCTCTTTTTGGACTAAGTGAATTTGTTTAATCTCAATCAAGGAGGATTGGCTCCCAGAGTGCACCACCGATATTCTGTCCCATATATGGGTATGTCGTAATACAAAATTCGAATTCAAACAGCCGCCATTTTGTTCACTTCAACATTTAAATCGTGAATTTTGGTCTTATTTCCAAACGAAAAATTCCAAAACTCACAAGAAATGATCGAGATATTGGTTCGAATCTTTTGAACTGTTTATTTTGAATTTATCGTCGGTTTTAATTTCAGAAAATAACGACATTTCGACGTTTTCATTGTTGGAAAATATCGAGTTTCGATCCTGGGAGCCAATCCTCCTTGATCTCAATCTTGACATTGACCTTCAATTCTCAATTGACCTCAACCCGATGACCTTTTCTCCTTATTCTAAATCAACCCTTTTGATGTTATTTTAATCAAAATCTAAGTTACCTAGACCTTCCAATATAATAATAGCTGTTAAATATTTAAAATCCAAATAGTTTGAATTGACATTCTATGCAAACCAATCAGGTCACCCTGACCCTGTGATAAAACAATAAGCTTTTGTTCTATAATATGGGGACATGTCAATCTTTTGTGAAATATAATCAATGGATTAGTCTATGCATCAGATTAAAGGCAAAATTTATTCATAACAATAATAATTAATCATATTCAGTTAGACTTTATTATAAAATCAATGATTAGATTTGAAAAGTTTGAGCATTATAATAAACTATTACACCAGTTAATATAAAATGTACTTTAAATATTGCAGCTCTCTATTATTGAGGTAGAGGCAGAGATTGTACCATAGTATTTGAGAAATTGCTCACTTATTGGGATATATTAAGCACATGCTTTACTGTAGACAAATAAGAAAAATCTCTAAATGTCCTATATACAAGGGGCGATCCATATATTCTGATAAAAATGCTCTTATTTTGTAATTTCTCCACATATCCCTCTCATTTTTTTCAGAAAATGTAGATTATGTAATTACACATATGATGCTAAAATATTATAGCTATACCTTAAAATGATCAAGAGATAAGGTTGCCATGGTAATTTGTATTAAGGGTAGGCAGGTCAATTAAATTATAACGTATAAATTATCATAATAACTTGTTATTTTAATTATTTTAAAGCCTGCGGAAATCATACATCTTTTTCTAGAAATGTTTTGTATTGTTGCTCATTGTTTGTTATTAAACAAATATTTATTTGTGCTCACTATAACATCACAACAACTCACAATAGCATTGTAGGACAGAATGGGCAAATTGACATTACATGTCATGAGAAACACCAAAAATCAAAATGTCAGATAAGGTTAGTGCAGCTGATGCAGAGTGTGACATTAACAGATACATCAGTCGTACCATTAAATTTTATATTCTATCAAGAATAAGTAAGAGGTTGTATATTAGATAATCATTAGAAACAAATGGGCAACATTTCAAATTGCATAATAAGTCCATAAGAACTTCAGACGGGTAATTGACTATAATGAAAATCACCACCATGAGTTTATTATGTAAAGACAAATATAGAACAGACAAATTATAAGAATATTCCCAGGGTCTTAAAATGCTAGAGAGACCCAACTGGATCGATTCAACATTCCTTGTTTTTGGGGTATTTTTCTGAATAGATACTTAATATATGATTATTTCAAAAGCTAACGACAGTTCTTCATAAATGAAGTATATATGAATTGTAAAAGAACATTCCAAAATTCCCAAATACATTGTACAGTAAAACCTGTTAAATTGAACTCTGTAAGTTGAACACCTCAAAGTTCCATCCATGCAGAATTAACCTCTGTTAGTAACACTAAGTACACCTCACAAATATGAAACACTATAAGAAACACCAACCAAACGTGTTCCACATTCTTTGTCAACCTTAGTTTATTTGACTTAAAATATGTTAAAATAACCATTTCAGTCCCTGAACCAACAGTGTTTCTTCTACTTGGATATCATCTCTGACATCATCTACCTACTGGACATTGGAGTACAGCTTAGGACGGCTTATTTAGAGAATGGGATCCTTGTGTTTGACACTGTGAAAATGAGTAACCACTATAGACAGAAGAGAAGGTTCATAAAGGATGTCATTGCTGTTGCTCCCCTTGGGACACTCTTCAATATATTTGCAGGTTTGTTAGATGAAGGGATAGTGTCAAAATGTCATGAAAGTTAATTTCATTATGGTTTAACACCCCCCCCCCTCCTCTCAAAAAGGAACAAGGTATGCAAATTGTCACCATCTGCCATTTGTTACAAACACCAACCACCAAATGTCAATGCCAGACATCGTCAACAAAAATGTTGGAGACCATAAAAAATGTTGAATTGCTGTTGATGTACTGTCAAAAATTAATATTTCACACTGATAAATTGCCATTTACCCCCTCCCAATGAAATTATTTATTTTTGTATAAAATAAGTTTTTTTCTATTCTTTTGCATTTTCTCAATTTTAATGACAATATTTAGATACCATCCCATATTGCAAGTCTCTTGCTGAGTCAATGGCTAGAGGTTTTGATAACAATATTCTATGTTAAAAATTCCCTATATCAAATCACCTAATGTGATAATATTTTCCTATTTTTACTCATGAAAGATTCCTATTTGGCACCCTTCTCAATCTTATCATGATGATATTTACATAGAACTATGTTTCCATTTTATTTTTCCCATCAATTTTTCAGTTGTTGTATATGTGACCATTGGCAGTACTCAGGTTGGAGAAAGTAAGTTATACTTCTAATAACGCTACTGTAAACATAATTACATTCTTAATATCTTTGACCATAACCAGGACTTTACCAAATGCGCTTTCGGATATGGGAATTTGAGGGAAAATTGCACACTTTGGTCATCATAAACTTTAAATAAAATATATGCGTGTGTAGTGTGATACATTTTAAAAGATATCAGTGCATCGAAAAATGCTTTTAGAAAGTTTTGCAATTATCAAACTTGCTATACAAGTAAAACATTAAGTAAATAAATCCTTATTTCAGCGGATATATTTGGGCCAATAATGAGGCTTCCAAGACTGCTAAAATATCATACTATGATGAAATTCTTCGATGTAACGGACAGGTAAGAAAGAGCACCTTACATATTAATCAATACAAGACCACAACTGAGTTGCTCATCTTTGGCAAAGATGCATCTGTGTATGGATAAACCTCACCACTCTTAAAAAATCAAACATCGTACACTAGACAATATTTTTCAGTCATCTATCAATGATGCTTGTGATAAATAAAATCTTAATTCTTTATTCATGAAACTGATTACTAGCTTGATCAATTTACTGATAACTGTTAATATAAAAGATTTATTTATATGCTACACCATTGTATAATTACAACCCGACTGGCATCTTTGAAGGAAACATGTTAGAGTGGTGATTAAACTTCTTCACTACAAAGGAATGAATCAACTGTATATCGGGCTGTATATCTACCAATTGAAGATGGTATTGAAAATAAAGTTGATTTCATAATGGTATAACCCCTCCTGCCCACCCATGAATAAAAATTGAAAATGTTGGTTTGCTATTCAGTGTTTTCAGTGCTATCTATATTTTACATTAAGGAAATCATTATTTACCCCCTCTAACAAAATTTGATCTGCTCTTCTAATACATTTAGACAAAATCCCTGAGGAATTGCCAATACGTCAAAGTGGTTTAAATTAAATAATTAATAGGCAAAATCAGTATCAGTGCAAAAGAAGCTTTTTTGTACCTTTATAACTGATCACTTCAAAATGTGACCTCTTTCTCCGTCCTTTTTTCCATATCCTATTTAACCGACTTCCATGTTAACACGACCCTTAATGAACATCTACAACACTTTTAACATGTCGTAATTACTGCCACTAAGCTCTCTAGAGATGAATATAAAGCAACTGAAATAGCTAAGGATGGTCATTATAGAAATCGAGGCACAGCACACATTTTGTATTTCTATAGGGAGTTTCCTATTAACTAATATGGCATTAATATCCGGCAACATTATTGAAGAATTACCTATTATAGTCTGTACTGAAATATTTCCTAAGAAAAATTAGAAGTGATTGATGACACCCCCTGAAACATTAATCCAGCCTCATTAAATGATTGCTTTTTCATTTCCTATCTTTGAACATTTGTCCTTTTTCAGTTTTGTTATAATGGAGACAATGTATTTATTAACAGTACAAATACAACTAATGAACATTTATTTCTGGTTAACCTCTATGTCTAGCTATGCCCTTTTATTTAACAAATGGAATACATGTGCCTAAATCTATAGCAACATTTACCTATCATGAACACCTCTATCTCTAGATTAGTGAACACCTCTATCTCAAGATTAGTGATCACCTCTATCTCAAGATTAGTGAACATCTCTGTCTCTAGATTAGTGAACACCTCTCCCTAGTAAACTACTTTTTCTGGGAAACAAATACCACAAGAAATCACACATTTCTTATAAACACAACCCTAAGTAATAAACACCTGTTTCAAGTGAACACCTATCTATAATACAGATCTGATGTATACACATCTTTCATTGTACCAAAACCTAAAGTGCTCACCATAAATAAATGACACCTGGCTTTTCTATCACCATTTCAAGACCATGGAGATTTGAGACTTCGTACTTTCCAATAATGTCTAGATACACATCCCTTAAGTTTTGTATATTTTACATTTTGTACACTCACATCCACTGATGTATAGCCTCTTGAAAATTCTCTTCTTTTTAACATTGGAAATCCTCACTTCAGCAAATCCAGGTGTCATTTATTTATGGTGAGCACTGTATGTGTTATTCCAGTCGCACCAGCAGTCCATACAGAGTAAGGGCCTTCAAGTTGACACTCTACTTGTGGGTGGTTATTCACTGGATAGCTTGCTTCTATCATGTCGTATCTGAGGTGTGGATGATTTAGATTATACAAGAATGAATCCAATATTTATAAAATAGAAATACCATAATTTTTTTTTTAGTCTAAATCTTTAATGTATATTATCAAGCAAAGCTAGTAACATTTCATAAAACACCAATTTCAAGAAAAGTTGGCAACATTTTATTAAACAATAGGACATGATGTCGTTCAGGAATTTAATCGTTTTGTCTTTTGTTAGTTTAAACAATCTACTTGGTGATTTTAATTAGATTTGTTGGAGCCATAAGACCTTTTATAATAATTCTTATCTATTTCAATTTGTATGCTCTTCACTTTAGTATGAGGGATTTGGCTCAAATAATTGGGTGTATCCTGCTGATGAAGAAGACCAGGTCTTTGCAAGGTAAGGCATAATGTTAAACCAATTGCATTCCTTTAGTCATTTGTAATACCTTGATGGATCAAGATAAGGTTAGATGGCTTTGGGGTGACGCGGATCAATAAATCAAACTAAAACTCTGAGAAAACCGAAAATTAACAATGAGAGGGACAAATTTAAGGATTACATACTTTTAAGTCCAAAGTGTCAACTGAAGATTGTTTATACTTAATGTATGGAATGCATTAGTCTATCATAGTATAGTAGTTTTATGTTCTAGGAAGTATATCCGGTGTATGTACTGGTCAATGATGACATTAACAACAATAGGGGAGACAAATACACCAGAAACAGATATGGTATGTACAGGGTGACCCAAAAATGCTTTTTAAACTTTGTGGAATCTTCTTGATTTCTCCTGTATAGATGGATTAAATACCATTTTGAATCTCTTGTCACAGATCAAGTTTATTCACCAAATATAAGTTGTTTCAGTAAACATTACTTCACATCACATACTGCATATTACACACTCCAAATGATGCATCTTTATTTTCAAATTTTGCTAGGAGTATGTATTCACTGGGTTCACCTTTCTCGTTGGTGTATTTGTGTTTGCTGCAGTTGTCGGGAATGTAGGTGATGTCATCAGTAACATGAATGCCGCAAGACAGGAATTCCAAGGAAGGTTGGTATTTTCATCAACAATTAAATGAATAACAACTCTTTCTTCAAAACTCAACTTTGATCTAAAAATCTCTCAAACAATCCAGTAAAACCTGCAAAGTAGAACACCACTAGAAGTGGAACACCTCTGTGAGTGGAACACTTTTCAGAGTCCCAAGACCAGCTGACTTTATGTTAAATGAACTTCTATAAGTGGAACACCTCCTAAGTGGAAAACATTTTAGAGGTACCAAATGTGTTCTACTACTTCGACAGGTTTTACTGTAGGAGGATGCTTACAAAATAGTCTCAAACCGTACATTACGGGCCTTTAAGAATTTCACCTTCTCCTTTCTCTACACAGGATGGACTCTGTTAAGTTCTACATGAACCATAGAAAAGTACCTCAACACCTTCAAGATAGAGTGAAACAATGGGCGGATTATTCATGGACCCGAACCCAGGCTCTTAACCAATCAAATCAGCTGGATTTGCTTCCAGAGAGACTGCAGGCAGAGATCGCTATTCATATTCACCTTGATATTCTCAAAAAGGTAAACAAATTAATTCATAACAAGGAGCAAGAAACTAAACCTTACAGCATCGGCATCCTATGAATAAATGAGAATGAGAAAATTTCATTTTATAGCCAACCAGAACATTAGCCAAACCTTTCCAGTTCAGTTATCTACTCCAAAAATATGAAACGCCATAGATCTGGGCCATACAGGTTTTGTTACCTGAACATCAAATACATGTAAATCTATTCTATTAAATGCATATTGACTTGCATTATCCTTAATTACAGGTGAAGATATTTGAAGAATGTGAGGAAGGATTACTGAGGGAGTTGGTGCTGAAACTGAAGTCTCAAATCTACTCACCAGGGGATTATATATGCAGAACAGGCGAAATAGGTAAATAACTACTTTAAAGTACTTTAATATGTAGAGTATGACAATGATGCAATATTTCTTTACGATTATTATAGAATTTATACTGTATGTACTTAACATTATATTAATTATGAAATAATTAGTTTAGTTTAAAATATTTTATTTCTGTGTCACAGGTTTAAAAACTACATTTCAATATCATATAATAAATACTTTTTTAAAAAAAAACCACCAGCCGGCATCGGCTTAGGAGACACCATTAAATGTATATCTAATTGTAATTGAGTATTGACAAGAATAAGTTGACTAAGAGCACTCTTAAATAGAGTAGTATAATAATCACATAGTAAGCTTCAAACCTGATTTTTTGAAGCAGAATGGCAGTGTTTCATATAGAACATGTACTTCATTTATTGCAATACAATGTATTTTCAGGTAGAGAGATGTATATTATAAATCATGGCAGAGTAGAGGTAAGATGTCTTATTTTAAATTCATTTGTATCTCTGTCATTTATTTATTTTATACTACTATTGTTGTACATTGATCCAAAGTCCCGGTGGACACTAAATACATATCAGTATATATATCAAATAATTTCATAACATGTTACAATAGTACATTATTATTTCACTGCAGAAAACTTGCTTTACTACTTTATGAATTCTTATCAAAATGATACCAATTGAAACACAACACAAGAGCCTTAACAATATGTTATATCTATTAGATCCTTGTGACCAATGGAGAAACGGGAGACAGCATGGTAGTCGCAACATTGAGTGAAGGCAACTACTTTGGTGAGATAAGCTTGCTCAAGCTGGACTATGGTCAAAACAAGTAAGAGTGACTTTTATCAACATATTGTACAAGTTTGAAAAGTTCATCATTCAAAGAGGTTTTTGTCAGAGAATCCAAATATCATCTTCCTCGGATCTGGAACTGACGATCATACTCAATCATATAGAAGATAAGGCATATGTGCTTCTTATCTTAAACTTTTCTGCTTAAAATTAAACAAAAAGAACAAAGTTTGACATTTATGTATACTGGGATCACAAAATCATTTTTTTAAAATAATATGTTATTGATAACAAAATAGCTTTCAAAAAGCTATCATAAACTTTTGACCAACTTTGGTATCTCATAATAGATAAGGTTTCAAATACACAAAGTTCACTAAAACATCAATGTATTATGTATATTTTGCAGACGAACCGCAGACGTCCAGTCTGTGGGTTACTCAGAGCTCCTCTGTCTTTCTAGGAAGGACCTTATCACAGTATGTAATATACTCTTCAATATATGACTTCTATCTAATGGGTTATATAGCATGAACCACATGTTTACAAAAGAATTTGTCTATTGTATAGTAACTATGAGACCAAAACTATGAGTCTAAAAGAACAAGGGGCACAATTGAAAACCACATAAAAACTTATAAATTGACTTATCAGCATCCAAAACATGAATATTATAAGATACAATACAGGCAGAATTAAAACTAAAGGCCCCTTGATTCTGACTGAAACACACCAGGTTAGGAAAGAATTTATATGTATAAGACTGACGAGATTTGAATCGATGTAAACAATTAATCAACATTGTGCCAATCTTACTGATATCACAACAAAGCTTGGTATATTGATCTGGACTTATTATGATGCAGCAAATTAATTTGGATTATCAAAGCAATATTGATAGACACGCTAAAGAAATCACGTAGATATTCATACTTAAAGGTAGAACAAGGACCTCAGAGGACACATACTTTCATTACTTTTTCTTCGCTATCAAATTTTCCTTTATTAGTTATTTGTCTTACAAGTGACATATATTTCGTTAAAATCCGTGGAATTGCTTCATTTTCCTCTGATTGTCACTTCAAATCAAGTTTGACGTTGGAAATTAAAAAAGTTGACATTCGCTTTTTCATTTAAGGAAGCAGTACCGGGTCGGTTTTCACGTCTGTTTGCGTAGGTTTGACTTCCGGTTTGAGAAAGCTAGCTCCCAAGAACGTCATTTTCGCATTTAGTCTTATTCAAAAATTATAGTTTATTTCAATAATGGTGTTTCCAGAAAATAATTAAATTGCAAACATTTTATCAAGCATATTTTATCCCTTTCACTTTTATGGGAAAACTTGTTCTTGAGTCGCAATTAGTGGATACGAAAACCAGGGTTCGAAAGGTGCCAGCTCTTTTGAAAACTCAAAAAAGTAAAAAGATTCATTTTGGGTAGGTAAAATAAATTTTTTATTTTGTAATTACCAGACGGTCAATCCTCTTCATATTGCACTTGGATGATGATACCATCATAGTGATACATTGTAAAAAATATGAGCAAAATCTAATGTCTGGAATTTTTTCTACGCTGAGCTGGTACTGCATCCTTAAGATTCAGTGAAGATATGCAGAATAGAGGTCAGATAGAATTGCACTTACAATATAACTGTGTCAATGCTATGTTTGGTTTAGGTGATGCTACAGTGAAGTAGTAACATAATCTATATCCCACTGACTCCCAAGGAAGAAGCTTACACCCAGCCATTGAGCTAGTCTCTCTTTTCTCCCTACCCTAAGTATGACCCTACATGCACCCTCTCTCTCTCATTCACTTTTATGTACATATACAGGGCGTCAAATAAGTCTGTTCTCCCCCTTAACTTTTTTAATTCAGAAATAACATAGGGTTGGCATAGACCATCTTAAAGAGAATTCAATTTGCTGATCACACACCAAATTTCAGAGTGATTGGTCAAATTCCAAATTTTTTAGAGTATTTTTAGTGATGTCCATGTTTAATTTTGGCTGTTAATTCAACTATTTTGTGATGAAAGATGCCCCTGGTTCAAAAGCTCCCCTAAATGTAACATATTTTACTCTGTAACGATATTGAGAAACATCGAAATCACCCAATGTTGGCATTGTCACTGCAATATCATTTTCACTTTTCAATCACTCACTATACGTGGTAATTTTACTTGTTTTGATGTAATCAAATATCAACTACAACCTTACAAGAAACATTGTAGCAATTTTATAAGGAGGCGTTTATGATTGATTTTTTGAGGGTGATCAGCATTCAAAATGATATCTGGGAAAGTATGATAAATTTAAAGATAAAAAGGTTAAGGGGGAGAACAGACTTATTTGACACCCTGTACTTCAAATTGGAATTGAAACTGCCTGTATTCATTCCAGTGAGGTCTTTCCAACCAGTATAGCTTTGAGAGACAAGGCATTAATATGCAAAGCGTCACCACCTTCCATGTGTTACAGATTCCATGTTACAGACACCAACCGCCGAATGCTGACCACCAAACACCAACCGCTGTCTACAAAAAGTTGGAGACTATAACAAATTGTCACCACTTGGGGTGGTGACATAATAAATCATATTTTGACTTCATGCCTATGTTTGTAGCATTCTCTTCACAATATTCATTTATCCAAACACACCCACTGTTAGATTATATCATTCAGATACTCATCCTTTCTCCTTTGTTACGACCACTTTGCCAAAGCAATCTTAGTATGAAAAGATTGCGATGATAGCCCATGATGACATGATATACTATACATATGTACTGGTAGTACTCACAAATTGTGTCTTGTAGGCTTTAGTGGAATATCCAGAGGCAAAGAAAGTATTGGAACAACAGGCTAGAGAAAGGTGAGGCTGGGTAGAATAATGGGGTTGGGGACATACAGAAACTTTGTTAAGAATCCTTAAAATTATTGTAACCATGGATATAATGACATCAAAGAGATCAATGGACCTTAAAGATTCTCGCAATCTTTATCCAATCAGCGTTTGCGAGTGTGTCGGCTCACGTATAAAAGGCGAATCCAACTCAAATCCATGCAGGGGTGTATGAGGTACTCGAGGAAAGAGCTCGTGAAATCTGAATTTATATGCACATGGTCAATGTTTACACATGTTTGGAGTTATTGAAGAAAATGTGATATGGGTGTGGTTCCGAATTTGAAGTCATTGCTGGAAAATATGATTTTAATACGTGAAATTATATCTATAAATATAGCACTAAAAATAACAGTACACATAAAGTACATGTATGATTGTGTTCAGAAATGTTTGAAACCCTTACGGAAAATTGCACCATTGCTCTTTCTCATGTTTCTTCCCGCATTCTAGTGCTGTTTGAATGAATATATTAATTAATGTATTTCTAACTAAAACATATCACATTTTTTTTATAAACCACAAACATTTAGATCATAAAAAAATTATTCAATACTTGAGTGAGCACGATATGCAAGGGTTACTAAGTTGACACAGTAAATGACCACTGATATTGTGTTAGGCCATGCACACAGCGTACACCCCTCACTTTCATAGTGAAGTGACTAATTGGTTTATGTTTACGTTTTAATGTGTTTTGGGTTCCTTGTTACAGCAAGGGGGGCCAGTAAAGTAGACTAACATGTTTGCATGGCAAATTTTGATCGAATATGTGAGACACTTTAAGTAAACTTTACAAACTTTCTGTTGATGAACCCCCTTTTTGCATGAAATAGTAATATGTACATATATGATTTTCTTTAATCTATAAAGGCCCTTAGCCAGTTTTTGCCAAGGGGATTCACTTTTCTATGATTTCAAGGGGGGTTCACATTTGATAATTTTGGTCCAAAATTGGCTAAAATTACTTGATAAAACCAGGGGTGAGGGGTTCGCTCGAACCCTCCAAACTTCCCCTGGCTACGGGCCTGGTAATTGTACAAATTTTGTAGGTTTTAAAGTCATTTCTATTTCCAGAATAAAGAAGAATCGTGAGGCACGTCGAACATGTTCTAGTGATAGCCTCCCAACTACCAACTCTCCAAATCACTCAATTTCCTCCGATGAGAAGCCTATATATGGCAATACAATTTACCCGACAATACCCCCAAAATCGGAAAAATTAAAGGAAGTGATACAATCTGATGAATTCAGGAAATTAATGCTTAACAAAGGTAAGTTACAGAAAATATTGTTCACCTTAAGATTTCTGGTACAGGCACATGTATTTATTCTTCAATGAGATGTTAAGCACAATTTGCTATATCAATTAATATGGAATGAGTTAATAAGGATCAATCCTATGTGACACTAATCTACATGTAACACCATGTTGCATTCTAAGGTCCAACACTACCTACACTACAAATATAGAACATGATCCAAAACATCTATTCTTTATTTAAAATCTTCCCATGGCTACTTGTACTATCTTATATCCAATGCTTTGCACCCAGTTGAAAATCCAACTTACTCAGTTGTGAATCTTCGGTTTTGGATATTTTTATCTCTGCAATTTGCAAAATGAGTATATAATTTCATACCCTATTCAGAAAAGGTGCCAGCTCGATAGTACACATATCCCTGACTATTGCTTGCGATTAAAGGCCTGTTGAATATAGTTCAAATCATGTGCTGAGTGGTAATGTGAAAAAACAGAGCACCAAGGTGACACTAACTTGAATAAATACTACAAATATGAACTTTTCAGGAAAAGAAGTGTCAGAATTGAAACAAATCATCGCAGATGTGAAGAGCTTTGACAGTATGGTGACAAAAGAAAGAATAGCAAATCTCTCTATGAAATGTGACAATCTAACTGAACAACTCCAAGTGCGTGACATTGAGATCCGCAAAGCAGTAAAACGAGTGGCAGAGTTAGAATTTATACTTCAAATGACCAATCAGAGACCCAATAACCAATCAGCAGAGAATGCAACCTCAAATTCTATTGGTCACCATGAACCACCCAAACATCTTTTCAATACCAAAAATAACAGAGAAAGTGCACTACAATACAAGAACATGATAGGTGAACTAATTATCAAGGATCATAAAATAAAGCGTCATAATATAAGAGGATCAAAATTCCGCAGTTATGGCTCTAGCAGTAGCAGCTCCATTGACAAATCTCATTCTTCCATAAATAGTGTCAACAAATTCCATCGAGTAAAACTCAAACATCTCCCAAGAAGTGACTCAGCAGACAGTTATACTGAACAAGTACATATTACTCAAAATACACCTACAACTCAAACGGATGAAAACCAGAATATCAATGAGAAGGGTTCTTCTCAAGCCAGTAAGAAAAATATCTATGTTCCTGGTATCTCCGTGAATGGTGTCCTAGAACAACAGCCATCTATCACTGTGCCATCAGAAACTGACTCTGAACAGAACATTGGTATCATAACCACTGGTCCCGATAATACAAACTGTCTCAATATACAATCCTCATTTAGACCATACTTGCAAAAGCATAGTTCTAACTCATTCTGTAGTACAAGTGTACTAGAGAGTTCATCTGATAGTGATGACAAGTGAATATGAAAAATCTTTTTCAGCATACAAAAATTGTTGTAGGGTCATCTTAAAAGATTCTACACCTAATAAAGTGAGTAGCTTAAAAATGGATCATGTATAGAATTTTTTGCATGAAACCATGGGCTTTTATTGAATGCCCATGATGAAACTTTTGAGGAAACCCCTAATGTAAACATTATGATAAAGGACATATTTGAACAATGGTGGGGCTTTGTCAGTGTGGTATATCTACACTGTCTCGATAAAAAATGGGGTTTTGCTAAGAGATGAAATGATCCTTTGATGAAATGAATGCAAAAATCAAATATATATTATGGATAATGTTATTTGATGATGTTAACTGCTAAAGAATAAAAATATTATTATCAACAGTCATTATGTCATTTACAGAAAGCCACTATATATAAAGAAAAAGAGTGCAGCCAATTATAATGTCCCTACAATGTGCATAATGTCATAATTGTATTAAAAGTATTGCTGTTGCTGAAACATTTTCGAATGTCACTTAACTGCTCAAATAAGGATACACAACGATAAATATCATATATACAGTGATTGCTATATTATTTACAAAAAGTAGAAAATGATACATTGAAAATTTAATATAACCAGTACTCTGATACTCAAAAAATGTTCATGCCATATATCCTCGAGTGAGAAAAACATGTACATGGAGATACACATGTTCAATGGTGAAATAATCTGATTAGCCAGTGTGGCATTACACATTTTATCCTATATTTTTACACTGTGTGTAACAGAATCCTATACGCCTTTATGTTGTTAAGTCAAGATTTTCTGTTGAAAACCCATTTAAAACCCCATGTAAGCCCTATATTATTTAGTTGTAAAATACAAAAATATATTCATGACCTCAAATTAAACTGACAACTCGTGGGTACAAACAGGGTGTTCCCAAATACTTGCATATACCAATGTTTGTACGATCCTGAATAAAGATCAAAGAACAATAAATCACATTTGTCATGTTGTTGAATCATAAATCATTCAAACATCTCTAACTAAACTTACCTTGCATTCTTTACTTTAATCTTTGTGAATTTGAGATCTAGATTCTTGAACTTCGAATTCTTGATTTTTAAAATGTTATTGAGTTCTTCAACTCAAGTCTTGGTTTGTAAAAAGTCTAACATGACAGGTTTCACCATTCTACAAAGTCGAGATATCCCATAGTAATTAGTTGTCATGATGGTAATTGTACATTGTGTGTATCCCGGGGTGTGTATCATACTCCTCCAGTTCCATATTGAAATATGAGAGTCCAGATTCCACATAGAACTGATATCACTAAATAAGTCTGTTTTGTCTATTTACAATGACATCATAATAATAATGACACCATAATAGTTGACATCAGTATGGTGACATCTCAGCTTACCAATCCTGGAAAAAATTCAAATGTAAATTTGAATAGGAACACATTCATTACATTTTTGAGATACTTTTAAATTCTAATGCAATAGAAACTGGTGAATTTTAATGAACATTGTTTTTAATTTACAAATAATGAAGAATGAAAATGGAAAAAGGATCCTTGTTGCTTTAGAAACTACAATAGTACACAGTACACTGCACATATATTTTATTGAAATATGAGGAAACTTACCTAAGTAATCATCCATAAGAGATCCTATTGCAAACTGTAAAGAGAAGAATAGAATATAAGGCTGACAGCACATAAATGAAATGCTGATACAGCAGGGGGAGGAGTCTATTTGATGTCCTCTTATGACTTATATCTTATTTTCCTGCGACCAACAGTTAAAATTTACAACAATCCATTTTCATCTAGGAATATGAGCATGAGCTGAATGGCTGGTTGAACCATGTAAGATTTCATTAAGTGTATATCATTGCTTGGAAGTGGTCATGTGAAATTTGAAAGTTGTCACGCTTTCATAAACAGCTAGCTTGCTCCAATTTGTCATTAATGGATTCATAAAATAATTGCTTTCGTAACCATTATTCACTAACACTCCTCCTCAAGAAAGGTGCAAGGGTGAGCTAATACTGTATATACACAACACTCACACTGACACAATGAGGAAGCAACCAGCAGAAGAAATACAACAAGACATTAACATGCAAAATGTCATGCCACCTGCCATTTGTGACAGACATCATCAAACCACCAAATATTGTCCACAAAAGTTATTGAGACCAGAACAATATGTCACCACTCAATAATAATTTTTGGAGGAGAGAATATGCAGAGATCAATCCTCAACAAGGATAATCACTTTAAAATTGAATATAAGATCCCTGAAGTCTAAAAACCTTCTGGCAAAAGCTCTTCAACTTGTATACATGTACTTACTATATCTGCTGCATCAACTCTGGTGCCAACAATCTTAATCCTGATCTCATCATCCTGCTGTATTACAATGTCCTGAAATAAATGAAATGAATTGACTTTATTACATTTCAGTACATATCTCAAGTGCCTGAGTTTCACTAATGTTTTTTGAATTCACAACTTTAAATTTGGAAATTGTGACTAACAATTTTACATTTTTAATTTGTTTGTAATGGTTTCATACCATTTTATGGGAATACAAATCCTTGTATTTGCTCTTTCATATTAATACGTTTATGTAGTTTATTTTTATGTTGGCAAGGCTGTAAAGATTTACAGAACATACCTCATCTTTGGTTTTATAGCACGGGGGGTTTGAGTTAGGGTCAAATTCCATGTCACCAGGAATGGACTAAATAAAAAACAAAATAGAAATAAAAGTTAACAGTTAATAAACAGTGGAATATATGGAATAAAAAGCAATAATTCTTAAAACTTACATTTGGCTCAGGAGGTCTAGACAGCTTCAATACATGTTGGTAATCTTTGCTCTGCTGAGCATTTTTATCAAGATTTAACATTTATGGAAAAAAAAGGTTTGCATCAAAGTCTAAATTTAATTTGATGGTACAAAATGCAGGTAAATTTTTGTGTCTTTTATGACCCGAGATAGTAAAAGGATTAACCTTTTCTAAGATCCACTTCAAATTTTTACTTATTTTTACAATTCACAAAATACAGAATTCATAGTTTACTTACATGTCTTGATATAAAGCAAGAGAGAGGTCCAATCTCTGTAAATAGGCCTACTTTGTTAACTTGAGTGACAACTGCATCCAATACTTCTCCCTTGAATGGCCTAAATACAATAGCCTTATACTTCACTGGGTACACTACAAAACCCCTCCCAGGCTGGATAAGGCCGGCCCCTATGTTGTCAATTGAGGTAACAGCAATAACAAATCCATACCTACAAAATTGTTTTGTACGTTGTTCTATATTTGGTTTGTTAAAGGTCAAACATATAGATTTTTACAGAATCTCTTTGTGTCTACATAATCAGTTTTTTAAATACAGTTAACCTTAAGCCCAGTATACACAAATGGGGCAAAATTCCACTTGGTCCATCCAGTCTTGCCCAATCAAATCCCAACTTGCCCCAACGAATCCCACGGAGTCCCATGGGACCTTGTCCCACGTGGGACTTCATGGGACTCAGTGGGGCAAAATCTGACGGAGTTCCATAAGACTCCATGCAGCAAATTCCCACAAGGATCTGCCTAATGTTCACTGTTCAGTCTATGGAGGTCCCAACTTGCCCTATTTGCAAGAATCAAGTCAGTTTCAAATTTATGGTAATCCCAAAGGTAGAGAGACATGAATGACCTTGGAAACTTATGTCAGCTGCTTTTGCCCAAATCTACCTGTACTTACTTTCCTGAACAAGTTCCTTCTACCTCTGTGAACAACTTCTGTTTAACTGTGGTTAACAAGCTTGGTCCAAAGTACCTTGGATGTAACAGAATCTCATGCTCAAGAGACACCTGAAAATAACATGAAATAAATCAAAGACACTTTGGAGCATCAACCTTTGAAAATCTAAAATAATTTCGTAGATTCACATCCCTTTATTATATGATCATTGTCTGTAATAAACTAAAGAAAAAGAATTAAACCTGGATTATTAAAGGTTTTTTCAAATTCTGTGTCAACTGCCATATTGACAGAAATTCAACTCTAAAAAACTAAAAGATCTTGTTCTGCCTATCAACCGAGACAATTGTGACTTGAACTAAAACAGGAGTTACAGTTCAGAGTGTATTGAGGTACAGTGTGTTATTCTTTGTGAGGTTTACTCACTTCGAGAGCCATGTTAGATTTAGGACTACCTGTTACACAGAGAGACATTGGTTACCACATTGAGAATGGTATTTCTAAAGGTAGAAGGAATTTATATGCTACAGTCGACTGTATAACTCCTGAAAATTGTACTGTAAACCCCCTATCAGCTTCCAAACTGTACTGGGCAGTGTCAATTCCCACTGCTCTTTATGGAGCAGAGGTTCTTGAATACAATGACTCCAGCCTGGGTAAACTAGAACGTTTCCATACTCAAACAGCTAAACATATTCAAGGTTTACCAAAACATACAACAGATTGTGCATCCTTGTCACAGATAGGCTGGTGTGACATCAGTGAAGTTATTGCAATGAAGAAACTCATGTACTTTTGGCATATATTTAACACTTGTGCTGGACAATGTAAAGCTGTGAGTATTGCTAGATGGTACATCCTACTTTTTAAAATATTTATCGTAGGGATGTCAGTGTCTTCGCCTATAGCTGAAATAATCAAACTAGGTACAAGGTTTAATCTCTTAGATAGAATGAAGAGCTATATCGACCAAGGTATATTCCCCAAAAAACATCATTGGAAGAAAATTTCTAAAAATGCTGTATCCAATTACTACATAAATAGATGGCATCTAAAATGCATGATGTATACTAAGATTAAGACGTACAGAGATGTCGTCAATAATCGAGTTCCAATAATATGGTACCAATTATGTAAATATAGGCCTGATCTCATTTTCAAATGTAAGTTTATGGTACGGCTGCTGGTGGGGGAAGCCATTGGGAGGTATGCAGAAGCTAAAGAAAATAGATTGTGTCCTTTATGTGGAGAGTGTGAAACATTAATTCATTTTATAAAGGATTGTACTGAACTTAAGAGTCGTCGATTATTATTAAAACCCCTTATTGACAAATATGGGATGGCGTATTGCCCTTTATCTTCGCTCCAGATGAGCAGGATGACTGTATATTTATTGTTAACACTTTGTATGCGATGTATCAACATCGAACAAACGCCATTTTGTAAATATCATCCCGACCTTGTATTGTTCACCTAAATGTTTGTATATATGTTAACATAAATTAATGTATATTATGATGATCAATTATGGTCGCAATAAAGAAATATATATATATATACAGGGTGGTCCAAAAAAAATTGGAACATTTGTTAATTGAATGCAAAACCTTTATTTTTCTTCTAAAATGCACCAAACTTTTACTGAGCATAGTTCAGTCACTTATTTATCTGATGTAAAGTTTATAGGTGAAAACAACAAAGTTAATGCATTAAACTAGTCAATGTTTGATATGACCCCTCTTCTCCTGACTTACAAGTTGAAGCCTGGGGCTCAGATTTGTAAATATTCAATTAGTTTGCTGTTAGTTTGTTTTGTCCAACCCATCTTAATTAAAAATTTCAGCTTGATCAAACTTCCTATTTGTTTGCCTTGGAAGATCAAATCTAGTAGCATATTCAACATTTTTTACCCAAATTCATGGGATCAAGCATATTTTGATGGCTATTGTTGGGTGTATTACTGATTGAATATTCTCCAGAAAGAGGCCAGGGCAGTCTGATTTGACTGGTAAATGAAGCCCCTTCCCCTTTATTGTTCTGATATGAATAATAGTCATTGGGAATATCAATATGTCTATCAATATCATAGAGGAGTCTCCCAGAACACAAATGGTATATATATTATACACTATATATGTGCTAAGCATTGGTTTTAATAAAACTTTGTGAATAACTGGTCAGTTTTGCCTTTACTGAAAAGTGGGAACAATTCTTTTGTCACTTGAGTAGATGTGAGGCTTATGCAATCGCACACCTCTGACATGTTCCTTCTTCCCTACTCTTAAATGAAAATGATCATTTTGGGTATTGTTTAAGTTAACACAATATTTTTCTGGCAACCCCCAGATGTGAATACCATTTGTCAACTGAATATGATTTTATAAAATATTTATACCAATTAACATGTGCATTAAAGCTTTGAAATAAATAATACTTGAAAAAGTAGCCGCGGAATTGACAAGTGTATATTTAAGAAAAGGGGGTCCTATCAAAGATTGACTAGTTAAATGCGTTAACTTTGTGGTTTTCACCTATAAACTTTACATCAGATAAATAAGTGATTGAACTATGGTCAGTAAAAGTTTGGTATATTTTAGAAGAAAAATAAAGGTTTTGCGTTCAATTAACAAATGTTCCAATTTTTTTTGGACCACCCTGTATATATAAAACTTATGGCTCTCAAACGGGGAAGTGAACAGCTGATTAATAGTGACCTTTGAAATCGAATTAAGTCGATCCGCGGCTTACTTTTGGTTTCTAACTGTGTCTTACATCATCAATCCGTGTAAGTATTGGAGCGCTGAAGTACTTCCTTTTCGATCAAGATTTGTAATTGTTAGTCGAGTGAATGTTTTTACTGCCAAATTCCAATATGGCGTTTTCTGCTCGGACAATTTCGTAAATCTCCGGAGGTTGTCCGAACATAACTAATTCTCAAAAGTCATTTCGTTCGTTGCGTATCTCGCTCCTAGCAAACCGCCATATTGGAAATAGGTCTAAAAAACATTCACTTGATGAACAATTTACAAGTATTTCAGCGCTCTAATACTTACACGGATTGATGATACTGATGTTTATCCCGTTCCATGACTATAGTCCTGTAAAATGGATTTGTTTCCGGTAAGAGGGAATTTCGAAAATTTCGGACAATATTTTCAATATTTACTGCCATGTCGACATCCTATGCTCTTAACTGTATACCGAATGGTTAAACAATGTTTCTTACCGGAAACAAATCCATTTAAACACGGAAGTGACGTAACGAAATACCAAGTTCGTGCTATTACGGAAAAGTTCGGGAAATTCCGTTATAACCGCCATTTTAATCGAACTTCGACCAAAAGAGCCATAAGAAACAAAAAGACCTCGTTCTGCCAACTAACCCAGACAATCGGCGGTTCCAATATATTAGAAATTACATTTTGAGTTCTAGAATGCATTGAGGTAGGTTTCTTAAGTGGAAGGGGCGTAGATAATTCTCCCAAGTTGTAATCGTACAGGCAAATGTATGCGCTCAGTACAGGACCATAGGTCCTGGAACGGGATAAACTGATGTAAGATACAGTTAGAGACCAAAAGTAAGCCGCGGATCGACTTAATTCGATTTCAAAGGTCACAATCATTCAGCTGTCCAAATGCTCCGTGGGAAAGCTATTATATCAAAATCCAAATAGCTTTGGCAGGAAGTAATGTGAGGTGTGGTGTGACCGAACTGAATAAATGGAAAAAGTATACATAGGAGTCCTGGAAGTGGATAATATGGTGAATTATCAAAATTATTGTATTGCCTTTCTCTCCCTCTCAAGTTCAATACGTAGTGCCCGTGACGTAGGATATAGTCCTGAGTAAGGACACTAGCGGTTACGGTTAGTGATTTGGTTTTCTGTATTAAAAACACTGTGGTATGTTGCACTAGGCTTGGATACTAGTCGTTAATAAGATACAGGGTAAAATGTTATAATGGCCACCTATGGGAAACTCTTCTGTAGTCTCCAACCGTAGTGTTTACCACTTGGAAATTATTCAAAAATTAAAGGTGGGCGATAATATGTTTTCTTTCTTGTGTTCAATTTTTCGGTCCATTTTTAGTAAAGAATCGTCCTCAAATTAATTCATATAATATGTTATTTCGTTTCTTGAATAACTAAATCAACTGAAATTTCACTTACATGGTAAAACATGGTCTCAAGTCCGACAAAATAACCACTTTTGTTATTCACTTTTTCAAACTCCGAAAATGCTTTCTTGGCTACCACTGTAAGCGCAACGTATTTCCTAAACGGAAAGTAAACTGTAAAATAATTCAAAATCAACAATATAGATTAAAATAAGAGATAACTGGTAACATTTATATTATCAAACATAAAATACATGCTAAGATAGTAACAACTTCAATAGTTTTTAAAGTTAAACAAAATCTTATTAAATTTCGAAAATCTTGATAGTTTGTCATTTATACGAATTTCTAGAAAATTCGCACATTTTCCAGAAAGTTCACTATGTCCAACCAAGAAAAGGTAAGTTATTGATAAATAAATTATTTCAAGTACTCATTTTGCTAATCTTTATAGGCCTATATAGCAGCTGGTCCCAACTGTGTGTGATGAATGATAACAATTTAAGTTTTATTAATGATTTCGACTTCTAGGGCTAAAAATCCAACATTCACAATGTGATTGTCAATGATCAATCAATGATTGTCAATCAATGATTGTCATTGTCAGTGTCATGTAGTGTCCATGCGTGAATGTGATTTTCTAGACCAACAAGATAAAAGATAATCAAGTGAATATGTCACAAGAAAAATACAAAGGCAATACGAGTGGTTCACAGTATTATAGGAAGTAAGGTGAAAGTAGCGCTGGGCTTCAGTGCTGGTATTGAAATCGGGTGCTGGATGCCGTGTGATGACAATAGCATAAGAAAATGCCATACCTTACATTTACCATATTCTATGGCCACTGATTGTGGCCGTACAATATAAATAAGACTCTCTTTGTTGTTTTGAATTTGCCTTTAACTTGCCGAGCCGTCTTATTTTTATTGATGTAAACATAATAAACTCACCTTCATTGATCTTTACACGCAGTCCTATTTCATAAATTAGTACTTCGCAGGATATTTATTCACAAAAGAATTAAAACAAAACTGAAGGAAATTTTTACAAGCGGCAATCTTGACTAAATCGCTATAGCGGAAAAAAGGCATGCTTTCAAAATGGAGAACGAGTCGACGTCTATTTTAAATGAAAACGTTCAATATCTCATCAACAAGACAAGCCGTTACCATTTCAATTCATGATATATTAACAGAACGATTTTTAGAAAATTACATAAATTTATTGAACGACGGCTTAAGATTTAACAATAGTTCACGGTGTTCCAGATGGAATCACTTCTAGCCAAGAATTGGCTAGAGACTCGAGTAACCTTACATCTCCCTTAATTCAAATGGCCCCGGCCATCTTTAGCCTTGTTTGATAACTGGTTTCTTTATATAATTCTGCAAAATGGCACGAAATCAAATCCTTGCTGTAGTGAACACCTACCAACAGTGAACATTTTTTTCTTGGGGAAAAAATGTTCACTATACACAGGTTTTACTCGACATGTAGTTGTAGGGGTGATTTGAAAAATGATAATTCCAGAAGTGTCATTGTAACTGAGGGACAGCTATACTAGATGTATAATACTATAAACACGTAGAATACACCATAGGTCTGTAAAATCATTAACTTAGGGTTATCATGTCATCTAAGTTTTACATGTTTCTGTTTTCAAGGCTGAGGCCCTAAAGGGTCAGGGTAACAAAGCTCTCCAAGCAGGGAATATTGATGACGCTATAAAATGTTATACAGATGCGATAGCCTTAGATGGTAGTAACCATGTCCTATTCAGTAACAGATCTGCAGCTTACGCCAAATCAGGCAAATACCAGGAATCGTTGGCTGATGCAGAAAAAACTGTAGAAATTAAACCAGATTGGCCAAAGGTATGGCTATTTTAATGTATATTTATACTTTTATTTCAATTCATGACAAATAAATGAATACATGTTAGCATCATTTCAATGTATAATTTATAATAATGTTCAATAATAATGGTCAGTTGTGCACTTTGTGTTCACAGAAGTTTGATTCTTGTCACACGGACCAGAGATCACGATTTTGAAAAGAGACTTGAATTCACTCAAAAAGGAAAATGATCATGAAAAAGCATGTTTGTCCAATCCTGGGACAGAATTATGAAAATGTCACCCAGTTGTGTCAACCTGTTAAAACCTCATAATAGAGAGATCACTTGAAATGTTCATTGAACCAATCAGTATCATTAAGATTCAAGTTGTATGCCACTATTATTTATTTATAGTTTTTATCTATTTTATTACAACTGTGTCATAGGGCTACTCCAGACTAGGGGCAGCATTAGGGTTTCTCAACAGACATGAGGAAGCTCTTGAGGCTTATGAAGAAGGCCTCAAACATGACCCAAATAATGCACAGCTAAAAGATGGGAAAAAGGAAGCAAAGGATAAACTTGTCGGTACGGAAATAGATACATAATATTGCATCAACTAACATCGAGAAGTACACAATTTTTTTAATACCATTTTTACATACCGAGTATGGTTGACTGAAATATATAAATAAAAATAATTTTCTCTTTAAAGTACATTGTGTCTTTTTGTGTATTTTTGAGGATTTTTAGTAAATATTTTAGATCATTTAACAGGTACTGGTCATCAAAAAGTATTTGAAGCAGTACATTTTGTACTGAAATAGAATACATTCATACATCAAGTTACTGCATTCATTTGTAGGGCCAGCTGGCAGTCAGCCCATCAACAACCCATTCAATGATCCTACTATGTACGCTAAACTATCTACTGATCCCAGAACCAAGGATCTTATGAAAGACCCAAGCTTCATGACAATACTTAATGCTCTCCAGACTGATCCCAAGGCCTTAGGGTGAGTCTATTTTGTAATGATTACATTTATTCATTTAGGTCCCAAAACAAGTCCATTCTCTGGGCCTGATGTTATAGCTAAGTTGAAAACTGATTCACGAACTGAGGAGTTGCTCAAAGATCCTGGATTTCTAGCTATTTTGAAAGATTTGCAAAATAACCCAAGGAATTTGCAGTAAGTAAAGTGTGCCACAGTCAGGAAACTAAATGTTGTAATTGTAATTGAAGGTTAAGATGTATTATCTTCAATCTCCAGTATTCACTTGCAATATACATTCCCTATATTATTTTATCAAGGCTATGTGTTGTTAAAACTGTGTCACCTAAGAATACTTCCTTGAGTGTGAATGCCATAATTGTACTAAAACTTCCACTGCTTGGCTTACAATGATGTGAATTGTGTGATACACAGATACAGTTACAGAATTCCACATTAATTATCTTAAAATTGTTCATGTAGAATGTACCTGCAAGACAAAAGAGTAATGACTGCCCTTGGAGTGTTGCTAGGGGTGGACCTCCAGGGTGCAGAGCCCCCTAGTGACCCAACACCTGAACCACCCAAACCTCAACCAAAGAAACAAGAGAAGAAAGAGGAAAAAATGGAAGTTGACTTAACTGAAGATCAAACCAAGGTATGAAGTTATATGAAAAAATATTACAAAATGTTTGAAATTGCTTTACAGAATTCACATCACAACCAAACATGAAGCCTTATTCATATTATGTTACCTTCTTATGTTATAAATGATAAAATAGCAAAATATAAAGCCTATAATCTGATCTTTATTTGATATGAATTTTATCAGTTTATTTTTTCCCTTCGAAATTTACTTTTTAGACCATAAATACCCATTATTTATTGGACATGTCCAACCAAGTTTTGATTTTCCTGTCCTTAATTTCAAAAATTTGTGTTGTACCTATAAGGTACTGTGTTTTAATCAGCTTGGCATTCATCCATATAATTTTTTCAGGCTCTAGAAGAAAAAGCTCTAGGGAACGAGGCTTACAAGAAGAAAGACTTTGATACTGCACACACTCATTACGATAATGCGATCAAACTAGATGCAACAAATATGTCATTCCTAACAAATAAAGCAGGTAAATATGAACTCAGCGCCCTTAGAAAAAGCTATACAGTGTGTCCCATAAAAAACGCAACAAACAAAAACATTGTAAAATCACAAAACCAGTGATGATAACATCAATTTGATTTAGTTTACCAGGAAGCCACATGTCTCCTCTTTCCAATGGTATGTCAGTTATTCATATAAAACCATGGACCACTGAATAATCATTCCTTTTGCACAACGTGCCAAAATCTGCTCTGGGCCAAGTTTTAGACATTGCAACAAAGAGTCACCAATGAGGTTGCTGCCCTCCGCCAGAACCCCAGATGATTCAAAGAGGTGTGCGACATGGACACAAAGGCCAGTCTCAGTGTTAAATAGTGGTCATGCGAAAGGGCATGGAATGTAATCTTTCATAAGTAATCTTTCATAAGATGACAGACAACGACTGTCTATGCCACTTTTTTCCATATGTCTTGCATTTTGTTACCTGAACCAACAAGAATACTGATGAATACTTAAAGTTAAATTTTCTTTTCATTTTTTCTTACTAAATCTAAATCAGAAACTTGTGTTATGTAAATTTTGTGACAAAAATTTAATCCCCAGTACCAATTACATAATGATTTACCTGATTGCACAATTAAGGATCAGTTGATTGATATTTCATTACTTGGCACAAAGGCCTTTTCACCCATGTACGAAAAAACAATGATTTTCAGTGGTCCATGATCAGATATGAACAAATAACATACCATTGTAAAGGGGAGACACGTGGCTTCATGATAAACTAAATGAAATTGATGTAATCATCACTGGTTTTGTGATTTTACAATGTTTTTGTTTGTTGCGTTTTTTATGGGACACACTGTATGTCTCAAGAAAATAATGATTGTATGTTCCTTTTTTGCCTTGGCCCATTGATTTGCAGAATCTTGTTAAGAAGTAAATATATGCTGAACATGTACATGGAAATAAAAGTATGTTGTATCTATACATCAAAGTTTTGTGTAAATATCTTACCAAGATTCATTCTTTATTTTTTTCTTATTTTTTTTAAATTTATTTATACCAGTTTGATTAAAATTATTTTGAATAGCCACTGATCCTACTTCACAAATTCTCTGCTAAATGAACAGTAATTCTGTACATATATGCAACAAAATATTTTTTTTTCTATTTGTCAGCTGTGTACTTTGAACAAAAGAACTATGACAGTTGTATAGAGACATGCCAAAAAGCCATAGATGTGGGCAGAGATAACAAAGCTGATTTCAAACTCATTGCCAAGTAAGTACATCACAATCCACTCCTCCCATTGTTTAATTATAAGTCACTTTCAAGCACTTTAGAGGGAGAAAGATTTTAAGCTATCTTTTTCAAGAAAAAGAAAATTTCTGCGGATGAGCTAGTTGGTGTCATATAAATCTTAACATCAAATTTTTACCGATACATGCACAGACCGGTGCAGATACAAGCACAGACTGGTGCAGATACAAGCGCAGACTTGTGTCAAAAAGTTTTGGCCATGCTTGGTAAATTGCGTGGTGGCCATTTTTGTTAAGTGTGATCATTACTGTTTGACTTATTAGTAAAATATAGATTTTGCTGACACCAAGCTTTATTGTTCACTGTGGTTTTGTAATATTGTCTTATTTTAGAGCCTTGGCTAGAATTGGCAACTCCTACATGAAGAAGGATGATGTTCCTCAAGCATTAGTGTTCATCAACAAATCACTCTCAGAATACAGAGATCCACAACTTGTTAAAAGAGTAAAAGAGGTAAAGTTCTATACATGCCCTATTGCATTATACAGTTAACTTGGTGCATGGCTGTATAGTAGTCATAACAGAAAATAGTAAACTAAATGTATCATACAGGGTGAGCCAAAAATCATATGAAAAGTTAAATATATCATACAGGGGGAGCCAAAAAATCATATGGAAAGTTAAATATTCATACAGGGTGAGCCAAAAAATCATGGGAAAAGTTAAATGTAGCATACAGGGCGAGCAAAAAAATCATGCGAAAAGTTAAATGTATCATACAGGGTGAGCCACAAAATCATGGAAAAAAGTTATATTCTCAATAAAATAGTGAATTTTATATCCAAAGGAAATTGTGATGTCACTTGCATTGTTTCCACATGTTTGACAAAATCTTGAATGGACTGTTTGTAATGTTAAAAAGAATATTTAGATGTTTTAAGCAATAAACTGTTTGGTGTCATTTTTACAGATTGAAAGGGTACAAAAAGAGAAAGAAAGATTAGCATACATCAATCCAGAAATTTCTCAAGAAGAAAAAGATAAGGGAAATGATGCTTTTAAAAACGGTAAGTGATGATTGATTTTGAGCTCAAAGAGGGTTCATTTACTGATTTAAAAATCTTTCAGAGTTTGTTAGAATTAAACCTTTTAGCATGAATGACTCTTAGTAAAATAAATCTTGGATGCCAGGTCATATATCTAATGCTAAAAAAACGTTTGAATTCAAAGTTTCTGTAATGCCTATATAATGCATTTCAATATGACACAATTGGCAATTGTCTTGGCCCCTGAATATGCATTCAATAAAAATATTTATCCTATGCCAAGTAGAATTTTAGGCAGATAAGTTGGTAAAATATATCCCGTATCCTGATTTTGAGGTTTACACATCCAGAACCTCCATATCTCCCGCCATATCTCCCGCTTCGGTGCACATATTCCCACTTCCGGTGCATATCTTCCCACTTCCGGTGCATATCTTCCCGCTTCCGGTGCATATCTTCCCGCTTCTGGTAATGCAATAAAATGACTTTGCATATGAATGATTTGTTTATTTTTACACCTTGAACTATTGAAATGGCCATATGCCCCTGGGAACTCTACTTGGTATAGGATAAAGCAGTTATGTACGGTCTCGTGAGATATGCACATCTACCTTCGGTCCCTACGATGCATATCTCCCTCTGGATAAACCCCATATCCAAAACCTCCCAGTACATAACCCTTATATATCCCTCAATGTAGGTAATTACCCAGTAGCACTAAAGCATTACAGCGAAGCAATCAAGCGGAACCCAGATGATGCGAAGGTCTATAGTAACAGGGCAGCCTGCTACAACAAACTCATGGAATTTGGATTGGCACTGAAGGATTGTGAAACATGTATTAAGCTAGATCCAACATGGGGTGAGTGTCTCAAAATGAAGAATAATTATATCTAAAGTGAAATCTATGTATGGTTGCACACATTTACTGTGGCATTAGGGATTGGATATATCATGGTCTATTGAATGCCCATGGATATATTGATTATACAACAAACATACACACATCAGTCCAGACTTGACGATCATTTAATATTATTAAATCGTTGATTTATATTAAATCTGAGACTCATGTTACATGATATTTTGAAGAATTTACCAGACTACTATTGTGTTGAGAGAAAAAGCTCATCCATGTGAACTTGTGATTTCTGTTAGTCATATAACTAGTATTTTTATCACACTTTAAAAAAGTGCTATATTGCCGTTGTCTTGTTTATTGTATTTCTGGATACAATACATTGACGACAAAGTCATAGCCTACATTTGTTTTAATCTGTTCCAATAATACTGTTACAGTGAAGGGCTACCTGAGGAAGGCAGGATGCCTCCTAGCAATGAAGGACACGGTCAAGGCTGGCGAAGTCTACCAGAAAGCAATGGAAATAGACCCCAACTGTCAGGTAAGAACCTTTAAATGTAACACATCCTTTGCTGATATCTCATATTAGGCAATATAAATCACATGCAATTGGTGAACATGTAATTTATCTTTTACTTAGCATGTTTTCACAAAAAACAACACATTTGGTGAGGGAATCTGAGGTTTGAATTAGGGACCAATCTGGGAATTTTGATTTGAAAATATTTCGGCAAGCCTGTAATAGAGGGCTGGGTTAGTGTTACTTTCTGGTGGGATCAAGGGTACTGTACATATACATTTATGTACTTACAGGAAGCCATTGATGGCTATAGAAATGCTATAATGTCCAACGATGATGATCCTGAGGCAATAAAGAAACGTGCCATGAATGACCCAGAGGTACAGGACATCCTCAGTAACCCAAGCATGCGAGTTATTCTTGAACAGATGCAGAAAGACCCAGGTGCATTGAAAGAGTAAGTACTGTTGAAATTATGTTCAAATACTCAACAAGTTCTTTTGTTCTTGTTCTTAATATTGATCTCAGAAATCATCTGTTCTATTTGTATTCTTTGTAAATTTCCAAGCGATGAATATGATTTTTAGTGTCAAGACTAGCCTAATACAAACAAACTTAATTACGAGTGTTTTTATGTCAACCTGAACATTTTCATGTATAGAATGCTGTAGCACATTGAAACCTGAACAAAGTACTTTTGACAATTTAGAACTGTTCACTCCAGCAGTGTGTTCAATTAAGACGTGTGTTCCCATTTAGAGGTTAAATGTGAATCTTGTCGTTAAATTAGTGCATTTTCTTTTTTCAGGCATTTACAAAATCCAGAAGTAGCAGGCAAGATACAAAAACTAATGAGTGCTGGACTTATTGCAATTCGCTGATGAAACGTTACTCAGGACCAAATATTCTCATTTAACTCCACAAAGACAAATTTCAAGATAAACAGTTCAACTTCAAATGTGAGAGTGCTGATATCTCATCAGATGAAGGCTATGAATCTTCAACTGGTGTATGTGATACTGAACTGGATATTGACATCATTATTATTTCATGAAAAGTTCTTGATGTCCAGTTATCAACAAAAGTTCTTGATGTCCAGTTATCAACAAAAGTTCTTGATGTCCAGTTATCAACAAAATTTCTTGATGTCCAGTTATCAACAAAAGTTCTTGATGTCCAGTTATCAACAAAAGTTCTTAATGTCCAGTTATCAACAGTTGTTGAAAAAATCAGTTATATTGGATGATTATGTAAGCATAGCGTATTTGCATTGCTTTATAAATGAACCAGGCTATCAGTGGTCTACTCACAGTTATTTAGGTGCCAGTAGTTGCACCACCATGTGATAAGGGTGGGTAAGAAAAACAGGTCAGAGCACATAGAAAGATCCCATATGTCTGCTTTTGAGTATAATAGATTCAATGGTCCAATTATGCTTTAATATAATTGAAGAATCTTCCTGACCTAAAGATCAAAATTTGTAGAGTTCAAGATGATATCAATTTCTCTGGATTACAGGAAAATCAAGTTTACTTCTACTGGCATCTAGTCTATTCCAACATTCACATAGCCTACATCTTTATCATAAACTGTACAGTATTGTGTTTGTCAAGTTGCCAAAAGTGTGAATGGCCAAAAGCGAATTGTCAAAAGTGAACTGTATGGTGTTGCAGCAAAATATTCTGTCCAATTAAATGTTTTTTACAAAGTGCATGCCTAGGATTCAAACTCGTGCAAAATGAAATAAAGTCTGTGAATTGCAACTGTGAATTACGAAATATGTTATTTCCAAGAAAATGAATAAGTAATAAAATTACAATTGAAACTTTAATTTTATTATTTGTATTTTTTCCTGAGTGACCCTGGACATTGTAATAAGGAAAGTGTTTTCCTCTGATATTCAGCTCATTGGAGTGTTAGTAATCTCCTTTGGACAGCCTTCTTTATTATCCATTATACGCTGTTTCACCCAGTGGATGGAATACTGAAAGAACTTTCTGTTTAATGCCCATGACTGTTCTGAAGGAGAAAACAGAGTGCGTTTTACCTTACTTATAACTATAAACCCTGTCTTACTGTCTCAGAATCTCCAGTAGGTCGGAATCAAAAGCCAATATACCTTTCTGGTGAACCCAGGTGAGCTATGTCACATTTTGCTACATTGAAAAAGCTTTGATTTATTGGCTAGATCAGTGATGTCATAGGTTGTACTTTTCAAAATGAGCAATAATCTAATGCAGTTGCTATAGGTCTAAGTTTATCCCATTTTAACGGGATGAATTGCAACAACCTATGATATTATTGTTCTAACATTCCACCAGTTCAGACTTTATTTTTATGACAGGATAATTTTAAGGTTATAGTTCAAAATATTTGAAAAATCAAAATGATTTCCTTCATTACTGATTAGATCAGATATCAAAATTCTTTTTTTCTGAAAATAGGGTTGTAAAGGCAACAGTTCATGATTTCGACAATTTACACTATCTATTCTTTAGGCTTAGTGAGTTCATTGCAGCCTTCAGTTGATAAAGCTTGAGAAGTCCCTTGAGTTAAATTGAATTCATAGGGTTCACTGTGATTATGTTCATTGGAGAAGATACATGTATGTGACTCAGAGAATGTACTCAAATCTAACAAAATAAGTTCATATCTTTAGTAACACTAGCAATTTATTTTTACTAACAGCAATAAACAATAGGCTTATATGGATCATATTTCAAACATGACAAGGGTACAATGTACAAACTTCTTTAGTTGTGGAATCAACAACTAAATTTAGGCTTACAGTCGAGGAATACAATTTAACCTGTATCCCCATACCAGAGGATATACTAGATAGTATTACCAAAGTCTAAAAATGTTGACAGAGGTAGACTGGTTAAATTATATACCTTTGTTTGACCAATCAGGACATTAAGTATTCAAGCTGAAACAGCTTTGACTGCCAAAAAAAACATGAATATTACAGCATCTTTTTCATTATTCATGAACAATATGTGGTAACATTATAACATTTTCATATTTGATTACATTTGGTGTTACTGTAACTGTATTTGCATAGGTGCATAGAATTTGCCTTAACAAATATCTTTCAATATACAGACCCATAATGTTTTTCATAAAAGGCACTAACATGCAAAATGTCACCACCTGCCATTTCTTACAAATGTCAACCACAAACTGCCGAATGCCATCAACAAAGTTGGAGACTGTAACAATATGCCACCACTTCTGGTGTTGACATAAAAAGTAAACAGGGAGATTTGCAACTCTCTCTAACAAAGATCTCAAAGTCCTTAACTTTGTACATTTTTTCACCCTTTGTTGGTCCATTCTCCAAATGCAGGGGTTCCACTTAGTTCTATCTGGACCCTTGAATTTTGAGGATGGCAGTTGCACTGGGCTTGCACAAGGTTCATTTACTACAATGTTAGCTGTATTAAATACACATTTAAAACATCTTTCAACACAACCATATAGTTCATGTACCATGAAGGCCCATTGTTAAATAACATATTTGGTTCATAACAGTATTCAGCTGACTGAATATGCTTAAATAAATTTGTGCTTTCAAAACAAATCATATAAAATACATTTATTCAAAGATTATTGAGCTATCTTTACAATAACACCCAGTGATATTTTTTATGATATTATGGAGATTGGTGTGATATTTTTCAGAAAATTGTTTATCAGCTTCATATGCGGCTAATATCATTTATCAGGCACAAATACATATGATAAATGAATTTGAATTTTTGATTATAATCATGGTATTGAACTCAATATCAGATCATTTCTAGTGATATCATTTTATTGCCTTTTCAATTTCAAATACCAACAACTTGTTGATAAAAATGATATCACTCAAAATCATCTGATATTCAGTGCATGTACACATGTAATTATATTACATCTAAAATTGCATGTTTGCTTTAATTCTGAATTCAACAAGATTAATCACAAAATGATGAATACAATCTATCAGACAGCAGTGTATACCTTAATATAAAAGTACTATTGTACTTCACGTAATTTACCAAAAAGTACAAAATAACTGCTGCACAGAAAAGGAAAATGCCTTTTTTTATTATATTTTTATTATATTGTATAGGGTGTCCATAAAGTCTACAATTTCAAATGTCTGTGTTAAGTGTAGAGACTTCATGGACATCCTGTATATTACACTACTTTCATTATTTTTATATAGAGCACACCAAAATGTTTTCCAATATTATGAGAAACTTCATTCATTCATACAATATTTACTTGGTAAAATATGATTGGATAATGATAGTGATTTAGTATTGAACTTGTCCAGAAATATCACTAGTCTGCCAGTGAGATACAAAGATTTTATATAGTTCAAATGGGACCTATTCCGAATCTGAGAATTTTTTTCAAAGATCATTCAAAATCAAAATCACATGCAAAAATATATGAAAACTCTAATAGGAGACAGTCACTGGTTGGCAGGAATGATGTTTCGTTATGGTTTATATGTGACCATATTTTCACTCAATCTTAACACTCAAATGTATTCATAACTCGCTATGTATTCATGACTTTCACATAGATTTTACATATGTCCATATTTATATGTCTATATTTTATAACTTTCCCATGTCTCCATGGCTTACAGGCTTACGCAAATCCTTGAGTATGCGTATGACCTATGAATTTCACACTCTTTCTACATGAGCTGTTCATGTTTCTTGGACTTCACAATTTCCAAGATGTAATATTAATCAACAACTTCACATGTTTTTGAACACTCATTGCACATTCCCATGACCTGAATTCACGGTGGGCTACGTTTGTAACAATAAGGCACCTTATCGATCCTTTCAACTATAAAATCCTCATTTCACAATATCAAATGAAGTAAATCCTAGCTGATCAATGGCTTTCTCATTGGTGAACTCACACTTGTCAATTCGTGATCTCTTGCTGCCTTTAGTCTTAAGCCAAGTCTTCCTGTCAAGTAGAAAACATACACTAACTGTTACAATGTGGAGTGAGTAAAATTCCATTATGGTTATGATGATTCAACATCCATATGTTAAGTTTAAGAGCTATTTTAGCACTCTAATATTCTGAGCCTTATTCTGCCTTGCAGATTCCATGTTGCAAGATACTGATGATTATATTGTAATAGCTATTGCACTTTGGACATAAAATGGCAGTTTATTTGATCCTGATAAAATATTGTTTATTCCAAATAACTTTATGTGCAGTGATTATTAGTTTGTAGTGATCATAGTTTTTTTAGTAGTAGTTAGTCGAGAATCTAGTGTCATAGACTACAAAGCAATCATGTTTTTCATTCGTTCACTATGTGTGTGCAGAATAGGAAGCACTCTTATGTTTGAAGCACACCAGTATCTAAAGCACACCAATTTTGAAGCACATCAATACTTGTAATAACTATAAGGAATCGCGCTAGAGAGCTGAGAGTTTTCTAACACTTTGAAGCTTTTGAATTCAAGGATTGGGATAGTTTTATCATTTGTAAATATGCATTTGTCTATGATGGAGTCTGGACTTCCTACATTTTGAAGCCAATGTCTCCTGAAAATATATGTATGACATTGATAAAACAAGGCATAAACATGTAAAATGTCACTACCTGTAATTTGTTACAGACTTCGAAAGCTGTTACAGACAACGAATATCAACCACCAAATACAGGCCACAAAAAATTGGAGACTATAACAATACTATGTCACCATTTCTGGTGCAATCAATCAAATACCATGAAATGGTGAGGAAACATGAGTCACAAGGTGATTAATACTTAAACAAAAGAATAATAATACTGTATACAGCTGTATATTTTTGAATAAAAAAACTACTGAAACCATTGTTAACTGAAGAAAACATAAAATCAATCATAAAATACCTAATTGAAAAAATGAAGATTTTGGTAGTTGGTTAGTTGATTTTGCTGAAAATGCAAATAAAGAGATGATGAGAAAGATAGAGGTTATAAACAGTGTGGGTTGAAAATGTCAAATTAAGAGAAAAAAAAGAAAAAATTAAAATGCTGTAAATAATCAAATTACTCAAGGGGCGAGGAGGAAAATTCTCAATAAATGGTGTATAGTTGGTTTGGCAGCATTTTTAGTTAGGGGAGAGTCTTGGATGAAACTTCCACCTAGGTGATAGCTTCACAGAGTGGTAGGAAGTTCTTTTTTTTGAGGAGTTAGCCCCCCACCCCCAAAAAACACCCCACCCGGGGAAAAAAATTGTTCACAGTAAATAACCTTAGATATTTTGATGTTTGTAAGTGACATACATAGATATTACATATATGAATCACTTGCAGTATAATTGATGCTGATTGCTCCTAAAGAAATTGAATATTAGTACAAAGTGTGTATCCCAGGGGGCAAATTTGTGACTCATTTTCTTACTATTTTGATCCTAACTTTTCAATTAGACACTGTAAGAGGTTGAAAAAATTCATTGGAAGTGCCCAATAGCAAGGTTAGTAAAACTGAAAGTTGCAAAACCATTGAAAAGGTAGGAGCTGAGAAAAAAATTGTTGATTTTTCGAAAAATTTGACATTTTTGACAGTTGGATTTTGTGTATGACTATAGCTGACCCCTATAGTTTCTAGATCCATCCCTCTATAATGATATTTATGGTTTTATAGTGTGGAACTAAGATGTTAAACATAATTTAGATGGGTTTTAAGGAAGTTAAAGGTTTTAAACAAGTCCAAAATTTGAAAAATTGTAAATATAAGGTTTCAAATTTACATATTCCAGGTATAGCCATGGCTGACCCCTATAGTTTCTAGATCCATCCCTCTGTGATGGTATTTATGGTTTTGCCATGTGGAACTAATATGTAAAACACAATTTAGATGGGTTTTAAGAAAGTTTAAGGTTTTAAACAAGTCCAAAATTTGAAAAATTGTAAATATAAGGTTTCAAATTTACGAATTTCAGGTATAGCCACGGCTGACCCTTATGATTTTTACATCCATACCACTATGATTAAATATACAGTTTTAGAGTGTGGGACTAAAATTTAACATATCCAAAATGAATTTTAAGGAAGTTTAAGGTTTTAAACAAGTCCAAAATTTGAAGTATTGTAAATGTTAGGTTTCAAATTTATGAATTTCAGGTATAGCCAAAGATGACCCTTATGGTTTTTACATCTATACCTCAGGGATGAAATATATAGTTTAAGTGTATTTAACTAAAATGTAAAAGATACCTAAGATGAGTTTGAAGGAAGTTCAAGGTTTTAAACAAGTGCAAAATTTGAAAAATTGATCTCAAAATTGGTCTCAAATTCACGTTATTCAGGTACAGCCTTGAATGAGCCCTGATAATTGAAGGTTATGAGCATAATAGTATCAACTATGATATCATAGCTTAGAGACCAGGTGTAGAATATATACCTGTTGCAGCAGTTAGTCTGCTGCATATAGATGGATTGAAACGTCGTGAACTACAGTAAAATCTCTCTAATCTGAATGCTACTGGTATTTGGACCAGCTAAAAGCATTCTAATTAGGAGTGTTTGAATTTTGAGGTTTTTACATCTACAATACAAGTTCTGGATTTTGAAGAAATATGAATGCATTCTCAATGAAAAATATTAATAATATTTATACTGACCACATAAAAAGCTTAATAGCATTCCAAAATTCAATTCAACAGTTTTGATATCATAACAATTCAGTGTTAAACTGACAATATTTGAGCAATTTTGTAAGAAATATGTGATATTTGGTAAAAAGAGTTCAAGTTAGACAGGTTAATTTTTCAATTAGATATGATGACTGGTAGGTATTCACAATAGTCAGATGTTGGGATATACAGGTTTCACTGATGATATATCATTTATACAAGATGATGAACTAGAACTACTGTACTAGGTACATTTGATAATTTTTACCACAATGTTAATACTATGTCAGGAAAAGAAAGCACCCATGACACTTTGCTTGTACAACTTGAAAATCAACAACACTTTAAGATTTCATAAGGTGTCTACCAAATGAGTAATCCACATAAATTCAAATACAAGCACTTGGCATGCTATTCCCTATGATGCTATTTATAGATTTTTTGTCAATGTTATTGATCAGCTTATTGGTTTCAGTTACACTTTAGGGGGGGGGGGATTTATTAACCTCTCACCCCCTTAGGAACTCTAGGGTAAGGTCCTCAACTCTAAGGATTTTTCTTTTAACAATACTTGTAACATGGATCAAACCTGACCACAATATTTTCAACATCTAATTTCTAAGCTAAAAAGTCTTACATTCAAAAAAGAGACATCCAAGGCAATACCTGAAATCGAAAAGGAGGACTGAAAGTATCACAACAGATTTAGGATAGTCACATGTTGGATTTTTGCTATTTTCTGAGGATTTGAGGAGGTGCATATGTTAGGCCAATGCATTTCCTCCAGGAAAAGCACTCATAGAGATGATAAAATAATTTCTATTTGAGACAGCATGCAAACAACCCACCCACATGCATCAATATGTTGTGTTTTGACACACAGTTAACCCCTTTAAAGAAACCAGAACAACGGCAACGCCAAAGCGTAGCGAATCCCGTCGAACATTTTTCAAAACGGGCACCTTCTACCAAAAGTGTCATTAGACAGTGTGCCATGCTTATAATATTCACATACCAAATATGAACAAAATCGCTCCACTACTTTTCGAGTTATACTAAAAAACGTTAAAATGGCGGCCATTTTGAAAAATGGCCGCCTTCTACCAAAAGTGTCATTAGACAGTGTGCCATGCTGATACGTATTCACGTACCAAATATGAACAAAATCGCTCCACTACTTTTCGAATTATAGTAAAATAAGTTAAAATGGCAGCCATTTTTCAAAATGTCCACCATTTTTCAAAATGGCCGCCTTCTACCAAAAGTGTCATTAGACAGTGTGCCATGCTTACAGTATTCACATACCGAATATGAACAAAATCGCTCCACTACTTTTCGAGTTATAGTAAAATATGTTAAAATGGCGGCCATTTTGAAAAATGACCGCCCTCTACCAAAAGTGTCATTAGACAGTGTGCCATGCTTATACGTATTCACATACCAAATATGAACAAAATCGCTCCACTACTTTTCGAGTTTTAGTAAAATAAGTTAAAATGGCGGCCATTTTTCAAAATGTCCGGCCATTTTGTCAAAATGGCGGCCATTTTGAAAAATGACCGCCTTCTACCAAAAGTGTCATTAGACAGTGTGCCATGCCTATAGTATTCACATACCAAATATGAACAAAATCGCTCCACTACTTTTCGAGTTACAGCAAAAATCGTAAAATAACGAGTAAAGGCCACCATTTTTCAAGATGGCTGCCATGTGCTTTTTTAATATCTACATTTCTAGCTTTATTAATGTCCTATATAATTTTTTTACATTTAAAACATATTGCTATTACAGTTTTACATATTGCACCTAAATTACTGTAAAATCGGCACTAAAATGGCCGCCATTTTTAAATGAGCGGCCATTTTGAAAATCGGCTTTCGAGCAGAACTTCTACCCCCATAGGGTATATGTGAACAAAATATGAATAAAATCGGGCCAACGGTATTTGAGTTATTGCCCGGACAGACAGACTATATCCCTCCGAACTTCGTTCTATGGGATAATAATGCATTCCATCAGGGGTTTAAAAGATCAAATATGGGTGACCAAAATTAAGCTGAAAGTAATGGAGCACATGAGTTTTCCCTATGGGAAAATAACAGGAAAATATTGTTTTCTGCTTTATCTAAAAGAAATTTATTATTCCTTTTTATGGGTTAACTTTGTCTCAAAACGCAACATATTGATGCAACAAAAATTGAAAAAGCATGGGTGAAAGGGCTTGAAAATCAGGACAACATTTTCGAAAAAAACATGTGGGTGGATTGTTTGCACCTTCGCTGTCTCAAAGTCCAAACTATTTTATCACCTCTAAGGGTTCTTTTCCTGTAGGTAATGCAATGGCCTATCATATGCACCTGCTGAAATCCTCGAGAAAAAGAGAAAATCTAACATATGACTGTCTGAAATATGTTGCGATACTTTCCGTGCTCCTTTGAGACCTGATACTTCTCAATTTTTTAAACATTGCACTTGTTAAAATTCTTAAACTTCCTTAAAATTCATCTTTGGTATGTTTTTTACTTCTTAGTTTCACACTCTAAAAATATATGTTTCATCATAGAGGTATGGATGAAAAAGCCATAAGGGTCATCCATGGCTATACCCAACATTCGTAATTTTGAAACCTTATATTTACAATTTTTCAAATTTTGGACTTGTTTAAAATCTTTAACTTCCTTAAAACCATCTAAATTATGTTCTACATCTTTAGTTCCATACTACAAAACCATAAATATCACCAAAGAGGGGTGGATTTAGAAACTATAGGGGTCAGCCATGGCTATACCTGGAATTCGTAAATTTGAAACCTTATATTTACATTTTTTCAAATATTGGACTTGTTTAAAACCTTTAACTTCCTTAAAACCCATCTAAACTATGTTTTACATCTTAGTTCCACGTTATAAAACCATAAATATCATCATAGAGGGATGGATCTAGAACCTATAGGGGTCAGCCATGGCTATACCTGGAATTCGTAAATTTGAAACCTTATATTTACAATTTTTCAAATTTTGGTCTTGTTTAAAACCTTTAACTTCCTTAAAACCCATCTAAATTATGTTTTACATCTTAGTTCCATACTATAAAACCATAAGTATCATCATAGAGGGATGGATCTAGAAACTATAGGGGTCAGCCATGGCTATACCTGGAATTCGTAAATTTGAAACCTTATATTTACAATTTTTCAAATTTTGGACTTGTTTAAAACCTTTAACTTCCTTAAAACCCATCTAAATTATGTTTAACATCTTAGTTTCACACTATAAAACCATAAATATCATCATAGAGGGATGGATCTAGAAGTTATAAGGGTCAGCTATAGTCATACACAAAATCCAGCTGTCAAAAATGTCAAATTTTTCGAAAAATCAACAATTTTTTCTCAGCTCCTACCCCTTCCATGGCTTTGCATCTTTCAGGGTTTCTAACCCTGCTATTGGGCACTTCACATGAATTTTTCCAACCTCTTACAGTGTCTAATTGAAAAGTTAGAATCAAAATAGTAAGAAAATGAGTCACGAATTTGCCCCCTGGGGTACATACTTTGTACTAATTTTCAAATTCTTTAGGAGTTATCAGCATCAATTATACTGCAAGTGATTCATATATATAATATCTATGTATGTCACTTACAAACATCAACATATCTAAGGTTATTTACTGTGAACAATTTTTTTCCCCGGGTGGGGTGTTTTTGGGGGGTGGGGGGCTAACTCCTCAAAAAAAAGAACTTCCTACCACTCTGTGAAGCTATCACCTAGGTGGAAGTTTCATCCAAGACTCTCCCCTAACTGAAAATGCTGCCAAACCAACTATACACCATTTATTGAGAATTTTCCTCCTCGCCCCTTGAGTAAATATGGAAGATATAAAATAAAAAACTAGTGCATCTATATGAAACAATATTTTACAAAAGGTGTCTCTTTATGTTTATGTGGCAATATGTCTTATATATACAATAAAGCCATAAATCATACACAAAGTTTTGTAACCAGGTCCTGGAAATCTACCTTTCTGACATAGTAATGACATTTTTATCCAACCTTGTGTACATGGAAATGAATACCACAGTTCCTTTCTTTGAAAAGGAGTATATAAAAAAGAAACATTCACTTTTTAAAGGTAATTCTTTTTGAATGCTTTAAACACCTATGCAAAATAAACCCCAGGTACAAAAGCGAGGGATTCTGGTATGAACTTATTATTTGCACATGAGTAGCATGCATATAGGAACATGAAAAATATGATTAAGCATGCCAAATGCCAATATGAATTTTGCATACTGACAATATGCAAGTATTCAATGGAGGATCCTCAGTAAAGATTATTCACAGGGATTTCACTAGAATTTTTCACAACAGGCTAAATAAATGAAAACAACAAGCAAAATTAATGGAAATCATAAATTTAACATGGAAAAGTTGAAAAGTCCCCAAAAATGACAGACGATTTTGTGAAAACAACCGGTGAAGATCAACTGTTGCCTGCTGCTAATGAAACCCCTGAATTCACTCAAGAATAATCCGCTGAGAAAGCTCATAAGGAAGCATGAGAAAGCATTGAATCAGATAAAATGCATACTGCCCCAGACTGCAACTCAACAATGGCATTGATAACATCAGCTAAGATGTCCCATTTCCATCTTGATATTTCTTTTTATGTTCTGATGAGGATGTCTCTACAAATAAAAAATTATTAGGAAAAACTATCAAATTCTGAAACTTTCTTCCTGACATATGCAATTTCAATCTTAATACTTAGATATAAGCATTTCCTTTGAAGGATTATAATCAATATAGAAAAATATCCATATTTGAAGGACAAATTCAAAGACACTAGAAAAATCAGAATTGTGGAAATACATTTCTCCGAACAAGTAAATCTCACTAAACACAATGGTATTTATCTTAAATTGTAACAGCATGATTATAAAATACCTTCATATCGTTTGCATGTCTGGCTCCCAATTTTATTTGGCATCAATGCATGTCCTTCTGGTATTTTTTGACATTGATCGGGCATCCTTTCATGTTCTTTGAAGGTTAATTTATGTTCTTCAGGCATATTTTCAGAGATCTTTTCATGTTCTTCAGAGATTCTTTCCTGTCCTTCAGAGATTCGTTCAAGTCCTTTAGAAATTCTTTCATGTTCTTCAGGGATTCTTTCATATTCTTCAGAGATTTTTTCCTGTCCTTCAGAGATTCTTTCATCTTCAGGGATTCTTTCATGTCCTTCAGAGATTTTTTCCTGTCCTTCAGAGATTCTTTCATCTTCAGGGATTCTTTCATATTCTTCAGAGATTTTTTCCTGTCCTTCAGAGATTCTTTCATCTTCAGGGATTCTTTCATGACCTTCAGAGATTTTTTCCTGTCCTTCAGAGATTCTTTCATCTTCAGGGATTCTTTCATGTTCTTCAGGAATTCTTTCATCTTCTTCAGGGATCATTTCATCTTCAGGGATTCTTTCATATTCTTCAAAGATTCTTCTATGTCCTTCAGAGATTTTTTCCTGTCCTTCAGAGATTCGTTCATGTTCCTCAGGGATTCTTTCATGTTCCTCAGAGATTCTTTCATCTTCTTCAGGGATCATTTCATCTTCAGGGATTCTTTCATATTCTTCAGGGATTCTTTCATGTTCAACAGGGATTCTTTCAAGTTCTTCAGAGATTTTTTCCTGTCCTTCAGAGATTCTTTCATCTTCAGGGATTCTTTCATGTTCTTCAGAGATTCTTTCATCTTCTTCAGGGATTCTTTCATATTCTTCAGGGATTCTTTCATCTTCTTCAGGGATTCTTTCATCTTCTTCAGGGATCATTTCAGCTGTCAGTCTCTTTTCACATCTTTCTGATGTTCTTTCATATCCTTTGGGTATGCTCTTGTGTTCTTTTATTATCTCAAACATGATTGCATACCAAAGCTGTAATTGTTGCAGTTTGCTCTTGCTGTAAAATGGCCTTGCCCAAGTTTTAAGTCCTCTTAGAAAAGCAGCAATATTGTTGTAATGGTCTCTCATTTCAATAATTGATGTGCTAGCTTGGTTATTAATAACCTGTCCTTCAGGTATATTCTCATGTCCTTCAAGTGTTTTCTTGTGTCCTTCAGGCATCCTCTCGTGTTTTCTTGTGTCCTTCAGACATCCTCTTGTGTCTTTAGGTATACTCCCGTGTCCTTCAGATATCTTTTCATGTCCTTCATGTGTCTTTTCATGTCTCTCAGATATCCTCTCTTGTCCTTTAAATATACTCTTATCACTTTCAGGCACTTCTTCATGTCCTTCAGGCATTTTTTGAAGTCCTGAGTGCAGTATTCCTTTTAGTCTTCTCATGAACTTTTCCCCTATTACTGCATTCCACACATTAATTTCACGACTCCATACATCACTATAGAAATAACTATCACTTTCATGTCCTTCAACGATCCTATCATGTTCTCCAGGAATATTTTCATCTCCTTCTGGTATCTTTTCAGAGATTATTTCATGTTCTTCAGAGATCCTTTCATGTTCTTTAATGATCCCTTCATGCCCTTCAGGGATCATTTTGGCAGTCCGTATTTTTTCACATCCTTCTAGTGTTCTTTCAGATACTTTTGATATTCTCTTGTGTTCTTTAATCATCTCGAACATGATTGTATACCAAAGTTGCAATTGTTGCATTTTGCTCTTACCATAAAATGGTGTTGCCCATGTTATGAGTCCCCTCAGAAATGCTGCAATATTTTGGAAATGTTCTCTCATATCAACGATTGAGGCACTCACTGGGGCAAGCATGTGCATCTCTGTTGTAAGTTTCCTTATGATCTTGTTATATTGTATTGTGTACCACACCGCTAATTCACGATTCCTTCCACGACCATAGAAATCTCCATGATTCACCATAAAGGTAGCCATGACACGGTAATGTTCTGCAAGCTTGAAATCAAATTCATCACACCTTTCAAAGTCGATTTTTCCGATCGAGGTTGCAAACAGAAGACTAGTTTTATTTACAAATCCAGAGTCAGACAGAAAAAGATTCCAAAAATCAGGAGGGATGATTTCAGAAAAGACATTGTCCTGAAGGCTTTTCCCTAGATTTGGCCATTCTTGATAGAGCAAATCTATGTACCCACTTTTAAATGAAGCACATACAAAAGCAGAAGGAATTTCAAGTAATCTCTCCAGAATATTCAAATTGGCATCAAACCCAACAAAATCCATCTCATGAAGGACGTTGTGTGCTGGGACGAAGTAATGGGGGAGGAATCTTCTATAGAGAAACTCCAGCAGCTTGTTTAAAAGTTTCATAAAACATTCTGCCTCATTTTCTCTGGTCCACTCAGACTGGGGTAGCTCTTCACATAACCATAGAAGGGTGCACTTCAGATGAAATGACTGTAATTCAATCTTGAAATCATATTCTGACTCCTCATCTTTCAGGTAAACCATTTCTGGATCTGTCTCACAAGAAAATTTGTAGAGATATTTCAAGAGAAGATAGCATCTAATCTGAGTTCTATTCAGGCTCCACACAAGTTGCTTTTCAGCCAGTGAGAAGGACCAACTCCAGTCAATACACTCTGTTGTATCAGTGAACAGACTTATGCTCATCTTTGTCAATGTTTCTGGTAGTTTGCCTGGACTTCTGGGGACAAGATGACATCCAGAATTGACAATTTTTTTGACCAATGCTGTATTTGGCCAACCACTTTTTTTGATGTTCCGTTCAATGAAGTCTCTAGCAATCTTTGGCCATTTGAGAAACCTTATAACTGGCACATGATCCACATATAAACTTGATTTACTCAGAGTTGAGTAGAGCACATTCTCACCCACATTGACCTTTCTTTTTCCTTCAGGTTTTGGACGTGTAAATAACTTCACCAATTTTTTCAACTCTTGACAAGGGTTGCCCCATATTGCTGTCTATATACACTCTTGACATGTATTTCCCTATATTGCGTCCAAGATGCAGTCTTGGAAAGGGTATTTCATGAATTGTATTTGCAATAAACACTACTTCATTCACAGCAGGGCCTCTTATTCGCCTCTGATCTGTCCAAATTTCAGTTGTAACTCCATTCTCACGGAACATTATGCAACTTTCAGCCTTGCAATTATCACAAAGATCCCCATAGCGATTATGTCCACTCTTCCATCTACACTCACATTTATGTTTATTTGAAGATAGCTTTGTAAGAAAATTCAGTAAATATGAACGTGACAGTTTTGGAACCAACCGAAAATGTCCAGTATAGTTTTTCAATTTACTTGGCTCGATTTTTTGGAATTCGTTTATTTCCAACCAACCTATCTTTACCTCTTTCCTACTCGAGGCTTTTTCCTTCACAATTCTCTCAAAATCCATTATTGGTATTGGCATATCAATCCGAACGCACATCAAATTCTGAGATTCTGAAGGTTTTATAAGTAATGGAGCACAACCAAGTTTATGTATAATGTTAACAAATTCTATTGTGGAGGCAAGACTTTCACATTGTTCCATTGCTATGAAGTCCTTATCTTCATACATGATGTCAACATCAAAACGCTTAACATGATCAAGCATATCATAGTTACTTTCCTCTGCAAGACTAATCCCTAGAAATGCAGTACCTTCTGCTAAACTACCAGAAAAGACTGTAGCACCCATATCCTTCTTGACAAAATGGTGAATCTTATCACCAAGAACATCTTCTGTTTTAGAGGACTCGTTCATATCTTGTGTGAAAATAATTGAGTTCATAACAATGTTCAGCTTTTCCATTTCTTTTTTTCTAAACTCTTCCATTTTGTTAGATATGTCACGAAGATGTTTTTAGATCAAACAGTTTAGATAGCAATTTGCTTTTGATGTTTTGGTAACTTTTAAAGTCTGAAATACAAATGGAAAGTTCCACAATATTAATTTTACTTAAATGTTCCAAAAGTGATTAGGGACTTAATCAAAAAAATATCAATGTTTTCTGTAAAAGTAGATAAAAAACAAAGGATAAGATTATCTTTTCCACATCTACTGTACATCTACTTAATTTGGCGCTTCTAATTTTGGCAGATTTGCTGTTTTGAACATTTGGCAGCTACTTAATTTGGCAGACTTCATCCCACGGTATCCAAACTGCGTGCATACTATGCATGCATTTTGTAACACTGACAAACTGTGCGCATATCAACATTGCATCATACAAGTGTTTTCAAACGTCATTTTAAGACATTTATTCTGCCTTGTTTTATAGTTTCATACGCCCATTCGGTGGCAATTATATGGTTCTACCATGTGATAGCGAAAGTTATGTCTAGATAAACGTAGTTTTTTAAATATATGAAGTTTAATAAAAAATTGTCATCGGTTTTTCGATTACCGCCACATAAGTTAAGATGTCACACTTTTCACAGAAATAGAAAATACTATATTACTTAAACTATATGCAGCAATCCTGTATCTTTCAGTATATACCAACACAAGGGCTAAATAGACTTCAAATTACGACAAACAGACATTATATGACGCAACACTGTATATTTTGAACATGAAAGCTCTTTAGGATCCTTATATTGAGATATATTGAGATTGAGGTAATGTCTGATAAACAAAATTAAACAAAAAAATTTGTATTTCCAGTACTTCTCATCCTTATGGGAGTCGTGTCCTCCCCATCTGCCATTTTTAAATATGCGCGCAGTTTGTCAGGGTTTCAAACTGCGTGCATAGTATGCGCACAGTTTGGATACCGCACCGTGGACTTTTTTGCAGATTTGCAATATTAAAAAATCTGGCGAACTTCAAAGGATGCACTTGACTTATTACATCCTTGATGCTATCTGTTGACTTTCGTTTGACTATTAATTGTCTTTGGTTCTTTAAAGTACATGAAGTTGAGAATGGACATGTTGTTATTATTGTACATATGTGACGATTTTGAACAGATTTTTAAAGAGATTGTTCACCAGAAAATGTGGTTAATATCATGCAGTGTGAATCCCAGAGAATTTCGGAATTTGGCAGAGACTTCATTAAGTAGAAGTACAGTATTAAGTTTAGACATTAATGCCACATGTCAGCCTTGATAATTTCAATGTTCTGGCATTAAAGAGAGAATCAGATCTAGCAAGCAGCCCAACAAAAAATTGTTTCAATTTTAAACTATTTCTGGCTCATGTCATTCCTTTCATGTCTATTTTCCTAAAATCACCAAAGTGCATACTTTATTTCAGAAAAACTAAAGATATTTACAATAACGTATTATTTTTCTATAAGAATGGTTACCATTCTTATTAGGAGGCCCCGACAGGGGGCCTCCTATAGATTTTATAGATATTATTAGGAGGCCCTCCTGAAAGGGCCTCCTATAGCTTTTGTAGCTTTTCTTTATTTATTTATTCTTATTATTAGGAGGCCCCGACAGGGGGCCTCCTATAGATTTTATAGATATTATTTATTCTTTTTATTCTTTATTATTATTATTTATTCTTCTCTGCACTTTTTCTCCTACTTCTAACTAGATTTCAACTATCTACTATATGTACCTACTAGGGACCTAGGTTGAACTTACCGGGAAAGGAATTTTTATCTAGGTCAAGGTCAAAGGTCAAAATCTAGGTCAAATCAAAGTTTTTTCTAAGTTTCTCAGATTTCGTCCTCATACTTCATTATTTCTTGCGAGGAATTAAAATGTAACTAGATATAAGCATTCCCTACAAATTACTCACTATATGTTCGCGTTAATTTTTTACCGTTTTTGAGATAATTGACGTCAAAAAATGGTAAAAATTGGTCATTTTTTAACTTGCTTCAAATTGACCAAATTTTTTTTTAAAATCATCTACAAGTTCTCAGGAACTCAAATCTGACCTTAGTTTTGACCTTTGACCTTTGGTTGACCTTCAGTGACCTTCGAAAGGTAAAAAAAGTTGATTTTTCAAATTGATTTTCTGGATTCAAATTTAGGTACATTTGATTACAAAAGACCCACTGAGGTCTAAAAAAGTAAAATTTGCAAGGTCAAAGGTCAAGGTCATCAAACTAAATCACAAACTGTGTTTTCTAAGTTTCTAAGTTTTGGTGACTACAAATCAATATTTTTTCATGAAAGTCAGGATATATATTCCTCTATAGGTTCTACACGTATTAGTAATTGACTATTTATTAAAATTGTGTACCAGTTTTGAGATATTAGAACTCAAAAACTGAAAAAAGGTCACATTTCGAAACTTTTCAAGACTAAATTTCAACTTGCTTCAAATTGACCAAATGTTTTTTTAAAACTCATCTACAAGTTCTCAGGATTCCAAATCTGACCTTACTTTTGACCTTTGACCTTTGGTTGACCTTCAGTGACCTCCGAAAGGTCAAAAAAGTTGATTTTTCAACTCGATTTTCTGGATTCAAATTTAGGTATATTTATTCACAAAAGACCCACTGAGGTCTAAAAAAGTAAAATTTGCAAGGTCAAAGGTCAAGGTCATCAAACGAAATCACAAACTGTGTTTTCTAAGTTTCTCAAAATTGGAGACTACAAATCAATTTTTTTACTGAAAGTCAGAATATATATTCCTCTAAAGGTTCTACACATATTAGCACTTGACTATTTATTAAAATTTTGCTCCAGTTTTGAGATATTAGAACTGAAAAACTGAAAAAAGGTCAAATTTCGAAATTTTTCAAGGTCAAATTTCAACTTGCTCTAAATTGACCAATTTTTTTTTAAAAGCATCTACAAGATCTCAGGAACTCAAATCTGACCTTAGTTTTGAACTATGACCTTTAGTTGACCTTCAGTGACCTTCGAAAGGTCAAAAAAGTTAATTTTTCAAATTGATTTTATGGATTCAAATTTAGGTTTCTTCAATCAGAAAAGATATACTGAGGTCTAAAAAAGTAAAACCTGTAAGGTCAAAGGTCAAGGTCATCAAACAAGATCACAAACTGTGTTTTCTAAGTTTCTCAAAGTTTGTGACTACAAATCAATATTTTTGAATTCAAGTCAGGATATATATTCCTCTAAAGGTTTTACACATAATAACAATTGATTATCTATTAAAATTCTGCACCAGTTTTGAGATATTGGACCTCAAAAACTGAAAAAGGTCTAATGTTGAAATTTTTCAAGGTCAAATTTCACATTGCTTCAAATTGACCAAACTTTTTTTTAAAAATCATCTACAAGATGCCTGGAGTTCATATATGTCCTTGTTTTTAAGATTTGACCTTTGGCTGACCTTTAAATGTTCAAAAAAGCCTACGGGGCCTCCGTAAGATTGCTTGCAATCTTTATACGATTGCTTGCAATCTTATACATCTAGTTATTCTATCAAAGCAGTTTTCTCCTACTTTCAACTAGCTTTCAACTTTCTACTATATGCTCCTACTAGATACCTGGTTTGATCTTGATGGGAAAATATTTCATATCTAGGTCAAGGTCAAAGGTCAAAATCAAGGTCAAATCTAAGCTTTTTTTAAGTTTCTCAAAGCCTGACACTACACTTCAACATTTTTGGCTGATTTTTTGCATACAGATAGATATTAGTATTCTATTAGTGTGAGCCTTTTGCCGTCTAGACAAATTTCGTCTAGATTTTGAGATATTGACGTCAAAAAACGGTCAAAAAAGGTCGTTTTTCAACTTGCTTCAAATTGACCAAATTTTTTTTTAGCTTTTGTAGCTTTTCTTTATTTATTTATTCTTATTATTATTCTATCAAAGCAGTTTTCTCCTACTTTCAACTAGCTTTCAACTTTCTACTATATGCTCCTACTAGATACCTGGTTTGATCTTGATGGGAAAATATTTCATATCTAGGTCAAGGTCAAAGGTCAAAATCAAGGTCAAATCTAAGCTTTTTTTAAGTTTCTCAAAGCCTGACACTACACTTCAACATTTTTGGCTGATTTTTTGCATACAGATAGATATTAGTATTCTATTAGTGTGAGCCTTTTGCCGTCTAGACAAATTTCGTCTAGATTTTGAGATATTGACGTCAAAAAACGGTCAAAAAAGGTCGTTTTTCAACTTGCTTCAAATTGACCAAATTTTTTTTTAAAACTCATCTACAAGTTCTCAGGATTCAAAATCTGACCTTACTTTTGACCTTTGACCTTCGGTTGACCTTCAGTGACCTCCGAAAGGTCAAGAAAGTTGATTTTTCAAATCAATTTTCTGGATTCAAATTTAGGTATATTTATTCACAAAAGACCTTCTGAGGTCTAAAAAGTAAAATTTGCAAGGTCAAAGGTCAAGGTCATCAAACGAAATCACAAACTGTGTTTTCTAAGTTTCTCAAAATTGGAGACTACAAATCAACTTTTTTTACTGAAAGTCAGAATATATATTCCTCTAAAGGCTCTACACATATTAGCAATTGACTATTTATTAAAATTTTGCTCCAGTTTTCAGATATTAGAACTCAAAAACTGAAAAAGGTCAAATTTCGAAATTTTTCAGGGTCAAATTTCAACTTGCTCTAAATTGACCAAACTTTTTTTTAAAAAGCATCTACAAGATCTCAGGAACTCAAATCTGACCTTAGTTTTGACCTATCACCTTTAGTTGACCTTCAATGACCTTCGAAAGGTCAGAAAAGTTGATTTTTCAAATTGAGTCTTTGGATTCAAATTTAGGTCAGTCTAATTACAAAAAGCCTACTGAGGTCTAAAAAAGTAAAAATTTCAAGGTCAAAGGTCAAGGTCATCAAATTAGGTCACAAACTGTGCTATCTAAGTTTCTCATAGTTCAAGACTACAAATCAATATTTTTAATTGAAAGTCAAGATATACATTCCTCTAAGGGTTCTACACATATTAGCAATTGACTATTTATTAAAATTTTGTCCCACTTTTGAGATATAAGAGCTCAAAAACTGAAAAAGGTCAATTTTTCAGAGTCTATAAGGTCAAATTTAAACTTGCTTCAAATTCACCCAATTTTTTTTTTGAAAATCATCTACAACTTCTCAGGAGTTCATATTTAACCACAGATTTGACATTTGACCTTTAGTTGACCTTCAGTGACCTTCGAAAGGTCAGAGAAGTTGATTTTTCAAATCGAGTTTTGGGATTCAAATTTAGGGTTAGCCTAAGCATAAAAGACCTACTGAGCTCTAAAACAGTTATATTTTCAAGGTCAAGGGTCACGGTTATCAAATTAGGTCAAAGGTCAAAATCTAGGTCAAATCTAATATTTTTTGAAGTTTCTCAACTTTGTCCTTATACTTCATTATTTCTTGCGATGAATTAAACTGAAACTACATTTTAGTATTTTCTACAAATTGTTCACTAGATGTCAGCATTAAATTTTTACCGTTTGTGAGATATTTGACGTCAAAAAACGGTCGAAAAATGTCATTTTTCAACTTGCTTCAATCTGACCAATTTTTTTTAAAAAAATCATCTACAAGTTCCCATGAGTCCAAAGCTGACCTCAGATTTGAGCTTTGACCTTTAGTTGACCTTCAATGACCTTCGAAAGGTAAGAAAAGTTGATTTTTCAAATTGAGTCTTTGGATTCAAATTTAAGTCAGCCTAATTACAAAAGACCTACTGAGGTCTAAAAAAGTAAAACTTTTCAAGGTCAAAGGTCAAGATCATGAAATTAGGTCACAAACTGTGCTATCTAAGTTTCGCAAAGTTCGAGACTACAAACCAATATTTTTAATCTGACGTTGAAATATACACATTCCTCTAAGGGTTCTACACATATTAGCAATTGACTATCTAATAGAATTTTGTCCCAGTTTGAGATATAAGAGTTCAAAAGTTGAAAAAAGGTCAATTTCGAAAGTTTTCAAGGTCAAATTTAAACTTGCTTCAAATTGACAAAATCTTTTTTTGAAAATCATCTACAAGTTCTCAGGAGTTCTCATCTGACCTCAGATTTGATATTAGTCCTTTAGTTGACCTTCAATTTGTCAAAAATGCCTAAGAGGGCCTCCGTGAGATTGCTTGCAATCTTAAAAAGTCTAGTTATTAGGAGGCCCCAACGGGGGGCCTCCTATTAATTTTATAGATATTATTATTAGGAGGCCCCCCGACAGGGGGCCTCCTATAGATTTTATAGATATTATTATTAGACTCCAGATGTCAATCTGGAGTCTATTGTTTTTGCCAGTATTCTTATTATTATTATTTTTATTATTCTTATTATTCCGTAGCCTTTTTTTCAATAACTATAAGGTATCCAGTAAAGACCATAATTCAGTTTATTTAGGTTCAGTATCTAGTTGGTGGGAAATTGGGTCAAGTTTTTATCTAGGTCAAAGGTCAAGAACTAGGTCAAATCCAGTACTTTGTCACTTTTTTCGATTTTCTCGGTTGTCCTTCAATATATTCGATCCGGGTTTTTTTCATTGTGTTCCTCATAAAAAAGTAGGAAACCTAGGTTCATTTAGTTTTTTGATATCTCAAACCGATTTCGAGATATCAGTGTCCGAAAACGAGGTCCAAAAAAAAGTTCTCCGAATCAAATGTCCAGGATATTAGTCTTATAGGAAATTTTCTCAGGATTCCGAATCTGAAAACGAAATTTAGATCAGACTTCCGGTTCTGAAGTTATGGCGTTTTGAAAGCTCAAAAATCGCTAAATTTTGAGCCCATGTTAAGTCAATGGGAAAAAAGATTTTTTTGAAGTGAAAAATACGAAATATAGACTAAGTTCAGCTAAATTTAATGAAAGCTTTTAAAAGAATGGGACCTCAAAAGCCATCTAGCTTTAAAATTTGGACACCAAAATGCCTAGGTCAAAATCTAGGTCAAATTCAAAGTTTTTTCTTATTTTTGCGATTCTGACACTACACTTTAATTATATTCTTCGAAATTGTGTATACATGTAGCCAAGAGTGTGCTAATAGCGTTAGCCTTTTGCCGTCAGAAAGTATTTTGACCCACGTTTGAGATATGGTGTCCCAAAAGTAGGTCAAAATAAAAAGTTCTCCAAATTTAACGTTTGAGTTATGAATTAAGAATAAAATTATCTCAGAAATCCGAATCTGCAAACCAAATTTCGATCCGACTTCCGGTTCCGAAGTTATGGTGTGTCCAAAAAGTAGGTCAAAATAAAAATTCGCCAAATTTAATGTATGAGTTATGAATTAGGGGTAGAATTTTGTCAGGAAGCCAAATCTTTAAATCAAATTTAGATCCGACTTCCGGTTCGGAAGTTATGGCGTTTTGAAATTTCGAAAAATCGATCTGATGGTATCCTGATAGAAAGTCAAGAGTAGAGAAGAAAATATTGAAAAATTCATCCATCCTTCCTATCTGATCCTATCCTATCCTTCCTTCGTATCCTTTCCTTCCTATCCTTCCTATCCTCTCCTATCATATCCTTTCTTCCTATTCTGTTCTATCCTATCCTTCTTTCTTATTCTATCCTATCGTTCCTTCCCATTCTATCCTATCCTACCTTCCTGTTTTATCCATCCATCTTATTCTGGATGACTCAGCTTATTCTGGATGACTCGGCTTATTTTAATTGACTGGGCTTAAAAAAGTCTGGATCTGGAGTCTGAAATTGAACTTCGTTCAATTTCCCAAGTCTAGTTATTATTAGACTCCAGATGAAAATCTGGAGTCTATTGCTTTCGTCAGTTTTCTTTATTATTAGACTCCAGATTGAAAATCTGGAGTCTATTGTTTTTGCCTGTTTTCTTATTATTATTATTCTTTTTTCTTCCTCCTTACCAAATTTCTCGTCAACTATAACAGCTTACTTAATCCAACTTACATGGTTAACATAAGACTGTATCCGGCTTTCTGGGAAATTAGGTCAAATTTTTATATAGGTCAAAGGTCAAGAACTAGGTCAAGAACTAGGTCAAACCCGGTACTTTGTCACTTTTTCCCATTATCTCGGTCGTCCTTCAATATTTTTGATCCTGGTTTTTTTCATTGTGTTCCTCATAAAAAAGTAGAAAACCTAGGGTCGATTTAGTTTTTTAGTATCTCAAACCGATTTCGAGATATCAGTGTCCGAAAACGAGGTCCAAAAGAAATTTCTCCAAATCCAATGTCCAGGATATCAGTCTTATAGGAAATTTTCCCAGGATTCCGAATCTGAAAACTAAATTTCGATCTGACTTCCGGATCAGAAGTTATGGCGATTTGAAAATTCAAAAATCGCTAAATTTGGTGCCCCATGTTAATTCAATAGGAAATTATTTTTTTTTGAAGTGTAAAATACGAGATATAGACTTAGCACAGCTAAACATAATGGAAGCCCATAAAAGAAAGGGACCACAAGACCTTCTTTTCATAAAAATTTGGACACCAAAATGCCTAGGTCAAAATCTAGGTCAAATTCAAAGTTTTTTCTTATTTTTGCGATTCTGACACTACAGATTAATTATATTCTACGAAATTTTGTATACCTGTAGCCAAGAGTGTGCTAATAGTGTTAGCCTTTTGCCGTCAGAAAGTATTTTGACCCACTTTTGAGATATGGTGTCCAAAAAGTAGGTCAAACTAAAAAGTTCTCCAGATTTAACGTATGAGTTATGAATTAAGGGTAGAATTTTCTCAGGAATCCAAATCTGCAAACCAAATTTCATTCCGACTTTTGGTTTGGAAGTTATGTCGTTTTGAAAGCTCAAAAATCGCTAAATTTGGTGCCCCATGTTATGGCAACGGGAAAAAAGATTTTTTTGAAGTGTAAAATACGAGATAAAGACTGAGTACAGCTTCACATAATGAAAGCCTATAAAAGAAAGGGACCTCAAAGGCTAGCTAGCTTCACTATTTGGTCACCAAAATGCCTGGGTCAAAATCTAGGTCAAATTTATAGTTTTAACTTATTTTTGCGATTCTGACACTACACTTTAATTATTTGCTTCAAAATTTTGTATACAGGTAGCAAAGAGTGTGCTAATAGTGTTAGCCTTTTGCCGTCATAAAGTATTTTGACCCACTTTTGAGATATAGTGTCCGAAAAGTAGGTCAACATGAAAGTTTCTCCAAATTTAACGTAGATTTTAGATTTATGAACTTTATTACACATTCATACCCATAAAAGGTTAAGTGTACACAAAGTAAACACTAATTTTACAATATATCAATACAACAGAAAACAGTATATATAACAACACACAAAATTAACACTTCATAATGAATAAATAAGTAAATAAATGAACAAATAAATATGCATCATGGATAAGCACATGAATGGTGATTGTGATACGCGTCCATTGTTTATGTCATATATCACACCCTTCTATGTTATATTACATTTATGAATAAATTCTGCTACAATTTCAATTTCTTTATTTTCACAAGACATACAATATTGGAAAAAAAGTGAATCGTCCTCCATGTTGAAAAGGTGTTTAATTGGGTTGCCGTGTGATACAAGTTTATCGAGCATTTTCTTTCTATATATACTGTATTTTTTACATGAACGCATTATGTGTTTTTCGTTTTCTATTAAATTGCAAACCTCGCAAATTCTTTCATCGATCTTTAATTTTGGGCGTTCGTATCTACCCGTTTCTATTTTTAATTTGTGGTTACTGATACGAAACTTTGTTAGACTTCGTCGTAAATGCCCATTTGAAATTGAATCTAAATATGGTTCGAACCTGAAATTGCTTTTAAATATTTTGTATGTATTCAGTTTGCGACATTGGTCGGAATTCAATTGATTTCGCCAATAATCTTCAAAACTAATTTTTGATTTACAAACAACTTCGGATGCGTCAATAGTATATTCTTTTACATCTAAAGTATTATTGATATTGCTGGGAGTATTTCCTGAAAATGATACTACCTCTAATTTATCCATTACACTTTTAAAATTCAGCATCCACGATGACTTGTTGATCTTTGATAAGTCATTTGATGTAGTAAGTGCTTCTGATAATAAGATGTATGGCGTATTTAACATGTGATTATAGAAATTAGTAGCTTGTTTGAATATATTTATATATAGTGGGTATTTCCCAAGCTCTCCATAAATTGCTAAATTTGTTGATTTTTTATTTACTTTAAGAATATATTTACAAAAAGATAACAGAAGTTTCTCAGATGGAAATCGTCTGCCATTTGTAAACCATTCATTCAAATCTTTTGTAGAAAAGTAATTCGACATGCCCCATATTTCAGATCCATATAAGATTATTGGAACTACCAATTGTTCAAAAATCTTTATTCCTATTGAAGGTTTTAAACTTGTATCGCCTAGTGACCTTTTTATTTTATAAATTGCCTTTAATCCTCGGTCATACAGATAGTTCTTGGATTTACTAAACGTACCTGAACTACTTATGGTCAAACCCAAGTATTTATATGATTTTACCGTCTCGATCTCATCCCCATCAAAATAAAAATTTTCTGTACATTTTCTACCATTTCCAATAAATTTCATTATTTTTGTTTTCGATAAATTAATTGACAAATGCCAGTCTTTACAATATTTTGAAAGATTATCTATAGACTTTTGAAGTCCATCTCTGCTCAAAGACAAAAGTAGAACATCATCAGCATACATCAAACAGTTTACTTTTGAACTTTGTAAAATTGGTGCGTCATTGTAACCTATAACCGCTGGCAGATCATTTAAAAACAAATTGAATAGTGTGGGAGACATTGGATCCCCTTGTTTAACACCAGCATTCACTTTTCTAAATTCAGTCCTCTTATTTGAAATACTGTTTTTTATACATATTTTGGTATCTTGATACATTTTTCTAACGATTTCAAAAAACTTTCCTTTTATACCAACTGACAAAAGTTTATACATAAGACCTTCCCTCCAAACGCTGTCAAAAGCCTTTCTAAAGTCAATGAATATTCCATAAATAGGAGATTTTAAATGTTTAACATATTTATCATGAAGCGTTCTGATAATAAAGATATGATCCACTGTTCGTGCTTTCTTCTGAAATCCTATTTGAGCTTTATTCATAATATTATTATGATTTATGAAAACCTGCAATCGTGCATCCAATACTGAACTAAATATTTTTCCAAACACATTGTTAATTGTTATACCTCTATAATTTGATAATTTTCTAGGATCTCCGCTTTTAAAAATTGAAGTGATATATCCCTCTCCCCAACTTGCCGGATATTTTCCTGAATTTAATATTGTATTAAATATTATTTTCAAATATGGCAGTATTAATGATTTGGTACTTTTGACCATTTCATTCGAAATCATATCCAAACCAGATGCTTTATTATTTTTTAAGCCTTTAATTGCTGTCTCGATTTCTGATTGTTTAATCTCAAAATCTAACTCTGAAAAGAATGGTTCTTTTCGCATCTCCTCGATCCGAGAAGAAATCTCAACATTTGATATGTCGGTCGTGTTAAGTAATTTATAATAGTATTCTAACCATTCGTTAATTTCAACGCGGTCTTGAGTGACTCTCGAACCAGGCTCTTTTAGTTTGTCTATTAAATTCCAATATTCAGTTGGATTTGTAGAACTAGCGTTTTCAAGCTTTTCAATTAATTCCGCTTTATATTGATATTTAGCTTGTTTACATCGTTTTTTATAAACCTTTTTCACTTTAAAGAACATACCTCTTTTATAAGGATTTGTGGGATCATTTTGTAAACATTTGCCTAATTTTCGAACTTCAGAATGCAGTTGCTTGCACGATAAATTATACCACTTTTTACATCGTTTTTGTTTATTTCCTTTCTTATGTCTGACGAACCTCTTTTCAAGCGTATTGGACGCAGCATTGTGCATACACTTAGTTAAGTTATTTAACATATCATCTGCATTACTATTATGATCCATATCGTACAGGCTGCGTTTATTTGTAATCTCGATTTTCAATTGGTCGTGAAAATCTTTGCTTTTTTCTGAAGACCAGATATATCTCGGAGGTAATGGAGTTTGAGTATAGACTTTACTTTTCCTCGTTTTATGTTTGCAAATTCTGCTAAATTCAGAATTATATAACAAAGAAATGGCACAATGATCAGAAAGGTTTCCTTGAAAATCATGCACTTTAAATGTACATATGTTATGCATGATTTCCGATTGCGCCAGCGCTATATCAACCGTGCTACTTCCATTATATTTATGACATGTAAGACTACCTTCTAAATCACCAATTTTCCGCCCATTCACAATTCTCATTTGACAAGATTTACATAGTTCAAGCAGCTGTCGTCCTTGTGTGTTAATGATTTTGTCTTTATTAAAGCGATTAAGTAGATTTGAATCACAATCATTGTTATATTCCGGATAGACGGGGACGTATTTTTCATCATCTTCGACTATGAAATCATTTCCAATTCCAAATCTACTATTTAAATCTCCTAAAATAAGAACGTTCCCACATTTTGAATATTTTGCTATTTGTTCAGTAAGAATGTCGAATTTGTCAACAACCTGTCCCATAGACAATGATGAATTACTCGGATTGATATATACAACTGCTAAAAATAAATCATTTTCAAATCCAAAGAAATTTTTATCTAATCTTAACCATGCTATATCATTATGAGTTATTGGTTCCTCCTTAACACCATCTAAAACACATTCGCTGATTAAAAACGTAACACCACCTGTATTTTTCGTTGCATTGGCTGATTTTTCCCGAAAATTATTTATCAGCTGTTTGTACCCTGGAACGCATATCGCAGTATCACAATCACCATGAGTTTCTGTTAAGCCGATTATATCAAAGCCGTGTATAAACTTTACAAAATTCTCATCACAGTACTTATACATCTCTCTCTTCCTGTCAAAAAGTCCTTCGACATTCCAATGAGCTAGTTTTAGACTAGAAAGTAACATTTCGCTGATTAGTATCCGTATGAACAAATCTCAATATTTTACATGCGTAATCACAGTGAAATTAGACGCAAGTTAACCATATCCATTACCGCATACTTCAAATGGTTACAATTACATATTTTTGATTTTATGAATAAATGATACAATAATTATACAGCGATACTAAAATCCAATATTTTACGATTACACACTTTCAGTTCAACGAATATTGACTGTATTAATAAAGGCACTTGGTTATAGCATATTTAATATTGTTAAAGAGTCTCCTCTCTCCTTGCTCGGAAAGGTGAACCCTGTCTGCACTGAAGAATCGTGGAATGATACTACCGTCTGAAAACGACAGATTTGTATTATCGATAATTCTAATATCGTGGGATTTGTTATATCTGTTCCAAAAGTACTCATTTATGTACTCTGTTTTGCTGTTACGCTCTTCCGAATCTCCCCTATTTGGTGCTAGCGATATGAGTACTTTCGTTTCTGGAAATAGCTCTTTAGTGAGAGTTGTAAGACCATTCATTCGATTAATACACGCGTCGACGCTCAGAAATTTAAGATCATTCGAAACGACTTGAAAAACTATGCAGCTTGGACTTTCATTTGGGTGACATTTCTCTTTGATACCCAAAACAACATCCGACGCTTCTTCAATCGTATAAGCGGTATACTTATATGAATCAAACCTACTGCTTAGTTTTCCCGGCTGTAGATTTTTAATCAGTGACGAACCAATTATCAAAACACTATCGCGGTATTGACGATTTGAATTCCTATTCTCGACATTTCTGCGTATTCCTCTACGTGGAGTTGACCTACTGGAAACGCGTGGTACAAATGCGTTGGTTAGTTCTTCTTTTTTGCTCGTATCCGCTGATTCATTGGAAATAGGATTTGTTGAAGCATTTGTCCCCATTGTGACATCTGTTTGCAGATCAATCGAATCATTTAAATGGTTCGTAATCAGTTTTTCATTTTTCACGTCTATTTTTATTTGTAGATTTTTTATCTCGGATTTCATTTGTTTAGTCGTCTCCGTGAGTCCCATTAGCGCATCATTATTTTTGGACTCTATAGCCTGCATTCTAGCTTTTAACTCTTTGATTTCTTCATCCTTATTCTGTAATGATTCTTTCATCAACTTTATTTGTGAGTTTTTCTCAAATAGAACCGCCTCTAGCTTGATTTTCTCTTCTTTGTATGACTGTTTAGCCCCGTTATCCCTTTTCGACTCGTTGATTAACCGCTCTAACTCCGATTCCAGACGATCAAATCTACCAACAAATATGGATTTTAATTCTTCAACGACGTTGGTTTGAAGATGGATAGATTGCTTTTGGTTCTGGGAGCTTCTTATTGGAGATATCAAGTCATCTATATTCTGAACTAGGTCCTCTTGTTGATTATCAGACTGAGATAAAAGAATCTCAATATCACTGTCTTTATCGCTGGTACACAAGTCACAGATGAATTTTTTATTCTTCTTTTTGATGTATTGCAGGATCTGATAGGCTGGTAACTTAGAGCACGTATAATGAATGTTCATTTTACAGCAATTACATGTCAACATATTGGATGAGTTGGAGTCCTCACAAATCGTACAAACGGTAGAATCTGTATCACATGTATCAGCTGCAACCAAATCTAACTGTTCTTCTTCAGTTATTCCTTTGTCAACGACATTGGCTATGCAGCCCTTCCTTGCCAGTCGGTCGGCTTCTTCATTGCCATGAATCCCCGCATGTCCTTTGACGAGTGTCCATTTGATTTTAGTTTTGAGTTTGGTCAAGGTGTTAAGTTCTTTCCAAAGATCTTGATTTTTCACAGGGTTGTTATTTGAAAGCTTCCATCCCTTTTTTATCCAATTTGGAATCCATTTCGAAATCCCGTTAACCACGTATTCACTATCAGAGAAAATCTGTACATGGGTTATATTTTCGTCCTTGCATATACGCAGAGCTTCTATACAAGCTTTCAGTTCTGCTTTGCCATTTGTAGGAATGGTATCATCCGGCAACGATCCGAATTTATTCAACGGATTTCCGTCTCAACGTATGAGTTATGAAGTAAGGGTAGAATTTTCTCAGGAATCCGGATCTGCAAATCAAATTTCAATCCGACACCTGGTTTGGAAGTAATGGCGTTTTGAAAAATTAAAAAATTGGTATTTTGATATCCCATGTTATGTCAATTATCTTTGTCACTATTCGTCGTTATTCCTATCTTTTTTTCATCATGTAGCTTAAAGACAGTCCTTTCATTATTGTAACTGTCTTTTTTGATTACTCTTACCGATTTTGAGGAATGGCGTCCGGAAAGTAGGTCAACATAAAAAGTTCTCAAAATTTAATGTATGAGTTATGACACAAACGTAGAATTTTCTCAGAAATTCGAATCTGCAAACCAAATTTCGACCCAAATTCTGGTTAGATAGTTATAGCTGTTTGAAGTCTCGAAAAGTCGATATTATGATATCCCCATGTTAAGCCAATGTAGACGAAGATAAGCTACTTAAGAGTTGTCTAAATGTCTGTATTGTAGATGACTCAGCTTATTCTGAATGGCTCAGCTTACAGTATTTTGGATGACTCAGCTTATAAAAAGTTTTAAATCTGGAGTCTTAAATTGAACTTGTTCAATTTACATGTCTAGTTATTATTATTATTCTTTCAGAATCTTCCTCCTTCCCAGATTTCTCACCAACTAAAAGAATTTACTTTAAGCTGCTTACATGATCAACTAGGGGCAGTTCCTGGGATGATGGGAAATTAGGTCAAATTTTTATCTAGGTCAAGGGTCAAGAACTAGGTCAAATCAAGGTCAAATCAACATTCTGTCAATTATCTTCGTTGTTGTTTGTCGTAACTACTTCATCTTAGTTTCTACATGTAGCTTAGAAAAAAACAAATCGAGAGTGTGCCATCCGTTTTTTGATTACTCTTAGCGATTTTGAGATATGGCGTCCTGAAAGTAGGTCAAAACCAAAAAGTTCTCCAAATTTAACATATGAGCTATGAAATAAGGGTAGAATTTTCTCAGGAATCCGAATCTGCAAACTAAATTTTGATCCGACTTCCCGTTCGGAAGTTATGGCGTTTTGAAAGCTCAAAAATCGCTAAATTTGGTGCCCATGTTAAGTCAATGGGAAAAAAGATTTTTTTGAAGTGAAAAATACGAGATATAGACTGAGTTCAGCTAAATATAATAAAACCTTTTAAAAGAAAGGGACCTCATAAGCCATCTAGCTTCAAAATTTGGACACCAAAATGCCTAGGTCAAAATCTAGGTCAAATTCAAAGTTTTTCCTTATTTTTGCGATTCTGACACAACAGATTAATTATATTCTTCGAAATTTTGTATACATGTAGCTAAGAGTCTGCTAATAGTGTTAGCCTTTTGCCGTCAGAAAGTATTTTGCCCCATTTTTGAGATATGGTGTCCGAAAAGTAGGTCAAAATAAAAAATTCTCAAAATTTGACGTTTGAGTTATGAATTAAGTATAGAATTTTCTCAGAAATCCGAATCTGCAAACCAAATTTCGATCCGACTTCCGGTTTGGAAGTTATGGCGTGTCCGAAAAGTAGGTCAAAATAAAAAGTTTCCAAATTTAACGTATGAGCTATGAATTAAGGATAGAATTTTCTCTGGAATCCAAATCTGCAAACCAAATTTCGATCCGACTTCCGGTTCGGAAGTTATGGCGTTTTGAAAGCTCAAAAATCGCTAAATTTGGTGCTCATGTTATGTCAATGGGAAAAAATATTTTTTTGAAGTGTAAAATACGAGATATAGACTAAGTACAGCTAAACATAATGGAAGCCCATAAAAGAAGGGGACCTCAAAACCTTCTAATTTTGAAAATTTGGACAACAAAATGCCTAGGTCAAAATCTAGGTCAAATTCAAAGCTTTTCCTTATTTTTGCGATTCTGACACTACACTTTAATTATATTCTTCGAAATTGTGTATACATGTAGCCAAGAGTGTGCTAATAGTGTTAGCCTTTTGCCGTCAAAAAGTATTTTGACCCACTTTTGAGATATGGTGTCCCAAAAGTAGGTCAAAATAAAAAATCTTCAAATGTAACGTATGAGTTATGAATAAGGGGTAGAATTTTATCAGGAATCCGAATCTGCAAATCAAATTTTGATTCGACCTCCTGTTCTGAAGTTATGGTGTTTTGAAAGCTCAGAAATCGCTAAATTTGCTGCCCCATGTTATGTCAATGGGAAAAAAGATTTTTTTGAAGTGTAAATTACGAGTTATAGACTGAGTATAGCTTAATATAATGAAAGCCTATTAAAGAAGGGGACCTCGAAGGTTACTTAGCTCCAAAATTTGGACACCAAAATGCCTAGGTCAAAATCTAGGTCAAATTTATAGTTTTCCCTTATTTTTGCGATTCTGACACTATATTTTAATGATTTGCTTTAAAATGTTGTATACAGGTAGCAAAGAGTATGCTAATAGTGTTAGCGTTTTGCCGTCAGAAAGTATTTTGACCCACTTTTGAGATATGGTGTCCGATAAGTAGGCCAAAGTTAAAAAATTTCCAAATTTAACGTATGAGTTATGAATTAAGGGAAGAATTTTCTCAGAAATCTAGATCTGCAAACCATATTTCGATCCGACTACTTGTTTTGAAGTTATGGCGTTTTAAAATCTCAAAAATCGCTAAATTTGGTGCCCCATGTTAAATCAATGGGACCGAATAATTTTTTGAAAATACGAGATATAGAATGAGTACAGCTAAACATAATGAAAGCCCATAGAAGAAGGGGACCTCAAAAGCTACTTTCCTTCAAAGTTTGGACACCAAAATACCTAGTTCAAAATCTAGGTCAAATTCATAGTTTTTTTTATTTTGCGATTCTGACACTACACTTCAATGATATTCTCCGAAATTTTGTAAACTTGTAGCAAAGAGTGTGCTAATAATGGTAACATTTTGCCGTCAATAAGTTTTTTGACCCACTTTTGAGATATGGTGTCCGAAATGTAGGTCAAAATAAAAAGTTCTCCAATTTTAAAGTATGAGTTATGAATTAGGGGTAGAATTTCCTCAGGAATCTGGATCTGAAATTAAAATTGCAATCCGACCCCCGGTTTAGATTCTACGCCATTTTGAAGTTTGAAATTCGCACTTGCCAGTATTCACGATGCAGATTGATCAAATATACTTTCAAAAATTCCTGCATACCCTACTTTACCTCTCTACCTACTCAGCTACTTATTTGACTACTTACTCAATTACTTAATTAGTTATTACTTCCTTAGCAACTTACTCAGCTACTAACTCAGGTACTTACTCAGCTACTTACTCAGCTACCTACTCAGCTTTTTACTCAGTTACTTACTCAGCTACTTACTCAACTACTACTAAGGTACTTACTCAGCTAATTACTCAGTTACTTACTCAGCTCTTTACTGATCTATCTAGGTCAAATAAATCTGGAGTCTTAAATTGAACTTGTTCAATTTCACAAATCTAGTTATTCTTTATTCTTCCTAAACCCTTTTCTCCTACTTCCAACTACCTTTCAACCATCTCCTACATGCACCTTCCAGGGACCTTGGCTGAACTTGGGGAGAAAGAACTTTTTATCTAGGTCAAGGTCAAAGGTCAAAATCTAGGTCAAATCAAAGTTTTTTTTAAGTTTCTCAGATTTCGTCCTCATACTTTATTATTTCTTGCGATGAATTAAAATGTAACTAGATATAAGCATTCTCTACAAATTGCTCACTATATGTACGCGTTAATTTTTTACCGTTTTTGAGATATTTGACGTCAAAAAACGGCAAAAATCGGTCATTTTTCAACTTGCTTCAAATGAACCAGAATTTTTTTTTAAAATCATCTACAAGATCTCAGGAACTCAAATATGTCCTTACTTTTGACCTCCGACCTTTGGTTGACCTTCGGTGACCTTCGAAAGGTAAAAAAACTGATTTTTACAATTGATTTTCTGGATTCAAATTTAGGTATATTTGATCACAAAGGACCCACTGAGGTCTAAAAAAGTAAAATTTGCAAGGTCAAAGGTCAAGGTCATCAAACCAAATCACAAACTGTGTTTTCCAAGTTTCTAAGTTTTGGTGACTACAAATCAATATTTTTTCATGAAAGTCAGGATATATATTCCTCTATAGGTTCTACACATATTAGCAATTGACTATTTATTAAAATTGTGTGCCAGTTTTGAGATATTAGAACTCAAAAACTGAAAAAAGGTCAAATTTCGAAACTTTGCAAGACTAAATTTCAACTTGCTCTAAATTGACCAAACTTTTTTTTAAAAAGCATCTACAAGATCTCAGGAATCCAAATCTGACCTTAGTTTTGACCTTTGACCTTTGGTTGACCTTCAGTGACCTTCGGAAGGTAAAAAAAGTTGATTTTTCAAATTGACCAAACTTTTTTTTTAAAATCATCTACAAGTTGCCTGGTGTTAATATATGACCCTAGATTTGAGATTTGACCTTTGGCTGACCTTGAAATTGCCAAAAATGCCTACAGGGCCTCCTTAAGATTGCTTGCAATCTTAAACCTCTAGTTATTAGAATGCCGGTTTCGAAGAAACGGCATTCTATAGTTTTCGCCTTTTTCTTATTTTTATTATTATTATTATTATTATTATTATTCCACGCAAGATTTCTCCGCACACACCGGCATGTCAGCTAATTAGCATATACCATCAACCTTGACATGTTCCTGGGCTACAGGGAAATGCCTTCATTTTTTTAATTAGCCCCTCCCTAATTAGCCAAGGTCAAATCGCAAATTTTTACATTTTTGCACGTACAAGGAGTAACCATTTTTATTTTTTACCCAAAATTTGGATATGCCATCCCTCACAATTGCCATTTCACATATATTCCGGGTTTTAAAATTGGGTGCCCCAAATTTGAAAAATGGGGCACCCCAGTGGGGCAAAATTTGAAAACTGTGTATCCGATCCCAATTCTGAGCAGATATAAAGAATAGAAGCCCCTGATTCCAAATATGCTTTCGGTTTTGGAATCCGACCTCTGAGTGACCTTGAAAAGGTCAACAAGTTCAAAAATCAAAATCGCTCAAATTGATTCCAAATTGGTACCATTGTATTACACTGTACTCGGATAGAGTAAATTAGGTCACCATTTTGACCTTGACCTTGACCTTTGACATTGACCTTCAAATGACCTCAAAGTTGAAAACTAGGATTTTCATTCCAATTCTTTGCAAGTATGAAGTATGGATGTCCCTGATTCTAAATATGCTTGTGGTTTTGGAATTTGACCTCCGGGTGACCTTGAAAAGGTCAAAAAGGTTAAATTGCTAAAATTGATTCGAAATTGGTACCATTGTATTACACTGTACTAAACTAGAGTAAATTAGGTCAACATTTTGACCTTGACCTTTGACCTTCACCTAAAAATGACGTAAAACTTATTTCTTGTTTTACCTGTTAAAGGAGCCACTGTAGTTATTTTTTGCATGCCTTACTCTTCCCATTTAACATATCTCTAGGGTTTATAATTTGGGTGATTTTCATTCCAATTCTTTGCAAGTATGAAGTATGGATGTCCCTGATTCTAAATATGCTTGTGGTTTTAGAATTCGACCTCTGCGTGACCTTGAAAAAGGTCAATTGTGCACCGAATTTGCTGCTGCGGCGAGGAACGGCATTCTACGAAATCGCCCCCGTGGCGATTTTAAATGTCTAGTTATTATTCTTTATTCTTCCTAAACCCTTTTCTCCTACTTCCAACTACCTTTTAACCATCTCCTACATGCACCTTCCAGGGACCTTGGCTGAACTTGGGGGGAAAGAACTTTTTATCTAGGTCAAGGTCAAAGGTCAAAATCTAGGTCAAATCAAAGTTTTTTTTAAGTTTCTCAGATTTCGTCCTCATACTTTATTATTTCTTGCGATGAATTAAAATGTAACTAGATATAAGCATTCTCTACAAATTGCTCACTATATGTACGCGTTAATTTTTTACCGTTTTTGAGATATTTGACGTCAAAAAACGGCAAAAATCGGTCATTTTTCAACTTGCTTCAAATGAACCAGAATTTTTTTTAAAAATCATCTACAAGATCTCAGGAACTCAAATATGTCCTTACTTTTGACCTCCGACCTTTGGTTGACCTTCGGTGACCTTCGAAAGGTAAAAAAAACTGATTTTTACAATTGATTTTCTGGATTCAAATTTAGGTATATTTGATCACAAAGGACCCACTGAGGTCTAAAAAAGTAAAATTTGCAAGGTCAAAGGTCAAGGTCATCAAACCAAATCACAAACTGTGTTTTCCAAGTTTCTAAGTTTTGGTGACTACAAATCAATATTTTTTCATGAAAGTCAGGATATATATTCCTCTATAGGTTCTACACATATTAGCAATTGACTATTTATTAAAATTGTGTACCAGTTTTGAGATATTAGAACTCAAAAACTGAAAAAAGGTCAAATTTCGAAACTTTGCAAGACTAAATTTCAACTTGCTCTAAATTGACCAAACTTTTTTTTTAAAAGCATCTACAAGATCTCAGGAATCCAAATCTGACCTTACTTTTGACCTTTGACCTTTGGTTGACCTTCAGTGACCTTCGGAGGTAAAAAAAAGTTGATTTTTCAAATTGACCAAACTTTTTTTTTAAAATCATCTACAAGTTACCTGGTGTTAATATATTAATATATGACCCTAGATTTGAGATTTGACCTTTGGCTGACCTTGAAATTGCCAAAAACGCCTACAGGGCCTCCTTAAGATTGCTTGCAATCTTAAACCTCTAGTTATTCTTTATTCTTCCTAAACCCTTTTCTCCTACTTCCAACTACCTTTCAACCATCTCCTACATGCACCTTTCAGGGACCTTGGCTGAACTTGGGGGAAAGAACTTTTTATCTAGGTCAAGGTCAAAGGTCAAAATCTAGGTCAAATCAAATTTTTTTTTAAGTTTCTCAGATTTCGTCCTCATACTTCATTATTTCTTGCGATGAATTAAAATGTAACTAGATATAAGCATTCTCTACAAATTGCTCACAATATGTACGCGTTAATTTTTTACCGTTTTTGAGATATTTGACGTCAAAAAACGGCAAAAATCGGTCATTTTTCAACTTGCTTCAAATGAACCAGATTTTTTTTTAAAATCATCTACAAGATCTCAGGAACTCAAATATGTCCTAAATTTTGACCTCCGACCTTTGGTTGACCTTTGGTGACCTTCGAAAGGTAAAAAAAGTTGATTTTTCAAATTGATTTTCTGGATTCAAATTTAGGTATATTTGATCCCAAAGGACCCACTGAGGTCTAAAAAAGTAAAATTTGTAAGGTCAAAGGTCAAGGTCATCAAACTAAATCACAAACTGTGTTTTCCAAGTTTCTCAAAATTGGTGACTACAAATCAAGATTTTTTCATGAAAGTCAGGATATATATTCCTCTATAGGTTCTACACATATTAGCAATTGACTATTTATTAAAATTGTGTACCAGTTTTGAGATATTAGAACTCAAAAACTGAAAAAAAGGTCAAATTTCGAAACTTTGCAAGACTAAATTTCAACTTGCTCTAAATTGACCAAACTTTTTTTTTAAAAAGCATCTACAAGATCTCAGGAATCCAAATCTGACCTTACTTTTGACCTTTGACCTTTGGTTGACCTTCAGTGACCTTCGGAAGGTAAAAAAAGTTGATTTTTTAAATCGATTTTCTTGATTCAAATTTAGGTATATTTGATCACAAAAGACCAACTGAGGTCAATTAAAGTAAAATTTGCAAGATCAAAGGTCAAAGTCTTCAAATTAAATCACCAACTGTGTTTTCGAAGTTTCTAAGTTTTGGTGACTACAAATCAATATTTGTTCATGAAAGTCAGGATATATATTCCTCTATAGGTTCTACACATATTAGCAATTGACTATTTATTAAAATTGTGTACCAGTTTTGAGATATTAGGACTCAAAAACTGAAAAAAGGTCAAATTTCCAAACTTTTCAAGACTAAATTTCAAGTTGCTTCAAATTGACCAAACTTTTTTTTAAAAATCATCTACAAGTCGCCTGGTGTTAATATATGACCCTAGATTTGAGATTCGACCTTTGGCTGACCTTGAAATTGCCAAAAACGCCTACAGGGCCTCCTTAAGATTGCTTGCAATCTTAAACCTCTAGTTATTTGAGAGAATTTAAACATTTTTCACTCATTTTTGGACTTATAATCCATTATAACTTCACCAATTTATAACGTAGCATGAATCTTTTGGGAGATATTGTATTTGAGATTGTAAGGAATAGATAGGTAGGTCAATTGTACACATTGCTTGTAATTTTTTCAACCCCATAGATCTGATTCTGCCTTTAAACTAAAGGTGAAATCAGATAGCAAAGAGGAACTTTTCCAAAACAGGTGTGTTCTAGGCATATTCGATTCTTATTGTTTTTGTTTTATCTCTTTTTGTTTCCTAGAAAAAACTTCAAAACTAATCTTGTAATATCTTTAGTTAAAACAAAATTACAATGAACATGAGAAAATCATTTGATGTCTGATGGTCTGAATACAAGATTCATCCCTTAGAGAAAAAGTATATCTACTGGGTGCCCAAAGGGAGAAATTTAAAATTCAAAATCAAACATTACACAACTATTTTATTCCTTATTAACTAGAGAAGAGACCTTCAAGAGGAATTAGTATGCTACACAACACAAACTAAAACAAATGGTAGCTTAAAGGAGCATAAACTCAAACCTTGAGAATAATTTAATTCTAAACTTTTTGTATTGACAGATTTAGATCTTACATGAGTATCACTTTATCTCTTGGGCCTTGGACCTGTCCTGTCACAGTCCCTGTAGTTGTGTTTTTCACCCATCCAACCAGCCCATACTCTTTGGCTGCCTTTTGTGTATATTTCCTGAAGAACACACCTAGAAAACAAAGTGTACATCTCAAAGAGAATGAAATTGAAAACAACATATCCTAGGAGCAGGGTACTTCTGATCTTCAATGTTAGTAATTATTAAAAACTACACCTACACCCTATAATTACCTATGATTTGAATTGATTAAATACATTTTTAAATCACAACCTTGTAAAGGTACATGTATTGTCATTAGATTCTCAGTTTTAGTTTTACTCCTAATTTTGCATCTTTTCATCTTTATGTAAAAGACTGAGAGCCGACCACCAACAATGTGTACCCAACTGTGGAGAGTGACTGGTCGGTGGACGGTATTCAGCATTCGGTATTTTTTCATAAACCAGGGGCAACTGTCAGGCGAGACCCTATCTGTTGCGACAATGCTGTATATTGCAATACCTGCCATGACCGTTGTAGTGTAATCGTGTAAGCCTGGCGCGACCGTGACCTCTTTATATGACATTTATGACTTATTTCATGTTTCGCCCATTGCTGTTAGTTTTCTATGGATTAACCTTTTTGATTGATCATTTCAGAAAGTATGTGCTTTCGAATCGAACCTTCTTGAATGAGAATAGAGATATAGTTTGTTCGCAAATTATTTATGAGTTAAAAATGAGTGTTTCGTTGTGAAATTAATATACATTTTTATTTATCAATGAACATGAGTACCATGTACATGTATATTAGTCTTGATTTACATATTTAAGGTAGTTAAACATGAAGAAAATTGTCATTACGGTGTTCTCTTGCTACTTTAATACAACCACGGTCATTAAAGGCCTTGCACGTATTGTCACGGTCTGGCTTTAACCTTTCCACGGTCATGACAGGCTTTAACATTGCCACGGTCATGACAGACTTTGCTATCATTATGACGGTCATACCAGGCTTTAATATTACCACGGTCATGACAGGCCTTGCGAGCATTGTGACGGTTATATCAGGCTTTAACATTACCACGGTCATGACAGGCCTTGCAATATAATACAGGGTTGTCCCGGATATACCAGGCTTCCACGATAACGCTACCACGGTCATGACAGGATCCTTGCGCTACTTAAAAACACTGAATAACATGGTGACGGTTACGCCAGGCGTAAGTCTTGCAAAAGATAGCAGCCATGTGTGTCAGTCTGCCGCATTGACATCTCCACTCTTTACCAGTAGTGCAGCTAGGCGTTACTAGTTTCTCAAACTCTCAATTTGTACTATTTTTTTCATGGCCTGAGTTCGTCGCTAACATGCTAAATATAAGAGTTAGAGTCAATACGTCCAAATCCAAACAGGGGGGTAAACACGAACGGGTTCCAAATAATGGCAAGCAGATCATTGAATTGAATAATAGTACCTCTACTACCTCTACATAATATTTATAGCCTGAAAGATATAATATAATGATGTATACCAACAATCTTACAATAAAATAATCAATTATGATGATTTAGGTGTTCGGAATTACCCCCATGCTAGTGTTTGGAATTACCCCCACAAACTCTGTGCGTTTAAATAAATAGATGTCAGTAATAAATGATTTAAATTTGGGTTTCTTGATATGCAGGGGTGACAGGATCCAGTATCATAAGTTAAGGGTATCATATAATGATATACCATCAATCTAATAATTAAAACAATTAAGTTTAAGTTAAGTGTTTGGAATTACCCCCATGCAAGTGTTCGGATTTACCCCCCAAAAAAACTCCTGTTCGGAATTACCCCCCTGAAATACCTTGTAGTAAAAATGGAATAACCCAGATATTTTTTACAATTTTTCGTAATTTTTTCTGCAAATGCATTCTACCATGGATAATACACATAATATATATAGAATCATAGCATAGATGTGCAGTACAGCCAAGCTAACTACATTTTTTGATGGGGGTGTTTGGAAATAGACGTACTGACTCTAGCTGACGTTTGGGAGAATGCTGTGTTTATGCATCATCATCGACGCAACAAAGGTGGGTGATATGGTTTCATTAAGATTCCGGTTCTAACCTTTAGAAGGTAAGTCAGACTCCCAAACGTCAGCTAACTCTTATATTTAGCATGTTAGCGACAAACTCAGGCCATGAAAAAAATAGTAGTAGGCTACATGTTTGATCAAATTGGAATCTATGGTGTTTCTATACCTGTCTATCCGATGTAGGCGTCTAAGCTTAAAGTTAAATTTTAAATGTTAGTCCAACTACTTTGAATTTAAAAAATAAGCAATCAAAAGTTGACAAGAATTTTTTTAATTTTTGAGAGTCGGGTTCTCAAAACTAATGTCACCCAGCAGAAAATATAGAAATAACGTGTTTTCCCCGATAAAAAGGTAGAAGAGTCAATAAATGTTATTTGTACAAAATATATTACAAAGAACATACCCTGAACTCTTCCAAACACCTCATAATCAACAGAAACAAATCTGGCTGCCGCCATTTTAGTTGTAGTCTACCATAACACCGAACAATTGAATATTATAGTTATCTATGACAAATGTTTGTTTCACATATTTTAAAAGTTTGTAGTGATGAACAAAACATCAAGCTAATTTTATCAAATGATTATATTATTATTTTATCATACTAGCCTAATTATGGTTAATTCCAAAGTAAGGAATTCTTAATAACACGTTGACCATTAACGTTCGCTTAATTTTAAACGTTCGCTACTTTACTACAATAAGGAAGTGATTGGTGATCGCCATATTTGAAAATTTTAAAATCTAGGTCCAGTTTATTTGTGCTTTATTCGAAATGTCGGAGAGGCTGTCCCAATATACTGGGTACACTGATAAATCAGACCACTCTGTGTTTAGAACTGCACCACATTCACACAAAGAAGACTTCACCGGGAGCCAGACTGCTTCGGAACCCGAGAGTGACATCAATGTGATTGGATGGTAAAAAAATTCAAAATATTTTTGTTTATTTGACCTACAGATGATCTACCTTGTTATGAATTATGATTCATAGAAAACCATTATTTTGCGTTTTCACTAAAACATATATATCCAGTTTTATTTCACATCATTTGTGAGATTTCGCTATCGCTCACTTATCTTTTTCTAGAAGACTCAATTTGATTTCAAATCTCAAATTTTAATCTAATAGTCTAACGAGAAATTGAGAGTCTTTTATAAGGCTAAATTACCAGTAGACTCAAGATCGGCTCAAGATCTAGACCTAACTATCGAAAGCCCATCATATACACAAAATGGAAATTTCTTGAAAAAAGTACCATCTTTCTGAATGTTCATTATAATGCTCGCAGTGACAGATCTTACATTTTACATATATATATATATAATTCAGAGCTACAGTAAGCAATTCATCTTTCTGCTGCTACTTGTTTTGTTTTATAAAACTGAATATGAATATTGTAATTTATATTTACACAGGGAGTAATCAAACAGCACTCTCCTCCAAAATCCGCACATTCCGGTAAAAAGTCGTGAGATTTGGGAATTTTTTTTGAAAACGAATGCTCTTTCTTGTAAGTTCATCGACCTAGCTTATTCTTGTTAGTATATTCAGCTAGCGGAATGTGTTTCACATCATCTGTGTCTTTTAGGATACTTCAATAAGTCTAGGTTGTTCGTGAGACTGCACACAAATTGAAATCTCAACTGTGTGATTTCACTTAATAGATCATAAACAGATAGGTCAATTATAGTAAATTGTGATTTAGATGCAGTTTTATGACCTACCTGTATGTGATTTTTACCCGGATCGTGCATAATTTCAAGAAGGTGCTGTTTGACTACTACCTGTGATTTATTATGGCAAATTTTGCATTAAATGTCATGGAAAGTTATACTCCAAATATCCAGGAATTCTCATTTAGCACTACTAAATTACTAGATACAGATGATCTGGTTGGAATCTATGATGATTACATAAAATATATTCATCTCTTTTAAGAAAACTTCTTAGCTAAAGTTCTTATCCAAAGAAGTCTCACATTACAAATTGAAGTACATTTCTTTTTGTCCCAAATACTGACAAAGTATGTTTTTGTTATTTTAGGCATTGCGAGCAGTTGAACCCATGTACTGTGGAAGTAGCGGTGGCTGCCTTCAGGACCCCATCAGTTACAGATGGCAGCCGACCTCCAAGCACTTTTAATGATGGTGGTAGTTCAACATATGGGAACCCTGTCATTGATTGGCCAGATTACCGTTCAGGAACCAGTAAAGCTGGATCCATAGCATACACAGAGACAAGGTCAATGCCTGACTTATATTTTGATGAATACAGCTTCAATGATTGGCCTTGGGTTTGGATTCGTGTGAGCTTGGTCGTGTTCATCTTTGCCGGGATCATCGCTCTGATTGGTGTCCTCATAGGGGTTGGAATCCTGGAGAGTGCAAAGTGTCACCCAAACTTACAATGGTGGCAGGGTGGCGTCATGTACCATGTCAACCCTCGTGGATTTTACGACTCTCAGAACCAAGATGGTGTAGGGGAATTAAAGGGTGTTGCAAACCAAATGCAATATTTATCTAACCTTGGCATTGAAATCATTAGACTGTCTAATCTCTACCAGAGAGATGATGATGGTACTCCACTAAGTTTCGACAGCGTGGACAATGTAATAGGGAGAGGACAGGACTTGAATGAAATGGTCAGCGGCGCCCATGAGAAAGGTACTGTGGCTTAAATATGGTACATGATTTGTGATCATTTCCGTTTGGAATTTAACATGTATTTTGATATCTTTAAATGAAAAGTTGGTTTGTTTGTGAAAATTGGTGAACACTCACAAAGAATAATGGTGTTTTACTCCCTGCTCTAACATAATTATGAGTGTGGTAAATGTATTTCAATATTGACCTTGTCCATAATTTTTAAATGTTAATTCTGTACAAAAATTATCATTATACATGTACCACGATCACTCAGTCCCTCTGGTCCCTCATGAGGATATCATATCATCCTTCTTGATAAACCCAATATACAATCCCTCCCTGGGTATAACTTCTATTTATCTTCTTTGTAATCAATACAGTCATTGTTTAAACATCAAGTGCTTTGCTACAGCTATAGGACTGTTCATGGATTGATGGGTGATTTGAGTTAACTTGGCTATCTCTTGTCAGGCTTGTGACTGGCCTATAGCTGGTTGAAGATCTTTTACAGTACGAACACCTCTATTCCAGAGACTCTTTGTCATCCTATGGTTTGGCATAACTTTAAGGCTAATTGTCATATAATAGTTCATTACAAACAATAGATTTATTTCAAACATTGCCACAACAATAGGCCCTAATTATCTTAATATGCTAGTAAGTTTTTATAATAATAAACGCTATTGGAAATAATTGTTAATGTTGTCTTACCCAAGGTATCTAAATACAAGTTATTGGATAGCATAAACATTTCAAATTCTTTTCTCAAAACTTTTAAAATAAGTATCATTATCAGTCTGATATGATGACAACAACCAATTGTTCATTGGATGCCTTGCCTCCTGGCTGAGTTTCTAAATAGGCTTACTGTTTCACTTGTATTTTACATGCATTTAATAGAATTAATACTAAATAGTATATCACATGTATATATAGAGATTATCCTATATGAGGTTCAGGGGGTCATTAACAGAACTTTCGCAAAGTTACGAATTCGTAATTCGTAACTTTATGAAATTCGTAAATATTTAAAAAGTTACGAATGATTTACGAATTCATAAAGTTACGAATCGGCCATTAACAGAACACTTTCGTAAGTCATTCATAAGTTTTATCGTTCGTAAACGAATTTCAAATTGTGACGTCATCTTATATCATTATTTAGCACAAATAAAAATATGATGTCATTTGATATCATTGCGCGCTGTGATTAAGCCTGTCTCCGCGATTTCAAAGATTCCCAGCTCAGGAACATATTTGCTTATCATGTAAGAATAGGTGAATATTTTAGCTTGAAACTTAGCATGCATATAAAGAACAATTTCTTTTTGCCAACCTGTATACCTTACATAAGAATTGGATGAGAAATATGCCATTCGCAAAGTTATGAAAGGGTCTGAGGTGCTATTAAAGTTACGAACGAAAGCACATGTGACGTCATTTTTTCGTAACTTTGCGAATCGTTCGTAACTTTACGAAAGTTCTGTTAATGCACATTTACCAAATTCGTAAAATTAACAATTGACTTGCGAATTCGTAACGTTGCGATGGTTCTGTTAATGACCCCCAGGATATTAGGATTATCCCAAGGCCAATATAATATATCTGCCAGATGGCTGTAAGTCCTTTATAGACATAAAGCTATATCTGCCTGCTGATGAAAATTTCAGTTTTTACAAACCTGCTTTATATACCTGAAACACGTCCAAGTATGGGATAAACTAGGGTATGAATATGTCAATATATCTGCATGCATATATTCAGCACTAGCAGCTCTGAAGTAAAATACTTTAAATTACAAAATGTCAATTCACTGGTACTGTAAATTGTATTCCCGATGGTATATATTTCAGGTATCAGAGTTATCATGGACTTCAGGCCTCCATATACAAGTATTGAGCATAAATGGTTCAAACAGAGTATGGTGCAAAGTGACTTCTCGGGAAATGAGTACAGTGCATACTACTTTTGGAGGAAACAAGATTCATACTTTGTAAGTTTTGTTACCATCTTCAAATACTGTATAGGTGGAAATATTCATATTTTTTTTAATTTTGCTATTTTAGTTGTGCATAATTTTCAGTGAAATTAAAAACAAAGAAACAATGATTGTAAATTCATGGTCAATTGAAGGAACTTTCTTAAGGAACTTTCTTATCTCATTGATTCTTTAAATTCCAACTTGAGCATTTAACACTGTAAATATGTATTTTTCTCCAGCAACCGGGAAGTGATTGGTCCTACAATGAATACAGAAATGCGTATTATCGTCACATACCAAACGAACCCAACAAAGCTCTGCTGAACTTTGACAAAGTTTCGGTAAGTTGACACCTTATTTAAAAAGTGCATTTTTGTTGTCACCTGTCGAACCATTCATTGAAAGCAAATTGCTTTGCATTGCTTGATTAAGGGAATTTAATGGCGATATGAGAAATCATTTGATCTTCAAATCTAGATTACTGTCACATCCTTCTTCATTTGAATGTTACATTACATTTCCTTTGTGACTCTGGGTATCATATTTCGTAGGCCTTATATGAAAAGTTTAAGCAATATTTTTTGAACCATTTATGTAAAGAATTACTTAGGACAATAACAACATTGAATCATGTTAGAATATATATAAGAAAAATGTTATTGATTTGGATAAAATGCCACATGTGTTTGTTCATTAGTAAATGGTGTCATGTTGTAATCGTTGTTATGGTCTCTACTTTGTACAGTGTGCATATTTGAATACCAACATATTAAATAGTATGTGTAAAAAACAGAAATATGTGATCTTAATCCTAGTTTCTTACTGTTTTATATATATCCCCTTTTCCCCCAGACACAAAGATGAATTAAAGCTTGAATATAAACCAAGAAACTTAAAAGGAAAGAAAGTATTAAATCTACATGTTAAACAAAGTAGCATGATATCATTTATGATGTCTGAACATTATTTTAACAGTCACATTTTATATATACTTGCTTTTCATAAATCCAGGTGAGGAATAGAATGAAGCAGGCTCTTGCATACTGGTTGGAGAGAGGTATAGATGGATTCTACTTTTTGGAGCTTGAGAATATGATGTTCCAGGACCAGAGGCTCAACACTCCCAAAACAGATTGGGTGAAACTATTGACTATCTTCAAAGAATGGAAAGCTGGTGTAGATGGAGAGAGTGATACAGCAAAGATCTTTGTGCTAAGTTCACTGTTCTTGGATTCAGTGAGGAATTCTGTTATAAAAACAACTGTAAGTTGCAGGCATATGTTTTTTTTGTTTTTTTGAGAAGATGTATACAGTGACCAAATTTGGATTTTTTGTCCGATTATTTTATTTCGACCAATTCTAATGTCACCACCAAGGAGACATATTTTTGATTGCATTGGCATTTATAACAATTGTTACGCTTTTGTAACCATTTCCAATCACTTACCAGGTGGTGGTTTTTTCCATTTTTCCATATTAACAAGTTAGAAAAGGGAAATTGAGAATTTCACCCTTAGTTAAGAAAAATTCATGGAAGATCATCCACTCTTATATGCAAGGAAAATATTATTAATTCCAGGTTACACCAGATGACTTCTTGCCATACATACAACTTATTGATGTGCCACTCACTCTGACCTCTATAGCAAATGCCACTTACCCTCTCGTTGATGAAATCAATAAAGGTAAGCTAAAAGTAAATCTTAAATTGCAATAAAAGGTTGACTTTCAAAATTATAAATTTAAACTTTGATATGATAAAGAGAAATGTTTTTCAGTGTAAAAAAGAAACTTGTTGCAAAGACAAAGGTGAACATAAAACAAGAGTGACTAACATTATTTGTTGTTGACCCATTTTTCTTAATTCAACAGTTGCTCATAAGCTGTTTAGAAGTAAAAATATGGAAGGTCTCTCCAGATTTTTTTACTGAATTTATTGAATTGATTTTAGGTCTAGCTTACCATAGTTCCAAGGATAAGCCTTGGATCAGTTTCCACCTGGAGCCCTGGACATATAGCCCCTACCCTGCCCACCACCCAGCCATGGTTCTCTTCCTACTTACCCTCCCTGGAACCCCTTGTCTCATCATGGGGGATGAGGTTAACATGGTGAGTGTTTTGATAATATGGTGCTTGTCATGAAAATTGCAATGTTGATGCTCATCATGGGTATATGATTAACATGATTGAGTATTTTGATTCTATGATGCTTGTCATGAAAATAGCAATGTTGATGCTCATCATGGGTATATGATTAACATGATTCAGTATTTTGATTCTATGATGCTTGTCATGATAATAGTAATGTTGATGCTCATCATGGGTATATAATTAACACAATTCAGTATTTTGATTCTGTGTACTTGTCTTGAAAATTGCAATGTTAATGCTCATCATGGGTATATAATTAACATGATTCAGAATTTTGATTCTGTGATGCTTGTCATGAAAATTGCAATGTTGATGGTCATCATAGGGATGGGATTAACATGGTACCGTATAGTGGTTATAATAGCAGTGTTGATTTTCATCGTGTGTATACTATTGCTAAACTTCTGTTTTTACAGCAAACAAAAAATGTTGTTGAGTTATTCAAATGTCTGTCCTTCTCATACATAGAATCAAAAAGCAATCGAGTTCCGAGGTTTCAGTTTTACCAAGGCCTATATTTTGAATGGACATTTGAATGAATGCACTCTTAAGAATTATTGATCTATCTTCACTTTACTTTTCTATCACACCAACCTCCTTGAATTGCAGACACGTCCAGTGGAAGAGAGAATGCTGGCATGGCCATCCGGAGAAATTACAAATACAAAGCCGTTCAATGAGAATAGCCCAGATGCCAATGTTACAACATACTCAGTCATCATCAACAAGCGTAAAGTCGAGTATGCATTGAAGACCGAAGGTTATAGCAGTCTTGCAGGTTACGCAAATGGATTCTCATTCCCTTATGTAACACATGAAATTCTCACTATTAAGCGGACATTTCCACGAAAGCTGACATATTTTTCTGCATTGAATCTTCAACTGGATTATGATCGAAAGCGTGATTTTGTCAGTATAACTGAAGATGTTATCTATATTTTGTCAGACTCTAAAGGGTTGTATAATGGCACAAATCAAGAAATGAGAGAGTTTGTTCTTAAACCTGGCCAGGGTATAGTTGCCTCCTTTGAACCATAGGTGTACCTTGATATATACTTACAGTGAAACCTGGTACATTGAACACCTGTTAAAGTGTTAGTTTAAAGGATGGCATTCAGTTAGAGTCTAATGTCAATATTGATCATTGTGTCCTCTCATCTAGCTTATGTTACAATTGTCATACAATCTACAAATTAACACCTTTCAAGATTCAGAATCTGGCAGGAGGGAAATTAAAACATTTAATCAACATATGAGCCTGGCCATAGGAAAACCGGTCTCATCACAAAAATTGAAATTGTGCTACAGAGCCAAAAATGTGCCCAAGATTTAGAGGAAAATGTGCTAAATTCAAATCCGACTTATTAGTTTATATATGCAAGGAAAAATTGTTAAGACACAAGCCATGGCTCATTTGAAAGGTCTCTTTGTGTTTTTAAGATAAATAAAAAATCGGAATATTGAAAAATCTGTGATAAGACCCCTTTTCCTGTGGCCTGGCTCATATGTTGTTTAGATTTTAGTCCCATATGGTTGAGCACTGGTTGAATTGACTGTGGTCATATTGAAGGCATATAAGGACATTTGCACTTTATTTGATAAACTCAAACTCAATACAATCTCCCTAAAAGGGATCACATTTTGAGGTGTTCAGGTTAGGTTTACATACACAGGTTTTACTGTGTACCATGGAATAGAGTTACATATGTTATCCATTGCATTCTTTATCTGGTTATATTCAAATCACACTCAATCTTTGTATCACTGCAACAGTGGCATCCTCCAAACTCAAATTCTGCATCTTGAAGCCCATCGATGAGAGGATGCTACCATGGAAACTAGAGTATGATCTTGTATTGTACCAGTGATTGATGGAATGGGTCACATTGGTAATTTTATATTATGTAGTTTACATATATTTTGTACTGAATGGTTGTAGCTTTAAGGGTATTGCATTTACAAGTTACGAATTGTGTAAAGTGACACTTAATCGCTCAATAAGAAATCAAAAAGAAAGAATTCTTTGAGAAATGAAATAGATCTGATTTATGTTTCGTTCATAGTTTTGGAAATCTCAGTTTTTTTAGTGAAGAAAATGAGATCTGGTTTATATTTTATGTTCAAAAAGTGGATTATACTTTTTCTTTAGAAATCTCAAATTTCTGTTTTATTTTTAGTGAAGAAAAAGATCTGCTTTTGCTATTATATGTGTTTTATTATGAATGTCCATGCATTTCAAATACAAGTTGTAATTATGCTCATAATGTATATAACCGATGCTGCATTTTACCTCAAATATCCAATGCAGCTTCATCATTCATGCCTGAATAGTGTCTTTGTACAAAACAGACATCTTTCTTGAAAGGTCTGTTGAGAAATTACATGAATACATGTCTTTTGTACAAAACGTTCAATCATATTACAAATATTGAACTCCTGATGTACATATGTAGGAGACACATATATTTAACATATTTTTGCTTTTTAGTTTTCTCTGAAATATATTTTTCTCTCAAAAGTTCGAGTGTTCACCGCAGTAAGTACAGTAGGAACTGTCAATTACTTATATGCTACTTAGACTGTCAGCAGTCCATGGCTTATACTGTCATAAATGTAGTTTATGAATCTTCATATCATTCCAGTTTATTCGTGGGTTAGTGTTTTGTAGAAATACAAACCCAATAACATTTAAATCTGTATATCAAGGTGCTGTATACAATGTATATAGATTAATTTCTCTAACTTGTTGGCATATTTTTTGGCCAACCCTGTTTTGTGTATGTAGAGATTATTTACTTGGAGGGATTGGATATGGGTTTTATACTGAAGACCAAAATCATTTTGATCAAGGTATATTGAAACAACTCATCGAATCAAATTGTAAAAAATAATGCATAATTTTCATGAAAAATTTATGGATAATGAGGAAACTTAAAAATGTCAGAGAATAAGAAAACGGGAATGACCAGGTAAATGGGAATGATCAGGTGAATACAATTTTTTCATATCAGTTATATTCCCTGGTGTTACCTGAAGTAATGGTATCATGGTGTAAAATATATTTTATAATGTTTACATTCATATTGTTCCAAAACTCATTCCATTTTTCAAATTTAATTTTGATAGACAAGGGGTATACAATTCATTGTATATATTAAAATAAAAGACTGAATGTAAGAAGGCTTAGATCTGAATATTTTGGGAGGAAAATCACCAACATTTTATATGACTTTTGTACTATTGTACTATGAACTATGTATACAAGAAATGGTAAATATATTTGTATATAATTGTATGATGTATATATTAGAATATATTTGTATATTTAGATTGTAAGTGACTAATATTTGATCTGAATTTGACCCATATATTTATTCGATCATATTTATCATGCATGAATAGGAAAGATGTGAAACATCAGATTGCTTATGAATAATCTAATTGATCATGGAAAATATCGTTGATGATGGATATGATCATTTACTGATTAATCATATTATTTCTGATCAATAATATTGTTTGGAAGAAGTAATATACGCATACACTGAGTGCTGTTATGCTCTAGTGCTTTGAAGTCCTTGCTTGAATTTCATTGAAATCATGGTCCTAATTTTAGCCTTAAGGTTTTTACTTTTACTAATGTTCTACATACATTCCATGATTAAACGTTAAATTTCCATGAACAGTCAAAGTTAAAACTAGTAGAGTAGAGCATTTTCAATTCCTCAAAATAGTGTTTTACATCGATAAGTGGACTTTTTAGTGTTCAACTTAGTCATTCCACTTTACTGGTTCTACTGTATATGTATATGTATATTTCCTAGCAGTCATTCCAGAGATGCTGACTAAGCATGTCTGTTTTGTATTCACATCATGTGCCATTTTGTATTGTATCGGAAATCTTTAGTTTTTTATACCATCAAAAATAAAGTTTTAACAAAGTATATGAGTGTGATATGTTAGTTCATTTTATGACATAAGTACTCATGCTTAATCCCTTAAATCATGTGTGGGTGAATCTAAACCGAGGAGATCAACTTGATCATACATCATGGTTTTCTGATGGAGGAATAGATTGGCAAGACTGGATTGTGCAAGGCTAAATAAAATAACTTAAGCTCCACAATACATTCAAGTATGCTTCCCAAGCAAGTTGTCAAGAATCTAGTGTAATTCCAGCAGTGCCAGACTTCCAGTGCTAAATATTTGTTTTTATACATTTTAGCCAAATTTTTGACACATCCAAGTCATGAGAAGAAAATAGACAGAGATTGGGACAGGAGTCTTGTTAAACAGCAGGGTTATTGTACCTGTGAAACACCTCAAAATATCCTTTGTTTTAAGCCTTTTTTGTCAATTTTCATAAGGTTACTACTACAACAGGGCCTGGGGAATACAGAAACAAAATATGAATTTATTTTTCTTAATTTATTTCATACCCTATACAATATATGAGCCAATCATACAGTCTATTTTGAGCAGAAAGGTACATTTATCATATAACATTGGGTCTACCTTTACCAAGTGCAAGTAGAATTTAAATTATGCTTGATTCATTAGTTTTTATCACTCATTCATCCACTTTGATCACCCTGTATTTCCAACATCAAATGAAAGTTCTTTCCCACAATGCACTGTTTATATCACATGACCTAAGTCAACCAATCAGGGATACCAAAACACAGGGTTATCATAAACTGAAGACTGGATTAACTTCCACGTTCACATTCTTAAAAGGTAGATTTTCAATGTATTCATGCATTGTGAGTATTTTCTATTTGGCAATTTTTTATTTTCTACCAATGTTACAAGGTTCTAATATCCAGTCTCCATGCATCACACATACAATATATCCCGATATACTGGCATTAATTACATAAAATAAAACTACCCCTGTAAGGAGAGCACATGAGTTCCCCATTTCTAAGTTCATGTCAAAAATTATCAAGAGGGCAAATCTAAAAAGATCTCTTCAATTTTAATTCAAAGAATTTCTCTATTTAGGCCATTCTGTTTTGACTTATCAGTATAAAACTCACAGTTTTTAAAAACCCTTATTTGTACCTCTAATCTCATAAAACGTATACATCAGCCAAGAAAATACAGAAAGACGTGTGACTCCTTCAGAGGCCATTTAATAAATATAGATTGAAGCATATGCATTGTTAGAGAGAACTATTTACAGTTAAAAATATACAAGAAATAAATACATTGTACAGAGATATTTTATAATAAATTGTTTATAACTTCTACGAAGTAAAACAATCCTAATGTTTTCACCAATAGTACATTATTGTATAATATGCAAGTTGTCATATACTTTAATAGTAAATACATGTAGATATCATATAATAATATGAGTAGAATATATTTTTCTATTAAAGCATTTTATAGGCTTCAATCAAACATATGCAGTGTATTGAATTCTAAAATATCAAAAGTAATATGTATAACTGTAACTTAATTCCGTTTGCCAGATTTTCCACACTTTCAATTGCGTTTGCACATCTCATACACTCAGTCTCACCAGATAGAAAAATATAGTAAAATACAGGAATTTTCACCTGCATTAGGCACCATGTTAAATGCCTCTATATATGGCAAAATATTGCCCTGTACATATTTAAGATACATAATAATATTACAAGCATGTTGATATATTATATAAGGCACTCTAATAAATGCAATTTGATATACACCCTTATAGCATGCGTCATATATGTATTTCTCAAATGGATTATACCTGAAAAAAATAGCATCAATTTCAACTGAAATCTGAAGTGCTATTTTCAGATCTCAAAACTGTTTTCTCCACAAGTCAAATGAATAAACATCTGCTAATAATCATTTTATTATTTACTTAACAAGGTTTATTCATTTTAACCAAATGTAAAAACAATTTACCTTATCCACATGAAATTATAAATCGTACCTCATAGCTATTATCTATTCTCATATTTTCATTTAAAGCTAGAATAATAGGTATAAGGGGTGACAAAATTGCTATCAACATCCAGGATTTTCAAACCAATTGTATAACCGTGGACTCAATAATTATTCAATATGGAAGTTGCCTCAATAATCAATACTGAGACATGGAATGTGTCTCCCGTCCACTAAGCTTCGGAGGGATATATCTGAATCACAATATCTTCTAAAACACATAGGTCAAATTATATGAACTTGAATATTTGGAAGATCACAATTTGGAAGACTTTACGATCTATTTTGAAGTTCATAATTTGGGTAACCATTTCATCATCTACTTCATCTTGAATCTCAAGAAATATTTGAACTCCCACAAAACATAACTATAACTCAGCGTAAATATTGTATAGTATTTTAATATCTTGATTATGTATGTGGGATATTACAGGGATATAAATACTAATTCAGAAAATCAAACTGTTAATTATACACAGTGTAATATGGAATATAATAATATTGTTTATAAATACATGGTACATCAGTTAATGTGTCTATGGGTACGATAATAAAATAATAAAAACAACTCCATATGCAATAAAAATATGTGTTTCTAAAAAGAATTGCTGAAATTTCATACCTCAAAGAGAATCCCACTTTTGCATTATATTATAGTCAATTCTGAGTTCAAGAGCTGTAGACAAAAAGCTGAAAAAGAAATATTCAACAATCAACTTCGCGTAAGGCTACCTTAATGTGAGATTATAACACCGTTTGCACTTCTTATTAACTAAGCCATGACATTCTCTCCATAAGACTTCTGTCTGATTTGAGGCATAGGAATATCACCATGGTTACCATTCTGTAGGGAGTATGGTATTAGTTGGTTGCCTAGTAAATGTCCGTAGCCATTAGCAATCAGTTGGTTCAATGGGAGAGAAGTCTGACTTGGGTCACAATGCTGCTGTAGCAAATAGTCACCATAAGGCAGCTCTTGGCCATCATAACTGCTGGATTGTCCATTTTGCTGAGGGGTGCCACAATGCAGGCTTGGGTCGAAATTAAAGGTCTCACTATGCCAGGAAACAGGCCGAGCATTTTGAAGTGACTGCTCAGATACCATAGTTGTCCCAGGATTCGCAGAATCAGTGTTCCTTTGTGGTGCCACCTTAGTCTGTTTTTCATCTGACGATTTCTCCACAGATGCATTCTGGGTAAGTAACGGCTCAGAGAATAACGAAGGATCATTACACAAGGCTGTCAAAAGTGGCACAGATACATTTTTCTTTTGTAACTGGGCAATGTCAGGATGGAGTTTCTCTTTTGCATCGAATCGCTGTTGTTTCGCGACGTAAGCAGACATATCGCTTGAGGAGTTAGACAGATCTGATTTGTAACGTGGTTCATGTTTCCTGTGCCTACGATGGTGTTCATGAAGTGGGTCACTATTTTTGTGTATCTGAAAAATATCATCAAAACTTTTAGTTGGCTATTACAATTTCCTTCCTGAATTCATTATAACACTGAAACAGCAACACTGTATAATTATATGGAAATTATCTCCATTCAATTTTATACTACATTTTATACTCATATGATTCACTTTGACATTGTTGGATGATTTTTGGTAAGATTTTGTTGCAAGGAACTGAATCTTAAGGAGGTAAGCATGCGTGTATTTAACTTTGGCACATTGTCAAACATTTACCTTTCTTTTCGATCCCGCTGGTCGACGTTGCAGTTCATTAGAGGCTTGAAATTGTGCAAGAAGTGAGTTGTGTGTGAGTGTCAGGCCTTGGCTCTTTGTCATTGCTGGTACAGCGAGATTTTGTGGTTGGGGGTGAGGTGTAGGGGGTGCCAGATGGTTCACCTGGGGTGCTGCCTGAGGTTGAGATTTAGTTCCAGGGTACTCAGGGGGAGGGGGGAGGGGTATAGGCTGGCAGTTGACTGGCTTAAGGCCCTGGGCTTCAGCGCTTATATCTGTGTAGTTGTATGGTAACAATGACATATTGGTAGAGTCTATCCCCTGGTGCCCTAGGTTCATCTGCTGGGTTTGGTACTGATTACCCCCTACCAGGTTCATATTAGGAGCCCCTGGCTGGATAACCTGGTACACTGGTAGAGCCTGCTTAAGGCTACTCAGATCATACTCTGGTAAAGAACTGGGCACTCCAGAGTTTGCTAGATATGTGTTGTCACTAGGCATACCTTGAATGATGTACTGAGTGTCTTGTCTACTGCTCATGGGCACAGCTTGGTTAATATGAAGATTCTCTGCATGTGTAGTAGGGATACCTTGGTTCAGATATGGGTTGTCAGAAATTGTGTTAGGCACCACTGGGTTTATAGGATGACCAATATAGGAGCTTGAGGCAACCTGGGTGGGTGGGAGTTCGTATGAAGACACTATACTGCTGGTGACACTCTTTGGAGATAGATTCGATACCCCCATCTTTGGTACTGTTTTACTCATCATGGGTTTTGGCAGGGGATGAACATCAGCCACGACCTGGGTAGTGTTGCTAGGCAACAGCTTCAGGGGACTGCTGTGAGGTATTTGAGAGTATGGTGGAGAATTGGTAGGGCTGAGATGGACTGGCATACAAAAGTCACGGATAACTGCATTTGATTCCATTTTGTTTTTATGATAGGGCAAATTTTCATAAAAATGTTCATTATCTGCATCAACTATTTTGACAGTGTTCGCAACTGGCACGCTGTTTACAATGTGAGTTTGTATGTCATGGAGATTGCTACTGGCTGTTACGATTTTTGTGTGCACAGACTGGGCAGCCATTGCGGCTGTTACGGTAGATGGACTGTACTCCCCAGTGGTTGCCATGGATACACCACCTACTGCTCCCTCTAGTGGTGGTTTGGTGGGTGTGACAAGACGAGGACCAGAACCGACCCGTTTAGGCCCAGATGGCACCCTTGTTGGCCCAGAATTTGTCCTCCTTGGCCCATTGCCATTTCTCGCAGGCAGGGCTGGGGCCTGTATTTGCTGTACCCCTTTACCACCACTCCCCTTAGGGCTGATTCTACCACCCTGGCCTATGCCACTGTCAAGTAATTTGCTCCCTCGTACTTTTAGATCACCAGATTTAGAATCAGTTGGGGAACTTTGACCACTGGTACCTGGAACAACAAACAGTCAAAGTCAACAAAGATGGATATAAATCGTGACACAATACAAACAATGAAATGAGTATTCATCAAGTTACAGTTGAGTATCTATATTGGTACTAAAAGTTCAATGCCTTCCAACACATTATAGGTCCCAAAATTTCCGAGATACCCGTTATGTTAATTAAATTGACCTTCACATATATACAAATCATCATTAATACATATGACATCCAACAGAGAAAAAAGGCAAGTAAACTGTCATCATTGCCTGGTACTAAACTGTACATACCTGTTGTTGATTTTTTACTGTTGCGACTCCCACATGATAATCTGACCTGGCCACCAGGGGGTGCTGTGATCATTATTTCTCCGGGGTAAACCTCAATGTCCCTCTCACCACCTGATGGAAAATGTGTATTGTACTGTATTGTATTGTATTGCATTGCATTGCATTTCATTGTATTGTATTATATTGTATTGTACAGTATTGTTTGATACATGTATCAAAATTAGAATTTTGAATGACACGAATAGAAAGACACTCATAAATCGAAAATATCATAAGGATAAGATAATATGATTTTGTGCATCGTTCACATCAAGTTACTTCCAAACGGTGCTTTGAATAAAACAATAGAGGAACTTTGAACATTTCTAAGCCAATTATACAGGTGATCTAAGTTGATTTGTAAATTCAATGTATGAATCAGTCACAAAGTTCATATATTCCTCACCTTCACTACTATCATCAAAGCTGATGTGCATTCTATCACTGACGATTCCAGAAGTTGTATTAGAGCTCGAGTTACTGATGATAGAAATACGCTGGTCGGCTTTCGTCTTACGATCGATCGTACTACAGTTCACCAGCGAGACACTAAGGGCACCATGTATAGAAGTCTGTTCTCTTTCCCATTCGAGATCTACAGGGTCACTGTAGATGTAAGATTCCTTGTAGCGACGTTGATCTAAAAAACAATAAATAACTCATTTGAGATAACACAAATGATGGTTCAAGATATGTATCATATTCTCCAATAAAAAATGAGGAAAATATGCATTTGGAACAATAATTTGACTTTATCAATTCAAAATTTGAACCCAGCTGACTTCTACGATACCTCTAATTTTACACTCTGTAAAATGCAGTTAAAATCCAGAAATTGTGAGATGCAATATTTTTGAGAAGAAACCTCCAATGTGATTACTTTTCTTACTGAAGTTATTTAACAGAGAGAGCACAAACCAAACTTGTGAAGGAAATCAAGCCACTATTACATCTTTTTCAATAATAGTAACTATGTACATGTATATACTTTAATATCTATGGGGCTTTAACAGCAAAATGTCACCACCTGCAATTTGTTACAGATGCTGTTCACTGATAGCTGAATGCCAACACCAAGCGCCAAACATTGTCCAAAAAAGTTTGAGACTATAACAATATGGTGACATAAAAATCAAGTATATCACTATAACAAATGTATTCTAAGACATACATATAAGTCAGTGTAAATGGAATAATCAAATGCATCAGTTACATAAACTAACCTTCTGCCTGTAGGTGCCTCAGTTCTGCTAGTTTATGCTGCATTGTCATGTGGAAGACATGTGTGTTAATACAAAGTGAAAGCAGGTACTTGGACCTCTCATCACTACCAGTGTAGTAAATATACTTCTGACTACTACCAACTACTCGAATCTCAAACTTCTTTTTCTGAAAAAAGAAATGAATTTGATTTTGAAGACATTTCAAAATATTTTCTGCAATATAAAGCATTTTTAAGAAAAATCCAATTTTTTAAGTTTCCTCAGCAAAATGGACTTTTTCATGTAAGCTTAGATAGGTGATGAAATTGATTTAAAACCATATACACATATTAAAACTGAAATATGAATATATTTAGTAGGAAAATTTTAATACTTACAACAAAATTTAATTTCCCTATAGAGGGCCAGAGAAGAGAGGATATTGTATCTTTGAACCCATTGCGTGACTCCTGGAAATATTAATATAAAAGGTTAAAGTAAGTATAAAACTTTTTGTAATTGTGAATAACATTTCTATCATAAGGTTAATCATAATACAATTTTCTTAAAATACCTGTATCCCAGAGAAAATCATTAGGAATCATCCCAACAACTTTTCTAAGAACTCACAAAAACCAGAATATTTAAAATAAGCAATTTACCTCCAAAATATCAATGCCTTTTGATGTAATTCCCATCCACAAGTTTGGCAATGGGTCATTTTTCCTCTTCCGCAGCTGGTAAAAGTGTAGGTTGTGTGCCGCTGGTGACATAGACACTTCCCGGATGTACTGAGTCTGTGCCTCTGTGCGTGACATTCCCCTGAGGTCTCTGTGTATCGCTGGCATACTCTGGAGAATATACTCCACCCCCCTCTTGTCAATCACCTGCAATCACAATATAACGCTTATACGTAAATATTGCAATAAATATTGTCACCAAAAAAAACAATTCATCAATGATAAAAATGACACAGGTGATACAATGCAACAGTTTACATTGGGGGAACCCGAATATTGATGTAAGAGTATTTCAATGGAAATGCTAAACAGAGACAGGGAAAGGATAGGCTTGCAAAATATTCTATCCTCAGAATGAATGAACTAAATACTTCATAATAAATCTGAGCCATCCATGAAAGCTAGATAACCAACTTGGATGCTGAGAAAACTGCAGACTAGCAAAAATGTTAGCTATGCATTATATGCAGCCTACAGCAGATTCTGGCTTGAGCTTTGTGTTGGTATGTCTTCCAACATTTCTTGTCAACTCTACATACCTGAACCTTGCTATATGCTAGCTAAGGTCAATGCATATAGACATTTCAATCTGCATTTTGCAGTATTTAAGTACTACAATGCACATATATTCAATTATAATATCTTACACGTTGTGCATTGCAGTCCATATATCGATAACGTATTCTATAGTTTGGTTTTGCTTCTCTTACAATATACTTGACTCTGATACTTAGCAAACTGACTTGTAGCTATTCTGCTTTCCATTTATGTTGCATTATCAAAACATAATTTTTTTTTTTTTTTGAAAGAGTTCAGAAGAGGTTCAAATCTTGCATTTTATTTATTTAAAGGAATCATACTCTTTTCCCCTTGTTTTGCTAAATATGGATAGTATATATATATGATTATAGCTATCATATCAGGATAGAAATTGTCTGGCCAGGAATGTCCGTTTAATTCTGAGAAATCAAAGTGCAAAATACTATGAAATGTGCAATGACATATTTATAGCATTTATAGCTTTTCTACAATAGAAGTATGTCGGCTTAGGAATGCTATTGTTAAACCTATCCTATAATAGAGCTATTCTCTAAAGTGATATATCATTTACATACAGCAGATGAAGGCCATTGTGGTTTCATTTTGACAAATTGCATACAAGGTGCATTATAAACTAGAAACATCTTCCTTTAGGTTTATATCAGGAGCAAGAAGCAACTTTTTAAAAACACGTTAAATCCAATTAATAAGGGATCCACTGTTTAACTGTGAACATTTTTTTTGCAAAAATGTAAATGTAATCTTGTATGAATTCTCCTGAAAACAGTATGTAACAAGGGCTTGATGCAATAGTTCATCCTACAAGATCAAGCTTCACTGCAATACAGCATCTATGGAAAGAAGTGAAATACCCTTGGACCAAGGATGGCAATAGTGTTCCCTGATGTATTTTTTACAAACTATATAACCTGACAAGATGATAGTGTCAACCAACTTATGAAGTATCATAAAATAAAATGAAGTAATATTTGGACGGCTAATAGCAGAGTGTTTTATAAGGACGATACCAGGCACTTGTTAAAATAATGTACATGTACATCTACTCTGCTCTTAATAACACAAACAATGCCTATCAATACTGTTACAAGCTGGTCAAACCAGACTTCAAAATAACATCTAGCCTACAGGATTTTATACATAAATATCAATTTATTTAAAGCGACTATTATCAACATGACAATAACTCAGGAGCCCTGAAATCATTATCATCCTATTATCATTCCAGAATTTTCCCTTCTGGCGTTGCATTCCATTCTTCACATTTCTCCACTCATAAGCAAATATCATAAAATTCCCTATATATTTTGTATTGCTGTATGTGCATACAGGTATGTATGTAGGAAATCATTTAAAATTCCAATCAAGAGTAAAAACAATGGAACAATGCGACCTTTAATTGTGGGAATATAATTGTAACTTTGATGAGTAAACTTCAAAAGAATCAAATATTGCAAAAACATGTTTTATTCCATATGCCAAAAATACCAAAGAATATCACATAAATTATCTTCTTTCATTCCATCCCGCTTTGACAAACTTTACAATTCAAAATGTGATGAATACAATAACTGTTGTGTCACAAATGACTTACATTATGTTATATTATTTAGAGCATTCATAACCAAGTAATTAGAAACATGCATGATGTTTTATTACAAAATTGCCCTTAGCTGACATAATTTCATAACTTTTTGCTAGTTTTAATGGTGTAACCTTTGCTATGGTTAGTGGTACCCAGTCAATAAATACAGGGTGACCCGAAAAAATGTTAATGAATAAGTTGATTAATTTAAAAATCTTCTTGGATTTTTTTAGAGAGTTAGAGTGTGAGTGTTCAATAAAGCAAACAGCGAAATACTGCTATTGCATCAACAAATTGCATTGAGAGAAGTCACATTTTCTATCCAGGCAAGTTCCCATTTCCAAATTGCCATTTCAAATATGTGCATTTTCAGTATTTAACAAATAGGCAAGTCACAAGTATAGCATATACAATGTATTTAAAAAACTCCAGAAATGACGAAGACAGATAGCCCATATTTATGAAGTTTTGAAGGATTTTATATGAGAAATGCCTAAATAGAAAAAAAGATTTGTCTAAATCTCAGTCAATAGATAAGAATACCATTGTTTGCTCCACTGAACACTATCTAGTAAATAAAACAATTTGAGAAGACCGCACCAATTAAGAAAGCTATTCCTATTTACAGGGTTGCATTTTTGGGTCACCTTGTATATAATCAAAACAACAACTTGTATAAACAATTTGTCAAAATATTTCAGGTTATATAAGAGCATTTAACCTTTGGAAGGTCACATGTTGTACTTTTAGTTCAATTAATGAAGTCATACTATGATGTTGTTAATTTCAAATGTCACTCTGAAAAAAATAAGAAAGCTATATCTTCAAAACCATTGTATCATGCTTAAATATTAATTCTGCAAATTATCAAGTTAGGGAATTATATAGACTATACAAAAATTGACCATTCATTCAAGGTTCACAACTTGAGTGAAATTAAGTTTAGGTTTCCATACACTGACAATCACATAGTATGGCTATAGGGTTTGATAACATACTACACATACTTATACAATGTTTAATGACATAATACTCATGCCATTTCAATTTCACTTTTTGGCATCATTTATCTGTAGTTTGTTAGTGGTATATAGCATGTGGAGTGATAATTATAAGTCAAGACGATAATGTTGACTTGTTTTTAAAAAAATCACTTTCTATTTATCTCAGTGTTTTATACATTGAGACAATACTCATTAAAGGGCATTTTTGGCTAACAGTATCAACAAGATTAGGAGTGGGCAGGGAGATGTGCATTTAGCCTTTAGTAACATTTCCCAGCAAATTGGCACACTTCAGCAGCGGGAGTATGCTTCGTAAACTTCAATCAATGTCATTGTCAACTACTGTATTCCATATCCGGCTCTGTCAATTAACAATCTAGTGAGGCAAAAATGTTACATAGTCTTATATGAAGTCCTTATATCCCCAGTGAAAAGTTAAATCTGTGTATATGGAACACCCTTTCTACTGGCAAATGTCACATATAGACAGGTGTTCCTTAGAGGAGGTGTTCATTAACATGTAAGTCAATATTTTCATGAAGAGAGGTGTTCCATTACACTGTTTTTACTATTATTTGCCAAAGATTTATGACTTACCCAAGCAGGAAAATATTCCCTAGGATCAAAGTATTCAGTGCCATGTTTGCTACTATTGTAAGTCCCTAGGTCTGCTTGGATGGCGTACGACGAGATGAGGAAGCTTTTCTCCTCATTGCCTAACTGGTTATATGTGAGAACATTCTCCTTCAACTGCTGGTAATACAACTGGCGACTCACTCGCTCTCTGCAACAAAAAATACAAGACATTTATAAAAAATGTCACCAGCTCCCATTTACCAAACCACCAAACATCAAAAGCCGAACACCCGCCACAAAAAATTGGAGAATACAATAATATGTCACCACTGTGGGTGAAAAACAAGTTGAGACGTCTACATTTTTTCATAATGATAATAATATACACATATTTAGGATAATGAGTGAAATGCCAATTGAACATATTTAAAAGTATGAGGTAGTATGAATGGTTGAATATATTCATGGTCAGCAATAATTCCAACATTCTTTGTCATGAGGACTAGACTAAGTTGGGTTATCAAAATTTGGGATAATAAGACTTTCACTCAAAACTCAAACTATGTTCAACTACTTGTTTGATATTTGCAGGATCTGTTCAGGATACAGAACAGTCAATAGAATAGTCAAAAAGAATATTGTGTCTATAGATAGTATTCCTAAAATATTTGAAGCAATTATTAAGAAGCATGCACTTAGTCTTGAGTATACTAGATGAATTTTACAAAGAATCATGAGGTAAATCTACTATCTTCAAGATTTGACTTAAATACAGTAAAACCTGCATATATTCAAACACCTCTCCAATCTAAAAACCTTCCTCTGCAATCTGCGATCATCTTTTTCTGATCCTGTTTGTTCTTTCTATTTACTTCCATATTAAAAACATTGAAATATAAACACTTCCTTATCCAAACACTTTTCGCCAATTCCAGAGGCATTTGAATAAAACAGGCTTTACAATACAAGCATTATTCATGAATCAAAACTTACTTTAGTAACATCACATGGTCAACATAAAATTGCACCCGGAAATATAGCGTTAGCATAGGTTTCCCTGCTGTAGTGCTCTGGAAAGATAACAAGAGTAAACATCTCAGTCGCATATTGTTACTAGAATTAACTAAGGAGGCAAAATGTGTATGAAAATCACCATAAACTGGATATATACTGAAGCTCAAACCTTCTCAATAGTTTGCCTCCTTAAAAGAGAGCTTCACTGACACTCATCTGCCTAATTTTAGACGCTGACATTCAGGCGAATACAGTCCTGTTAATGGTAAACGAGACATCGATACCAATACCCCCCTCTCCCTTATTGAAAAACAGGATTTCTATAAAAGTAATTGTGTAACAGTGTAGCTACCTCTTTTGTTAAAATATGGTCTGAAGCAATTAAATCATCATTCTTTTTAATAAATATTACAGTTACATCTGGGCCATGGGGGTTCCGGTTAATTATTGAGATATTTCAAGTTTCATCTGCTGCACAGTGAGCCTACTTCATGCGAAGATACATTCCAATAAGACTTAAGCAACAACAAACCATGTCAAGATAGCCCTTTTATAAATAATAAAAATAAGCTGACATTCCTAAGTTGTTTTTGTCAATATTTACACCAAAACAGGACAAAGGTCTAACTTTAACCTTAAGTGTGCAGCTCTACCAATAATGCATCTTTTCAATTCAGTTGATTTTGAATACATTTTGCATTTATCAAAAAAGATAGTTGCATTCAGTAAATACAAAAGGATTTATCAAAAACAAATTGACCCATTTAAAAACAAAAGTAAAAATATGTATACATGGATGAACATGTATATGTAGCTATAAAAATAACTAATGATATTCAAACGCCATAAATAACTTCACAGGTGGAATGTCAATAATATTTAATTTTCACTCGAACATGAACTTCAACACATTTCCTTATAGGACATCCGCGATTTGTCTATACTTTTATACCATACGATACGTTGCTTTAGTCATTTTAAATACTTTAATGGACCAAGACGTGTTCTGTTTACAAATGAGGTTCACTTTAACCTCAATTTTCTCACTTTGATCTTATTTTGTTGAGGTCTGTATGATTAAGTAACTGATTATATAAACTTATTTTTCAATTGTTATACTTTGGAGTTATGTGGTTGCTTGAGTTGTCTTTTCTATTGTAATATATCAAAATTCAATTAAACAAAACAGGTACTGTACACGTCTTTAATTTTGCGGTGTGTATATTTTCGCTATATTCGTGAGATGCCCTCCATCCACAAAAAAAAGAACCCACGAATTATAAGCTACACATACACATGTATTTGAGGTTATCTAAACTTACCATTCTGTTAATGCGCCACCTCTGTGGTACATACGTGGCCAATTTGGTATCAAGGGATAAGAACTGGTACTCGTTATCTGAAAAACACAAATATTTATTCCAGCTTAAATTAGCATAAACATGACAATGAACAAGAATAAATAACAATAAGAGACAATTACAGAATACATTATGTAGTTATCCATGTATCACTGGTAAAAAATCAAAGAGATTGGTCTATGAAAAGCGGTATATAAAAGCGTCAATTACTTATTGATCCCCCCTCGTATATGTCCATTTCAGATTAAATCCAAAGCATCATATTAGTATTGACTCAGGTTAATTATATCAGAAAGCAATATCATCTCACCAGAAAAAATGAGACAAAACATTTTGGCATACATATTGTCTCAATAAGTCTTGCTTAAAGACTATGGACCCCCTGTTTTCACTTTTGTGTATGAGAAGGTATGGGGTCAAGTACTGGGAGGGGGGAAGGGGAACAAGAGCTTGTAGCTAGACTATGTCTTAATATAACATACACTAAAATATAACAACTGAAGGGAGATGTCTGTCCAAGATAAGAACATGGACATGATTTATCATTTTCTATTATGTGTGACCATCTGTTTTCCTCGAGGTATAACTAAAATATCATGTCAAAGGATTTTTTCAAAATATTGCTCCAGTCCAGAACTACCTATACTACTCTATGTACTCATACTTGTAGAATTTCTTCTTATCACATAATTACTACCAAAATGAGGAAGTACATGCAAGTATATCTGAAAAATTGCTTTGTGGCTAGTTGTTTGAAGTTTTACATCATGATTAAATGCTATTTTTGATATTCACCATCCTTAATCACATAGCCTAGAAGATAGATGGAGACACTAAAGACCTGAAGGCTGACTTGCATAAGGAAGCAGATGTAACTTCAAGTTTCATATCTAATATCCATGAGTTGGTTTAATTGTTCAAAAATATGGACCCGACTGAGTCTGAAATGTCATCCTATGATCATATGTGACATGATTCATTACCTATTACATTTAAACATCAAACATAAAACATATAAAACATCAAACATATGTCACGCTTGTGTCATCTTAACCCAATGCAAGAGCATGATTTAGATCACCTCTTTCAATTAGAAATAATCCTCTAAACAAACAAACAAAATAATTGCAACTTATCACAAATCATGGCACTACATTTTTCTGCCTTTAGGTAGGTTACATTTATTTCACATTCTAAATCCCATTAAAGGTAAATTTGAGATTATGAAGATATCATCAGCATCAAAGTAGTAAAATAATCTGTAAAAACAGAGGGACTTGTGGTTCCAAATAAGAATTCAGAGAAATGTTGTCTCAGCCTTACATATCTTCTAGGTCTGTATAAACCATCAGGTCAGCATGAAAATATTTTAAGGACATTTAAAATGAGTTATAGTTTTGACCAACATATTGATATATAGTTTCTGCCACTCTGAACTATGTCAAGCCATTTATCAAAACAACATATTTTCTCTTACTGTTATCACCTGGAAGCTGGTTGAACCAGAATAGCTACTGAATGTGAACATTTTAATTTAGGTTTCCAAATACAGTTTACAGTTACATATTTTCTTCAAATGATAACCAATGAAAAAAATATATGGCATTCCATTCCAGAAGAAAAACAAATGAATTAAAGTTGCAGTTTGTTTTTCAAATGCAGAATACTGCCAAGAAGGCAACAGTATATATATATCTTTATACATGTACACACATTCCAATATTCATACTTGATATATATTTAAAGACCTTACATCCCAAAATATACATGGACATTTGAAAATATATGATTTTTGGCACTGATAAAAATAAAATTTTCCGCTTTTGACTTCTATGGCTATTAATTCACTGAACTGCATAGAGATAATATATAATATCCTTATTAGGGTAATGATGAGTTAATAGTCTCTCACACAGCTATGTATTTACAGTTTGACATACCAAATACCTTTGAATGTATTTTTGTAGCTCAGTTGTTATTTGATGACCCCAGGCATGTTTATTTTCACTACATAAGCTGCATATGTGCCATAATAACTTGGAATGTGAAAGCCAGATGGAAACTTACTTGCAATACACTGAGGAGACCAGCTAAAAATATAAATTCCTTCAGATATGGTATTTTCGTAAAACTTGCACAGAAAAATTCGGGGGTCATATCAAGGTGATTGACTGTCCTGTTTTGTATTCCCAAGAATGCAGTGCATATTTTTAATGCATACATTTCTGATTAAATGGTCATACTTCAATAAATACTAATGCAGTACAGGAATGTTACATTTTGAGAAAAAAGTGTTTATATTCTCAGAGGTCAAACAGAAAACATGCAAAAACATGTTAGAGTTGAAGCCGCAATTTTGAAAAACTAGACAAAGACAACTTTGTCTGAATACCGAGCATTTGATACTTGATACACAAATGACTGACTATTAACAGAAACTTTTGACTTATGATGTTAATTATCTCTATTCCAGTCATATCACATCATACAAACATGATATTTGGAGGTATTTTTGAGCGAGGCACCCCCAGGGGTTTCACTAGAATTTCTCACAACAGGTTAAATAAGTGAAAATACCAGGCAAAATTAATGGAAATCATAAATTTAACATGGAAAAGTTGAAAAGTCACTAAAAACAACAGGCAATTCTATGAAAACAACTGGTGAAAATCGCATGTTGACTGCTGCTTATGAAAGCCCTGCACCCCTGTGACTTCACATATGTGAGGCCAGCTACTGCATCACAACAAAAAGCTTGCCAAGTAAATATGTAAACAATGGCAAAACCATAATTCACCTTCACATTTTTGACATTTTCTTATTTTTTAAGCTGATGAAAGCATTTTAGAATGACATGTTATCCTTTATTGTGACTTGTTTACAGCCTTGAAATGTATGATAGTTTAAAAAATGCTGTTCCTGTTATATAATCATATACTATAATACATTCCAACAAAATATCTGAGATTTGAATGGATTTCTTCAGGAAAAGACCAAAAGCCATTTTTCATTTGTATTATTGAATTAAACTTCTTTAATTTTTGCATTTTCCTACATACTTGTGTTTAAAATCAGATCCTATGGAAACCACTTTGAAGATGAAATCCTTGCCCTTCTCATATTTATGATACCATGGTATCGTAGATAATAATTGAAAAGTGATTTTCAATAGATTCTCAATGACTTGCTAGACCATGCTGACAAGGATATCCTACTTGAGAGTGGACATTGTTATTGCAACAGAGGAATGTGACCTGAAGATGAAAGTGGTTTGAAAGTGGATCTACTGATACCCTGACATGAGGGACTGCAAGTGATACAAAGATGCCAACCTCTCAAGGTAATCTACCAGGGACAAAACATTTCTCTTTAATGATTCCCATCAGGATCCATTGAGGTTTTTCATATTAGACTGAATGAATACACTGGCTTAACAGTATGGATTCCCCCTGGCTATACAAAATTTACTATTTTTTCTCATAAAGAGGATAGCTATCTCAAAAGCATTGGTATTACATGAGAAAAATTGGGAATATACTTGGGTATTCATTATGGTTTCCCCCTGGCTATACAAAATTTACTATTGTTTCTCATAAAGAGGATAGCTATCTCAAAAGCTTTGGTATTACATGAGAAAAATTGGGAATATACTTGGGTATTCATTATGGTTTCCCCCTGGCTATACAAAATTTACTATTTTTTCTCATAAAGAGGATAGCTATCTGAAAAGCATTGGTAGTACATGAGAAAAAAATTGGGAATATACTTGGGTTTCCTATGAACATGACAACCTTTTGTCGAACCTTCCTCTGATTATAAGCAATTTAAGACAATTTGTTGATACACCCAGATGGTCTTATGGGCTGAACAGAAGGTTTATAATAGAAAGACCAGCCTTCTATAGGCACAGGTAAAACCAAGAGTATTTGTGGAATGTCTGTGGTTGACTCTCCTGATGGTACCACAGGTAAAGGTAGTCCCTTATAACCAACTAACTTGGACACTTAATTTACAAATTCTTATCTTTATCCATCAGAAATAAGGTAACACATTTAAGAAAGTTTAATAATGATAAATACAAGGTAGGATGATAGTGGCTTGACACTTCAACCAACAATTCAATCCTCTTTTGCATATGAGAGTTTTAATTATATGAGATATTCAATTAAAACCCTGAAGCAAGGGTTAGATTGAGATGCTAGTCTGCAACTTGTTTTCTTCCTAATTATCAGGGTCGCGTTACCTAAATCTTCTCAGATTTTTCTCCCAACATCATGTATATCTTGAGAAATTAGGAAACCGACCCCAGGGAAGCATTCAGTAATAATACCCCCATAAGGAGACGAGAGAATGAAGCATGACTACAGAAAATAATAACAGTGGATTCAAAAATGAACCAAAATGGTTTTGGTAAAATGTTGAGATTTCATCATCATGTTTATATCCCAGTTTTTGTAATACAACCTTGTGGTATAGCAAATCAGGTGAAATGTCACATCTACCTTTTAAAATCACTGAAGGAACCCCTCATTATATTTTCTCATATTTATTTACTAAATGCATTGCACCTAAAATGTCCCAAAACAGTTTAGTGCAAACAGGGTCATAAAAGAAAAGAAGAATTTTGAAAATTATCTGTGAGACACAATATTTCCAGGTCAGACTAACCCTATAATTCAACCACTCAAAATATTGCACCAGTTTCTATGGTAGCCAATAGTTGCCATAACAACATGACTTAAATTTATCAAATTCAATTGAGACACTTCAATATAATTAGAATCAAAGGTAATTTTTAGAAATCTGCAGCCCAAATCTGCCAAACACTAATGACTTTTTATTTAACTCAGACCTGTACTATCAAAAATAATGTTCATTCCATTTCTTTCAAGTTGATATGCAATGTGATACCAGTAAAACAGTTCATCATTTTTTACATAAACTCAGTGGAGCTGAGAAAGTATGAGATAGCTTTATCATGTTAGAGTGTAAGATGTGTGATATCACCTTCTAAGAGTAACTGAGCGGGAGAGCGAATTCCGACAGAATCTTTCTTCTAAGTGTGCAAATTCCGGAGTTAGACCTTACAGTACCAAACCTTTGTTATCGATCCTAAAATATACTCTCCCATGATAAACATTAAAACTTCTAAATAATTTGTAATACATACAGTATATGACATACCATGTCAATGTATTTAGAAATTTTAACCACTCTCTTGATCATTCCTTACAATCAGGAAATATGCCGGCATTAAATTTTTCCCAGAACTGTGCGGAACTTTTTTATCTCTCAATGAGGAAATATGTGAATGCCGCTGATAAAACCCAGTGAAGTATTTTACCTCATTACATTTTTAGGTGGAACATTCTTGGTTTTTAGGCATGCTCCAAACGATGGTTTGAAAGATGTAGATATCACATTCAGGTTATAATGGTCTCTACAACTGATCTTAAAACCTCAAATCCAGTGGTTTACCCAACCATTGCATTTCATACTTGTTTCAATCACTTCATCTTTCTCTTCAATGTTAACTGAACCACTACAATCTCTTTTTGACGAACAAATTGTAGATTTCATTCCTGTTTGTTTTATTTCTTGTTTATCTTGTTTTTCTCTATTTATCTTAATTTCACATTTAAAAATACATCTAGTTAGATATTATTCAAAGGAAGGACAAGGTGTTTGATGTACTTTTACCCAGGAACTCAGTGATGAGGTCTTTGGTGATAAATCACTATGTTTTTCACAAATTATATCTCACAAATAATACAATATAGAGGACTTTCAAATAAAGCTTGTTATTAGTTCTGTTCGGTCAAGTTAACATTATTGTCCCTGTCTCCTTAAAGGCTGGGATATTGCAGTCAGGAACATGACTTGCAGATACCTATATAATCTTATAGTATATAAGAGGACACAATACAAAGACACGGGTTGAGGTAGATTTGAACCAGCATCCAATAATATAATCTTATAGTATATAAGAGGACATAATACAAAGACACGGGTTGAGGTAGATTTGAACCAGCATCCAAAAATATAATCTTATAGCATATAAGAGGACACAATACAAAGACACTGGTTGAGGTAGATTTGAACCAGCATCCAAAAATATAATCTTATAGTATATAAGAGGACACAATACAAACACACGGGTTGAGGTAGATTTGAACCAGCATCCAAAAATATAATCTTATAGCATATAAGAGGACACAATACAAAGACACGGGTTGAGGAAGACTTGAACCAGCATCCAAAAATATAATCTTATAGTATATAAGAAGACACAATACAAAGACACGGGTTGAGGTAGATTCGAACCAGCATCCAAAAATATAATCTTATAGTATATAAGAAGACACAATACAAAGATACGGGTTGAGGTAGATTTGAACCAGCATCCAAAAATATAATCTTATAGTATATAATAGGACATAATACAAAGATACGGGTTGAGGTAGATTTGAACCAGCATCCAAAAATATAATCTTATAGTATATAAGAGGACACAATACAAAGACACGGGTTGAGGTAGATTTGAACCAGCATCCAAAAATATAATCTTATAGTATATAATAGGACACAATACAAAGACACGGGTTTGGGTAGATTTGAACCAGCATCCAAAAATATAATCTTATAGTATATAAGAGGACACAATACAAAGATACGGGTTGAGGTAGATTTGAACCAGCATCCAAAAATATAAACTTATAGTATATAAGAGGACACAATACAAAGACAAGGGTTGAGGTAGATTTGAACCAGCATCCAAAAATATAATCTTATAGTATATAAGAGGACACAATACAAAGATACGGGTTGAGGTAGATTTGAACCAGCATCCAAAAATATAAACTTATAGTATATAAGAGGACACAATACAAAGACAAGGGTTGAGGTAGATTTGAACCAGCATCCAAAAATATATTCTTATAGTATAAGAGGACACAATACAAAGATACGGGTTGAGGTAGATTTGAACCAGCATCCAAAAATATAATCTTATAGTATATTAAAGGACACAATACAAAGACACGGATTGAGATAGATTTGAACCAGCATCCAAAAATATAATCTTATAGTATATTAAAGGACACAATACAAAGATACGGGTTGAGGTAGATTTGAATCAGCATCCAAAATTAGACAAGATAAAGAATCATATGAGCCTGAAATATTTTTTATTTTATTTTTATTTATTTCATTAAAACATAATAACATTTGTACATATTCGTGGTCGTGACACCTTAAAATTAAAACACTGTTTTAGAAAAGTTGCTCTCGACATTAGATTCTGCCCTTAAATCTTCAACACACAACAAATCATTCTGAAGTTGATTCCTTTTATTTACTACCAGAAAATTCATTCATTATTTCCCTCTTAGACAGGCCTCATTTCTACATAAGGACAACAAGGTATTAACATGCAAAATGTCACCACCTGCCATTAGTTACAGACACCAACTACCAAATGGTGACCACCAAACACCAACCACTGAACACCATACACAAATGTTGGAAACTATAACAACATGTCACAACAAAGCACTGTAACTATATTTTTGTGGCAACATAAAAACTATAATCCTATATTCTAGGTCAAATGGGTGAAGAAATAAAACCTTTTAGAACTGAAATCTGACAAGGGGAGTGAGAATACTCTGATGTTTAGTGGTAAATTATGGGTACAGGTATCTGAATAGATAAAAGCAATAATGTGGCAACGTATTCTTAGTCGATTTATGAGTTTTATTAGTCTTGAAAATATCGATGAGTCATAGTATACAGTACCTGTACATGTTCTTGTATATGTGCACTACTTTTCATCACCGCTATTAAACAGTCTGGCAGAGCACTTGATTCCAACTCCTCTTTTATTTACCCAGTTTTATCTCTCCCCAGATAAAATTTTACTCAGATTAAGTTCACTTGCACTTTTAACATTCACACCAATGGACCAAAGAATGCAAAGCAGTCTGACGCAGTATATGACCTAGACACTCAAAAACTGTAAGTTATGATATTGATAAGGTAGAAGGGACTACGTAATGGTTGTAACCACTTTACTCCAACCACAATACACATACTACTTTTAGAAGGAAACGATTAACTTCAAAACAGGTCCCAATATATACTAGGTAACTAGGCCAACTTGTTAATCAAATTCTTAAAGTATAAATGTATATTTTATCCACATGAAAATTACAACCCTTTATAAGTCATTAACTATGTCTCTAACTGAAGTGAAACATTTTGATTCTCAGGGGAAGGGGAGAAAATACCAACATGTTTTCTTAACTTCAAAATGAAAACTGGAAAATGTTGATTAAAGTTACAAGTGGTGATGTGATTAAAAAAGAGTGGTCTTGAAATGCCTATATAAAATAATGGCGAGAAACAATGGCCTTCTATTAGTTCATTTTCTTGTTGAAAAACAGAAAGACATGATAAGCATCTAAATGGGTATAACCTTGTATCATAGAAATGGAAACAAAGCTCAATATTGCTCTATGGGAAATATGGGTTCATTTTGGTATAATTGTAACTTACGATTCCGAGAAAATCATTGTTTAGTTTTACATAAACAATGACTTGGGACCAAATCGTACGTTACGACATTTCCAAAAAACGGGCCCTTGAGAATTAAATGAAATTGCAACTTACCAACTTTTTGGGCCAGCCCAAAGTATTCAGATTCCCGTAGACCAACATGGGAACAGACTTGGTTGAGGACATCTTGTACTTTTCCCTTAACCTGTAATTACAGATAACACACTTCAAATAATATGTACAGTATACACGGTTTACTTCATTTTTATTATCATGGTGAATTATAACCTAAACCCTATATAAAATATGTTTTAATTCAAACATATTCTCGAGCTAATTGGATTATTCATTCAACTTTTATCAAAGTTGCTTCTATTAGCTTGCTTTTTACTAAGAATGCAATTACATTTTAATTGTGGCTAGCAAGTCCTCATGTTTCCTCCCAAAAAGTATTTCTACTGGCTAGGGAGATATTGGGAAAGGGGGGGAGGGGTATGAGATCACAGAGACATGGTACAAGACCAACAATTCCACGAGCATTTATTTAATTTCTTGGGCATCACCTTTGATTTCACCTTTTGAACTGTGAAAGAAACCTTAATGGTATGGGAATAAAATGATATCACATACATACAAAAAAACTAATGAATTTTATAACCAACGTATAATTTAACAATCTAATCTTTTGTTACCTTGATCTTGAAAAATAGCATTGAAAGCAATATAGCTACATAGCCTACATACCTTTCATAAGTTCAAAAGAATTGTACTTTAAAATACATTTTTTCTGAAAATGTGTATGATTTATTGCAGGCCCGTGTCATGATAAACCAAGGATAAGTTTGTTCTTAATCTACCATGGATTTTAAAAATGATTTATATTGAGGTGCTAACAAAAAAACTTGGTATATGACTGATAAGATCTGACAGCACATGAACACTTAAGATGTAGGAAGTGATATATTTTAATGTAAATAACTTCAAACATATATTACCCATTTACAAGAAAATACCATGATGGCAATGTTTAACCAAGCAAAAGTGGAAATGCTTAAAATCACGAGGGATGATTGGAAAATATGAAAAAACAAAAAGCAGCAGTTTTAAAATCATTATACTGTACTATCAATAGATAATGAATAATAAAAATACATTTACGAATAAATTTTTAAATATTATGATGTTAATCGATTATTAACAACACAATTCATATGCAATTTTATAACAATATATACATTAATAGAAGTATCCATCAGTAGCAAATAGATAATCCGGCAATTAGCATTCATTTAACATCCTGTTTTGAAGCTGGAATTAACTTATTGATGTCAATAGAAGATTTCTGACGTATATCCACATCGTAATGAATGCTTTTGGAATATTCAATTAGAAATTATTTATTGCATTACCGTTTATCATTGATGAATACATATCATTTTCAGCAATTCAATTCACATACGGGTTAAAAAATAGGACAATGTCAAGTTGCTCTATATCCAGATGGTAAAGGTTCGACTATCGTTATTGTGAAATTAGATATAGACAGAGAGATACACCATGTCATCTCTTTCCTTCTTAGTCTTGATGGGAGGATGTTGCTTGTGGCAAAACAGAGAGATATAATAATTATCTACCCTTTGGGTGAGAGCCTGATACTTTGAGCATATGAAGCTCTCTTTAAAAAAAAGCAGGTGTTCACATTTCAAGTTTTTTTTAAATGTTAAAGATATCAAATTTGGGATTGATGAAAAGAGTTCACATTGAGAGGTATTCTGAATAGAGAGGTGTTTTGATCACTGGCGGATCTAGGGGGAAGGGAGGCATGGGGCCCGGCTTGGGCGGGCCTCAATTAGTGGACCTTTTCGGCATTATTTGGCCTTTTTGGTTTTTTTTTAAAAAAATGGGCCTTAAACTTTCAAGATTTGGCCAAAACACCCAAAAAGGTTGTAGACTATAACACTATGTCAGCACTTGTGGTGGTGACAGTACAACAAGGCATTTTACATTATAAAATGTAACTACCTGGGTTCAATTACAAAAGTGAGAGCATTTGTTACAAAAGCAAATGCCAATACAAAAGCTTAATGGAAAATGGATCAGATGGGAAAAGTAAAGCTCTCTCTTACAGGTGAAAATGAAGGTAAAGCTCTCTCGCAAGGGTTAGAATACAGGTAAAGTTGTATAATCAGTATGCTGTGTATATGAGTAGAGGCATCAGATAGAAGGAATGAGAGCTATGTGATCCTGGTTAGATAGGGACTGAAAGTAGATCCCCTGAGAAATAAATGTTTGCTGTGTTGGAATTCCAAGTGAGATAATCTGAAGCTCTACCCTTGCAGACTTCTCTTGTATCAGCCAGAGTTGTAGCAAGGTTTTGCGGAGGAGAGTAGGATTTTGAGCATGTCCTGTGTAATGCGTATATGCAAGGTGCATGACATTTGGGGACCTTAGGGCATGTTCAAAGAGATAGATAAAGATGTGGGCCGGGGAGTTTCAAATGCAAAATTAACGAGTTACTAACAAATATTTTCTATTCTTTAGAGTTTTTGTTTGGGAGGGGCATCTGGTGCATTGTAGACTTATTTAAGAAAATGAATCTCAACAAATCTTAACATTTGGGGTATTGACAAAATTCTCAAAACACATTTTAGTTAAATACAACAGGTAAAATAACACCATGATAATTATATATCAAAGCTTAGCTATACATGCATATAGCACAGCCTGGTTCAACGACATTTACTATTCTTAACAACATTCCTATTTGTTTTGTTGCATATTTTACATTTTATGATGTTTACACATGCCCAGTTATATGTTCATTATACTTTATAACAGGATATGTTCAAATATATAACCAAATATCAATGAAACATAACTTTGCTTATGGTATTTGGAGCAAGTTCAAAATACATTCTGAAATATTGGTTTTGTATTGCTGTATCCTTGTTGTGTATATTTCATTTCTGTTAAACTATTTAAAATTAATGACTGACATCACACATATTTTGAAAAAAATAAGCATCATATGAAATCCCAGAATATAAAGAAACAGAAAATAGCAAGTATAGAAACACATGTTTTTTACATTAGTCAGAACAACAATTTAATTTCTTTTTATAAAGCATTTGTTCAGTACTGTATAAGTGTATATCATCAATAGATTGTGGTTCTACGGGAAGAATAAAATTAAGACACAGAACTTGTGTTGTTTTAGTCAGAAATCTATTTTCAAAGATCACACTTCTGGGGAACCACAGTGTGGCCAGTCCATGTTTAAAATTCTACATAAGCTTATGATTATTTATTCGATTTATCTCCTAAGCTTCAATGACATGAAATATTTTAATGAATTTCAGAATAATTTAACATGTAGATTTCATCATAATTTATTTCATTCCTGGGTAGATATACATATTCCCATATATCATCACATGACATGCCCAACGTTACATTTTAAACATGGGCATATTTTGGTATGTTTGGACATTTTTCCGTAACTCATTTCCCAGTGAAATACTTCATGTCTTTGAGAGAAAAGTCAGAGCAGATATGAGTTAAATACAAAACCAGAGTGAAAAGAAGAGGAATATACAAAGCTATAAGTAAACAGGCATGTAGTTTGGCATATACATTGTAAAAATGCAATAGATGTTGAAATTCATTCAAATCATCAATACAAAATAAGTGAAATAAGAGAGACATGTTTGATTTTTAAGCATGGGGTTTCAATTTTGGTTTGTACACAATAGGTATTTTTGTTCTATGAGCCATCACTTAAAAGTGCAGAGGACCAAGGTATATGTATTATGCGTTGAAACCTCACAACTTGCTCTTGGAATTTCTTTCAAAGGTTCCGATGATTACCAAGTCAGAATTCTTTCACTTAGTTATGAAATTCAGAACATAATATGGAAATGTCATTTTAGGTCAAATTCAACTTCAAATTCCAAACAATTTAATAATAGCTTAATCATGGAATTAGATTATCATGTTACATATATGGGACTTTATAAGGTCATACACTTTTATAGTGATTTTAAATATTTTAGAAATACCTTTAGATTCCAAACTTACCACTTCAAATTTGAAAATAATGATTGTGATTTTATTTCATATAAATTTACCCTCTTACTCAACTATGCCAAAATGTGTTACTGCTTGTAGATTTTGTCAGGTTGATATCCTTACAGTAAATTCTCTTTGAATGTGCTATTTCACTCAATTTTACCTGGAACCTCAATAAAAAGCTTCAATATCTTTTAATTCTAGAAATAAATTACCGAGTCACATAACTCCGATCAATATTAGAGCATAATAACTTCACTCACTCTAGTACATTTAGTTTCATTTTTACAATCACGATAATGATTAAAATAAAGGAAGTATATATCATAAGTCCTAACCTAACAATGAAGGTGTGATTTTTTATCTATGTTTAATGGCCTTGCATACCAAAGCAATCTAAGCATGTTGACAAATTCCTCAGATTTTCGTTTTAATTGGACTTTATATACTTGACATGCTTTAAAAACAGAAACGAGTGACTACTATCAATTGGTAGTATTTGTCAATAAGTCAATCGTAATCAAGTTTAAGCCTACGACTGACCTGACATAAATCGTGATTCAACAGTCTTCAATGTCATTAAAAATTAAAAGTAGAATAACAAATGTTATTAATATTGATTAATAATTCATTTTTACAATTTTGTCAAAAGATTATTTGTAGACATTATTGAATATGTGCTTCTATAGTGAAAGGTTAGAATTCCTATTGGATTACATTAGATTAGCAAAGCACCTAGTATATTATTACTCAACATGGAAGTATGTTGAGAAAACACCTTACAATAGAGCTGATTAACCCTTCTGCTAGTAAAAGTCAAAAAAGAGTGGAACACGGTGGAATTAGCAAGGAATAAAGTAGGCAGGGATGTGACCCACATTGTAAAACATATCAAAATGCAATAAAATTACATATTATTATTCATATTTCAGAGAAAATAGTTCAAAAATCAATGTGACTTTATGGCAAAATATTAACCCTATTATTCCAGTGTTAAACATCATATGGCACAACTTAAATAGGTTTATTGTTAAATGCAAGAAAACAATTAATGGTATGTGTTATGGATATGTGATAAAAACTGTTGTTGACAACGTTCTCAACGTTTCAAAGTCAAAAGAAGTTCTTTAGTATTGCTACCAGGAGCATAACAATAGAAAATATGTTTACAACAGAAGTCAAAGAACCTGTACACAATAAATACAATGTACAAGTACTTATACCTAGAGTTCAGAGATGAAAGGGTTAAGATAGTAATTATTATATTGTATACCTTTTTTTCATTCATTTAAATAGTTTGATTTCTGAATAAATCTTTTATCAGAAATCTGTTTACTAGAAAGAAAATAAATACCTTAAAATCTTAAGAATATATTTGACAATAAAAGAACACACCTGTTCACTGACACTAAACATGGCGAAGTACTTGAAATTAAAAAGCATTATTTGCCCTTTGATAGGTCATAGCATACATTTTCATGTTGGAATGTAAATTATCTAAATGGGACGATTTATAAAAAAACATAAATAAAAATAGTATACGGTTTTGTGAATTGAAATATGTATATAGAGTAATAAAAAATATCTTTGTGCTTTATTTCCAAAGCATACATGACCAAATAAATCTATATCTGTACCATAATACATATCCCTGGGTGCAGAGTTTAATATATAAGGAACAAGTTCTAATTGGCGCAGCAAATTCAGAGATTTCTCTTCAAGTCTCGACAAAACTATATTTTATGAAGGCTAAGTTAAATGAATGCAAAGGTTATTGTATTGTATTGTATTGTGTTGTATTTTTTACAGTGTATAATACAGCAATGTTACATATGTAATTAACCATGATGCAAATATCAGATATCAGAGCACCTGACATGTAATCGGGAGGCTGTGGGTTTGATTCCACCATGGTGGAGTGACTTTTTCACATCAGCCCTTAGCATAGGATTTGGTCCTATGTTTTCAGATTATCAGATTAACATTGAACGAAAATCAAAATCGGTAATTCAATATCTTAATTTATTTTTTTCATCGAAGATATTACTTGGTGCAATATGAGCATTTTTAAGGACTATAAAAAGTTTCTTTCTGATAAAAAACAGTGTTTTTTGAAAAGTTTCTGGGTAGTTTCAGAAGGGGATGTGTTCACACCAAACACCCACCCCTTCTGAAGCCTATGCTTTTGTACTAGACTCTACTTTCAGACATGACTTTCCATTATAGTCTATTATTGAATAATTGTTAGATCCAACACTGCCCTCATGAACAGTACCTCTTTACTGTTTAAACATGATAACCATCAAATGTATACCATGGCAAATTGTTGTTGGAAACAGATGCCAGGATCATCACAATGTGAAAATATCATCAGTGATATCACCTCCAGCAATGACGCAACCAAACTCAGATAACATACTTTACAGAACAGTGTGAGAAAATAGAGTGGAGAACAAAAGTGAAAACGGAAATTGAAATTCTTTTCACCAATTCATAGACTGTAAGAGTGCCCTTGCTTTATAATGTAAATAGAGCTGATCTTGAATTTCAAATGTGCCACAAAGCAGCTAAACCCATACATCACTTTTATTTAAATCTGTTTTTTGTGAGTTGTTTGAAGTGCAGTATATACGGCATGTGTGGGATTAGGTTTAAAACATAAACCTGACACAGGGCAACATAAAAACAGGTCTGGTGAACTTGAAACTATGTTGAGTATATCTTAAACAATCTAAATCTGAAATCAGATCTTTATGTATATATGTAGTTTCCAAATCTAGTTAAAATTCTGAGGCTGATTTTTAAAACCCGATGTATTGAGTATAAAGTACATTTCTTTATTTCAATAAGGTATCACAAATTGTATTTCATATTTTGATGATTTTTACATGGCAAGTTTATGGTTGGAGCAAAGAAGCATACTTTAATTGATGTAAAACGTTTATAATGGTTGTATAATAAAAGCTAATAAATAGACCCCGAGGGTAGTACTAAAGTCTAGACATTGTAACAGAGTCTATCATTAAATACATTGATCAAAAGAAGAAATCTTTGGGGCAGAAACGAGCAACTCTTTAGTCTGGCAGCAAATGACCTATACCATAAACTTAAGACTGTATATATGTTTGCATGGATTAAAGGTTATAGAGTGCCGCAACCTTTGGTTGGATGCTAATGATGCAACATTACTAGTTCATCAATGCAAGGTTACAGCATGCAAGTGTGAATCCATAATTCCAAATTTAAAGTTACGAGTTTTTACAAACTATCTCATTTAAACATGTATTAAAATCCACGTTAAGCTACTAAGTTTTACTACAACTTCGGTCTGCCACTTTCATGCTTGTATGGGGTCTATACAAAATGTAAAATACCCATAAAGTTGCGTTACAAACAAAGGGGCCCCATGGGTTTAATCCGAAAAGGCTTTTAGCTGACTTGATCACTTATACTAACAATCGTGCAAACCTTTTATATGAACGGATAATAAAGTTTTGCGTTTCCGGCACTACATTGAGTTTTGTTTGGACAGATTTATGTAATGAATATTATATTTTGTCAATACAGGCAATACTTTCACTCTTAAAGCTTCGTGATTAATAATTCCAAAGTTTGCATCTAAAAGGTCTCGAAAAATGTTGATCATACCTCAACAGCATGACCTGTTTGTATTTCACATTAAAAGCAGTGATTAAGTGAGAAAACATATCAGATATTAGATATGGTGACATTTTATAAAAAATATAGCAAACATTAAACTGTGAAGTATAAGGAACACAGACTAAAATATTCAAAGATTCCAGATGATCTTGTTTCTAGTGTCAATGTATCAGAATGGTCCAATATTGGTATCAAGCATGACACAAGTTTAATTTGTTTTTTTTAATATACCCATCATTATTGCCAATTGTATGTAAAGACATTTCAGTCTGTTAATATACATGTGGTTTAAATACCGCTTGAAACATCCTACTAAGTGTTTGATTAAAAGAAACTGACCTAAAGATTGGAATGTTAAACACTGGTGGATAATGACAGGTTACTTGACTTTTAATTGCAAAAAGATCCAGTTACAAAAAATCTCAAAATAGACATTGGTATTTAACCATTAAAATAACTGACTGTCCACTTTAGCCAAGTTATGACCTCAGAAAATACCACATAGTTTATCAAATGTTTACAACAGTCTAATTTTTCAGATATGAAAAAGTGATAAAATTAATGATATATTTGGGAGTAAGTCTCAATATTCTCCATTATGATTTTCTTCTTGAACTGGAAGCAAAAATGTGTCCTGAACCTTTTTTGTGTGGATGTATATGCATGTTTATTTTTTTTTTAGAAAATAACACATATTTTTGTTCATATGCATGATGTGATAATGACTATGTTATCTTTATGAAATTATTTTAAATACATATTTTGCTTTTGAGGACATTTAAGGAATTTATAAGGAATTTATAAGGAATATTTCTTGATTCATTTGTGGTTTACATTAGTTCAGTCAATTTGATTTGATATGTGCGTCATGTACTTGAGGTTTTGAATGAATTAAAGTTTACACAAAAACATTAACAAAGATATATGGTAAGTATCAATACATGCTATAAACACCATTCTTGAATAAAATATCTAATTTCCTTGCATTGAAAAATACACAAAAATTTAATTAGAAATTTTTCCACTTGTATTTTGAGTTTTCTTTACAATCTTTTTTACTTGTGTTTAAAACTTGATTGATTTTATTCCGAATAAAGATTTTAATTTACTTACATCAACTTGTAGTTGTATCTCCTCCTTATTGAGTAAAATCACATTGACGATTTTTTTATTCCGTGATGACGGAGTACCCTCACTGGTTGCCATGGAGACCATAGATGAACGTATAGCTGCTCCCCGGCTCTGCAGCTCAGCACGCCCACTATTCCTGAAAGTTGATTAAGTTCATATTACGGTTTTCTCAGTATAACATACAGCGACCCCTGTACATGTGAACATGGGTGATATTGAAAAAAAACAAAAAACTTTCAGCTTTTCAGTTCATTTTATATACACATTAACATGTAATCTTTCTTTATAAATGTCAATGCACTCAGCCCGAGATAATTATTAATCTTTCTAAAATAATCCACATTGCCCACCTTAAGTCAAAACTGTCTATACCCAAATGTATTACTGTGTAAATATGTACAGGTTTGACTATATATTGAAATAAAATTATATCATATTTTTGAAATGTCAATATCCTTCTGCTATTGAAATACTCATAATAAATCAAGATGTCTATTGGATAAAGTTCGTTATAAATATGGCAGGTCTAAGTACATTTCAACAAGCACTATGTAGATTGTAGAATAGAATTGAAAGGGTCATGACATACTTGTTAATACATGCATATTTGAATGTATTCATCTGATATCATAACACTAATAAGAATTCCTAAAATTCTTCGGGGACTCATTCAAAGTTCGATTTTTTTAAGAATGGATAACGCAAGATAAAAATTGATCATTTACAGATTCTCGTTAACAGCAACACAACCTCACAAGGTGAAAGTCATGCAGACATAATAATATCACACATTTTATCATGTTATATAGCACTGTATATTTTCTAGATAGGTGCTTTCAAATCACTAGTTTATCAGGTACATAATGTATAGTAATGATATATTCCATATGCACTCTGTATCCATATATATGTTGAATATCCACATATAATTAATAAACATTTACAGCATGATGTAACAAATATATTAGCAAGGCATTAATATGCAAAATATCACCACCTGCCATTTATTACAGACACTGGACACCGACTGCCAATGCAAACTGCCGAATACTGTCCACAAAAAAGTTGGAGACTATAAAACAGTGGTGACATAATATCATGATTTTTAGTTAAAGTTAATTGTTAAAAATTAATAATTCCAAACTTCAAACAAATATATGAGAGTTGTTTGAAGGCTGTTATTTTTGTCTGTGACTTTTCATTAATTAAACACGCTGATTGTTTCTCTGAGAATGCCACCTGATAAAGTGCCATAATTACATAATATAACATGATATATGACCTTGGAATTCAATCCTTGTTTGGTAAGCGGATAAATGGTAAATAATGTCAATAAATATAGATAACAGTATAATCTCACTTATACAATGCTAAGATGCATAACTATTATAACTACATTACAAAGATTACATGTCTGTCTTATCTCAAATACTGTCAAAGGTACATATGCACTTCTACAATCAATTAGACAAGTTTATCAAACTTCAATTTTGGAACAAAGAAAAATAAAAAAGAAGTTTTGATAGTATTTAAATTGCACCCTAGGGTTGTACCATATGGAATATAACACTACAAAGGCTAGCATATCATATATACTAGATTATGCTGCTCTTACATAGACGCCTTACATCGAACATTTGTAGGGAAATAAAGTAGCATTGACTGTGGGATAATCAGCTAGAGTGAAATGAATGAAGAAGGATAATGGTAATATCTGTATGGCATCACATGGCATAACCAAATAATAGTTTAATTTTTGATATCAGTATGAGCACCATCTGACAAAGACAGAATCCATCAATCTTTACATTATCTTTATATGCATCGTAATTAAATAAATTTTATATGTCAAATATAATATCATTCAGTATTCTCTGGCATATGATGTGTCACAAATTGTGTGCCAGGGTCACATAAATTGTGTATCAGAGTCATGTGTAGTATGGTGTTTCGGGGACATAAATACAAAAAATTGATATTCCTAATTCTGTAATATAATTCTGGAAACATAAGAGTAGTTAATAATATGTGGCAGGGTAAATATATGGATTTATAAACTACCTTTGATTGTTTCGTTATCAAATCAAAACAAGACGAAGTCAAACCAGATATTGTAGATCGTGACTTATATGATATAATACAAGATATAAGGCGGAACATTTCTCATTGTAACTCCTCAAGAATGACAAGAAGCACAGTAGCTAATCTTAAATGACAAGAAATAAATAGATAAATTCACGAAACTTTATTTGGCTAGACCAATCTGTTGTCAAGTATAGCACAAGTAGTTTGATTAATTCTCATGCAATCATAAAAATAAAATGATTATTTGCAGTTTATTAAATTCTTCAAGTTCTATTTAAAATCCAGCTTCGTAATATTTAATTATAATATATATGATCGCATGCTACTGGTACTGAATCATTCATGATTTAATTTCCTGCTTCGACATCCGAATATCTCCTACCCTTTGCATTCGTTTGACTTTGCTTTTAAAAGAGAGCTTCGTCTTCACTGTTTCAGTTTACAGTAAATCTCTGAACTCACCGAGTTATGAAAAATATGTTCCAGGTTTTTATTCTATTTTTAATTACATATTGAAAATAAAAATAAACAAACAAGGCATTAACATGCTAAATGTCACCACTTGCTATTTGTTACAGATACCAAACACCATCCACAAAAAATTTGGAGACTTTAACAATATGTCACCCCTTTCTGGTGGTGACATATAAAGGTATAGAAAAAAACTCTCATGACCTTTATCACACTTTATCAAACCTGTATCAGTTTGATTATTTTTGAAATATTTGTGGTTGAATAATATTTGGGTTCTATCATTATATTAGTATGAAATGATTTGCTGCTTCTAACCATCCTCGACAAAACTAAGGATTGGCAAAAATGTGAATTTACCGTCACACAAAATTCACTGGAATTGAGCCAAACTGAAACATTTCATGATCTCGCTGGAATGCAGATTTTCTAAATCCATTTCAGGAAACCTGTATATGAGGCTTAAAAACCACTACTATTCAACAAATGGGTTCTCAGCCATAAATAAGTACAACAATACTGCCTTACTACCTTATGTTTAACCTAGATTATCAGATTAACCTCTTATCCAAGATTAAAGGTTAAAAAGTTGATTTAATCTGCTGTAGTATCAACAAAAATGTCTTAGTTTTCTAAACTTTCTAAAAACCTTAGCAATAGGGATAAAAGTCAAGATTCATGTCAACTACTAAACTATATTTAGCTCCACAAGTTATAAAATTATGGACCCACTTCAATTTCAAGAGCTGGAAAAATAATTCACAATGTTGATATGACATAAAATTTGAAAATATTTTGGAATTTTTTACAAACAAAAGATCATGTTCACAAAAAACCAACCAGAAAATCTACGAAGTGGTACAAGATCCTATTCAAGAGATTACAAGAACACAAATGTGTACAATATGTCCCCACCTATGGGTGATCCTGTCAAATGGTTATCCTAAAAATGAGTAGACAAGACTTTACCGACACAATTTGAGGATGGAGAATCCAAAATGGTCACCTTAAAATTTACCAAGAATGCCAAAAAATTAGTCAGTTCTAGATTTTCATACTAAGAACCATCCCTGAAAATTTGAAATTGATCCGTCACACAGTTAACAAGAAAACATGTACTAAGAACCACCCCTGAAAATTTGAAATTGATCCGTCACACAGTTAACCAGAAAACATGTAAACAAGACTTTACAGACAAGATTTGAGGACAGAAAATCCAAAATGGCTGCCTTGACATTTATCCAGAATGCCAAAAACTAATCTGTTCTAGATTTTCATACTAAGAATCATCCCTGAAAATTTGAAATTGATCTACCAAACAGTTCACCTGGAAATGTGTAGACAAGACTTTACAGACGAGATTTTAGGACAGAAAATCCAAAATGGCTGCCTTGACATTTACCCAGAATGCCCAAAAACTAATCAGTTCTAGATTTTCATACTAAGAATCATCCCTGAAAATTTGAAATTGATCTACCAAACGGTTCACCTAAAAACGCGTAGACAAGACTTTACGGGCAAGATTTAAGACGGAAAATCCAAAATGGCTGCCTTGACATTTATCCAGAATGCCGTAAAAATAATCAGATCTAGATTTTCATACTGAGAATCATCCCTGAAAATTTGAAATTGATCTACCAAACGGTTCACCTGAAAATGCGTAGACAAGACTTTACAGACAAGATTTTAAGACGGAAAATCCAAAATGGCTGCCTTGACATTTACCCAGAATGCCCAAAAACTAATCAGATCTAGATTCTCATACTAAGAATCATCCCTGAAAATTTGAAATTGATCTACCAAACGGTTCACCTGAAAACGCGTAGACAAGACTTTACAGACAAAATTTTAGGACGGAAAAATCCAAAATGGCCGACAATAAAAAAGTGATTATGAGTTTTTGCTGAAATCTTTTTACAAAATTATCACATATAACTACTGTTAACAATAACATAAGCTTTTACAACAAAGTACACCTGAAATTATTTATAAAGCTACTAAAAAGTTAAAGTATGAAAACTGAAAAACACCATTCAATATGATACAAAGTATTATCGTGCGCTAACTTTTCTTAAAACATTCAAAATGGCTGACATGACTGAGCTAACAGGTCCAAAACCTAATCAGATCTAGAATGAAGTGAGCTGAACAAGATGTTAAAGTTTTAAAAGCAACTGTGAAGCCGTTTTTCTTAAAGTTTGCAGACAAGGATTTTAGCATTTGACTTCAAAATGGCCGACAGGAAGTAGGTATTGAGTAAATCTTTTTTCATCCACATCTGTATGCACTCATAAGTTATCCCTGAAAATTTGAAGGTGATATCTGTAGCGGTTTTGGAGAAAACTGCCGGACGTACGGACGGACAGACAGACGGACAGACAGACAGACGGACAGACGGACGCGCCTAGGCCGACAATATGGCCCCACACTATGTGGTGGGGACATAATAAAACCACCTCTGGCTCAACTAGAAGCTACGTGGCTGATGGGGTGCAGATTCAGTATGCCTGGTTCATACATCAACAAAAATGAATAGCAGGTGGTATTCACTATTCATATAAGTAAAGGAAATGACAACAAATGATTGCATTATTCTACTATTGTGAAATAGGTGCTCATAAAAAGTGTAAACAGACGAGTCCACCTGTAAATATATAGGCATAAACAGTACACAAACATAGTCCACATTCCAGCCTCAATAGCTACAACATCTCCACAACTGAAGGAGTTTATTGATTAAAAATTGTCAAAAGACGATTCAGGTGAAGCCCCTTGTAGCAAAGTATCATGACTTATCTTGACATCCTACTGTATTTCATATGATCAATCAAAATATGCGAGACTCGGGGAATGGAACAAAGAAAAAAGTTAAAAACTTTTTCTACAATTTGAAGTAACAACAAGTTTGTACACTACGTGTATGTCATCCTATCCTATATTGTTGAGACAGACTGGTAGAAATGTAGACAATCCTTAGCAGGTAACGAAATATAAATATTTGTTTATACCTAACTTCACACGTTATTCATACAACATTTGCACATCAGAAAGTGGTAATGATCTCTACACAGATATTTCCAATGTGATTGAACTCATAGCCATCAAGCCAAAGAGCAATGTACGCAATACATGTGTTAAAAAACACCAAACTCGCTGATACTGACGTCATTTAGGAGAAAAAAGTGAGGTCTTGCAAAAAGGGAAATATAATTCCATCTAAAACCACAACAAACTATAGTTAACTTGACTTCCTTTAATGATTAATGAGCTAACTAGCTACATGTATATACAAGTACTGACCTCTAATGCAGAACCAGAGATTACTAATTGTCAAAAAAGTTAGTGGCCATAACTTGACAGTCACTCAGTTTATGATATTCTCATATCAAAATGGTTCTGATGAGTCCCTACCCGGTTCTTGCCTGTTGCAACACAGATCATTTTCCCATTATTATCAGAGGGGGGGGGGACAACCCAAGACTTTTCTGACACGACTCTACCTTTATCCCTTTGGACTCTGATCAATTACCCCAGTTTAATTCCATTCTTTGAGTTCTGGCCTGAATATCAGGTCATTCCTTCTATCTACTGAATCATTCTACACATACACTCAAATAACACATAGCTGGAAGTTATATACAAATGTCTATCAACTTGAAATACCAAGATAAAAATTACCTCCAGTAGGTTCCAATTCATCCATTTAATCTTAATGATAGCAATGTCAAGTTATCTGAAATTTTATAAAATTTTTCAAAAATTTTCAAAAATAAGCATGGTCGGAGTGTCACTTTTAGTATAGGTACACACATTTAGCTCCTGGTTTACTAAACTCAACATTAACCCTCCATAGGTAACATATTTGATAAAGCACTATGAAGTTTTGTTTTGACGGCTACAAAAGATTCATTATGCATATAAAGGTCAACATTCCATTAGTTATTAGTGTGAAATATTTTACTGGTGAAGATATACAGTTAGATGTAGAACTACAGTAAAACCGCTTAGACATTTCAGAATTTTGTTGCAGAAAAACTGGAAAATGCTGAAATACTTGCTCATTGAAACAAGCAGTCACTTAACTACATAAAACATATGTGAACTTGGCCTGAATTCTTTAACGTATACTGTCAAAGAATATTATTTCTGCATTAACATCCTAGTTCTAATTGATACTCTAAAACCCAGTTAGCAATAAACTTCTCTGTAAATGAGACTATCTTTAGAAATTCAAGTCAAACACTTTTTTTACCAACCCTATGGCCTATTAAGAAAAGGTCCAATAATGGAAAAAACAGAAATACTGTCTTATTTTAAGTTAAATATTTAAAGTTAAAAGTAAAGCATTAAACAAGATGGGATTAAGAAATCTCTGTTAGGGACTTGTATAGTGTACATCACCGAAGACCCTGGTGGGAATGATCTTCAGATTCTTCATATGGCCAGAGTGACAAGCAACAATAATATGTTACAGCAAAACATGTGTACAGTGAACACCTATAAAACCACAAAAATGTGTTCACTGTAGGTAGGTGTTCATTGCAGAACAGTCAGTATGTCAGTTGGTAAGAAGGAAGTGTGTCACAGGTGTGTGACACAGGTGTTCACTTGAGAAAGGTGTTCACTAAGAGTATTTATTTGTAGTCAAATGAATGTAAGAAGGAGATACATGAAACCAAAAATCGTAAACAGAATGAAGAGTAGAATCAGAAAAGTAAGTTTTATTTAAGAAATATTGATTAAAGAGCAGGGGTAATATTGGTGAATACACCCCGCAGAGCTAGACACAAGAATGTTTTTGTGCCTCAGCCCTAAGGGGTGTATTAGACAATATTACCCCTGCTCTGAGGTCTGTATTACGTTTCGAACACTAAAACTCACCAAAATGTCTTGAATATTCATTATGGTCCGCCATTACTATGACCCGCGGTTATGACGTCACACATTACACATATTACCAGGGGTATTCTTTGCGAATATACCCCAAGTAAAATGTTGACTTTGTTTATAGAAGGCGTGAATACAGTCATGTTCAAATTCAGTATCCGATCCATGATCCAAATGATATAGAAAAGTAAAAATACATTTTATTGGAAGCAGCATCAAATGTAGCCATTGAGTAATGTCTATAGTATGTGTGTCCTTATCTAAAACAGCTGACTGTGGATGTAAACAATACAATATACATACATAAAGGTGGTCAACATTGCTATATCAATGCACAATTATCTTTATTTAATTCTACCAAATATGTGATAATACCAATAAAAGTGAGATTATTTAAGATTATGATGTTTGTAATCTCCAAATGGGCCTCCCACTGAGCATATCCCAAGATAGTGCCTAATTCCAAACATTGCACCAGCCAAGGGATTTCATACCATGCTTCAGACAAACACAACTGAAGAATTTAGCCAACAAATGATGTAATCTGGAAATGTGTTCTTTCTATGACTTCCAAACCATATAAGTTGTTCTTAACCAAAGTTAAGCCACGTGATACTATACTCCCAAAGGGGCTGCCAAAAAATGACTGTCTAATATTTTGGCCCAGGATTCGGATATACGGGTCTGACAGTTGACATATTAGATCATCTTTTGAATAAATTGGGCAAAATATCACAGAGGAGACTCATGTCAATTCAATTTTTTTTTGATAATCTTAAAAATAAAACTGAGATGTGGTTGATATCCTGTGTACTTATAATAAAAATAAGCTTCAGTTGGGAAATGAGTACATATATGATGACTGAAAATTACAAATCAAAGTTAAATACAGAAAAAGCTTATCCCTGAAGCTGATTTTCACAACAAAATCTTTTTGGACATGCAATGCGGTTTGTACACTGATGCAATTTTACGATCTATATGCTTGATAAAGAATGGCCCATAGATAAAGTTATATCTGATTTTGGATGGGCTAAAATATGAACATAGAACATGTTTAATGTACATTATCTGTTAAATATGCATGTATATTTTTTATATGGACCTGAATTAAGATTGTACTCAATGACCTCTTCAATTTATACAAAATATCCATGGTGCAAGTATTTACTAACTTAATACATAAATTGCTCCATTTACACGCCTTACCATCGCGTAAGCAGGCGTCACCGTACAGCGTCAAAAAATAGCGGAGTACAGTTTTCTGTACGGTAACGCAAATTAACTGCTTTGAAGCAAAAACTATGACACGGGTTTAAAAAAATTAATTTGATGAAAACTAATACGATTTCATGTGAAATAAAAACAGCATTCTCTTAGAAATGGTTTTAACTTTCTGATTATGATAAACGTTTTACGAGCACTGTTCGGATTTTTTCTGAGTGAATCGGCCCACATAATCGACCAGAGTGAAAAAAGGTTGTTTTTTCACATTTTGTTTGGTTATTATTTTCCCTACCGTCTGAGAGTATGGATTATTTTTATGAGAATATGTATTTGTTACTTACACATTTTAGAACGGGCGAAGATTCAGCAAACAACCATTCATTATGTATATTTAAAAAAGATCAAATATGTACGGTGACGCACCAGCTGTACGGTGACGCTATGCTTTGATGAACTAAATGAGACTAAGATTGTATGAAATGGAAACTCTGGAGTATGATCATTTGTTCATATATAGTGCATGGGCGCTACAGTTCAAGGATATCTTCCACAGCTTAATGGAAGGTTACTGGAAATGTATGATACGGTAAAGATCATGAAACCAAAAACTCTCTTGTTGCTATGTTATTGATGTTTTAAAACAAGGGATGTCACAAGTAAATCTCATCTTGCACGTGTGACTTTTTAGGATGAAAGATGCAATATCTTGCATGGGGTAAAGATGGCTGTGTAGGCTATCTTTGTTAGTCATAGGAGAAAAGCCTGGTTTAGTTCACGATACCAAAGCATTACGTCAACTTTCAAATAGTTAATTCCATGAAAACTAAAAATATCGAAATTAATACTTCCTGTCTGCCATCTTAAATGCGAAGGTGACAGCTGTAACCTTCGCCTGATACTTACCAGTGATAATGTACATGTAGATCTGACGCTTCTTTACCTCTTGTTCGAACAGTAAGCTTAGAGCACTTCATAAAATCTAAGGAAGCGTCACCGTACAGCTGATGCGTCACCGTACAGTTCTGATCTTTTTTAAATAAATACACTGAATGATTATTTGCCGAATATTCATCTGTTCTAAAATGTGTAGATAACAAATACATATTCTCATAAAAATAATCCATACTCTCAGACGACAGGGAAAATAATAACCAAACGAAAAGTGAAAAAAACACAATTTTTCTCTCGAGTCGATTATGTGGGCCGATCCAGTCAGAAAAAATCCGAGCAGTGCTCGAAAAACTTTTATCATAATTAGAAAGTTAAAACCATTCCTAAGAGAATGCAGTTTTTATTACACCCGAAATCGTATTTATTTTCATCTAATTAATCTTTTTAAAACCCTCATTATAGTTTTTGCTTCAACTCAGTTAATTTTCGTCAACGTACAGAAAACTGTACTACTGTATTTTTTGACGCTGTACGGTGACGCCTGCTTACGCGATGGTTAGGCGTGATTTACAAACAACCTGCTTGGAAATCAAAGATGGGTATTCAGTATTCACACAAAGGGGACATTTGTTATAATATGTACTATAAATGCTTTATAAACTGAAATACGATATAAAAATGAAAAGTACAAAAAAACATTCAAAATCATGCGAACCATTATGAAACAAGGAAGTTGCAAACAAAAAGCAATCAAAGAACATATAAATGAATTTGACACAGAACTGTTATAAAGGCACCATGCTCTAACGGAAAGATATCTAATGTAACCTTTTGAAATCAAAGGTTAGAATCCAATGGACTATACATAAAAGAGTACCTGGCAAGGCATGTGATGCCCCAATGATACCAATATCAACAATGAAAAATCATCCTCCATAGCAGTCCAGAATCCAAAGATATTCTGGATCTTGGAGCCCTGCATGAGGATGATGATGAAAAATATGAGTAGCATATATAAACAGGGTATAATCCATTGGACTCTACCTCTATAAAATGCAAACATCACACTGACTGAGAGTAAAAAATGCATCTTACCCACGTGTGACCATCACCTACATTGAGAAAACATCACAAATCAAGACAGTCCTTATCAAATCAGATCATCACAATCACCTTAAATGTCAGTATAATTTTGAAATTGTTAACTGATGGAATGATAAGTTTTCTAAACATACAAATAATGTGTATTTTAGGCACTAAAAGCAGCTGATAAATTTAATCAAATATTCAGTGAACTTTATATGATGGAAGTCTAATTTACATGAAACAAAACCACAGATTAAGTGATTACAAAGAGGATGCATTAAATATTATACTTTGTAAATGTCTTCAATTCTTGGATCTCTTAGTTTCCTATCTACATGTATTTGATATTCTCTTTCCTATTTTTACAAGAAAATGACATCATTTGAAGGGCATCTGGTAAATTAATCCCTGATACTTCTTTATCATTGTTTTATGTGTAAAAATGCCATAAATATTCAAGTATGAAGCATAGAAGGCCAAGGCCAGGTTATTAAAAACTTGAAGGTTTAGAGCCTCTGTTTACTAGATAAGATGTAGACTTTCAAAACAGAATGATGAGGCACAAAAATGTGCTGGCATAACTTCAAAGGTTCAGTCTCCCTAACAGAGTATTTAAAGTGACCAAACATATATAAGTGCTCACTACATAAAAAATATGTGGATATGATACATTTCCAAGTTTCACACTATGGTACAGGTATTTTACTTGAATTCCTGTGGCTTGTTTGAGAGTACATGAACTTTGATAGTGGTTTTGATTCATTTATATGTATTGTATGCTTTCCTAAATTTTTAAATATTGGGTGCTTGACATGGATGCATTTTCTAGGGAGCTTGTTACGTTCTCTATAACATTTGATAATTAATTGTACATTTTACTGGCAGTTTTTAATCATGTTTGTCATTGATAATGATCCATCCCTAACTAAATGCAGCATGTCATAAAACATGTGTTATAAAGACAAAGAAATGATTAAGTAGTCTGAAAACAAGTTGAAATTAGCATCAAGCCCTTCCACATATCCCTCATACACATATAACATAAAACCTAGTATTGCTTCAAGACCCTGGATGGATAGGGAGAGGGATGTCCAGGGTCTTGAAGCAAGACTATATAAAACCTAAAGAGGGATAGTGGAAGGCATACTAAAACAAGACTAGGCATGGCATATCCCTCTAAAACATGTAATCAGATTGACCACTTGAAAATAGGCTAAACCAATGAATAGTCTTTGTCAAAAATTCCATGTAATGCAATAAGTATGAATTCTAATCAATTTAGTCAAGAAACAAATACTAGAACATGAATGATTACAAGAATTATGTATGTACATTGTGGTTAAAGTCTCACGGTCTCACTTAAGGATCAGACATGTTTGATTAGGGATTAATTCTAAATTATAAACACATTGCTAAGCTGCCCTGGTTCTATACAAAACTATAAGCATCAGTAGAAATATAGAGAAATGACAGGTGGTCACATCTTGGAATGTTTGAACTTCAGTATAGTTTGAGTCAGTTCAAGTTTCTGGAATTTTTTGAAATTATGTCTGAGACCTATTTTAACTTGAACTTGGTGCTATGTTTTCTCTTGAAAGTATATGTAGTCTACTTTGACTTATTCAATGCAGTTACTGGTTCAGTATAAATTTTATTTTAAAGTATGAAAATGCGTTAAAGTGAAAAAAAATTTGCTGAAGATATAGATGTGTAGTAAGTTGCAGAATCTCTTAGTTAAACAGCTGTACCAACAACTCTACATCCATTTTACTTGGATAAATATGTTAAGAAATCACTAAGAAAACACCAATTTATGCCCCTTTACTGGACCTACTGGACATTGTTCAAACTTTTCATTTAAATGAACAATTGAATAATCCCATGTTCAATGTGCAGGTGGTTTCTCAATGTAAATTTGCAATAGCGTACCTTCTAATGGCATGTGTTTGCAAATGAAAATGTATTTTCTAAAGGAATTCATAAAATATACAAACTATCGTATTGTGTTTTAATTGAGACATCTGCATCACAAAGGCTCAAGTGAATCGTTAGCCATTTTTTAAAATGTGAATGACTCTTCAAGTTGAAATAAAAACAAGAAAATATGTGCTGTAATCTATAGCATTTTTTTTCTCAATACTGCTCTTGATTGTAGATTAAATATGCATTAGATATTCTGATGGTTGATTAAAAGAAACGGAGATGAAAGCAAATCCAATCTAAATGGTGCTGTACCATGCTTATAATCTACAGTCTACAAAATTCAGGAAGGGAACACTCAACAAAAGAGTCTCTTTGCTAAACTTTTCTGGCTAGACAAAATCTAACCCACAAACATTAATCTTTGAGTAGAGTCAGAGAGGCCTAAACAGCTTTGTAAAACATTACACTTGAAATGTGCAACTTCTTACAAATATTCACGAAACAAACAATGAAATTCAAATATCTATATCAACAGTCTGTGATATTCCTATATTTAATGAAAAATTTGAAACTGTATTAGTAGTACACTGATAAGGTAAACATTTTCCGATTTTCATTAAAGGTTTTAGCTTGAACTGATATGAACAGAGTTTATTATGCAGCTAAGAAACGATATTATGTGTGGAGAGAATATTTGTTCAAGCCGACAAGTCAGGTATATTGACCTGTTAAGTAGGATTCTCCACAAAACTTCAGAATGAATCACAATATCAGCTGAGATTATGAGCCCTTGGAGAGTTTAAGCCATATTTCTCAATTTATTTTTTAAATTTAACTCAGATATTCAACTGGTTTCTGGCAGATGCTTTTTGGTGCACTTTTTTCATTTTGATTACCATGGGGTTCCTGAACATTTAATATTTGTTTATGTTTATGAATCATAATGATATTGAAAGAAGGACTGGCTATAGGCATTAGGTTTGAGATCTAGTTTAAGATTCAAAGTTTAAAATACATGCACATGCACACTGCACAGGTATATGATTTATAGACTATTTTTTGTCACGACAAAAATTATGAAATTCCTCTTTATCAGTAGAATATGATCACAAGTATGCAAAGATCAGATCGATTTTAATGTAATACATGATTTACAACTTTTAAATTGTCACGACTTATGACAAATAATAACTTTCTAAGTATCTGAAATTTTCTTTTAAAGTGCATATAAAACAGTCTAAATATAACTTAGCATATCGAACAGGAGTATAAGGATCTGACAATCTACTTCAAAATGTCAGTTCAACATGGCTTGTGTACAATAAAATTTCTACATTCAAAATTTCACATTCCACAAGTACATTGTTTGGTGTTGACAAAGTTTTTTTTCTCCAAAGAAACACAAACATTATTTGAAGGGTACAAAAGAAAATGATTTCTGTTTAACAATAGGTAAACTATACTGACCAATATTGTACTCACAATTAAAATAACATTGCAATTTGTATGGTACAATATAATTTATTTAATTATAATTTCTAGCAAATACACCAGGGCTGTCATTGAGAACTTTCTATGTCCTCTTACATCGTACAGTAAAACCTGTCTCATTGGAACACCTTTCGTGCCTCTAAAATGTGTCAAACTTATAGAGGTCCAATTAACATAAAGTCAGTTGGTCTTGGGACTCTCAAAAGTGAGTGAGGCATTCCACTTCTAGAGGTGTTCCACTTCAAAGGTTTCACTGTATAATATTCTACTGCCTTCTTTTCTGATATCAAACTACTACACACATTATAAAGTCTCTGACCTACCTATTTTGGTTAGGCATTGGTCCCTTGAATCTCTATTACACATTGAGATGCCTGTTTGAGTTGAAGTAATCCAAGAGTTATTCAAGTGCTACATCCTGGAAAAAGATACACATAAATGTAATGTCATCGATTCCATTATAAACTAAAAAGCCCTTATTCTTAAATATATATACCTTAATAACTGTGTGTTACAGTAGTAGATCACTTGCCAGACAAGATATACAGCGACATTGTGTCAAAATAATTTATCTGGAGTGCTAATGTCATACATTTTTGATTTTTCATAAGATTTGGTATTATTTGATGTTAAATTAAGTGAATGTAATATGCAGCCTGGAGTGTTCAACTGACAGTTACTCCAGATAGCCAAGTATAATTATATCAACTTTGTTACTTTGAAATAGTGTCAGAGATAATAAAAATGTACTACCCCTCACTATACCAGGACTGACATGCATAAAATAAATATGAGATAATTTGAACATGTGTTATGACATTTATGTCCAGAAGAGCTATTAAAGAAGTTGTATCTATTATGAGAAGACCAATAAAATTGTTAGGTATGTACTGGCTTGAAGTGTTATATGTATAAATTAGACTATCAAGAGGCCTTCATTCTGTATTAATTTCCTCAACAAGAAAATGCAGCAAACTCCTCGAGTCGAGGTCTCCAAGTCAAAAAAATTCCTGACCCTATCATATCTGTTGATAATCCGAGCGTGGCACTGAACGAACCTATATGCCTATTAGTTATTATTTGTTTAGTTGTTGGTTGGGTAACATGTTTATGACGTCACAAATGATGCGAAGAATCTTTAAACCAATCAGTGAAGTCTATATTAATCGTTTTAGTTGTTGATGTGGCGATACGTGTCTGTGACGTCACGGGTGATTGCATCATATTCTAGAAACGCCATTTTACGACATTGCATAATTTTAGCTGATTTTGGCTCCATTTCACTTTATTTGAAAGACTTTTAAAAATATAATAATGAGTCAGTATTTTTTCTTATAAATATCTATATTTGAAATTGAGGTCAAAGTCCGAAGATTTGATCAACTGATTGAAATCTCACTTTAAAGAGGTGAAGAAGTGAATAATTACAGGAGCAAACGTGATCAATGGTTCGAGGTCTCCCGCAAAGCAGTCGCTACGCTCCTACTTTGCGCTGCCTTCGGCAGAGGAGACCTCGAAAAAACATCAAATGTGCCACACGAATGTAATGAAATACTTACATATCCATGTATAGTAATTCACACTTTTTATATAAAAACTTTTTGTTTTATTCTAACATGGAGAGCTTTGATATGTTCTTGTTGTAGACAATCAAATGCCCCAAATTAGTGGTAAGGGCTTTTCTAAGGTTTTATTCTTATTATTTATTTTTAAACTCAAAATGCAGAATTAGACTGAAAACCCTTCAAAATATTTTATGTCACTCTCGCAGTTTAGGAATATGTTTACTGTTAGAGGTCTACCATAGTTTTGTCAAAAATGAGTCGCATCTCAAATGAAATGGTTTAGTTTATATCTTATCTTCACATCTTTTCTGCGTTTCCTTGCATTTTAAAAAAGTGAATAAGAAAAAGGAAACCTTCTCATTCTAAGTATGCAACTTATTTTCCATATGAATATTTTGTGCATCAATGGACCTAGTTATGACTTCGAAATTCTTTATTGTACCCCTGTAAGATATTTCGCCATGTCAAAATATTTTATGTCACTCTCGCAGTTTAGGAATATGTTTACTGTTAGAGGTCTACCATAGTTTTGTCAAAAATGAGTCGCATCTCAAATGAAATGGTTTAGTTTATATCTTATCTTCACATCTTTTCTGTGTTTCCTTGCATGTTAAAAAAGTGAATAAGAAAAAGGAAACCTTCTCATTCTAAGTATGCAACTTATTTTCCATATGAATATTTTGTGCATCAATGGACCTAGTTATGACTTCGAAACTCTTTATTGTACCCCTGTAAGATATTTCGCCATTGTTCTGTTAATTTCTAATTCATTATTTGAGTGTCGTACTTAGGACAACAGTTTAATTTCACTAACAAGTAATGTTGTAAGCTCAGCTTGTCAATCAAAAAGTTTTGAACAAAAGATGGGTTTTCATGAAAAATATACACACACTTTTGAATCTATTTTAACAGAAAAACAGAAGAAATATTAAGAAAACCTACCTGAATATCAAAGAATATGTACTCATTTGTTCCTTGCGTTTATTTTATTGTATGTTATTCGATTGATTATAGGTAAAAACTAGATAAATAGTTGAAATTCCTTCGTTTCACTTCTAAAAGCACTTTGTAGGTTTGACCTCGTTCTCGATTTTCAGTAAGCTACTGATAGCCTCGAACCGATGTAGTTTGATCAATTTGAATTTTGTTTCGAGACTACTGCTTGTAAACATCAGCACGTGTTTGGCTTTATTAACCCTTCACCTGTTGTGATTTTGTAAATAGTCATGACCAGTGTCAATTGAACATTGATTTTCATGATATAGACTATCTGTTAATGATCTAAGTAATTCATCAGTGATTTTATAAGTGATTCCTCTCCATCCCGGCCTCTCCAATCTCTATAGAATGTATGCAAATAGAATGAGAATGTTTGACATGTTTCTTTCTTTGCAAATTGGCCACTGACATAACACGAACTCAGAACTTGAAGAAGAAAGACAAAAAAGTTCCCTCACACTTTATCTCCAATGTACTCAAGGTAAACTCATGGACTTCAAATAGAAACCCATGGTAAACTCGGGGGTAAACTCAAAGTTTCATTACATATCAGAAACTTTTTTATATGAAAGCCCATGGTTATGGAAAATTAGAGGATTGTTCGTTTCATATCATATCATATCAATATTTATTTCAAGTCGGATATTTTTGCATTTAGTTTTGCATTTAGAGGTTGTTTCCCTACCCTATTTACAAAAAATGTTGGTTTAATAGATGTCTGTAGACATATTTTGTATCTCTGATTTGTTCCCTAAAGAAGCTGTTTATGAAAAAAATATTGCTTCAAATAAATGTCTGGAGACAAAAAATGTCTGTTTTACCTTTCCTGATTTGTTTTATGTACAAAGATAATAAAAAATTATTTATTGGTAAAGCGTTGGAGATCCTCTTTTGCCCTTAACCCCTCTGGCTTTTTACCCAGAAATTGAAATCATGGGTTTTCAAGAACCCCCCCCCCGTCCAGAAATTTCCCAGTAACCCCATCCTCCGAATATAGGCCTCCAGAACTCGTACCTCCTTCTACTTCTGGAAGAAAGAAGGAATTAGTGGATGATGTCTTGAACCCTGGGTCACGCGTGTGGGCACAGAGACATGTAGCACTAGTATGATATGAGATGAGCACTATGATAGGCCCTATAGTTATATAGTATAGATGCTGTAACTCCCGAGTAGTGTATACACAGTTGCCATCTATAAATATTTCAGTGTACCATTTCCAGAATCAACCTATGGTGTCAAAACTTTTATGTGGTGTGTCATTCCGGAAGTCAAAAATTTAGCGGGAAAACAAAATGATGTCCTACGCTTCAATAACAGATGAGGATTTAACGGATGAATTCTCCACATTCGACATTAATTTAGACAACGAAGATGTGATAGATAAGTGTATGTATTTATATATTTGAGTATAACACTTCAGTTTCGATGGATCGAGCCTGGACGTCTCGAAATGCAGGAGACTTTTTTGTGGTTGGTTCGAAATTTTATTTGTTTTGTTCACAGTTCAGTCACTTGCTCTCATTTCTGAGTCAAATTGTTTCCAGTTCCATTTCTGATATCACTATTTAGGTTTATTAGGGCTTTATTAGGGCTTATTTGTCCACTTGTAACAACTGCCTACATGCACATGGACGGCATTGTTTGGTTAGTGGTGCTGTCAAGTGTCATGTTACAGTTTTCCTAGTTCCAATTCCATTTGTGTTCTGGTCTTTGACGCGAGCCACATCCATGTTTCTTACCTCAATTGATTCTTAACACCAGCCTAAAAGTTCTCTCGAAGCAAAAAAAGAAGCGGCTGTCACAAATTGCAGAGAACACATATAGGCCTACACTTCAATCTTTAAATAAGCCAGTATTTCAAAGTACAAACTTGAATTTCGGAAGTCCTAGGTAGTTATTACTCAGTAATGTACAATGTACAATATAACGTTAGTTGCTTGATTTATTGCCTGACTGATTGACATTATATTAATTTTGTTTGTCGTTTTGCTGGTTGATTTATTGGTAAATAAATTTTGTTGCTTGTTTGGTTGTTTGCTTGATTGGTTGTGTCACTGGTACGTTGATTGGGATGTCAGTTGGGCGTTTTGAGGCATAAAATGAAAAAATCAAATTCCTAACCATGTTAGGAAGGTAGGGTACCCGGTCACCCAGCTACCCGGTTACCTGGTCACCCAGTTTTTTACACAAACCCAGACATTCATGTACATGTTCCTTAATACTGGCACTGTATTACTCAGTCGATAGTCAAAATTGAACACCATTCTCTATTGTATTGTCAATACCAAAGACTCCATGGTTCTCTCCAAGCTACAGTAAAATTTTAAATGTTTGGAACTACTTTGAATTTAAAAAATAAGCAATCAAATGGCTATATTGCAACAGTATACAGGGCTCTCGTCAGGCTTTTAGACTGTGGCGCAGCACCACACTCTATGAAGCTCCCTCCACACCCTATTGGCAAATCATGACTGTTTTCACAGTCTAAACTTGACTGAATATACAATAATAGCATGTAAAAAGGAAAGAACATAACATAAATATGATTTATTACGATTGAACGGTTATTCTGAAGATGTTAGCACCACACTCTAAATATTTCCTGGTGAGAGCCCTGGTATATGAAAAAATGGATACATATGTACAAGTACTGACTTTGGTATATTTCAGATAGTTATTATGTATAATGTGCAGCAAAACTGTGGCCTTTTGTAATTTAGGGAGTTTCAGCCATGTTAATTTTTTCGAAAATAACAAAATCATTAAACACTAGTTACATTGTGCTTATTCTATATTTAATAAAATATTTGTCATGATGTTGTTTGATTCATATTACAGTAAAGGAGCTATGTGTGCTATATAGAATTGATGCCTCCAATATTGCTGATGAATGGGTGGCTTATTCACATACTAAGAAAGTCGACACACCTCTCAATGTGGATACATTGAGCAACTTTGAAAAAGAGGTACTACAATATAGCAGCATAATTTCTTGTTTGGTCATTTGTCATGTAAACCCGAAATCAACATTGCTTACTAATATTAATCAATTTCATTTTTTATGAATGAATTTACAACTCCTTTCCCTTTTGTAACAGATAAAAATATGACTCCAAAATATTTCAATTCATAAGCATGTGTTACTTGCTCTGGGTTTGATACAAATCTTTTCAGTATTATCAAAGCTTAAGTATTGACCATATGGAAAGTAAATTTTTTGCCTTTCAAATTGAAAAAAGGTTAAGCAGTAAATTTGAGTTTGAACCCATTCATACTGCATACCACATGGGTGATTTTTTCAAAAGGAAAGTTTGTACTAAAGTCTATTAATGGTTCACGCTACACATCATTATGAGTAATTGAAAATATTTTGGAGTCATTTACAATCAGATTTACAGAGACTGTTCTATTAAATGTATTGAATGATATTCCATGAATTTATAAAGGACGATTCTCGGTTTGGAGAACAGTCTCCTGGGCTAATAATTTTTTTCATGAAAAATATAGAAATATTACCCAAATTAAACTATGAATATTCAAAAGAGGACATTTAATTCTACAAGATGTAAAAATAACACATTGGTCTGAAGCAGGGATAACGCTCAATTAGACCGATTCAATAAAATACAAGTCTCGATTTGGGGAAAAAAGTCCATCAGTGTACTGCGCTAATATTTTTTTGCGAAAAATCAAGAAATATTACCCAAATTAAATTATGACTATTCAAAAGAGGACATTCAAATCTATATTATGTAAAAAAATCAAATTTGTCCGAAGCAGGGATAATGCTCATTTAGATTGATGAACTTCGTTCTCCAAACCGAGAATCGTCCTTTGTAAGTACAAAGTACAATATAATTGAATTATTTTTTATTACAGAAACTCAACAGAAAAGCTGGCAAAAATAAAACTCCAAAGCATGGATCAACAAAGAAGGTTATTTATAATGCTGACACATTTGCAGATATGTATCCTTTTCAGAGATATTAAATTTTTTTCTTGATAGTCATTCATAAGTTCTTTTATAGTTTCATCATTCATGAGAAGATATTTTTTGATTATGCCTAGTTCAAATCCTAAATAAAATAACTCGCAAAAATAAAGGTTCAACTCAATGATTTATGTTATGTGTTGTCATGGTATTCCATTGTATAAATACACCTTAACAACAACAGTGTTGACAACAATCTGGCAGATGACTTCCTAGAGGCATATTCCACTCCAGGCGCTAAGGTACATAACATTTTATTCATCAATATAACATTTTCAAGTACAAATAATAGCCATTTGTTGGCTGCTTAAAAGGCTTGAAAGATCAGAAGTAATATTTATTTTTTCAACAATTTTTTCATTAAAAATATTCCATGAAGTTGACATTTTTGATTGTTCGTTATTTACAGTATTTTCAAGAAACAATCACCAGGTCTTTGCTTATGCCAAGTGCTTTTTATATCTGCAGCATCTAGCATTATAATTCAGATCCTCAGATTTATCCTTCTGTGTTAATCTTGTATGATATGAATCCTTCTTCTTATAATATTTAGATAATGATTAACAGCAATGTCTTATAAACTTTATTATGTAGAATTCCTTTTTTGCCTGTATATTTATTGCTGCGGTACTTAATAGTTTATTTTTAACTTTAGGAAGAACTGGAGATCTTAAAGGTAATTGATGCTGAAGTGCCGTTTTTGTAGATTTTGTGTTGATACTTAATATTTTGCTATTACAGTTTTGGTAGCGTGTCTCTGTTCTTTATAGACATCATTTTCTTTGCGTTTTTATTTTGTGTGGATTTAGTTTGGCTGAAAACTTGCTTTACCCAGTTCTTCAATATAACCAGGCATCAAAATAATGCAACCTTAAAGTCCCCGTCTAAAGTTTGAAAATATTTTTTTATCATTCATTTACTATTTGTCAGGACTTAAAAAGTGATTTTAGAGATTTTTGAACAAAAAAAAAATTTTGAAAAAAAAGTTGTGAGCATTTCATTTCTCAAATATTCAAATTTCCCGCCATTTTTCCAAAAAAATTGGAATTTCTTAATCATCAAATATTTCTTAATGCATTTCAAAAAAGATTATCTTTTTAACACCAATGCAAAGATTGAACAGAAGACACACTATTTCAATAAAAAAATGTCATATTTAATGGGCCACTTCAATGTTTTAGCTTATCAAAAATATTTTGAAACATTAGTGATGTCACTAAGGTAACAAAAACTTTTTGAAAAAAATTGAATTTTTTTTTTCGATGTCAATCTTTTCTAAATATGCTAGACTTTCATAAAAAACAATGTTGATTGCCTAACCAGGTTAAAAGGAAGAATAAATTATGTTTTAGATATCATTGTACCATTGGTTTCTATGAGAACTAAAATTTTGAAATGCATTTTTCTCAGAACCATTTTCATGCACTGATAAGTTAATTTCTCGCTTGTTTATCAACCGATTTTCTTAATTTTTTCGGCAAAAAACATGGGAGGATGAATGCTATGCATTGGTATGAATTGTGGCTAATTAGAAGATATGAATGACCTCTAAAAGTTGGTTTTAAATAAATTCACAAATTTTGGAACAAAAAGTCTATCAAAAACCACTTTTTGAAATTTAAAAAAAAAGTTTCACATATCACACTTTGATAACATTGGGTAAGACTACAATATAAGCCAAAGTGGTTTAAACTTTACATGGGGCCTTTAAGCACATTTTGACTTAACCCCCTCCCAAAAAGCTTTTTTTCTTTATCCTAGGCTTGATCTGAAGTTATCATAAAATCATAGTGACCAACCAAGTGAAACTGGCTAAATAGATATAATACCCTACATTCTCAACCTTTGTGGTTGGGTGTATATAGAGTTTTTCGTGAAGCACTAAGTCCCACTTAAAAATAGATAAAAGTTACTGGCTCAAGCAAGACTTCTTTGCTTGTTCTCTAAAGAAACTCAGAATGTTTGACTTACAGGTCCTGAAGTGTAAAGAATGCTGTAAATATATTTTGTGTTCACATAAAAGAACCCAAAGCTCCTACAAAGATGGGTTTATGGCTGTCTCCTATTACAATAAATTATGACCATAGGATAAAGAATATGTACAAGAATACAACAGTAAAGGAAATATAAATGAAGAAAATGAAACATTTAGGCTCAATCTATTTAAGAAGATGACAGATAGCTGTCAGTAGCCTACATACCAAAAACATGTCAGTCAATCACATATTTATGTTACATATTTTCTTCTGTATATTCTAGGAAAAGATTAAAAAGCGGCAAGTAACACCAGACAATCCACCCACCAACAAAAGATTGACAGGGCTCAATGGCACTCCTGTTCCTTTCTCACCAAACAGTTTCTCTCCTGCTAACTTCTCACCAACGAGGTATGTGTTTTTCCCCTGCTAACTTCTCACCAACAAGGTATGTGTTTTTCCCCTGCTAACTTCTCACCAACAAGGTATGTGTTTCTCCCCTGCTAAACTTCTCACCAACAAGGTATGTGTAGCTTCCATTCCCAATTGCTGGTGGAATCTTAACTTTTGGTTTAAAACATATTTGCGTGTCTTGGTTCCTCAATTCTTAACTTCAAAAGTAAACATTAGAACATTTTTGAAATTGTGAGAGGATGAATACATTTTTTGAAGAATAAGATTGTCTGCATTTTCAAATTTTAGTGAGGATAACCAATTAAACCAATTATGTTTAACTCCAAATATTTGCGACATATGTCCATTTATTCATTTTTAATTTTCAGTGCAACACCTTCCAAAAAATACAATGCCAGACCAGGCAAAGGTGAGATAGTGTGTTCACATGGTCCCACTGAAAAGGTCAATTGGCAGGGTCAAGGTCAAAGGTCAAGCTGTATAGAGCCATACACAGGTGATGGTATACAGTCATTGGAGAGCAAGTACAAATACATGTTCCAGAAAGTAACAGATAAAGCACATGGTGAGTAAAGGGCTTCTTGTAAAACTATAGCATTAAATTTTAAACATCCAAATTCAGCTTGATGAAATACTCGAAAAGAAAATATTTGAATTCAGAAAAACTTTGAACACCTTGTCATTGTTAGTTACTTTTTGTCACTCATAGTTAGAAACCTCTTCGTATATTGTTTGAAAAGTTTGAAAGTGTGAATCTAAAATATCTATTGTGTAGTATTGTATGTTTTGGAAACCTTTATTGCGATTGAGAAAAAATGAAATCCTTCTTACTCCTATTTTTAGCATCTTTACTATTGTAACACAGAAAAATCAAGTGGAATGAATAATCACAGAGAAATGGCATTTTTATTTCAGTCCTGAGTGACATGATAGATGAAATGGGAGCAAAACTCCAGAAACATCATTCTATTGAAGAAGTTGCTCATATATCACTCCCAGTACAGGTAAGAAGCCAAGGTATAAATGGACTCTGGCTACTCCACAGTTATTTATGGACTCAATGTCAATTTTAATTTTGAAATTACAAAATCACAAAATTGCTTATATTTTGGGTAAAATCTTAGAATTTTTATCCAAGTCTACACATTAACATGAAGAGTAACATGGAGAGTATGTTTGTATCGGTTGTTTTTGCAGGGTAAACTGTAAGAGCAAATAAGAAACAGGTGCTTTGTCACAGTCTGAAAGCCTTTTGAGCACTCTAAATCAGCTTGAAGATCTCATGAAGAACTCAAAAAACTCAAGACTTCAAAGAAAATTCTCTCATCAAAATTTTATAAGCATTTATTAACTTCTGGTATTCATACCCAAGTGTGTAGTACTCAATTCAATACTACCAATGTAATATCTGAAAATTGTTTATTACGAAGAAAAAGCTTGTCACGTTTTAAATACCTGATTTGGTATGCACCTTTCAGTGTGCGACGTTTAACATTTTTGACACTGCATTTTATATTTTCCCAGGAGCCTGTAACAATCATAGGCAGAGTATGTTGTGATGGCAACGGAAAATTAAATGCAAAATCACTTATTCTGGAAGGTTCTCGAGAAACATCAAATGGCAAGACGGTGCCATTAGATGTCACTGGTGTCCCACAATATTCATTATTTCCAGGCCAGGTGAGAAACATGAGATATTTTGAAATATGAGTTGGGTTTTAAGATTTTAAAATTAAGAGTTAGAATAAATGAAAGCAAAAATATCAGCATTAAAAACTCCATATAGATTGAATGTAAATGACATCAAATCCACAGTTATTATTTCTTTCATATTAACAAGTTCCTTAGCCAGATGAACGGAAAATCAAAAATTCAATTGACCAAAAAAAGAAATATATATAAAATATTTCTCCAACAGAATTTTTTGCTGAAAATGAAGATTAATAGTATACTCTTATGAATTCTCCATTTAATTTGCACCCAGGCTCTATATTACCTATACAATAAGACGTTCAATAATATTATTTTGCCTTAATTGTGTACATATATAACAGAGTTCAATGCAGAAATGCCATCTATTTTACATACAATATTCTTTTGTAGATTATTGCAGCAGAAGGATTAAATAGCACTGGGAGTAAATTCATGGCGAGTAAAATATATGAAGGAGTTCCCCCAACCCCCGCTGCCCCTATGTCAATAGAAGGTAATTAATTTTCATGCTGTTTAAAGGTTTAAAAAACACAGAGATTCCAGTTATTAAACATAGTTATACAAGCTGCTGACAAGCTTATGAACAATTTGTTACCATGTCTCTTGTCAACCATTCCATTGACTCCCAATTATTCAAGCCCATCTTGTATTGTAGATGACCTTCACATGGTCATTGCTGCTGGCCCATTCACTACCTCTGACAGTACTGCATATGAACCATTGGTTGATCTTGTCAAGTCATTACAGAGGGATAAACCAGATGTCTGCATACTGGTATGTTAAAGATTTGAATACAATTTTTATGTCACCACCAAAACTGGTGACATATTGTTATGGTCTCCAACTTTTTTGATGGCATTCGGCTGTTGATGGTTGGCGTTCGGGGTTTAGATTCGCAATAACTAACAAGGTGGTGACATTTTGTGATGTCAATGCCCTGTGACTTACACTTGTTAAAATAGTAGTATTGATTTATATCATGATAAGTTTAGGGGCTTGGGCAACTTATTTTTTCATGACTGATTCCTAAGACCCCATGCATTTATGAACATTGATATGGCACGTCTCTCCTGGAAACCCAGTAGAATACTAGCAGCTGAGGAGTTGAAATGAATATACAGCTCAAATGCTGAAAAGATCTGCATGACCCCAGGAGCAGCTTTTATTGGGAGTTAAGATGTAAACTGAATACCGGCTACTTATAAAGGCAGAAATGCAATTTGGTAGCTGTATTTTTGTCAACCATATCTGAATGAATGAATGAAGCTCTCCTAAAGATTATTTTCATAATCAAAGAGTATAAAATAGTGCTTATTTGTAATGTTCATCTTCTTTGTGCATATAATATGCTCACTAGGGTGATCCACCATATCTGTATTTTTCCCCAGATGTTTGAAAATAAAGAAGTGATAAGTGTAACAAAGTTGTATTTAGAGGGACAAAAATCATACTCTTCAAAAAGGGCAATTTTGACTCTCCCCTTGGATATCAAGAGGCAAGAGTCATTGGAGAGCAAGTACAAATACATGTTCCAGAAAGTAACAGATAGTTATTATTGATCTAGTATGTATTTGCTTTTAGATTGGACCATTTGTTGACATCAAGAATCCAGAGGTAGACAAACTCACGGAAATGACATATGAAGAACTTTTCCTAAAAAATATTACTTCATTAGTGGATGCAATTGAAAGGTAAGTTTATTTGATAAAATAGAGTACATGTATTATATCCACATTTCATTAACACATCTATTTATAATATTATGCACATGTTTATTCTATGAAAATAAGGAGTGTTCCAATGTACTTTTAGTTAGTTTGGATACTCTTTATATTTAGTCAACTAAAATTAATTTCTTGTAAACATATTATTTGGTTTCGTCATTTCCTTGGAGAGGTTTGAAATGGTCTTAGTGTTCAGACTTAAATCAAGATGACCTTTTTTCTTTTCCATACTACTTCTTATGATGTGTGGCCTGCTTATTTTTTACTATTGGCATTTTAATTAAGTTTATGCTGTTATCCAAGGGTGCCATAAGAGTAAAACTACGAAATTCTAAGTCTATTGCATTTAAACAATGGATTTAGAAAGTTCTTAAGCTTAGAGTGTTTTTGTGTATTCGAGATCCTAATATAATTGAATTTATTTTATTTACAGCTTTTAAAGTCTACTACACCATACCGTGTGTTAATAAACATTTGAATAATCTTTAATGTATTTCAGGTTACATACACAACTGATCATTGTACCTTCTCAGAGGGATGCCCATCATGAATCTGTTTATCCACAGCCATCTTTTGTTGTCCCAGAACTAGCCAAAAATAAGGTAACAAAGTAAACATCCCTTACATTATTTTTATGTCACAAACATAACCAAAAATTGTGTTTTACACTGCACTTTCATTACCTAATGACTGATGACATTTTATGTGGGAAATACTGTATTTGTCTTTAATTTGGTGATTTTCTATTTTTGGGCCTATTGGCATCTATTTAGTTTGGCGGTTTTTCAAGTGTCCCAGACATCCTCCCATCCAACCCAATTCAAGATACTCATTGTTAGTGTTGGTGATGAATTTCTTCAATATTTCTTGATGTTTATATAAATTCCTTCAATCATTTTTGTTGTTTCTATAAAAAACAGCCCAGCCATCTTGGTATCTGTCATATATCTTTTAGAATGAAAAACAGTCATATTCCCAGGAATTTTGGCAACTAATTAATTTGGCGATTTTATAAAGACAAATATAGTACCTTGAAGGCTGAGAATTTTTTGTGTCAGATGTATTTTACCATGACACATTTAATATTGTATGTATATATGACATTTTTCTCACTGGGTTTTCCATTTTTCAGAAGATTCATTTTATGCCAGACCCAAGCATGCTTACAATAGATGGAGTTGTTGTGGGTGTCATGGCAACAGATACACTATTTGACCTAGGAAAGGAAGAGACATCAAGGTTAGTGCAAGAACAAAAAGTATAGCAAAAAGTATAGCAATTTGAATTTGTGAAATTCACATGTTCAATCCTACTTTTTCTATACAGTGATAAGTTAAGAGGTTGCTTGGTTGTAAAACGAGACTTCTGTGTAATCACTTAAAACTGAATCAAAATCGAAATAAGTAAATCATTTTACATTTATTCCCTTAGAAATGTAAGAGATTTTATACGCAAATAATTAAAGAAATTTAAAGTAAAAAAGATGTAAAAGTTGTAGTAAAGTTCGAATTTTTTAATAAGAGAATTATGTAAATCACTGAAAAGTAAAATAAAATTGCGAGAGGTTATTTTTTTCCATTTGAGACCATATTAAAAATCCAATATTGGCCAATATGTTCCCAGGAATACAGAGACTCAGTATTAAATACAGCCTATTACCAGTATAAACAGTACAACCGTTTTGATACTGATACGATCTTTATGACCCACAGAAGTGGCCTTTAATAGGGAGTTTGAATACGAAATTAATGGCAGCTACTTATCAAGGCATAAAATGTGTAAGAGGTGGGGATTTTGGACGACTTTACTCTGATTGGAAAGGATCATTTCTAATTCAGAGTGTTAGAGAGTCTTAATGAACCAAAATCTCACTATTGCGAAGAACATAATTATTAGTGTCTAGTCAAGATTTTGCAGCATGCAATGAATAGAACTCACATATTTTGAGTTTAACATATGTACTAAACATTTTCAGCAATGCAGGTTCAGATAGGCTGGGGAGACTGGTCAGTCATATTATGACTCAGCAAAAGTAAGTTCCTCTTCTAGAATGGACAATTTTTATAATTATTTGCAATTAGCTTATCTTGTACAATAAAAATTGCTAACACTCCATTGTAACGCATTAACAGTTGTCATGGCAACACCTGTATCAGGAGGGCAGAGCACGGTCATTGTCTTGCAACAAACAGACAATATCAGAGTTCCACCGAATGATATTTGGTTTTTAAGCGACTCCTGGTCCTGCTACACCGGTCAATTCATTCACAAAATATTTTGTTATTGAACACCAAATCACTGCTCATGTTCAGAATAAGCACCATCTTGACAAAACACATTCCTATGCCTCCTAACAACACAACCATCCTTGAACTTGTGCCAAGCATACACTCTTCGCTCATACATAATATAGTCCCCTAAGGTATTTCTCAAAAACCTAATTGTATCATGCACTGATAGGCTATTCTTTACACAGTTTTGTATCAAAGTTCTCTATATCTGATGCTGTTTTTTTCTGTCATTGATGATATTTCTTGATCCATTTTGCTACCTTTCCAATATGGCTACCCTGGCAAAAAGATGAATTTTCACCAGTGTTTGATTCATAATCTTGTCAACAATTAGCATCTATGACAACGATAAAAATGACAATTGATCATTTAGAAAGTTGCTTAATTTCTTAGAAAATGACTATATTTCAAATAATTCAATCATCAGCTATGCCAAGAAAGGAAATAAACAAAGTTAAAAATAAATTAAAATAAAATGATGATCAGCAGGTAAACGTCGCCTCCTCCGGATACCCTACCCTTTTGTTACTTGAATCACCACCAAATCATACATATTGTGACCATGTATCCTTTCTCTTGGTAGTTAGATTGGGAACTTATTTTGGCACATTTTTGCCAAGGTTCATGTTATACTATTGAAACCTCTTCAAATGGGAGCATCATTGTCACTACTTATTGATCAGCCTGTATAACCATATATATACATGTATTTTCCATATTAAAAAACATGGAAAAGGAAAGAAATGGTCTTGCAAGGATATCCCTTTAAATATATATTGATCAAAGGCCAAAGAATAAACCAAAAATAAACCAAAGTTTATTCTTTATTTTTTCAGCTGTTATCCCTTGTACCCCCCTATGGAGGAGGTTAATATAGATTATGACCATTTTGAGGTGTATGCTGGTTTGTCTGTAGTGCCACATATATTGATCACACCCTCTGATTTAAAGTATTTCATCAAGGTAAGTGTTGTTATATTTAATTTAGGTACACAATCATTAAGAAATAAATAAAGTTTGACTGTCCTTCTACCTATTTGATTTAGGGAAACAATCATTTAAGAAATATGAAGTTTGACTGTCATTCTACCTGTACTGTGAGACCTGTAAAGTGGAACACCTTTAGAGGTGGAACACCTTTGTAAGTGGAACACTTTTCGGGGTCCAAGACCAACTGACTAAATGTAAAATCAACCTATATCAGTGGAACACCTCCCAAGTGGAGCATTTTTTAGAGGCACCAAAGGTGTTCCACTTAGGTTATACTGTACCTCGATTCAAGAGGTGAAGGGCCTTTCTCATTAGTTAATTTTCATTAAAGTCAAATAGATAGTTTTATCATATGGCCTTGAAATTCAAAGCATGGAAAATTGATGTTTTGGCTTTAGTTTGAATATAATGAGATATTGTTACCGTGCCCTTGGGGACTATATTATAATCAGTTTTACAATACCATGAAATGTCCTACAGGTCTTCAGTTAAACAGTATGTGACATGTTATTACATTTCTGAAAAACCTTTCATTGAACTCTCCTTGAACTAACATCCTTGCTAAGACACAAGTTGATTTTTCACGTTGCATTAGCCTCAATGTGTTTTCATTGTGACATGTACATTATTACATTAATAATTGTGTAATGATAATGCCAGTCATCACCCATGCAGTGCTAATAGGAGTAATTCTCACTCTAATTAACTCTTAAGAATTTATTTCATGATAATGACTTAATCATACACCTTATTTTCTGTAATTTTTGAGGCCTAAAAATTGTAGAAATTGACTTAATAGACCAGGGTGGCAACAGCTCTGGAATTTACTGAAAAAGTAAAATAAATTCCAGTTTTTGGAAAACACTGAAATTTTAGAAAAGATTCTGGAAAACACTGGAAAATGAACATGAGTTTTTCCAGGGAATTTTCATTTTTCCAAAAATACCGCAAGTGATAAATAAAGCATGAAATACTAAAAATGTGAATATTCAAGGGAGAGTTTTCAATTTATATATCTCAAGAAAACAGTTTCGCCTTTCTATTAGGATGGGTTCAGGTGTCAAAAATAGCTGATTCATCATTTTTAAAATTGAAAGTGTAATAGAAGATTTCTCAGCATCAAGTCTAAATTTCCATACAAAGAGACATTCCTGATCATTTTAAATCATTTTCAAATTGTTCATCTGGAAATGCGTAGACAAAATTAATTGGGATGCCCACCCACCCATACACCCATCCAGCAAACTGATCACAATATAGCACCCAATTGTGCAACACAATATTACTGTATATAAAAGTTTGCCTCATTTTGTGGATGGTGGTTGGCGTTTTGCATCTGTAATAAATGGCAGGTGTTAATCCCTTGTTAATTAATGTTTAAAATATACTAAAATATACTGTAAAAGGTTATAGAATATTGAGGAATGGTTGGCTGTGAGGGCCAAGTTTTTCAGCCATTAAATATTGCACATCATTGTCATAAAAAATTGCTGGGAAATCTTACTTTTCCAAGAAGTTATATGCCATTCCGACTCTGGAATTTATTTCTTAATTTTGTGTGACCACCCTGTAGACCCTTATAAACCCTGCCACCTTTAGGAACATCGTTGAAACAATGATGTATTGGCTAGATTAATTATGTCATTGGTTGTTACTTTTCAAAATTAGCAGTAAGTTTATCCTATTTTTGCTTGGCTAGGATGGATTGCTACCTACAATCAATCTCTTACAACCAATGACATCATCTATCTAGCCAACATATCACAGTTTTTTGATGTGCCAAAAGGTGGCGAGGCTTGTTTGAAACGTCTATTGTCTTTTAATGTTGAAAAGGGTGAAATCATGTTTTTTTCAATTTGGAAATGAATTATTTGATCATTAATATGAATTAAAAATATTTAAGGGTTATTATCTAGTTTGGGAGATAGAGAATGTCTCCATGTGTCTGTCAGTCCATCTGTCCAGGAAATAACTCAAATACTGTTGGTGGAATCCTGTTTTCCTGCATATTGAGAAGCCCTTACTCCATTCGTTGATCCCTCTGTCCATCCAAGTATCAGTTCAAATTTTATAGGTTGGTGCCTCATGGGTGAAGATTTTTGCTCCAAATGCATGTAGGTACCCAGTTCAAAATTATTTATGATTTGCTGTTTTCCAAATTGAAGTGGACTTTACAGAGGAGGGCAGTCTGCTGGGTCATTTTCTTATTTTCATGTTTTGATTGGTCCATTCTGGTCTTATGACAATTGTATGTTAAACTGATTATGTCATTGCTCTCAAGAACTATTTAATTGAATAGATAAATAAATCAAATCATGTGGCTAAAGAAATTGTGTAAGGCCCCTGGGGTAAGGTCAATTTAATACATAATACATTTATTATGTTTTTCTGTTTTTCAGGATATTCATGGTTGTTGCTGCGTCAACCCAGGAAGACTAGCCAAGGGTTTGGTAGGGGGTACCTACTCTAGACTCGTTGTTTCCTCCTCGTTACAGCCACAAATAGCAGCTAAAGTTGTGAAAATATGAACTGACTGTTATGCTTTCAAAGAATTATTCAGTGGTAAAATGTCACAGAGGTCATGTTTTAAAATGCAAAATAATGTCAGTTTTCATGGTTTTAGAGAAATTATTACTGTTCTTCTACTTCATTTTGGCACTTCTTATTTTTGGTCGATTTGCAGTTTTCAGAAATGTTTTGGAATGAAGGCCAAGTATCATAAAATATTTTTTCTTAGAAAACGCAGCTGGCTTTTTTGGACTTTCCTCTTCTTTTAGAATCAATAATTTATACAAATATAATGTAAAAAATATTTAAATATTTGAAATGATTTCATCATTTCTTGCTATCTGGCCCTCTGGATATTTATTTTGCATGGGAGTTCAGTAAAAGGATATATAAAGATTTTTAAAGGCCAATGGGCATTTATTTTCAGGGAAATTATCAAAATTAGTTCTTCAATTGATTGAGATTCAATCAATCTGAGTCCCTTCTTCGTTTCAGATTTATCCTAGTTTATGTTTGAGGACACACAGTTTGACATTTTTAGCTCACATGGTGAGCTTTTGCAATCGCTCACTTGTTGGTAATAAAGAGCCCTAGTTGATAATTCATAGTTTCAAAGTGGCCCACGTAGTTATTTGAAACTGCCTTAGAATCCATTTTACTAAATATTTGCAAATATATTCTTGAAAGATCAGATATTAGAATAGTTTTCTGCTTTGTCACAGATGTATTGCCTATTGGGCTCAAATGCTTTCAAATAGAGAATTACTGTACCCCTTTTTTTCAAATTAGTGGCCATAGGCAAAACAGTAAGAAACTCCATTAAATATACAAGTTCCATAGTGATAAAGCACAGTGAGATTCATCTTTGATCTGCACAATTCATAAAACAATTTTCTTGTCAACTCAATCCTTCTTAGGCTGAAGAACAATGAATATTAAACCCCTGTAAGTTTATAGGTTCATATCATTGTTCTCCCTTGTTAAAAGACATGGGTTTCCAAAGGTCTTATTAATTAATTACAGAATCATACAAATCATACAAGCATGCTGTGGTTACCGTAGACTATTAACCTTAAGCTGTTTCCCAAGAACAATCCTATATACGACAGTCACACCAGCACGTTTAATAATATATTTCTTCCTTAAGACTTTCCTGTCAGAAAATGATTATTTGTTTTCTAGCACATAGACATACACGTGTGAATTATCGCACGTTTTTGTTCTTCACAAATGTGTAATCTAACTCTCCCCTTCTCCCAGTGTGTCACTAAATAATCATTGTATTAAGGAAAATACACAGCAGTAACAAATCTCTTACTTTTATTTGTTCTGGAGTCTAACTACTATTGGCCTTTTATGGATGGAATGGATTTGATGGCTATACACTGATACAGTGTTAACTGTCTTAGCATATTATACATTTGTGGTTGAAGAGAAATTGTATTATTACTCAATACTTCAATATTAATCTTTATTATTTCCCTGTGATGATAATCAGAATGTGATTGGTCAGTCATGTACCATGTGAATAAAAATACCACAAGGTATTCCATCCATGTATAAGTCCTTGATATGAAAGGTGTATTTAAAAAAAAAATACAGGTATTCGAAGAATGTGACGTCACGTGTATAGGCTACTGAAAACATGTGGTATTATTTGAGACACCATTTAGTTAATTAATGAATATTGTTTAACTGTAAAATGTATTTCTTCTTTTCTACTCAGATTTTTGTTATATACCTAAATGAGTGAAATAATAAAACAAATATTGAATTCTGTTTCGTGCAATACCTGTATATATTTCTAGGGGATGTATTCCACTTACCATTCGGGCTGCGTGGAATACACCCTCAGAAATATATACAGGTGTTGCACTCAACATCATTCAATATTTGTATAGTATTATGACCATTTAGTAGAGAAATATTCAACAATTGTACAAACTGTAAAAATGTATATAATGCATGGTATGTACCGAGGGAATAAACATATTTATATAAATCTATAATACAGATTGTTATGTTTTTAAGTTTATTCTGTGGATCATCTCTAAAGTATACAGTACTATAGGCTTTCAAGTCAAGGGAAGTGAAGACACCAGAAGTGTTGACATATTGTTATAGTCTCCAACTTTTTATGAATAGTGTTCAGCCTATGTAACAAATGGTAGGTGGTGACATTTTGCATGTTAATGTCTTGTCCATTATACCGATTCATGGGCATAGCGCCTGTTACACACAGTATGCCAGTGCGTACCAAATGAATTTGAAAAAAATTAAAAATGTAAATGCAATAATTTGTTTGCACATTTATTGATGATTCTGTATAATGGCTTCAAAAAAACGAACCCCCAAAGATGCGCAACCTTCTGTATTCTGCCATGCTAATCCCCACTCATTGATCTATACATTACACGCGACATAAAAATAAGAAGACTTATTCAAAGGCAATCCCGGTGACGTCAGAAAAAAGGCTTATTCAACAAGCATATTCTCCAAGTCCATTGTTTCGTCCGGTATAAATCTGAAAGTGATACGAAAAAATCTAATTATTCTTGTTCTTATAAGATATCCCCAATAGTAAGAGCAGTGGCGTAGCCAGGATTTGGTGACCGGGGGTTCTATTTTTATGTTATTCACAAATCCCCCCCCCCCTTCATTAGGGTTCCTCAAATAATGCAATTTGTACAATTACACTACCTCCAAAAGTTTGGGAATCCTGACTAACCCATTGGATTATGTATTAAAGCATCTCTAGGTTTGAATTCTTATATGCATAATATGTAAAGAAAAAACTATTTTGGGAGGGGAAATATAATTCATTTTAGTACCTTCATTAAGTTAAGTAGACAATTGAATTTGAATTTTATTTAACAAAAATGATGTTTTTATTTACTGAAAGTAATAGGCTTTATCAAGAAACCTCTCCCATTGAAATAACACAGGACGTAAAAATGATTTTCAAAAATGGCCTTGCAGCTTTGTAACTTTAATGTTCACAAAGTAAAATAAACAGGCAACCATGCAAAAAAGTCAGACAACTTATAATGAATTTTCTGCATCAAAATATATTTCGGTGAATCTTTTACTGGATACATATCCTGAAATCTGATTTGCCCCAAATCCACCATTATTTCAACTGATTTCTGGAAGACCCTGGAGCATGATTTGTTTCCAAGGAATATCAACTATTTCGCACAATTTATTCTTTAACTTAAGCTACTTCATCTAGGACAAAATAAATCACCTCGTGCAATGGCTTATCATTGTTTTTCAAGAATTTTGTTGGAAGCCAGTTCGGATCAAATACAAGGTTATTGAAATTGACGCAAACACCCATATACTCCGAAAGATCGTTCTTCTATGATAACTTTACACAAAGTATACACGAAGGAAGTTAACTATCCGGGATAGTCGTATTACTGATAAAAATATATATTATTCAAATAAGTGGGTCTAGGTTATGCTTTGTTTTAAAAAGTTAAAAATATTTCTTTGGACGTCCTCGGAGCTCAGTGGTAAGTCCCCCGGAGCAGATCAACCGCAATTGATAATAAAAACGTTTTAGTGGATATAAATCATATATAAATACAAGCGACTGTTATTTTGTTAAGTTCAGACGGCTTGATAACAAATTAGGCCTTCATTATTTGAAGATTTATACCATATGATTTTTCAATGTTTTTTTATTATATAATTTATTCGCTAAACATATCATGACATTAACATGAAAATGGAGAGCAATTCAACTGGAACGATAACAATTTGAATTCTATACAATCTCTTAGATGAGTGGAGTGTATCTGAAAAGACTAAATCATTTTTTGCAATGATTGATTTTCTTTGGAAAAGTGATGGGTAAATAAATACTGAACAAATGGAAGAATGAATAAATTTGAACAAATGCTTGTGTTTACAAATGATATACGCTTTTAAATAATTCATTTCACAACGTTATTTCGGGGACTTGCCAGCCCCAGGGACGTCCCAAGAAATACTTTAAATTTTAATTGAAATAAAACAAAACAGAGATGTACACATTTGAAAGAACATGTGTTTCATCAATATTACGACTATTCCAGATATTTATTCGTCGATGTTGTAAAAATCATTCGGAGTATGGGACGTCTGCATTGTTTTCAATAACTTTCAATAACTTCGTATTGGACCAGAACTGGCTTAAAACAAAATTCCTACAAATGACTGATTTAGCCATTGCCAAAAATGGGTTATTTTGTCCGAGAAGAAGCAGCTTTTAAGTTAATTGTGCAAAAGTATTGTTATTTCTAAATGTAAAATCTCATGCTATGGGGCCTTCCCTTAAATCTCATCCAGTGCCTAGGGTTGCCAAACGTTTTGAGGGAAGTGTAACTTCACTATGACATGTTTTTGACAAAATTAGGCTCTCGTGTTCACCATAACAAATATTAAATCATTTACTGCTCATATATGTAGTTTTCAAATAGCACACTGTAGTAATTTAATATTTCTGGTGATATGCATTTTCCGCAAAATGATATCTTGGGAAATCCTGACCGGGGGTTCGTTCGAACCCACCGAACCCCCGCTGCCTACGGCTATGAAGAGAGTCATGTATATAACATTGAATAATAAAACAAATATTTCATTATCTGTGAGAGATCCTTAGCTTTTAGTAATATCGAATTTTAGTAAATGTGATGTCTTAGGTTATCTTCAGATGAGCTATAAACTTAAATAGAATGTTAGAGAACATCTCTACATATTTTGATTTATTTGAAAGAGATCCTTAGCTTTTAGTAATATCTAATTTTAGTAAATGTGATTGTAGGTTATCTTTTCAAATAATCTATAAACTTAAACCAAAATAGAATGTCAGAAAACATCTCTACATGTTTTGACTTATTTGGAAGAGATCCTTACCTTTCAAATTAGCTTTAGTATTTTGTGAAGTGACTTCACTCATTTCTAATGTGATAATGGGAAGATCCAGTTTTCCAGAAACGGGGAATTTTTCAAACGAAAAGAAACTAGGAGAATGATGACAGATATTTTGGTACTTTTATGGTTTTGGTTGTTCTATAGGCCTATCTGATAATAATACGATGAATCTTTTGAAAATAGCCCATAATGGTAATATTAATGGAGTTCCAAATCTTTTGTTAATGATAACATCTTTTGGCATAATGAATGCATTTTTGTAAAACTTCAGTTTTTCTCAAATAGCCTTAAGTATACACTTTTGGGATTTTTAGAAAATAAACAAGACAAAAATAATATGAGCCCAAAGTATTCTAAAATTGAAAAAGTCTTTGTTCAAGGACTATTGCCTCCTTGCTCCTTTTTCATAAAAATGACTCAAATATTTTCTCAGTTTTCTTATGATTTCCGAACATTAAGAAAATCATTGAATGCTCATAATGTCTTTCTAACATGACTAATGAATTCAAATTCATTTGAATCAGATTTTCAAATTATTGGAATGCCCTGGTCAATAGAAGTACAAGTGTTCATAAAAATGCAGAGTCGCGCAAATGCAAAAAACTCGAAATGAGAAACCTTATCTGACCGCTTTTAGCCAATCCCAATGGCATTCAGGCATTTAGCAAGGTTTTATTGCAAATTACCCAATAGCTACTATGTAGCAATGTGATCAATAACATAGTCAACAAAAATATAGAGAAAATTGTTAATCTAATTATTTTACAAGCTAAAGGCACTGCATGAGGCAAGTATAATCATACTTTCTACCAATGTTTGATTCTTCATTCAGAATTAAAAGCTGGTGTACTCTTATTTTCACCTAGCCTGCCCAAGGATATAGTCCATAGAGGAGTCACCTCCACTCTAATAACTCCATAGACATCACATTTACAAACACGTGCATTAGGATTTGCATGACGTCTTACCCTCTTCGAAAACATATCGGATGACATTTTTTCATAAACTGGCGTGTCATTCAATACAGGCTAGTAGAAGGCTTGTTATTTAATAATGGATGTTTAGCTCAAAATAAACACAATTATACTAATTAATTATTGAATTTTGCATTAACTATTCCTCACATCTAACGTTTCCTATTCAAGTCCTGGGAATCAAGTACAAAATGAGTGTCATGGATCCAGTTTTACCAAAGCTAGGAATTTACTGTTCATGTTTCCATCTTGATCAATGATCATGATGAACTTCATATCTGTATTCTAGCTGCTGTTACCTTCCTTTTAAAAATGGTGGCTTGTAAATGCTGATTTTGATGTATTTGGTGTAATATCAAATTAAACACTACACCAAATTTGTTTGGCACAGAACCACCTAATCATATATCCGTAGCAAAGTAGTTTAATCTGACTTTTTGAAAGGAAGGTAATAACAACCAGTGTTATTGGGGTTTGTTTTCCTGACCAGTTTTCAAATTTCCTTTTTATACCTGTATTTATGTCACCACCAGAAATGACATATTGTTAGTCTCCAACATTTCTGTGGCTGGTGTAGGGTGGATGGATTTCGGTGTCTAACAAATAGAGGGTGGTGAAATTTTGCACGTTAATACCCTGTTACTTTTTGGTAAGATATAATGATTTTTTTGAGACTGTATGTGAAATTACTGAGAACAAAATGGTTGGAAAATTATATATATTGCAATTTTGTCATGTTCTGTATGTCTGGCCCTAGCATTAATGAACTGCAATGTTAAAAACAGGGACAGTCACTGTAATATAGTAGAGGTAATTGAAAATGTAATAATAAGCCACTGAGAACACAATGACGTCAATATCAGTTTGTTAAGGCACAGTAAAAACTAATTTTCTGTTTATCGTTGGTTTATTATCCAGTGTATAAAACCAATAATGTACAATATTTACAGATCTTGGTTATAAAGCTATTTTCATATTTACACTAGATGATACTGTTTCATGGTCTGAAGCAATACACTGTTATAAATTCATGTGATTACAACGCTGAAGTTATTTCTGATATCTTGAAAGCTCTTAATGGAAAACACTATAATGGAAATAGAAAGGAAAAAGAGAGTAAAAGGGTTTTTCAGTAAAATTTATGAGTTAATTTTTGAAAGAAGACATGAAGTACTTTTATCCCATGAAGCCTGCCTTGTTAGCATAAAAATTATCAGTGGTGTAGCCAGGATCAAAAATTAGACAAGGCAAACAAAAATAAGACGAGGAAAAATTAGGCTATATGAGATACATTTTGGACTTTATTCCACAGTTAACAGACATCTAAAATAATTTCTTTCTGTAAAATTTAGGTTAGGCTGTTGCCTCACCTGCCCCATGCCTGGCTACATCCATGATTATATTATTAAATATGCACCAGTCATCCTGCTAGGGTTAAATCATATACATGAACACTCAATTACTGCAAATTAGATAGCATAATTTTGTTATTACAGGTGTACTTGTCTGCTAAATCATGCAATGTACTCCTGCTTTAAAGTCAAATTCTGAAATAGGCTACTGAATATTTCAATCTGGCTAAACTTATTTGGAAGCCTAGTTACACATTTTTCAACATATAACCTACCCGAGTTAATACATTACCGGATTTTCTCGCATATACGCCCCCCTAAATTTAGGCCCATGGGCCAAAAATCGAATGTAGTACGCTTATACGCCCATGGGCCTATAAAAAATGACTATTTATTGATTTTTTCAATAAATTCAAGATTATTTAGTCACTGGCAGATCGTTCTGTCGTTACTTTGTTTCAGCATTAAGTTCAACGCTGTGCCGTAAGTGGCAGTGATGGATTGTTCTGTTGTTACTTTGTTTCAACATTAAGTCCAAGGTTGTAGGTGACATTTCCTTTATAATTCTTACAAAACATGCGGTAGGACTACAACAGTAGGTACGGTAGTCCATTGTATTCATCAGCTCTTCTCACCTTTACGCCCACTGGGCCAAAAATCGAAAGTAGTACACTTATACGCCCATGGGCGAAAAATAAGAGGTAAAATAATAGACGAAATTACCCCTTCTTTCAGTTATACGCCAAAAATCGAAAGTAGTACACTTATACGCCCATGGGCGAAAAATAAGAGGTAAAATAATAGACGAAATTACCCCTTCTTTCAGTTATACGCCCAGGGCTTATATGCGAGAAAATCCTGTAAGCATTAAATTTCCCTCCCACATTCGAGAAAATCCCCTTTTCAGGATTTGGATGCTTTTCCTTAAATCAATTCATTAATTGTTCATTAAAATTCAAAAATTATACAAAAAGTATGCTGATTTGAGCAAATATTCTCCAAAGTTTCAATTTTGAGTAAATTTGAATTCATGATAATCATGGAAAGATTAAAATTGATTTGTTTGCTGGTTGGCCTTTCATTCTAAGATACAATTTCATTCAATTTCCTGCTCTATCAAATATATGCACCTTACATCACTAAGTAATTTAATTTATTCTTTAAACAGACCTTCAAAGACCTTCTAGACCTACTAAACAAAATAAGCCCAGGAATAATGATGGTTCTTATAGCTCCATATACTGATTCAAAGATCCCAGACTGCACAATAACAGCACCAAGAGTCCACACATGTGGTTAATATTTACACATATTCCTTCAACTGTCTTTTGAGGAATATCTCAATCTTTGGCATCTCCTATGCCATCTGCATTGATTGCAAACATTGCCTCTGACTCTGGTAAACATGGGGAGTCATAGATCTTACATATCCTCGTCTCTCCACGCCCTTTTCTCAGATATAACCTGGAAACACATCACAGTGCATTTATTTCTATGTACTTTAAATTGCTTAAATTGGCAATTCACAAGTTCTCTGCTTGGATTTGAATCTCTCTGATTTTTATACCAAGCCATTTTAAGAGATTTTCTGAGTTAGTTCAAATTAAGATTTCTCATCCACTAAATCAAATAGTCGACTATGTACAGATGGTGAAAATTAAATAGTGCAAAATTTAACCAATTTACAATACTGTATATAAGACTACTCAACTCAATATGAACAATATATACAGCTAACCCAGTGGATTGTTTAATATCACAAACCATGACTGATTTATAGAGGTTTTATCTCAGATCATCAAAAGCATAGGGCCAAATCATACAATGAACCAAAACTACACTTTCTATATTAATTTGTTGAAGCGTCTTTGATTGAAATATTCAAATTGTGAACATGAAAATTTGATCATTTTTAAATCAGCAATTCGTATTTGAGTATGAATATTTAATTTTTTCTTAAAATATTTGTTTGCCTTGGGTTTGTGCTTTCTGATCTGTGTTAAGTTGAACATTTTTCTGTAAACCTTCTAAATGGATGGTTGCTTCTGTTCCACGTTTTTATCATTTTTCTATGATAGATTGCTCAAGTACATGTTTATTTCAATTTCTTTTAATTAATCTTGATCTGTCCACACAAATGTCATCTACATTTATTTACCTGGTAGTTGAGGCATGTGCAATTATATTTCCACCAATTGGTTTTTTAGGGTCTGCAGAAAACATAGCAGCGCCATCTACTTGAGCTACTACTTGATTAGATATCACCACGGCGACACCAAACTGAAAGACAAAATAAAGAATAACTTGTACAATTGTATAATACAATCATTTTGAAGAAATTCTCAGAAAATCAAGAGACTAAAAGTATAATAAAACAAGACACAGATTAAACAATATTGCACCCTTGAATAGAATATTTATCAGAAATTTTCCCGGCATGCCAAAAAGATAATAAATTCTTGATGGTATGAAAATGAATCCACGTAAAGTTTGACTGAAAATGCAGACAAGACTTTACAGACAAGATTTTAGGACAGAAAAACCAAAATGCCAAAAAACAAATCTGTTAAGAGATTGTCAATACCAACCAAGAAGCATCCCTGATAATTTGACAGAAGAAAGAAGAAATCTGAGGATGTATATTTCAAAAATGGCCACTTGAGATTTACATAACATGCCCTAAAACTGATCAGCCCTAGATGTCCATGGCATTAAAGATCCCTGAAAATTTAAATTGAATCCATGAAGCAAAATGACTGAAAAAGTGTGTAGAATCCAAATTTGGCAAGTTTTTCACCCAGCATATCCAAAATCTAATCTGTTTAAGCTTTTAATACATAGAACAGAAGCATCACCTGTTCAGTAATTGCAAATGGTTACAAAAGTGTAACAATTTGTTACAGATGCTGAATGATAATCATTAAAGAAACAGTGGACACAAAAGTATGCCACCACTTCTTATTTACCTCATCAGCTAGACGTAAAAGGGTTCTCAGGAACCTTGCAAGATGCATTTGTCGGGCTGATAGTTCCCCTCTCCCTGAGTAGTCTGTCCTGTATAGGGCTGTAGCACTGTCAACTATTAGCAAGGCATACCTAAATATAACAACAAAACATTAAAGGTGCAACACATGGTTCATGGCTTAACAACGCTCAGTAGTTGAAATATGTTCATCTGAATAGCATTCTTTTCAATACTTCTATGCAAGTAATAATAAAAAACATGAAAATGGTGGCCATTTTGAAACATACATTTCTAGCTTAATCAATGTCCTATATAAGCTTTTACATTTAAAACATATTGCAATACAATTTTACATATTGTACCTAAATTACTGTAAAATCGGCACTAAAATGGCCGCCATTTTCAAATGAGCAGTTTTGAAAATCGGCTTTCGAGCAGAACTTCTACCCCCATAGGGTAAATGTGTACAAAATATGAACAAAATCAGGTCAACGGTATTTGAGTTATTGACTGGCCAGACCGACAGACGGATGGACGGACAGATGGAGGGGGATGGAGATGGAACTTTGTTCGATGGGATAATAAATGAACTCAACATTGACCTGCTCCTTACATACCTTGATTCAGCCATCATAGCAGCAGCTTGTAGTAACAGTTGGTTCTGATGGTCTGAGTTGTAGGCCCTTGCATATGCCACGTTGTCCAACACATCTTTGCCAGAAAGACCATACCTACAATACAAAACAGTCACCTAAACTGTGGAGTATTTTTCCACATCTTGAATCTCAATTTTTCATTCAAAGTATTTTGTTTTGCATTCACTACATCAGGTCATTAAAAACATATGATAGAGTAATCAAGGACTGCTATATAAAAATAGATTTTTGGAGAGGAATGAACCACTAATCACAATGTAAAAGGTATTAACATGAGCCAACAATATATTTACAATGAAGTAATTGGATAATGTAATAGATTCAAGGTAAATGATGTTTACAACATGTAACAATGTAAATAAATATTGATTTTATCATAATTCTGAAGGTGCTTCAGTAAGAACAATTCTTACTTTTCTGCCACAGCCAGTAGCCTTTCAGGTCTAAATGTGCCCTCTGTGTCGATGTACATTGCACGACCTTCCCCACCACCTACGTCTATAGGCATCTACAGTAGACATAAATAATTAAAAATAACATACTATGAACGCTGCTACCAGTTGGGTTAAACAGAGTTTACTGGTGTAACAGGAGATCATTTTACGATGCCTGGATATGCCATGGTTTTAAGAATAGTTGTTGTTGGTCAAGGAGTCACGTGTTATATGAATATAGCAAGCAATAACTTCATTTCAAAGGGCAACATCGTGAAATCTTGGCTATTTTACTATGTTGCTCGCTGAAATGAGGTGATTACTTTTATCACCACTGTATTGAAAACTAAGTACAAACACAAATTATGACAACCTATATGGTGTGTCACTTTGCTCAAGTCAATAAAGTAAAATAAAATATAAACCTTCTATTGCTTAACAACTATTTCTCAAAGTCAATATCATAAAATAGCCTTCTAACCAGTACTAATACCATGAGAAAAGGCCTCACATTGTGGTGATAATGGATGTCGTCAATCATAATAATGCATCATGTATGAAATTTAAATCTGACAGATGATTGGAAATAGATTCTTTGAGTGTGTGTTACCATCAGGTTATTTCACCACGAAGTAGTATTATAACAAACTTGTAATTTACACCTGCGAAGTGTAATATACAACAAAAGCCATGTTAAATATTTATAATAGCACTATGGTTGATTCCATAATTAAAACCTACAGCTCGTGAACAGCTAATTAGAATTATGAGTGTATGATGCTACAATTAATACTGTCAGGGATCTCGCCAGGCTTTTAGACTGTGGCGCAGCACCACACTCTATTTAGCTCCCTCCACAACCTATTGGCAAATCATGACTGTTTCAACAGTCTAAACCTGACTGAATAAACAATAATAGCATGTAAAAAGGATAAAACATAATATAAATATGATTTATCACGACTGAACGGAACGGTTATTCTGAAGATGTTAGCACCACACCCTAAATATTTCCTGGTGAGAGCCCTGACTGTGGTATGTAGCCTACTTTAAATAAATATGTTTACTTACTTGGCAAGTGACGGCTAAAGTGTGACATAGCTGAGTTTTTCCTGTTCTGAATTCTCCAAAAATTTCTGTTATTGATCCTGTTTCTATTCCGCCTATCAAGATACAAAAGTAAAATGCATTGTCACAAATAGTCACCACATTGCACAAAGTATTAGACCAAAATTAACTACTATCTTGAAAGTCAAAGATGAACACTTCATTTCCATGATAACCCAAAGTTCTTTCGAAAACCTACATGTTCAAGTCCCATGGCATATTTTGTTGCCATGTTAACTTTCAAAGATTAACACTTTCCCATGTGAACGTAAGAGGAAAATATTGGCCTGATGACTAAAAAGTAAAAGCATTTTTAGGGAAAAATTGCAAATTACCTATTCCCTGGAACCTATACTTTAAATCTTAATAGTGAAATACAATTCTTAAAAGAGTTATCACATTTCAAGTTGTCAAAATTTGGTGTAAAAATACTGAAACGAGATATTGACAGCTCATTGATGTATACAAATAAAATTTAAAAAATGGTGCCGGAAGGAGCCTATCGTCCTGAAAAGTATTACATAATAGGCTTCCATATGGAGCCTATTGCCATGAATTTAAAAGGTAAAATTTTAAGCTACCTTGTAATAACTTGTCCAGCTCCTTTGATCCTGTTGTAATCTGTATGATCTCAGATCTTTTCTGATGAAACTCTGTGGCAGTAGTGAAGCCCATGGGCACCATCTTCTGTGACTCTCCCTGTAGAGTGCATACAGGGTGAGTCATAAATGTGACATATTAATTAGGTCCTATGTAGCCCTATCAGACTTTATTACCTCGTGATTTATGATAGAATACCAATTTATTTCTCATTTTTTGTCAAACAGATTTCAACTTCATGTTTTACTAACGTTACATGTTTCTTGATTATTCAATATTTATTCAAAATTTGGTGACTAATATGTCACCATTGATGAGTAGCTAGTTATTTACCAGTAATTTATCAGCTTTAGCCTCACTTATGCCTTTGATGCCAAGTAGGGCTTTTTTAGGAGCAAAAGCAACAGATTCTATTGTATGAAAACCAGCTTCTTCTAATTTCTTCACATCATTGGCACTTATACCAGACGCCTACAATGAACAAATAAATTACAATTAAGAACATTAAAAATGGAGGATATAATGATACAGTATATTAGAACTTGCATCTGTGTACCTCTTATAGTGATCACATTGATCGAAATATAACATTTTGGCCTAATGTCATCCTCCGATCACAGGGCTTCAAAATCCAGAATACTTCTTTCTTTTTACTGTGATAAGCAGTTAGCATTTCCCCGATTAAGAAATCGCAATTTGATTCACTGTCGCAACATTGCGACATCAAACATTGCGACATCAATCATGTACACTTCATAGGCGCATAATAAGATCACATGATTCAGTTTTATCTGGTGCTTCCAAATTGGTTATAGCAGGGGGACAGGGGAAAAATGACCTAATGTGGATATATTAACTCTTGTGTTATCAAAGTAAAGCCTAAATGTGAATATATCAGTGTTCACTTTAGACAGGTTCAGTTGCATTGTATACATATCTGATCCACAGGCCTGTCAACTTGGGAACACCTAACATGAGTGACTTGGAAATGTTGAACACCTCCCCTCAAAATGTGGACACATTGGTCCAAATCTGAACACCTTGATCCAAATTTTGAACACCTTGGTTTAAATGTTATTACATCTTGCCAAATTTTGAACACCTCAAATTTCGAACGGAATGTGTGACATATACCTAATTCGCGTGAAAAGTCTGAACGAAATGCGTACGTTTTTTTTCTACAGAAAGATTTTTGCTTGACAATTACCAGGTAAAATGCGTATTTGCGTGACATTTTCTGTCACGCAAAAATAACTGGCGTGACTTCAAATTCTTCAGCAAATGTGTGACAAATACGCAAATTGCGGGACAGTTGACAGGCCTGGATCCAGTGATCTCACTAACAGAAAGTGCATCAAGTTTTTTTTCGGCATTCGTATTTTTGCTGTGTAGACGAACTTTTTTAGAAATTTTTCTACAGAAAGATTTTGCTTGACAATTACCAGGTAAAATGCGTATTTGCGTGACATTTTCTGTCACGCAAAAATAACTGGCGTGACTTCAAATTCTTCAGCAAATGCGTGACAAATACGCAAATTGCGGGACAGTTGACAGGCCTGGATCCAGTGATCTCACTAACAGAAAGTGCATCAAGTTGAGATTATAAAATTTACCTTGAACAACTTGTCGAGTGTATGTTTTTTTCTGGGTCAGACAAGGACAGACAATTTTTACACCAAGTTTTCAACCCCTAGGGACAACAGAATACTCCCTAGCGTCTGCTTTAAAAGGAAACACGATTTAATAAGCTTGCTTGAAATATAATCTTCCTATGTTATTATACCTTAAGGGATAATGGAAAGTTCATATTCTTGTTGACGCAAATATATAGAAACAAGAAGCAGGTATCAATCGCAAATAAGATACTAAAAACATGTTTGGGGCTTGATTGAACTGGTTCAAGCTTGAATAGATATAGTATAGTGAAACACTCCATTTAACTTATTACATGTACATTTCTGAATAACGTTAGTGGTGTGACATAATGTTATGACTAAAACTTTGTTCTTATTTCACAGTATTCAAAAAATCAGGAGAAAATGGTATCAATTGGATATCACTCATTTTTGTATTATCACTAGTCCTCCATCTTCACACGCTCTGTCTTCACTGTGCTCATGACCGACCGAAGGGAGCCGAGTAAACGAAGATGCTAGTGCTCAGGATTATGTTGATTATGGCATTTGCCAAATTCATTAAGAAAACAAAACATATTTACCTCCAATCTGCCTATTGGCTGAGGTCCGAGGTTTTCCTCTTCAATTTCTTGGTCCTCTTGTCTCTCTACTTGCATTGCCATCTTGGTGATATGGATTTCTCAAAATATATGGAAATGCCTGGTGTTACAACTGGGTCTACAGTTAGGTATTCTACTCTTAAATGTTGTTTAATTGTTCGTGATTTACTGCATCTACAAATAAAACATCAATGTAGTTAATATGTGAATATTTATTATTTGGCATTGGATATTTTGTATTAGGTTATGTGCTTAACTGTCATTCATTTAGTTACCAAGTGAAATTCTGAAAACTACAAGAGCACACCAGAATAGCCTTACAATGGTAAAGCCAGATACAGTTATCACAAATGGTGGACATAACCCTCGCTTCAATTAGATTTTCATGAACTGTATGTTTAATAGAGCACCTAGACTAAATTCTTTTGGAACAACAATCAATCAAAGTGTCTTTATACTCATTGTAAAGTTAATAATGTTCTACCATCGAAACAAAGTCTTTAATTTAACCGATCAAAATGAGATATGGGACAACGGACACTGTATTACCATATGCCGTTGTCTTTGTAAATTATTCCAAATTCAGATTCTATTGACATTGACGATGTTTGAAGTAGTGCTTGCAACGGTAATGGATCTCACTGCCGGTAATTTTCACCTCCATTACCTTGCCGTTACCGATAATCGTTGATACTGATAATGTTTCTGAAATCCCCGGGAAAAAAGCTGAAAGTGAAACTAAAATATTTGGAAAAATCCACAACGAAGCCGGCATTACCGTAACGCACTAGTTTGAAGACGCTATATTATAGCGATTCATGACCCAATTTGATCAAAATTGGGATTTTATATGATACATCCTCACAAGAACTTAATACATGAACAGAATTAGCGATGACAAAATCCCATGAAATGAGAACCAAGTGATTAAAGAGTTGAAGCGACGGTTATGTCCGCCATTTGTGACAATGATATCTGACTTTACCGTTGTCAGGCTATTCCGGTGTGAAAGGGTCAAAGCTAGCACAGATGTTTATATGTATATCGATTATTAAAGATATACAAAGGTCTAACCAACTCCATTTACAGTACACATTTTCAGGCTACTTTCTCTTTATTAAACAACTGCAATGCTCATTTCCAAAAGAATGTGTGTAATGCAGAAAATCAAGATTAATTTTTGAGAAAAAGTTTTTACCTTCTTTTTGAGAGAAAACCCTCAAACACATTTTCCATTGAAGTTGTCACATGCACAGATAGTCAATTTTTTTCAGTTTTGTGTTCAGAAAATTATCGAGGAGGATTAGCTCCGGGACTGCAACATCGATATTCTGTCCCATATATGGTATGGAGTCCTCTAACCTTATTTACACTTGACATGTTTCTGGAACCTGTCATGTGTAATTAAGGTTAAAGGTCATCATACCATATATGGAACAGAATATCGATGTTGCATTCCGGGGGTCAATCCTCCTTGGAAATTTATTTCGAAAATTTTCTATTGCTTGAGAGCTCTTGAAACCATACAGGAAAGGGTGATACAGTAAAAAGATAACCCGGGGTAGACTGCCCCTACTTTAAAAGGAAAGTGTAGGAAATATATTCTCTCCTCCCAATTATGTTGAAATACCGGATGAAATTGCCTAGTTAAAAAGTCAGATGAGCACCTCTGCAATTTCAAAATGTCAAAACTTTTGTGATCTTTTAGAAATAAATGTTAGAATTGATTGAGGTAAGAAATAGTTATGTACTGAGATAGTGCCAAAAATTATCATATACGAAAAATAAGCAATTCGTTGAGTGCTCCGCTTGACTATATGACAACAAGGCTTTAACATGCAAAATGTCATCACCTTAGTCTCAGCTCACAGTGGTGATTTCATCTAAATTACATGATTGGTTTTTGTCTCATGCCAGTGCCACAAAACTTGACAGCTTGCAAATTGCGAGATCAATTCATAAACTCACGAGTGGTGAACTATTATTAACAAAACTCAAAATTTGTTCTGCGAGGATTTCTAATGAATGTTGTATGAATTTTTGGTATTTTGACAAAGTAATGATTGGGGAATGTAAAATATTGCATTTTTCAAAAGTCAGTAGAAAATTGCCAAATATCTCCAGGAATTTGACAATGACATGTTTTTCATGCAGTGTACGTTTGGTTATAAGAAAGGTACCAAGATGGCTGGGCAGTTTCAATTTATAGAAACAAGAAATGAACTAGGCCAGAGGAAAGGTAGTATGTATCCAACAGACTGACTAGAAGTCAATCTGTTATGATGTACTAGTCTACTGTCCTGTGGAAATTGCAGTGAATTTTTTTGCACAAAATTATCAAATACAGGAACCATTTCTTCAATAAAATAAACATTACAAAAATTCAATTAAGTAGGCCTAGTGTTAAAAAGTAACACAGCATATTATCAAGTGAAAATAAAGCTAGTTGAAGTAACAAATATGCAAATTAATTCACTCCATCAGCCATTTTGAATAGCACTTCCTATGTTAACAAATATTTTGAATTACCATAGGTAACGACGTGTGGGGTAATGTCTACATAAGAGACGGGGTAACTTTGACACATACGTATTAGAAGTAGAGTTTCCGTTTTCTGCCATGTTTGATTTCTGGAAAAATTAAAATCTCACGAGATCTTGATCCATGCGGGAAAAAAACATGGCGTCCCCGAGATCGGAAATTAGAACAAATAAACAACAAGGTGTCGAAGTTACCCCACATGTCGAAATTTCCCCAAAATGGTCTCGACGTTACACCCCTTTGCCCTTTATTCAGACTACATGTAAATACTAAATAGGATATAGTCTAAGGGGAAAGGGGTCTTACAGTATCCATGGGCATTCAATAGAGGGTATGCAACTCCGTGTTATAACATGACAACTTCAAAATGAGCGGTGCCATGCTTCCCTTTTTTGGTAATATTTCAAAAGGATTTAGATTAAAGTATATGTTGCATCATCTTGAAGGAAAAACAATTTTGAATATGATTAAACCATTAAACATGATTAATCTCACCTAAAAGTAAACAAAAAAGACCAATAAGGAAAAGAGGTATCAAAATGTTCTCTTCGAGTGTTGCATTGTGGGTAATATTCAAGAATGCATTCAAATGAAAAAATATATTTTGTGGGGGAATGCTCAGTTTCATTATTGCCATAATCATGATGAATTTCATATTTTCCTATTAAATTATCAACATGTATGCAGATAATCATGTTTTTATTTTTGGGTTAGAAATACCATACATGAAAAGCACAGAACAAGATTTTCCTTGGAATGTTAGCCTTGCCCAAGTCTGTATTTTTTTTTACTTATCTGATCTTGAATTATTACTGCCTTGTGCAATCCAATACATCTCCAGTGATATTATGCTGAGATATTCAAAGGTTTCGAGATTTCGATAATACCTACGCCAGGGCTCTCGTCAGGCTTTTAGACTGTGGCGCAGCACCACACTCTATTTAGCTCCCTCCACACCCTATTGGCAAATCATGATTGTTTCCACAGTCTAAACTTGACTGAATATACAATAATAGCATGTAAAAAGGATAAAACAAAACATAAATATGATTTATCACGACTGAACGGTTATTCTGAAGATGTTAGCACCGACACCCTAAATATTTACTGGTGAGAGCCCTGTACGCTATCAGGGGTATCGCGAAACCTTATTGATTGACAGATATACGCGTGGACACGACGTGTGACCTCAGGCTGATTGACCAATCAAAACGTTATCAGGTTGACCTGCATAAGCAAAGCAATCTTCCCGTCTACAACTTGAAATTCAATGATCTGATCGATCGTTTCTTTAGAGTTACAATATATTATGTAATTAAATGTACATAGGGAATGTAAGAGTCATTAATATAAATTAAATCATGCAATAGATTTAAAACTGATTTCGCGATGAAAATGCAAGACCGTCCAATGTAGCGGGTCATGTAGTCGTCGATCAGTGATTGAATCTCAGCCTACATGTTCATTTGAATTCAGCGATCGTTATATTCGTTTATTGCTGAAATCTTCTCACCTCCGGTTACCGATCGATGCTCCGGCATCCACTAAACTCTGATTGATATTTATCTGATAAAATATTTGTATTTTCATGATGAATTCATGCAAGATTTGTTCGTGAAAAGTCCCGCCGAAAAGTAAAAAGTGTACTTGTTTTTGACCGTGCATAATAATGAGCTAACGCTGCAGGGCCGTCATTGATTGTTCAAATTTTACCGACATAAACATTGAGTCTGTAAAGCACGTGGCTTTCTGTTTGGTACAAGGCGGTCATAATAGAAATCAAGATAGTAAAAGAGACAGACTTGGGCAAGGCTATTGGAATGTGTACAAGAAGCATTTCTTCTCCCATTTTGAAACCCCAAGACAATGCTTATGTATGAAATGTGGGAAGTTGCCTACCCTTATATTGAAAGCCCATGCAGTATCATAGATTTTTTCAATATTCTGATTTTTGTTTATCTTAAAAAGCACAAAGAGACCATTCAAATGAGCCATGGCTTATGTCTTATCAATTTTCCTTGCTCATAACCTACCATCGTCGGTTCCCACGCTCAATCACTACGTTGAGGATAGGTCCGAAGCTTGATGAAGCAAGATGATAGCCTATAGGCCAGACTGGTTGGAGTGGAAGTGAAATAATTTTGGATAGATCTAGATCTATCTGAAAAAAATTAGAATTTTGTCTATTGAGGATATATCTTTGTTATCACTTCAGTCTCGTTTATTTTGTAATTACTGTACTTACTAGTTCATGTAGATGGTTTAATAACGAGAGAAGTCACTTCATCTGTCGAATTACAAGGTTAAATTCAAATCTTACACAACTTTTAGAAAATTTTCGCAAAACAAAATTTCCGCCAATAATTTACTGAATAATTGCGAGCATACGATTGGCTGTTTATTGTGAACCATAATTTACACTACACGAAATGAGCGAACACGCCTTACTAAATTCCCGAATTACCGGGACCCATTTAGAGAATCCTTCAGCAGAGACATATAAAACATGTTCTCTGGATTCAGATGGTATCGAGAACGGATAAAAAATCTAGGATATGTTTTGTATGCAAAATAGGATAGTTTTTGACACTGCGTAAGTGAACATGACAGCTTGGACAGAAAATTAAGACAATCGGAATAATGTGAATCAGTTTAATGATTATTGGATGGCTCATACAATTTGAGAGAAAATAATTTGACTTCTGTTTAGCTGCCATGGTCATTATTCAGGGAGACCTTAAAGTCTATTTACACAGATTCTGTATTGTAATTACTCAGGTGCGAGTAGGTAGTTACCAGTTTCGCCAACAGGTGGCTGATTCGGGGGAAATAACATGGCAGGGTATTACAAAATTCCCTTTAACTTGAATATCATCAGTTTTAGTGGTTCACTTTTAATATTACCCTTACTGTATGTATCTGATAGTTATACAAATTAAAATATGTCCAGTAAAAGAAAAAATTATCTGTCCAACACAAGAAAAGATATTTCACTTTTTGTACTTTTACAACATGGGGTCTATGGGGAATCTCCCCGACCTAGAAGTCACATTTTCAAGGAAAATTAAATTTTTCAAGTTGATAAACTCTTTTCCAAGTCACAATTCTAGATGTAATTTTACATATATATTCCAAATATGGTATCAGTTTGACTGAAGTTTGAATTTTTAATGATGTAAATCAAGATTATTTCTACTCGCATCTAGTCTATTGTGAAGAGACTTTATGTACACCCTGTATTTGGTGCAGTTCAGCTTTAGATTAGAGTATTACTATTTAATACAAGCATTTCTTGATATAGGCTTAAGGATCGATTTTATTTTCTGGCTGTGTTATTTAGATATCTTTTTCAATCACAACACTATATTCATGGTGCCAATAATTTAAAGGGGCTAAAAGTTAAGAATCTAAAGCAATCGATTGTTAAAACCAAGATAAAAATAAACTTTAGACTTTCATCTTCATATCAGAATCATCATCATTTCAGTATTTTTCTGGACCATAAAACTGGGTCACAATTAATGTCCTACTTTAAAGGGTCCCATGCAAAGGAGGGGGGAAAGTATCGCAACAGATTTCGGACAGTCATATGTTGAATTTTGTCTATTTTCTCTGGATTTAAACAGGTGCATGTGTTAGACAAATGCATTACCTCCAGGAAAAGCACTCCTTGAGATGATAAATTTTGACTTTGAGACAGGGAAGATGCAAACAACCCACCCACATATTTTTTCTGAAATGTTTTCCTGATTTTCAACCCCTTCCACCCCTGCTTTTTTCATTTTTCTTGCATCAATATGTTGTGTTTTGACACACAGTTAACCCCTTTAAAGGAATAAGTGATTCATTTTAGATAAGGTGGAAAACAATATTTCCCATGTTATTTTTCCATAGGGAAAACTCATGCGATCCATTGCTTTCTGCTAATTTTGGTCACCCATAATGGAGATCTTTAAAAACCCTGAAGGAATCACTTATTCCTTTAAAGGGGTTAACTGTGTGTCAAAACAGAACATATTGATGCATATGGCCCATTTATTGAAATTACATTTATTCCAAAATCATAAATATTATATTAATTGATTCAATTTACAAATTAATTCCCAGGGAACCTTTTCCTGAAAGTACTTTCACACAGGACACACTGCTTTTTATTAAAAATTAACACATAACAAAAGTAATTCAATGCAATAACCCATGCTTCATCAAAGAGCCAGGCTTCATTTATTTTTCAATGAGTAAAGCACCCTTGGACCAAGGATGCAATTAAGCATGCAGACCCAAGGCTTTATTATGAGGAAATCCAGTATATACAGGGTGGGCCAAAAAACAATACCTAAGTTTAAAGATGAATAATCCATATGATATTTTAAACCATGCCATGTATTAATATATATTATTTCAAAGATAAATTGTTTCCTAACAATATGTCACCATCCAATTGAAAAACCATTGTTTTCTTGTGGAGTTAGAGCTAAAATAGCCTTGCCCAAGTCGGTATTTTTTACTTATCTGATCTTGAATTATTACCGCCTTGTACAATCCAAAACATCTCCGCTGATATTATGCTGAGATATTCAACGGTTTCGAGATTTCCATAATACCTACGCTATCAGGGGTATCGCGAAACCTTACTGATTGACAGGTATACGCGTGGACACGACGTGACTTGGGCAAGGCCAGAGCTAAAATTGACACCAGGGGTGTCATGAGCGACTAAAAATCAAAAAATGAAAATTCCCAATTTTCCCTTCATATTGCAGTCACAGCTGCACTCAATATGCTTGATCATTTATTTAAGAGTAATATACAATTGATAGTTGATTAAAAATATATAAGTATCATTGGTGAATTTTGTATAAATGTACCTCTTTTGAAAGTGCCAAAGTTCAAATTTCCACATAAAATCCAATAAGGGAATGTTTTCACTGCACATACTGCTTTTCTCCAATCAGAAACACTGATGCACTGTAATCCATTAAATGTCACTAGATTCAGATTCCTTCTTGACTGTCAACAGATGGCACAAAATTCAATGGGTTTGATTGTATATGAGTATATAGTATCATAAGTATCACTACAAAAATATATTTTATTGATAACACAAAAACACTTAATCTTTTAACATGTAAGCACAATAATCAAAGATTAAAATGTATTATATTTATATATAAGTTTTAATAGAGCACTAATCAAATATAAACCAAAAAGCAAATGCACTTAAAATACGTCATGATTTCTAAAAACAATGACATCCTTCATAAAAGGAATAGGAACACATCAAAAATATATGACAACATCGACAGTGGAATTTTAAAAACAAAATCATGTACAGGGTGACCCAAAAATAGGCCTGAAAATAAATTAGAATAATTTCATCGATATCTAGACAATCAACCTTACTTTTCAGGTACAAAAAGGTTAGAATCTATTGATGACAAATAAACATTGTTTGTTGATGTTATACCATCATCCATTGAATATTTTTGTACCTGAGAAAAAAGTGATTGCATAGATATTAAACAAATATTTCATTCTGTTGTATTCACAAAAACATTTTTATATTACTGTACTTCTATTTAATTTGGCGCTTCTAATTTTGGCAGATTTGCTGTTTTGAACATTTGGAGGCTACTTAATTTGGCAAACTTGCAATATTACATGTACTTATGGTACTAATTTCCATTGTAATTATACAGCTACTTAATTTGCCAAACTTTAACAATTTGGCCAAAAAGTAGAAGCACAGTATCTTGCTTACAAGCTTATCATCCCCTACTATATCAATTCGCATGCTTAACATTGATAAATACATTAATACTTGTTGAAGCCTCTATTTCTTCACTGAACAAAATAAATTTCTTTTTGATATTACCTGTGAGCGGAAAATATTTTACAAAAATTTCATACTGTTGAGGTGAATACCTGTTCATTTTATGACGACTTTGGCAAGGTGTATTCCCCAAAGAGACAGGGAAATACTGTACATCTTGCAGAGTCATTGAAAGCGCAACAGGTATTCATCGAAAATAGTATGATATATATTCTTTTTAACAATATCGTTGGTGGATATGTTTTGCCACTTGTACATGTTGTAAGGAATAGACCAATATAGGCCCGTAGCCAGGGGGGCTTCGCAGGGTTCGGGCGAACCCCCCTGGCCAAAAATTCTTTCAAAATCATGCAGTTTTTCACCATTTTGAGCACTTCTTAAGTGATTTTAGCCATATTTGGGCCAAAATTGTCAAATGTGAACCCCCCCTGGAAATTTTTGAAAACTGAACCCCCCCTTGGCAAATCCTGGCTACGGGCCTGCCAATAAGAGAATGGGGAATATGAGAGTGATATAATAAAGTTGAATATACACAGACTGTTCCCTGATTTTTCATGACATGTGACCCAGTTTTGATCAATGATACAATTTTTAAGCTTGAAATGGTATTATTTCAGTTTTTTTTGTATAAATTGTATATATTAGTGTAGTGTAGTGTAGTTTTGTGAAATTTCATTTGTAATGACTAATATGTCAGGTCATGACATCTAAAGAGTCAATAAAAGATATCTATATATATTTAGATGTGCCTGTTCTGGGTCACAAGTTAACCTTCAAACAACCACAATAGTTTGATCAAAATAATCCAATGGGGATTCCCTTAAGTCGTGCTACAATCCTCATGTTTTCCTGTTCTCTCTTTAGGGTCAGAAAATAGATAAGGAGATAAATTGATGCAAGGCTGGAATCCCCTTGTCAGCTTACACAATTATTTAATCATTTGATCACAAAAGCCTGCATTGAGAATGAAGTACATTTATTCATATATTAATCAATGAAGTAAATTCATTAATATGTATTATTTATCATTACATGTCATTTCAGCATATGGAGCAGAGGTGACTGTTGATTGACAAAATGAAGGTCACCTTTGTCATGAGAATTGGCAACCGATTATAATAAAGAAAATAACTATCAATGGCGGGCTTAATTGAAAGCTAGACTTTATGATGTGTATTTTTGAGGGGGGTTCCATAATTTGAAAGAAACCTCTGTTTCTTAAGAACACAACATTAGAAATGTTCAGGAGAAAGATGGACATTTTGATGAGATATCTGAAAGTGTTCAGAAGAAAGAGGGTCATTTTGAGGGGACATTTGAATTTGTTCAGAAGAGAGGTGGTTATTTTGAGGAGACATTTGAATATGTTCAGGACAAAGGTGGACGTTTTGAGGAGACATTTGAATATGTTCAGGAGAAAGGTGGATAGTTTGAGGAGACATTTGAATATGTTCAGGAGAAAGGTGGACATTTTGAGGAGTTTCATTATATTCAGGAGAAGTGTGGGTATTTTGATGAGACATCTGAACATTTTCAGGAGAAATAAGGATATTTTGAGGAGTTTCATAATGTTCAGGAGATATATGGGTATTTTGAAGAGACATCTGAACATTTTCAGGAGAACAGATGGCATGTGGATACTGTTCAGGAGATTGCACATTTTCAGGAGACCTTTGGGGTTTTTCAATGGAAACGTCAGCATTTGGTGTCTGACAATAATCAGGCAAACACGCACCATTTTGAACAGATCCTTGGAAATCTCCAAAAGAAAGAACTTCATTTTGAGAAGAAATGAAATGTTCAGGAGAAAGTTCAGAAGACCTTCAGCCATGATCATGAGAAAGATGCTCATTTAAAGGAGATGTTCTGTAGTCTTGAAAAGAAAAGTTTTGTGTTGGATGACAATTTCCAGGAGAAGGACTGTTATTTTGAGGAGACTTTTGGCAAGTTTCGGGAGCAAGATCTGCCTTTTCAGGTAGCATTTTAAAAAAGTCCAAGGAAGGACCAACATTCTGTTGCTGGGGTTCAGCTAAATTTGGATGAGATTGTACATTCTGCTTTGAGGGCATGCATTTAATATTCTCTTCTTTAGCCTGGTTAACAGTTGTCACAGATTCCTTAGAAGTTGAGCTTGGATATTTAGTTAGAGTGAGAACATTATCAGGGCCTTTCTTAAAGTAGTACTTAGGCCTGGTTCGTTTCTGAGTTGGATCAGAAAATCTCTGAAAAGGCTTAGCGAACTGATAGGGAGGTTGGGTTTCTTTCACATGGATGGATTCTTTGGAGGTTTTACTTGACAAAGGAATGTTTGTTCTTTGAGGAGAAACATCCTGACTCATGTTTGTGCTAGATACAAGATTTTTTGAATCTGTAATACCTTTGTAGGAAAATATTGCACTTTGTGTGGTGGGTATTGGCATCTTTTGTAAAGAACACCCAAAGTTTTTCTCAGACAGGGCACAGTCTTTGACAGGAGAGGCTGATAAGCTGGAGTTTTCAGACTCCACTTCAGTACATATAGGAGAAAGTTCAGAAAATAAGGGAAACTCTGAACCTGATTGGGTAACTAATGTATTTTCTGAGTCTGATTGCAACAGAAAGTCTGAATCTGAGTCAAAGTGATCTGATATAAATGGATCAGTTTTAGACTGATTATGAATTGCAAGTTTGATATCATCATTAATTACATCGGAATGTGCAAATCCACTTTGGATACTACTATTTGTAGTTTTATCTCCAAGACGACCTTGATTGAAAGGACTTGGCTCTGTTTGATCACGTTTCAGCCTACTGTTTACATTAGGCTCTACAGTAAGGCTATCCTTACAACCATTTTCATAGCCCCCATGGTAAGACCCTAAAGACACTTGGTGAATTGTAGGGACTCTCTTGGGATTGGTAGAACTACAGGTAAAATTTAAATTACTTGGGTGATGGGAATCTAAATTGCTACTGAAATGATTACCAACCTCACTTTTTGTCTCACCATTGACACCAGTATTAATACTTCTCACATTGACACCATGCTTTTTTGGATCACCTGTGCGGATGCTATTTAGATTGTGTCTCAACATGTCTTTCAAGTGGGCATTTTTTGGATCATTTAACACTGATTCAGCAAAGGCTTTCATATCTTTCGCAAGTTTCTGAACCTGTGAAACTGTACCTCCATGCTCCTTAACAAGAGCAGAAGTCCTCTTTGTAATGTCCAACAGGCCACATTCCTTTAACGCTTCTGCAGTTTTCTTGAACCGTTTTCGTTTGCTTGATACTGTGTGTATATCAAGCGCTTCAGACTTACTGCTTCCAACAATATATCCTGTCTGTTCTAGCGATGTTTTATTCTCAGATGAACTGTACGTATCACTACCGTAGTCAGATTTTTGCCCACAAGTAAGATCTGATTTATAACCAGAAGTATGGCCATAATCCGACTTGCCACTGATGCTCGATTTATAAAGGCTGCTTCCATATCCGCTATCACCACATACTGACGAGAAATTAGTGACAGGAAGCTTACGAAATCTATCTCCACTGCCATTCTGTTTGAATTCAACTGGATCTACAGATGAGAATCCAATATTATCTAATGATTTGACATAAGAGGCCACAGTATTGTTATTCCATGTAGGGGTTATTGTAGAGTTATTTTTCTCCATTTTCCTGCGCTTGACTGTTTTAAGAACGTCATACATTTGTTGTAGTTTGGCAGATTTTTCTGTATGATCCTTGTTTGTTCTATTCAGTTCTTGATATATCTGCTTAGATAGGACACTCCTTGAACGCTTTAACAACTGAGATGACTCCATATTTTTATCACACTGAAATATACAAAAATATGAAATTATTATATGATTGTTCACTTTATATTGTACACATCATTAGTTATAATTGCACATTTTGAAGCACATGTAAATTCATTCCTAATATATATTCAAGATCATACAACAATATGTATACATAACTATCACTAACATCTTTTGATTTTCAAAGTTTGATACATACATACCTGCATAATATGTGTGTATTTGATTAGCTATCTCAAATCTCAATTTTTTTTCAAGTTGATGGTAAACTGTTACATGTATGAATTTTTATTTTGAAGGTTTGACATATTTTAGAGATCTAGCTCTGTAAGAAAACTCGGTTCATGATATGACGTGTGCACTAATTACTTACCTCTTGCTTTGTACCTGATGTATTATGATCCATTGCTAACCTAAGTTATATCAGCTAAGGGATGATGATAATGTCATCTGCAAATAAAAAGAAAGAGATGTGTCACTAATGTTAATTTCAATCAATCTGTATACAAGTGTAATTGTGTATGTCACAATGTAAACCTTACAATACATGTACATGTATCAATTCATACCTGCTGCCATTAATGTAATGTAAACCACAAAGCTAATAAAGCTTAGATATCTAATAATATAAGGGGTGCTAAAAAGATATATCTTAATTAAAAGTCTTGCAACTCCTACAGGGTCTATATGCTTGCTGAACAAGTTCTAAACTATCATTATATATACTTCTTGGACAATGGTCTTCCATAAGGCACCAGTATATAAAGGCTTGACCACATATAAATCCAAGATAAGTCAGAGTCCAAAATAGTGAAAATATCCTTTCAAAGCTAAAAAATAAAGAAAGCACGGTCCATGGCACAATGTTGTATGCAAAAATGTATTCTGATTTTCATTCTGTAAATCTTTGGTAACTTGTAATTTGTTCAGACATAATAATTTTTCGAAAATTGTACCAGAGAAGCATCACATTTAACCACACATTTATGTAGCAATCCAATATATCAAATGTTCTGCATCAAAAATATGAATGTATCGGGTTTTATCCTATGCCAAGTAGAGTTTGGGTGGGCCCAGAAAAAAAAAATTGTGCCCAAAAAAAATTTTGAGCCAAAAAAGGCCCTAAGGCCCCAAAAAGTAGGCCTTTTTGGTCAAAAATTGGCCTTCTAAGGCCTTGTTTTTTAATTTTAGGCTAAATTTTGAAGAAAATGGGCCTCAAAATTTCAAAATTTGGGCCCACTTTTGGGTTTTTGGAGCCCAGAAGTTATTTTCGAATATAAGAAGTTTGGGCCCCCCCCCTTGTTGGTTCCCAGATCCGCCCCTGGGGTTTTAGGGAGATAAGTTGGTAAGATATATCCCGTATTCTGATTTTGAGGTTTCCATATCCTGAACCTCCATATCTCCCGCCATATCTCCCACTCCAGGGCATATCTTCCCGCTTCGAAAAAAAATGTGAAAAAATAAAAAAAATGAAAAAGAAGAAAAAATGTGAAAAAATTGAAAATAAAAAATTCAAAAAAAGAAAAAAAATAGAAAAAAATTTAAAAATGTGAAAAAATAAAAAAAAATTGAAAGAAAATTAGAAAACTCTACTTGGTATAGGATAAAGCAGTTATGTCCGGTCGGTTTGGATATGGGTTCATTCCTCGTGAGATATGCACATCTACCCTTCGGTCCCTACGGTCCCTCAGGCAGATATGCATATCTCCCTCTGGATAAACCCCATATCCAAAACCTACCAGTACATAACCCTTATATATGTTAATCACTTATATGTTCACAGTCTAGCACAATCAATTGCAGCTTGATTTAGGCAGGCCCAAATCAAGGACCGTGGTTAAGTATCGTTTGGTCCAAAATCTGACCTGGATAAATATTTCCATTATAGAGATGCATTGGGATTATCCTGGAATTTATTTATAATCTTTGGGGATAAATCCCGGGCTAACTCCCCCAGACCCCCATGAACACTCGTTTTTCGCTTTGTTCAACTTGTGTTCCCGTTGTGGCTTACTTTAAAAAATTGCGCTATGGCCCACTGGAAGCTGTAGAAGTCCTTTTTGGGCCTAACAGAGCTTTTTGCGCTTCCCCACTCTCAGAACAGATGTATCCCTTAGAGAATACATCTGTTCTCACATCTGTTCTGAGAGTGGGGAAGGGCAAAAAGCTCTGTTAGGCCCAAAAAGGACTAGGTACAACTTCCTGTGCTACGACCATAGTATTTAGCCTATATCTCACTGGAAGTGGAACAAAAATAAATCCAAAAATTACAGTTGGGGACAAAAATAAATGACAGGTCGATTTTCGATCACCATTTCCTAATTATGGTGGTCTGAAAGAAGTCTGTCGATGGGAAAAGGTTCCAAAGCAAACCTGCAATTGACAGTGCTGTCTCGGACACCCTCATTAGACTATATTAATATTTTGACTTACCTGTCGCCTCAGCAACTCACTTATATTCATATGATATGCATGAACTTCAACGTGAAACATCAATATGAAGTAAGTCCAGGAGGTAAATAAATAGGACGTACAAAACTCACGTTGCAGTGCGCATGTTCCTCTGTCTTGGTATGAAAAAAGCGAACATTTGAAAACATATTCACTTTCAGTCAGATTCTGTCATATTTTACGAGTAAACTTTTTTTCTTTTTTAAACCTTATACGAGGAACTTTAAATAAATGACTTCGACCGCTTAATGAGTTTTCCTACATGCATACATTGACTACTTGACTACAGAAAAGAAATGGAACGTTCGGCTTTTTGACAACCAATTAAAGACAGATCGATTGGCCTGACCTCTTTATTTAAAATATATTTCTATCGCACAAAGTTTATCGTTTATTTTGGGTGCCAGAGTATGACCATGGGCTTTCAACTCGTAGTTGATAATTGATCTAAGACATGCCAGTGATGATTTGATTTCTGAAATATTAAAATTTCCCGCCAGTTTTTAATAAAAAGTTGAAATTGTTATATTGCCAGTTTCATGTGCCTTTGACACAATATCCTAGTGTTGGGAGCGGGCAATTTTAAATTGTGATTCCAAATAAAGTTGAAGAACATTTTCATGAGTAAGAATTAAAACAATAACATTAGTAACTAAGTAAAACAGTACAGTTTGTACACTTATGCAGAGACATATAAAACATGTTTTATATGTCTCTGACTTAGATATACAAATTCGTTCATGGGAAAGATTATTTTCTTCAATTATCTTGGTGAATGAAACATTTAAGAACTGAGAAAGTGTAAAGAATAAATGACGAGATATTTTCGCAGTCCAACAATATTATGTACATTATTCGTTATTATATGAAATAGCTAGCAGATTCAGCACATCATTGGAAAGCGTACATAATCCCTTCAATCCTCTTCATCATGTTCATACCAGAATTGAACCAAATATTCAGGGAATGTAAAGTTAATAACGCATTCAATTTACATAATAGATGACGAAAAGTTTTCCGCGGACTGACAACATGTTTTTTTAATTTGAAATAGCTAGGCAAACAATTAGCACACCATTGGAAAGCTTATCTAGTCTTTTTCAATCTCTTTTCTAGCAGAAACACAATTAATTATGAGTCGATATAACTCAGGAAGAACATTGCTTATGGATCTGTATTAAAGTCCCCACGTTAAGTTTAAAAATATGTTTTTTATCATTTATTTACCATTCCTCATAACTTAAAACGTTATTTGAGAGATTTTTGAAAAGAAATTCGAAAAAATGTTGTCAGCTTTTCATTTCTCAAATATTCAAATTTCCCGCCATTTTTCAAATAAAAGTTGAAATTTTAAATCATCAAATATTCCACTTTTCAGTGCAAAAACAATATTTTTAACTCCAATGCAAAGATTGAACAAAGGACACGCTATTTCAATAATATAATGTCATATCTAGTGTGCCACTTCAATTTAGATAAAAAATATTTTGCAACCTTAATAACATCATCGTGACATTACTCAGGCTGCAAAAATATTTTGGAAAAATTAAAAACCGTATGTCAACCTTTTCTAAATATGCTGAACTTCAAAAATAAACCAATATTTATTGTCTAACCAGATTAAAAGGAACAATATTACTACTAGTATATAATATACATATAATTCATCATGTTTTAAATTAAATATTTTTGTACCATTGGCTTCTGAGAACTAAAATTTCGAAATGCATTTTTCTCTGAACCATTTTCATCATGGATGAGTTCATTTCTTTCTTATTTATGAAAAGTTTACTTAATTTTTCGGCAAATAACATATTGTGAGGATGAATGCATGCCGCACCCAATATTTCTCACAGGCTCCGTCTGTATAGGGTGTAATAAATCGTTAAATACTAGTAAATAAATAAGTGCACATTATGGTAAAATATGTATGATTTTTTGAACTGATACGCTTCTACGGTATGAGATCTATCTAAAAAGGCACAGCGTCACCAGCATATAGTCTTGCTTCAAGACCCTGACTAGCTACTCTGCAACTCTACAACTGCTTAGAAAGGGAACCAGTCAGTCCACATCTTGAAGCAAGACTTACCAGCATGCACAAGTCAATCGTTTTGCTATAAATCAAGAAGCAGTGGAGGTCTACACGATCTGTTATGAATAAGGTGACGTTATCATCAGAAAATGTTTCATTGCTTTTATGAAAATGAGTCAAAACGGTATAAATAATAAAAACAAGGCATTAATCGTGTAAAATACAACTACCTGCCATCATGGGCGTAGGGCTTTATTTTGAGTTGGTACGTGGATGCCCATGGGCATTCAACATTCTAGTTGAATGCCCATGGGATGCCTGATTGCGTGGCCGAAGACCGCGCATCGCGGGGGTTCGTGGGAGCATAATGATATGCTCCCCAGCGGAATTTTTCTCAAGGTTGTTGTTTGTTGGAATCTAAGCGTTTTTATCAACTTTAAATGTTGAATGGTAAAATATAGATACGGTAGGAAGCATCAATAAATTCGGAAATAAATTAATGCATTTTAACACTTTAATTTTTTTCAAATTCATTTGGTACGCCTATGCGTATTTTCCGTAATAGGCGCTACGCACATGGTCATTTGTTACAGACGCCGAACACAAAAAAGTTTGAGATGATAACAATAAGTCACCATTCGTGGTGACATGAATATCAAAATAATTACATCCCCTCAACTTACTGTATTATTTTGATTATTTTTGTTACGTTTTGTAACGGCAACAATAAGTTTAATCGGATCAATCAGTGTTCAGATTTATCTTTAAATATAAGGGATAAAATTTTGAGGCACATCAATGAACCATGATATATGAACCCTATTATAATGTCGTGTAAGTATCAAAAGATAATGTTTTATTTCTAGGCAGGAACTTTTTTAAGCATTGCTTATTTCCAGATCAAAGCTGTAGGCTATTGATCATGTAGAGATCTTTATGAATTTAAAACATTATGGGCTAATTTGGGATCAGAACAAGTGCATAAAATAGACAAAAACAATCTATTAAGCTCACAAAGCAAGGTTTATTACAAAAAATATAAAAAATATCTTGACAAGCTAAACCAAATTCAGTGAAAATAATGGACATACCTGATATTTTACAGGTACTGCATATTGGGAACTGTGAGTTTTCCCATCTCTAAATAAACTATTCCTCGTCCATAACTTTATTTTATTTTTTACCTCTTAATGAGATTCTGAAAATAATATTTTTTCTTTTATTAACCCCAGCCTGTCATTCATGTCATTTGTAAATAATACTGCAGCAGTTAACAAATTAAAATACATGTATCATCATTTGATATAATGTACCTTTGTCAAATGTAAAAGGATGGAATGATAAAATGAGAAATTGAAATATCTCTAAAAATATAAATGACATATAAATATTTTAATCATCTGCAGTGTTTCACAATTGAGCATGTTTTTTAGAGTTGAGTTTAAGGTTCAACCACTCTCAACTGAACAACCATCATTCCTCATTCCTTGACAAAATTCTACTTTTGGCTTCCATGTGTACATACAAACATTTCTAAAAAATAGAGCACATTTAGAATGTAAAATTTTCACTTTAATAATTGTGTTAACATTGTATAAGGTTTGCATGGCACAATTTTTGAGCCTTAAAACATTTCAGGTTCAGTTGTATTGAAACCATTCAACATGTGTGTTCAATGGTGTTAATTTTTACACTGCAATGTCAGAGTTCAGAGAAGCATAGGTCTGCATTGCAAGTGTAATTTCACAAAGAATGGCTCCAGAGCTGGTAAATAAATAGTCAGAGGTCAAAACAAAACTTTTTTGCTTGCGATAACATTGCATTTCTCTTGAAACAATGGCTAACCTGAATAAGACATACATAAGGTATAGGCAAAAAGCTTTCCTTATTTTCTGAACGTGATTTAAACAAGCATGAGATGTGGCAGGACTAAATTCTAATTTTGCTTCATTACTTGGTTATGACCAAGGATGAAACATTATAGTGAAATATTGGTTGTTTCTTTTCAAAGTTTTGCCAGATTTGTCTTCTGATAACTAAACTTGGACGCTTTCAAAAAACTGAGGTTTATTGCAAGCCACATAGTAAGGTTTGACCTTTACAACAAAGTATTAAACCTATTGATGGTCCAACTATCCAAAGTAATTTGAGTTGAAGTTGGTAAAATCTGGAATTCTATTGCGACACTTAAAGTCAAAGTGTAATAAACATGGGGGTATGAGATTTACTTATCCTTTTCTTCATCCTAAGATTATGTCCTATTTACAAATGTTTACATTATTAAGTTTTTATGTTTAAATTATTAATTGTTATCAAATAAACTCAAATTATAAGCATTCTGGATGATAATAAATATACAGAAAAAGCATTATACATCTATGTGCACTGTAAATTGATTTAATTTGGCGCTTTTTTATTTGGCGGATTGAGCAAATTTTGAAAGGCTGCTATCTAATCATATTACTCACTTCGCAGCTCACCACTGATAGCACAATTTTATCTCTCCTCCAGGTATGAGATCATATTGTCTGAACCAGCAGTTACTCTATACATCTTTGCAAATAATCTTAAATTGACATTTTATCCGTATCATTTTTCAGATTTTCAAGTTTTATCATGCAAGGTAACACATGGGAAAGTCACTGAATGAAAATTTGTGGTACAAGAATTCTTGGTGATTTTTCAAAAAATTGGCAGAGACCTCATTTGGTGGTTTTTATCAATACATCAAATTAAAATGGCTGTCAAATTAAAGCAATTTACAGTATCTGGGAATGTGACTCCTCTTACAAATCTTTAGCTTTTCTGGTATATGATCAACAACTGTTTATACTTTGACACCTTCGTCACTTATAAAATAAAATTAATCTCTAACTTGTGTTTGAAGTGCCAATTAGGTCACATTTTCCCCATGTTTTGATATTTTATACAAAAATACTTTAATAAATCTAGAGATAAAATGTTTATCATTGCTATGTACACACTTGTGAAATAAAGAAACACAATGCGGTATAAATAAAATGATATTCTGTGAAGAATTGAGATTAAATATGGATGGATGGGTGGGTTGTGCCAGGTGCCTGATTGTGCTAAAACACAATATGAATATTCCTAACCAGTAGCAACTTTTGTACAGGAAGTAAAAAATTCAGGCCATGTGATATGGAATTACTCAGTAGTTTCTCTTTATTTGCAAATAAGCTGATCTTTGTTAGTAATAGTTAGTAAAATTAAGCTCATCATGGAAAAATTTGAGTTTGATAAGTGGATTAAATTCTCTGAAATAACAGAAGACTCTCAAAAGTGGCTCTTGTCAGAAGGATTTGACAACATTTCTTCACTTATCAACATGAGTAGTGAGGATTTGGACGGTGTTGCATTGAAAAAAGGTGAAATACGATCCCTACTAGCTGGGGTAAAACAGTTACAACGTGAGGCTGGCACTGGCCCCCTCCTTGAAGACATTTCGAAAGTTCAGCCAGGAAAATCAACAGAGGCTACGGTTGGATTAAAATTTCTCGAAGACTTACTTGGCAACAAACCAGCTACAGCTGCAGAACGCCATCAGGCCGATTACATGGATCCTCAAGTTTACCTCTTTAGGAAAGGAGATAAAGGTAATAATTCATATCTCAAAATAGTTGACTATGTCCCTGGCCTAGAACATGAGGAGGACACAGATATTGATTTTGGAGAATATACATTCAAACGTAAAACAGCGAAATTAAAAATTGAAAATGTGACCCCAGCACAATGGGTTTCTGCTAATGCTTCAATACAAGCGGAACTCATGCGTAAACATCTCTTGTCGAGCAGTATTGATGTTTTGGATTATGTAGCATATACTGCAAAGATCGGTAACTTAGCGTGTAGGTATACATGGCCATCAGTGTTAAAATATGACGATGACTATAGGAAAAAACAAAATGTATACATGTTTAGATGGGGAACGGATACTCCCCATCTATCAGAGGTACATTTAGAAAGGAGGCCCCCTAAAAACGATTTTAACAAACCAAATGCCATTGGAAAAAAGAAAACTTCAACATGGTCATCTAATAGGGTACTGTACTGTGATCAATGGAACAATAAAGGGACTTGTTCATATGGGGACACCTGCAAGTTTGCGCATAAATGCAAAACCTGTAATAAAAGTGAACATCATGGGAAAGATCATCCTAAGACCGAGTCTTCAAGTACAAAAGATGAATAGGACAGACAGTCGCAGAATAAACAGTCTCCATTTGGTTTGATAGACCCATGTAATACTGATTTCCTTGGTAATTACTATTCAATATCCTCTAAGCATGAGGAATGGGAACGTTTAATGAAGAATGATTGTGATTATGATTATATAATGAATGGTATTAAAAGTGGATTTAGAATCACAGACATTGATAATGAAGTGAAAGTAAAATCTGTATATATGCAAAACCACAAGTCAGCATTTGAACATAGGACATTAGTTGAAAAGGAATTGAAAACCCAAATAAAACATGGATGTTATATCATTGCCAAAACTGTTCCAAAAATTGTTAGTCCACTTGCGGCGATTCCAAAATCAAGTGGAGTGGATGTTCGACTTATACATGATGGTAGTAGACCTGTAGGCTGTGCTATGAATGACTATTCAGAAAGTAATTCTGTGAAATATGAAACATTGGATAAAGCAAAACGTTTAGCCAAACCTAATTACTTCATCGCAAAAATTGACTTGAAAAATGCCTATCGTAGTGTTCCTATATCTTGTATTGACTATTGTATGACAGGCCTGCAATGGAAATTTCAAGGTGATGAAACTGTAACTAATATCTTTGATAGCAGATTGCCTTTTGGGTCTAATCAAGGATGTTCAATTTTTACACGTATATCACAAGCAGTGAAACGTATCATGAATAGGAAAGGCTATTCTGGGATTGTAGCGTATCTCGATGACTTTCTCATTGTACAGGAGACAGCAGCAGACTGTCAAAAGTGTTTAAATGTATTGATTAATCTATTGAGGACACTTGGGTTCCAGATAAACTGGTCTAAAGTATGTGGACCAAGTCAGATGGTTACCTTCTTAGGTGTGGAAATCAATACTGTGGACTGTACGGTCTCATTAGGCCAGGCAAAACGAAATAAGTTACGTGACAAGTTGGAGTTATTTCGTAATAAAAAACGTGCATCAAAACGTCAACTACAATCGTTGGTAGGGTCCTTAAGTTATGCAACACATGCGGTTCGTGGAGGCAAATTTTTTCTGCGACGTATATTGGATAATCTCAGGAAGATGAAAGGTAGTAGAGATAAAGTGTTGTTATCTCAGGCATTCAAAAAAGATGTCCAGTGGTGGTGTGCCATGTTGGATATATGCGATGGTACAGTGTATTATAATACAAAGGAAGTAATCAGTGTATTTGTGGATGCCAGCAGTGATGGTGCTGGGATATTTTCTCAAGGCGATTGGGAATATATATGTTTTGAGTTAGATTGGAAAAGTGCTAAACATCTACATATAAATTACAAGGAAATTATAGCTATATGTGCAGCAGTGAATCGATGGGGCACATTATGGAAAGATTGCCATGTCAATATCTACTCTGACAGTTCAGTGGCCAGGGGCATTGTCAATAAAGGGAGGTGTAATCATAATGATTATATAATGCAACTGCTTAGAAATACATTTTGGGCAAGTGCCAGGAATAATTTTACATTCTCTGTGAAATCTATTGGAACTAAAGTGAATATTATGGCTGATACGATTTCAAGACTCCATACATATGGCCAATTATCTCATCTAAGCAGTTTGCTGTCTAATTGGTTCCATGGCAACTATGTATTGTTTCATGTGTTGCATAAACATATGTCAGTGAAAACTGTATTGTCTCTATTACCACAGGTATGTCACTGGCTCTCAAAGAAGAATTACAGCAAGAGGTAGCAAAGTATAGACTACAAGCTTTCTCTGACAATACAAAGAAAACATACTCTTCTCAACGTAATTCGTATTTGCGTTTCTGTAATGAACTTGGATTACAACCTGTCCCAGTAACAGAAGAGACTGTTGCTGAATATGCTGCTTATTTAGCAAGACGTTTGAAATACACGAGCATACCACAATATCTCAATATTGTGAGACTTATTCACTTGGAATGTGGATTTGAGCACCCTTATAAAGATAGTTGGCTAGTTAAATCAACATTGATGGGGATAAAAAGGCAACTTGGTGCTGAAGTTCATAAAAAAGAACCAGTTACCCCCACTTTATTGTCACAAATGAAAGATACATTAGATCTATGTGATACCTTTGATTGTGTTTTTTGGGCTATTTGCCTCGTGTTGTTTTATGGAATGTTCAGAAAATCAAATTTGATGCCTGATACTGTAGGTGGGTTTAACAATGAAAAACAATTTTGTAGGAACTCAGTTAAAATTGACAATCAAGGTAACATACAATTGTCAGTAAAATGGGCCAAGAATAATCAATACAAAGAGAAGTCAAGAGTAGTGCATTTGGTAAACACGTATCCTCATAAATTATGTCCTGTTAGTGCATTGTCAATTGCAATGGCAAAAACACCAGTTAAATGCATGTCAGATCCATTATTTGTAAACCCCCAATCAGGTAAGCCTTTCACAGGTCAGTGTTTTGCAAAGAAATTCAAGAGTTCTCTTAAGAGCTTTGGTAAAGACAGTTCTAAGTTTGGAACTCATAGCTTTCGGAGGGGCTCCGCTGTTTTTGCAATGTCATGTGGAATACCTGGAGAAATAATTAAAGGTATGGGGGATTGGAAGAGTATGGCTTATTTAGGTTACCTTGATGAAATACCCTCTAATGTTCAACTGAAATATTGTAAGCAATTTAGTGCTAAAGCAAAACTGTCTGTTTTATAATTTGACATCGTAGGGTATAGGTTCGGCATCCTAATACTTAATTTACATCTACCACTTTCTTCCTTTCTTTTCTTTTTTTCAGTGTTTGGGTAGTTGGAGTTTTATTTGTTAATATGTGTGTGTTTAAAGAAATAAAGTTATGATCTCTTAGACCCAAACACTGGTGTTAATAGTTATTATAGGAAGAAAGGATTTAAATGATATTCTGTGAAGAATTGAGATTAAATATGGATGGATGGGTGGGTTGTGCCAGGTGCCTGATTGTGCTAAAACACAATATGAATATTCCTAACCAGTAGCAACTTTTGTACAGGAAGTAAAAAATTCAGGCCCCCCCCCTCCCACCCTTTTGTCATATTATACATAAATGTGTAGTTGCATCAGTAGTTCCACAAGTTAATTGATGTTTTCTGCTTTATAAATAGGGATCATACTGTGTTGACATAATGTCATGTGTTGTGAGTTTTATTTGTTAATATGTGTGTGTTTAAAGAAATAAAGTTATGATCTCTTAGACCCAAACACTGGTGTTAATAGTTATTATAGGAAGAAAGGATTTAACAAGGAATTAACATGCAAAATGTCACTACCTGTCATTAGTTAGATGCAAAACACCAACCACTTGTGGTGGTGACATAAAAATGGTGAAATACCTTATTTGACATACAAGATTCTTGTTTGATCTAGCACCTTATTTGTTCTTAGTTATTTTCTGAATACCCAATATATTCCATTAACATGTCCCTTCTGCTGTAGGACTAGAATGCCTTTTAAAAGTCAAAGTATAGATTAAAATATTTCATAATTCTAAGGCACAATTCAATTTATCATCACTTACATTTTGAAAGGCAGGAAGGATAGGGACCGAGCAAAAAATACTTACTTATTATAGTTAATCGATATCATGATACATTCCTTTAGTTCAATCTTTGAAAACTCTATTCTTTATGCAAAATGTTATTTAAATATGACCACACTGACACTCTATTCACAGGTGAACTTTTAATTGCCTTACAGAAGAATATATCATTCAACAATGTGTTTAAACAAAGGGTCCCTGTTGCAGATCTAAGTTGGCATTACTTTGTGGTCCATGAACAAGTGGTTGGGTAGCACCTGTCACATCTACTGAACCCTCGGTTGTAACATTTATTGAAGGCTCAGTTGTAGCCTGAGGGCCAGCATCACTCTGTGCCACAGGGCCTGCACTTGCACCTTGGGGGGTAACGGGGCTCATTGCAGCATCATATGAGGGAGGAAGGAATTTATTTCCTTCTTCAATCACGGTTTCATATGCTGGTGGAGCTGGCATCGTTCCAGTTGGGGTGCGATTTACATTCACAGGGGTAGGACCTTCTACCCCACCCTCTGCATTTGCTACGAGAATATCATTGTCTTCAGGTGTTGTGGTTTGACGTACAATGAGAGCACGGAAGAACTCAGTGACCAACCAACCCCTAACTCGCTGAGCATTTCGCTGGACAGCCATGATTCTCTTTCTAAAACAAAAACATTTTAGATTTACAAACTACTTTTAACTATAGCATAACAAACTAAACTTCAAATAATTTAGGAAAATTCATTATTACCGTTTAGATATCGTTAGATATTATCAAATAAAAAATGAGAATGCCTACATTACTAGATAATAGATACAGCTCTATGATTATGGTGACACTTTCTTGGCCCATTAAATGTTATCCTTCCTTTTTCAATCTTTCTGTTTACTATTGAAAAAAAAACATCTATTCAAAAGTGCATGTTTAGTGATTTATGATGTGTTCTCCTTTATGCCTTCCAATAGTGAATTTCATACCTTCGAATGTACACTCTCAGTACAATTAAGAGAAGAAAGATGACAAAAAACACAACTCCAACAATTGTGGCAAGAACATTGTGTTTTCCAGTAGAGCTTTCATTGTCAAACTGTACATTGGGGTCATCATCATGAATACGGTGATAGCCATTGTATGTGTCTGGCCAATCAGGCAAGTCAGGGATGAATGGAGTTGTTGGGGCTATGAATGGATCTGGAACTGAAAAAGATTTTGTACTATAAAATTCTAATAAAATTAGTCTCCCATCGCTACCATCTCTCTTGTTGAGAGAAAAGTTGATAATGATAATTTTCAATATACAAGTATATCAAAATAATATACATGTATCAAAACACAAAATATGATTTTCTGCAAAAATCTGAGAATCATAGGGAATCAACCTCCGATCACAGGGCTTCAAAATCCAGAATATATTCTTTCTTTTTACCCCCTGCGATAAGCAGTTAGCATTTCCCCGATTAAGAACTCGCAAACTGACTGGCTGTCGCAACACTGCAACAGAAATCATGTATAAGTCATTGCGCATAATTAGATCACGTGATTCAGTTTAATCGGGGGCTTCCAAATTGGTTATAGCAGGGGGAAGAAGGAGGTACAGATTCTGGATACCTGCTTAGGAGGATGTAGGGAATGGTCATATTTAGAATCTGGAAATAGCAAACTCTCCTGTATACACTAATTGTGGTAAGAAATTAGTACATATTTTACGATTTAAATGAAATAACAGGCCTTGTTGAATTACTTGTTTTTCTTCTCTTTTTATTCTAACTCTCAAAGGACATTTGGTTCACACAGTATATTGAACATTTGCCTGAAACAAGTCAGACATGTGAGGGTTAAAACATGATTGAGTTTCTTTTGTACTTACAATCATAAATTTGACATCGGTCGCCTGCATATCCTGGATGGCAGACACATGAAAATTCTCCCCAAAAATTAGTGTTACATATCCCTCCATTCTCACATCCCAGCACTCTACAACTAAGGGCTGCAAGAAAAACAATGCAAATGAAATATAGCATGAACTTTTAAAATGTTATGCCTTTATTTGGCCTCGAAGTTTAAATATATATTCTGGAAAATATGCTGTTCATTTTAGCAATATAAAACAAGGACACAAAGGCGTACAACATATCCCCACCAATGGGTGATCATATATAGATTTCTCGATCATCCTGATTTCTCACGCCCAACACTAATCAGTTGAAAACATTTTAGGACAAAAACATTTTAGGAAAAAAATTAGCCATTTCAACATTTACTCAGAACTAGAAAAACAGCAACTCCACGGAGTAGCAAATCCCACCGAACAAAACGTGTTTTGATAAATAGCATCCATATAAAATTTGAGCCAAATCCATCCGCTGGTATTTGAATTATCAAAGATTATGTTTTTATGAAACATGGTTGCCATTTTGAAATTCAGCTGTCATCTTTAGATTTCTTCTTTAGCAGAGCTCCTATGTCCCAAGGCATCAGCATATACAATTTAATCCAAATCCGTCTACCGGTACTTGAGTTATCATACCCTGCGTGCAGAGTCTAGTTAAACTACACTCTGCCTAGTAGATACCATATTACAGTTTAGTAGCCCCGCCCCCACGACGGGTACCGGTGACAGTTTGGGTAATCAATCACTTTTGTCTGACGCGCTGACCTTTCTTCCACCAATCAGCGAGGTTGAAGAAACATACGCCAAATGCGTTCTAATTAAATATGCGCATGTCATTGGTCAATTCCGGGCTCAACGATGACGTCAGATGGAATGACCATATATAGAACATCGGTCAAATTTGGCCGACGAACACTGATTGGCGCGGTGAGTTCACAGGTTTCACAGGTTTATTTAGAGTGAAGACGAAGCTCTCTTTTAAGAAGTGAAGTCAAATGAATGCAAAGGGTAGAGTTATGGTGGCCATCTTGAAAATGTCTTCATGAGATTATATTTTTTCCGAAAAATGGCCGCCATTTTGAATTTAGTGGCCATATTGAAAATTCCTTCGCAAGCAGAGGTCCTACACCCATAAGGCATAAGCCTAAAAAATTTGAATGAAATCTGTCAACCGGTATTTGAGTTATTGCCCAAACACACGAACAGATGGACGAAAGGACAGACGGACAGCTTTTCTATATCCCCCTCGAACTTGGTTTGGTGGGATAATGACAGAACCATGGGTACTGGGCTCACATGGTGTTGTTTTGCTAGTTTTCTGGATGAAAAGTTCAAAATCGCTACCTAAAAAATGTATCCAGAATGCCCAAAGACTAAGCATTTGTAGACTTTTATACCAAGAAATTTCAATGAAAGATTCAGACTGATCAATAAAATTGTTTGGCTCAAAATGTGTAAACAAGAAAACTTTACAGACAAGATTTTATGACGGAAAATCCAGAATTGGCCACCTTAAAATTACACAAAATGCCCAAAAACTAATGAGTTGTAAAATTTCATACCAAAAAACATCCCTAAAAATGTCAGATCAATCCACGAAATGGTTTGGCTTGAAACCTGTAGACAACAGTGACCTGGGTTTTTACAATGCTGAACTCTTAAAATCATTTTTAAACCTACTAAACAGTTGCATTATGAAAACTCAAAAGCACCTTATTAATATGACACAAAGGAAGATCGCTTGCTGACTTTTCATAGTCATTCAAAATGGCTCCCATGATTTACCTAAAGCATGCTCAAAACCTAATCAGACATAGAATGGAGTGTGTTATAGAAGATGTTACAGTTTCGAAAAATGTTGGTATTCATGAAAATTTGAAGGTGATATCTGTAGCAGTTTTGGAGAAAACTATTGGGCATACAGGCAGACGCATGGATGCATCTAGGCATACAATATGGCCCAACACTATGTGGTGGGGGGACATAACTATAACATTAACATAACATAAGGCATTAACATACAAGATGTCACCATCTGCCATTTGTTACAGATACCAAGCACCAAATGGTGTTACAGACACTGACTGCCGAACATGGCCTACAAAAAGGTTTGAGACTATAGTAATATATCACCACTACTACTACTACTGGTAGTGATATGAAAATTGAAAATTCATTGAGAAGCAATACTTTTAGTATCAGTATATACAGCTATCCTTCAGAGACCATCAAGTCATTTGGATGTTCACTGGACAAAGTTGAACAAGATGAACACTATTCAAACTCCTAATTTTTCAAAATGTAAAGTACATACCATTAATTAGTGTTTCTGTGAGTTTAAGAAAAAGTTAAATATTCCAAAGTGTGTTGGTGAAAATCTGAATACATGTACCCTGGGTATTTACATGAACACATGGGATGTGCCCTGCACACTCAAAGGACTTTGAAGTGCTCCAAATACAGAGGTATTTCACTCCAGAGTTTATTTTGTACTTACAATCATATTGACAACGGTTGCCTGAATATCCCGGAAGACAGTCACACATCGATTCTCCCAAAAACTTCTTACATGTTGCTCCATTCTCACAAACCAACTTTCCACAGATATGGAGACGGCTAAAAGCTGAAGAAGAAGATGAAAATAATTGCATATTGTAATACAATATTATTTATTTTTAATTGTATGCCTTTTATTTGGCCAAAAGTGTTATAAATATGCCAGATGAATCTAAAACAAGAAAATAGCAATTCAACATGAAATGATGCATATATAAATGGATATATTTTTCAAATATTCACCTAAGCCACCTTAAAAACAAGTTGTTAAAAGAACTACACTGTAGATCACATTGGACTTTGCCACCTAGGGATAAGCAGGAGAAAGAGAACAATTCAAATGTGATCTACAGTGTTCCTTGTTAGACAGAATACATAGGTGAAACAGCTAGGAAAGTGTCAGTTAGAATCAGTGAACATAAGTGGACTCAATACTACAATGAGCAACACACACTTTACTCATTGTCAAAGGAAGCAATCATAGGAATGCATAAATCTGCAATTATGAATCAATGAGTCAGAAATAACTGTGTGATCAATTTCAAGGACTACTCCTTATTAGATAGGCAGATAGGAATAAACATTTAGTTAAAGAGCCTATTTACATCAGGACACATATCTCCAACATCAACAGGGATAGGGGCAACTATAAACTCAGCCTATTTAGGGACAAGGTGTGAAAATTCAACCAACTAACATCTTTAATCCCCAACCGCCACACCAACTTAATGTAGTTGTGGTGCCGCAAACTAAACATTGAAATGTAGCGAGTAAGTTTCAATATTTTGGATAAGTCAAGCATAATTTATTTAGATAACAAGGCATTAACATGACAAAATGTCACCACCTGCAAATGGTTACAAAAGTGTAACAATTGTTACAGATGAACATTAATTCTAAAGTCAGAACTTCTGTTGAAATATTCTGTTTCAAGAATTTGTTACAAGTTTGATACGGTTGCCAACCGTCATACAGAAAAGTTACACCATTACATAAATTAGACCATAACAATATGTCACCTTGGTGGTGACATAAAAAGTGAAATGTTCACAATAAAAGTGGAGGCAATTTTTTGCGACATGTTTAGCTGAAACTTGTAGAAATGATTGATAATTCAATGGTACCTGTACAATTTTAAGCAAATTGATGGAATACTTGAGGGGTTATGACCAAAAAGAGCTGAAAATCTGATTTTTCTACAATACAAATGGTGGCCATGGTGAATCTCTGCATTATATTTTGCTGATATTTAAACACATTATTGATAACCTTTAAATTAAAGTACCTATACAAGTTCAAACAAACAGATGTATTGCTAGTGTAATAATGACCAAAAAGAGTTGAAACCCTGATTTTCAAGACAATAAATATGGCTGCCATTTTGAATCTTTTGACTGTGAAAATATTATTGTGAGTAAATATGATAGAACTATTGTAGTTAAATTTGATTATGAAGGTGAGCAATATACTTGCTTTAATATATATGCACCAAATAAAACAGTTGAAAAAACAGAATTCTTTAAGACTATAATGAAGAAAATTAATGACGTATATGTTAATAACAGTAACTTCATTTTATGTGGTGATTTTAATTGCTGTATAGATTCTCAAGCTGATAATTTATCAGGTGCAAAACATCCAAAACTTGAGATTGATTCTTTCAAAAAATTGATTGGTAACTGTGATTTGATTGATACTTGGCGTCTCCACCATGTTGATGTAAAAGATTTTACTTGGAGACATAAGTCAAATAATATTGTAAGGAGAATTGACTATATTTTTATGAATGAAGTAGCTTTTGACAAGGTTTGCTTTTCAGATATCATAGACATGCCTGGATCTGATCATAGAGGTGTTATTGCTAATTTTTCAAGTGAAACTCATGCACAAGGTCCATCATACTGGAAATTTAATAACAGCATGCTCAAAGATATAGATTTTGTTAGAGAAATGAATGCTATATTAGATAATGTAAATTTAAATGAATACAATTTAGGTGCAGATGTACTTTGGGATAATTGTAAATCTAAGATCAAAGATTTTTCTATGAGCTATGGCAAGCAAATGGCAAAAGCACGAAGGGATGATATGAAAAGGGTGAAAATGAATCTAGAGAATGCATGTAAAGCTCTTGCTAAAGATGTTAACAATATAACTTTAAAAAATAAAGTTAATGACTATAAACAATTATATGATGTATGTGCTATTAATGAGGCTCGAGGTGCTCAGGTGAGATCAAAGGTTGAGTGATGTGATCAGGGTGAAATGAACACAAAGTACTTTTTACAACTTGAGAAAGCAAGAGCTAAACACAAATGTATTTCATCTTTAAAACTTAGTAATGGTGACATTGTAAAAAATCAGGATCATATTATTAATGAAATTAATAGGTTTTACAGTGATTTATATTCAAAGAAAACTCTTTTCAGACCTGCTGTATTGGATGATTTTATGAGGGATGTATATGTACCAAAATTAACATATGAACAAAGCAGTAGCTGTGAAGGTGAAATTACACTTAATGAATGTAAATTAGCAATTAACTCAATGAAAAATGATTCAAGCCCTGGTTTAGACGGAATTACAGTTGCTTTTTATAAGATGTTTTTCACAAAAATAGGTAAACTGGTTGTACTTTCAATTAATAAGGCTTACTCGAAAGGTGAATTATCACATACCCAGAAAAAAGGTTTAATGGTACTTATTCCAAAAAAGGATATGGATCGGAATGAATTAAAAAACTGGAGACCATTGACCCTTACAAATGTTGACTATAAAAATGCTGCTAAAGTTATTGCTACTAGAATAAAAGGTGTAATTTGTAATATTGTTCATGAGGACCAATGTGGTTATATCAAATCCAGAACTGCAGCTCAGATTTTAAGAGCAATTGATGACATTATTGTATATCTTAACACAAATAATTTGCAGGGTATCATGTTGGCTATTGATTACTCTAAAGCCTTTGATTCCATATCAAAGGAATTTATGTTGTATTCTCTTAAATTTTTTGGCTTTGGTGACACTTTGACCAAATGGATTGAAACTTTGAACAAAAATAGCCAAAGTCATATTTTTCACAATGGCTGGATTGTAGGTAATATTAAATTAGAGCGTGGTATTCGTCAAGGGTGTCCCCTTTCACCTTTACTGTATATAATTGCATGTGAACTGTTGGCATGCAGATTACGAAGCAACCATGATGTTCATGGAATAGAATTACCAGGTTGTAATGAAGATGTTAAGCTGCTCCAATATGCAGATGATTCTACTATTTTTGTTAAAGATGAGCAATCATTTTTAAAATGTATAGATGATTTTGAAGCTTTTTCAAATATATCTGGTCTTAAAATGAATGTACATAAAACTGAGGCAATGTGGCTAGGGAAATGGAAGCATAGAAATGACACATTAGGAGACGTCAAATGGAAACTTGGTCAAGAAAATAGTATAAAAGTACTTGGTATAACATTTAGCACTACATTAAATGTTGTGAGAAATGACGTAAATTTTGAGCCAAAGTTTAGGAAATGTATGAATATTATTAAATCGTGGTCAGGCAGATATCTTACCATTATGGGAAAGGTAATTTTAGCCAAATCACTCATTATATCTCAATTTTCATATATCATGCAGGCCTTTATTTTACCAGACAACTTACTAAATAGAATTAATACGCTACTTTTTAAATTTTTGTGGTCAAAGGGCAAATATAAAGAGGAGGATCTTAAAAGGGTCCCTGATAAACTTAAGCGTGATATTTTAGTTCAAGATTTTAAACATGGTGGCCTAAAAATGATAAATTGTTTTGATTTGCAATCAGCCTTTGCAATTCAATGGATCAAACGATTACAAGATGAAAGTAAAGGTCATTGGAAGTGTATTCCATTGTATATGTTTAATAAGGTTGGAAATAATTTCAGTGTCTTGAATAGTAACATTGAATTTAATAAACTTAAAGGATGTGAGCATTTCAACAATTTTTATAAATCTGTACTTAAAATATGGATGCAGCATAATAGGCATAGAAATAATAACATCCTATGGAATAATTGTAACATTACATGGAGTGGTCACTCTTTGGTTTTTTATAATTGGATAAATAGAGGAATAATATTTATAAATGATGTTATTAAAAATGGTAGACTATGTACTTATGAGGAAATGACATGTAAAATCGGAAAAACTGGTCAAACTTTGTTACAATATAATATGCTGAAAGCTTGCATAAAACAGGATTTGTATGAATTAAATAACACTGATGACACATTGTATTTTAACAATATTAACATCAAGAAAGTGTCATCACAAAACATTAGAGAGTCACTTGTTCTAAAAAGAACATGCAAAATCAAATATGATGGGATAAATATATCTGAAGGAATATGGAAATCCCTTTTTCATTGTACAAAAGAAGCATCACTGTTAGTTATACAATGGAAGATTTTCCATAACATATACCCTAATGGTGTTTATCTAAAAAAATGTAAAATAGAAACAAGTGATTTATGCAAACAATGCAATGCAAGAGATGATAACTTACATTTTTTCGTTACTTGTCCCTCTATAAGTATTTTATGGCAAGGTAGCCAGTTAAACAATAACGAAAAGTTAGGACTGGCTGAAATGAAGCCAGAGTTATTTTACGAAACCCTTGTTATTAAGAAAACTATTCATGATTTCAAATATAAGAACTGTGAGGGAAATTTATTGTTTTTTTATGAGAGCGAAAAAGCTCTTAGATTGTAAATATTATGTATTGTATATATGTTATTTGGAATAAAAAAAAAAAAGAAAAAAAAAAAAAAAAAAAAAAATTTTTTGAATCTATGCGAGCTTTTGAGATGCCACTTATGGAACTACTGAATACTTTATATACACAAATTTAAAAGGTGAACCCTTTCAATATTGTTATCAGACAGAGGGACACACAGACAGACAAGTGGGCAATTGCAATAGCTAACCCATGTGAGGACATTAAAATGACTGCCTACTAGAGCATATGAATACAAAATATAAATAATATTTGGCCGACAATATTTCTAAAAATAAAGATTGTATTCATAACTGCAATGTGAACATGGACGGCTAAACAATTGCTTACCAATTGCTGTTGTTATTTTATTTGGTGTTAGTGTTGAAGATATGGGTGTTGTTGTTGTTGTTGGTAATGGTGGTGTAGGGGTGGTTGTTGGGAGTCCAACTAACCCAATCTCCATAGTAAAACTATCTTTCCTTGGTTCTCCTTTATAGCTCACATACACTTTGGCTGGTTTTGTAAACTTCTTTACTGTCTCCACATCTTTCATCTTTCCCAGGTACATGTTGTAGTATTGATACTCCTTCTGTTGTACATCACCACCTGAAAAATGCCATCTTAGTCCTTTTGCGCCAGCCCATCTCGTTTCACTATCCCCCAACATGTATTTCTTTGCCACCATGTCATAAACCAGTATGCTGTAATATAATCACAATGTCTATTTAGATAGTAATAGCTGTATCTTTTAAATGATGTAAACAGCACTGAGAGGAAGGTTTCTCAAAGAAACCAGGAAAGGACATTTCATTACAACATTTTTCCTCATTTCCTAATCGAGGGAATAGATTTATGAATATCCCATTTCTAAATTGTAATTATATTTTGAAACTGGATCCCACTTTTTGGTAAAAAGTGTAGGTAAGATATGGCAAGCATTTTTCAAAGGGCTATATCTTTAGTTTGAAAAATAATTTAACCACAAAATTAAATGGTTCTGTTAGATCCATGTCTTATCTTCAATAAATTACATTAGGATGATAATCAAGTTGATTGGATTATCTCTTAAGCTGTCCCTAATCCACCCATCCTCACCAATTTTCCCTAATACTTACGCAATTTTCACCAAAAATGCAGGCCTTTTTAATAATTTTTAGTGCAAAGTTGTATTGAACTTTTAGACACAATCTAAACTGTAAAGGGGAAAAGTTAATTATGAACCTACTTTTTGGTATTTTTTTCGTGATTTTTTCCTAATTTTTTCTGATATTATTAAGTGCTTCATACTAATATTATACAATAACAAAATAGAGGGCAGCTAAGTGTCACAATAATTTGTTTGCTACATTGTTTCAAACACTCAGCTAGTGACTTACTCAGCGTTATGGATTGGCTTAATCCTGTAATTTACCTTATATTGTTTGTGTATAAAACAGTTGTGTCATTCACGTAGAGCTATTTATATACTGAATAGTTCTTTGTAATTACATGTACCTGGTTTTGACTATTCAACCTAGATTTTTGTTTGGGCAGGCTGAAATGAATAAGTGTGAAAATAAAATGAATTACAGGGTGAGACAAAATTGCTATCAAAAGGAATGATATAAACTCATTTATCCAGTATTAGTTGAAATCATATTTGGCTCATTTTACCATGTAATATCTTTTTTGCGTTTTACCATGTTTCATGGGTCCATTTCTCATTGCCACAATTCTATGGCAATTCTACAAATTTGCAAGACCTGCACTGGTCGGTTGAGGTTGTAAGTTCACGGTCACAGAAATTTTTCTCCAACTTGTTGTTGGGGTTTACATTATATCAGAGATAGCCCATAGTCATGAGATGAGGCTGGCATTTTGGACCATATTTCGTATTATAGACATAAAATCCCGACCATTTAGGCAGGGCCAATTAAACTTAGTAAAATGAAAGAACATTAAACAAGGTTTTATTATGCGAAATAACTCTTTAGCACATGCGGAATATGTTTGGGCTACATTTTTGGCTCACTCAGTATTAGACTGCACTTTGAAAGTATTCATGATGTCATATGTTGGGTAAAAGGCGATGATTTAACCTACTTTTGATGGCAAATTCATTTTAATATGAATGAAATAGTGGCATTTACTATTAATATTTAATGAGGCATAAAATAGTAGGTTGATCTGGCAGCTGTTAGTTGAATTCGCGAAAACTACTTATAATGTGCTTTCATCGCCCGTGGTCACCTATATAGTTTCTTCATCCTAGGTCAAATCCACTCAAGAATGCCCTTAATTACAATGGTGATATATTAGATGCAGCATTTATTAATCTCTGGAATCACAGCACCTCTAAGCTTAATCATAATTCCGTCGATTGACCTACAGCATAGGCCTAGGGAAAAGTAGTAGGAAGGCAGCTTATGAGTGCTATCGATGTTCATAAGCTCACTTCTACTTTTACATAGGCATATGGCCTACAGATAAGTTTGGGATCCCTCATTTGAACCAAAACCTCTATTCCTAATTACAGCCCCTAAAAGCAACAACCCCAAACCAAGTGGCAGCCAGGGAACCCAAAAGCATTTGTATGTGCCAATGCGACTCCCTTTAGTGAATTAGTTATTAGTTCTCATAAGAACAAGTTCGAATAGTTTATCTTATTTAAACCCCACACTGACTCTTATGAAAGGTAAATGACCCATGATCCAAGTTTAGAAAAAATCTTTTGTATTAACTATGAGGTAAGTGTGTAAAGAAGTGGGTTGGTTTAATTGGTTCAGCTTCAATGCACTGCATGTATCAGGCAAGGTACAGTTAAAACTTTTATTTATTTTTTGTTCACAATTCAACTATTGAGCGATTGAAAAGGGTTTAATTAGTGCAGCTTCGGTGCACTGTATGTGACAGTCAAGGTGTTAATATTGAGCCAAACACTGTCAATCACATTTTGTGCCACACTGGTTTTAGATAGCTTACAGTGTCCATTTTTCAAAAACAATAGAACAAGAATGCACTCTTCTTTGTTACTACTGTACATTCTTTAAGGTAAAAAGGTCTTCAAATTGACCAAAATTTTAATGCTATCTGAGGTATTAATTAACATTCATAGTATCCATAGATGTGAAATTCGTCTAGTCAAAGATAGATAGATATAGAGTCATAAAATAAAGCCAAAATTGTTAATTTTAGTTTTTATTGATTGTCAAAATAGTGCCTTCCAAAGGACTTTTCAATAGAGAAAATCCATCCTAACACTGAGTTAAGTGAGTTAAGTCTAAGTTTTAAATATGTCAGGGTATTCTATGTTTCATTTTATTTAATCGCAGCATGAATAAAGATAATTTTAGTCTCAGGAATCTTAAATTCACCCCAACACACGACACTGTAATTTGTGCAGTTGTGCTTAACAGTGGATGATGATTCCATATTGAATGGGGGAGCAATCTAAATGTGGCAATATAGGTGACACCTTTTAGACGACTTCCTGGAATTTCCCAGCAAATAAAAAACGTTTTAGTATAGATTGGTTCTATAGTGAACGAGCATTTCAATTAGGCATTTTTTATCGAGGATAAAATAGCAAAAATAAACAATTTTGCAATTCTGGCCTTATTTTATGACTAGAAATGTTAGTTCTATAAGAATATCTAAGCACTGGTGTCAAGGGAAAGGACCAAAAGTTGTAATGGAACTTAGCAAGAAAAAGCAAACTCTAAGTGCATACCAGTCAAGAAAAACAAACACCATATATCTCAAAACCATGATCTAACGTGAAAGGAAACAATGTCTTATACCCCCTTTCCCCCAAACATTCAAGAACCGATATCACAATCAAAGACCAGAACACCAAGGGACATTTCATTCATACTGAAGTCATTACAATACATGTAGAAGAAAAAATTAGAAATTGATAGCCAATACTCATAACCTCAAAAATAGTTGTAGATACAAGTACTCATACAAGATAGAGCATTCAGTCTCAAATGATGTGGGATAGATAAAATCTAGTCTCTTCCAAGTCCATAGGCGTTTTAAAGGGTCAACATCCATTCTCAAAAGCCGTCGCCATAATCCATAAAAGACAAGAATTCACAATGGTCATCAGGTCTACTAGTGCATTAATGCACCTACAATTCATATAATCTGAATAATCTGAAACGTTAGAAATGAACCCTTCAAAGAATGTATCATGCCCCAAGTACGTAGGTACGTGGGTACAAGTTATAAAGTTTTTTTTATACAAAGCCCGAAGTATTGACTGAGGGAATACTAGTAGAGTGATCGAATGACTATATCACACTACCCTACCTCGATAGCGCATGCGCGAATTTTTTGGCTTTCAATCAGGTCGCTTTTGAGTATATCGACTGCTTAGTGAAAAGGTTAATACGTTTGGTGCTCGGAGTGAGTCAATATTGCTATTCGCTGAACTTCAGTGGCGCAATAGTGAAGTCCATGTTCCAAGTTATATGATAGTTGAAGAAATAATGTAAAAAATATCGTTTTAAATTTTAAAATATTTGATATGTCATAGTACACGGTACACAGCTGCAAAAGTTGTTATTTAATCCAAATAAAGTAAACATTATTTAGTAGATTTAGACACGGGCTTTCAGGTCGTAAATGCATTTTAGTCATTAAATTAACAAGAACACTAGATTGCTAGATTATACGTGTAACTAGGGTATCAAATTGAAATAAAATAACGAAATTAAATATAAACACGTAAGTGATAAATGACTATTGGCTATCAGGATTAATGACTATCCGCTATTCAGAATAATTAAAATTGCGTGAACTACATGTAAAGAATCTTTCGATATAACCCCTTGAATGGTCTAATTCACTACCGTCCTCAAAAACCGATCGTTTAAAATAGTTTGTTCAAAATACCATCATGCCACGACATTTTGTTCTTCACGATTTGCCAATCAATGTAACATTTTCGAAGGGAAACTTACATGCTCCCTGTACGTTGACAGATTTACTGAAATGTATCGTGTATTGCATTAAGTTTTGCTTCACTGCGCCCACTATTATCTAACTTTGCCTATAGTGGTTTTTTTTCTACAAACTGCTTGATGAATCAATTCTATGTCTGGTAGAACACTAAAAATAAATGTAAAATGTATTTTACGTTCAGAAATATGGAATTAAACCCACGTCCTCCATTTGCAACTTAGCTGTACCCTGTTTCCCTTTTAAACGTGGTCACGTGGTAGGGAAGTGTGTATATCTTAATTACACAATGCAATGTACCTATTGTCAAAGGGCAAAACCCATAGCATTAAACTGTTTATTCCATAAAAATTCCAATCAGCAAAAACAATGGACCATATGGACCATATATAACTCTATCTATAAACATCATTGCATAAAATAGGGTACATCTTAATGTCGCTCTAAGTGACATCTTTTCATACACTATACACTAAGGTCATGACCTATGAGGTAAAAATGACAAATGGATTATCAGATAATGCTTATCTCATTGAGATCATTTTTTTTTCTTTTTGGAGATCAATCATGTGACATAGCTCAATGTTTTCGTGCATTAAACTTATTAAAAAATTGCTACTTTTAGGTCGAAAATTCGGCCTAAAAAAATCATTGTTTTCGGATTATCCTAATCCCAAAGTAATTAAGTTTTCCTTTTCAGAGGTAAATCATTCCTTACAATAAATTCTAATTTTGCCATAAAAGCTGAAATAAAATGCTGCATTTTTGGTGAAAATTGCGGCCGAATTCGGGAAAATTGGCGAAGATGGTTAGATTAGGGACAGCTTAAGAGATAATCCAATCGACTTGATTATCATCCTACTGTCATTTATTGAAGACAAGACATGGATCTAGCATAACCATTTGTTTTTGTGATTAAAGTTATTCTTAGAACTAAAGATATAGCCCTTTGAAAATGCCTGCCATATCTTACCTAGCTTTTTGCGTAAAACTGTTTACCAATATACATATTTCCAATAAATATGAAGCAAATCCATCCATTAGTAAGTGAGTTATTTTCCAGACAGACTATCTGACAGATAGTGAACTTACTCCACGGTACCTGTAACCTGCACAACATAATTAGTTACATTTATGTTCATAAAAATTCTTGCTTACCCATCATCACCTCTTGCATGTGGAGCACCTGGTATGCCTGCTGATAGTGCAGATGAGGGCCAGTCTGACTGTGTGTCACCATCAATAGCAATACCATAGGATGGAAACTTGACAGAGATTGTAGTATTAGGGACTCCAGAGACAAACCACACATCACACTTGATCTTCTCACCATCTTTGTAGTATTCACCACCATTGCTATGCAGGTGAATTTCGTTATATGCATTGTTGATCGTAATTGTCTTCTCACATTTTTGTAAAAACGAACCTAGAATCAATCAAATATATATTCATTAAAATGAGAAAACAAAAATGTGAAATAACACAAAAAATTTATTTTCAATAGATTGTGTACAGATTATCAACATATAAAATTCTGAAACCTCTCCATAATTTTTCTAGTTATAGCAAAAAAACATAAATAACATATTTATAATGGCCATGTATCAGCCAAATTGTCATTAGATAGTGTAATAATGTATTGACATATAAAATTTAAAGAAATCGCTTCATAATTTTTCTAGTTATATACATCTAGCAAAAACATAGAATAACATATAAAAATGGACACTATTATTTATAATGGCCATGTATTAGCCAATGAGTCATTAGAATAAATATGCTTTTTCAGTATTAACATATAAAATTCCAAGAAAATCGCTCCATTATTTTTCAATCTATAAGTAAAAACGTAAAATATGACAAGTTAATATTGTTCATATGAGAAAACAAAAATGTGAAAAAACACATAAAACTGGCTGCCATAGCCAAATCTTCAATAGATAGTGTACTGATTATTAAACATATAAAATTCTAAGAAAACCGCTCCATGAACAAAATCACTCTACTACTTTTCGAGCTAAAGCAAAAATCCTAAAATAGGCACAACGGTAAAGTCAGATACTGAATGGCGGACATAACCGTCGCTTCAACTGTTTAATCACTTAGTCCTCATTTCAAGGGATTTCATCGTCGCTAATTCTGTGCATGTATAACCTCTTGTGATAATGTTTCATATGAAATCCCAATTGCGATCAAATTGGGTCGTGAATCGTCACAATATAGCGTCTTTTATATCGTTAATGACAACAGAATCTGAATTTGAGTAATTTAGAAAGACAACGGCATATGGTAATTACAGTGTCTGTTGTCCCGTATCTCATTTTGATCGGTTAAACTAGACTTTATTTCGATGGTAGAACATTATTAACTGTACAAAGCAACTTAGTCTAAGTGCTCTATTAAACATACAATTCATGAAATTCTAATTGAAGCGACGATTATGTCCGCCATTTGTGACAATGGTATCTGACTTTACCGTTGTCAGGCTATTCTCGTGTGATATTCCCCTGATCTTAGTTCGATGGGATAAGAAATTAATTTAACAAAATCACAGTTGCTTCAAACTAGACAATGGCAACTCCGCGGAGTAGCAAATCCCAACGAACAAAATATCAATTACCGAATTCCAATCAATTATACTCATTTCTTTGGTTAAAATTGAAAAATTTAGATTTTAGAATTGCGAATTCCTGCAAAGCAGCCATTTTGAATTTTCTGAGGTACAAATCTGAAGAATAATACCATTATTGTGATCCACTCCAAAATTCCTTCAATTTGAGTATAATATAGCCATACTTTGAAGGGATCGAAAAATTATTGTGAAATCGTATATTAGACGGCCATTTTGAATTTTACGAGGCTCGAATCAGAAAAAAGATACAATATTTGCAATCTACTCTTAATTGCCTTTCATTTGAGTATAATAAAGCTATACTTCAGAAAGATCTAAAAATTAGCGAAAATTACTGTTTTCCTGACCCCCCATACACGGCCCCTGGGGGTCAGGATGAAAAACACGGAATATATGTGAAATAGATAGATGTTGTGAATATACAGTGTACTGCCAAAATTTCAAACAATAATATGAATTACTTTGGTTTAGAATGAAAAATTTATGTTTTTTGCGAAAAAGTCCCGTCATTTTTAAAGCGGCGACCATCTTGAAAAAATTTTTTTTTGCGTACAACTATTCACCAATATACATCTTTCCACTAAATATGAAGAAAATCCGTCAACTCGTATTTGAGTTATCTTCCGGACGGACGGACGGACGGACGGACTGATTGACTGACTGACGGACTGACGGACGGAGGGCTTCACTATATCCCTACCGAACTTCGTTCGTTGGGATAATTAGCATGAACAAACCTTTCCCATCAATAGCTGGAGGCTGTTGAGTGTGTTGAAGAGGTCTTTTTGTTGGTACTGGTTTATAGGGTCTTTCAGTGGGAGGCTTCACAGGGGGTCTTCCAGCTTAAAGAAATATGTACATATCACATAGATAGACCGGTTCAATTTTAATCATGTATAATGGAGCACTGTACAAATATGCAATAAATTTGGTAGCTGGTACAAATTAAGTTTTTAATTAGCATCCCCAAAAACCTGCAAGAGAAACTTAGTATTACCTGAGACCATCAGGTACTACTTACAAGAAGTTGTTGGTGAAGATGAACGAAGTCCAGAATCTTTTTTCATCGGGGGAACACATTGGTGTCTTGGGGTTGGCATTGGTGCCTTGGATTTACATGGGTGTGCTGGAATGGTAGTTGTGGGAAGAACCGCTCTCTGGAGTTCATCAGGCCACTGTGCTGGCAACGTAGGGACTTTTACACGCACTTTCAGTAGTAACTGTAAAAACATTTTTTTAAGATTTTCTGTCCCAGAATTGTATGGATTGTGAATGTCCAAAGCTATAATTCATAAGGCTATAGATTTCTTGAATACAAATGTACATTACATTATGCCCAAAGCAGCATAAAAAACATCATATGGAAGTTCTATACAGCATACTGTATTTTAATTCAACTTTTGATGTAAAAATCACTATCACTACTTGGAAAACTAAGAACTGAGAGGACTTGGAAAATGGTGATTGACAGATGAAATAGATACTATGGGAAGACAAAATTAATAGACAAAATATGAAAATAGCATGTACAGTGTGGTTGGCTCACACAGGGAGCCTATGGGATTGACTAGGCATCAGTCTGTTGGTCTGTCCATTTGTCCATCCATCCATCGGTCTGTCTGTCTGTCCATCCATCATTCCTCTGTCTGTCCATCCATCAGTCTGTCTGTCCATCCATCCATCATTCCTCTGTCTGTCCATCCATCAGTCTGTCTGGCCATCCATCCATTGGTGGTATACACAGGGTGGGCCAAAAAAGTACCCTCCAAGTTTAAAGATGAATGATTCATATGATATACCTTAAACCATGCCATGTATTATATATAATTTTAAAGATAAATCATTTCTTTACAATATGACACCATCCGATTGAAAAAACTTTTTTGTTGGATACTAAAATTGTCATGAGCAACCAAAACTCTAAATGAAAATTCCCGAATTTCCCTTCATGTTGCAGCCTTAGCTTCACTCAATATGTAATATACAATTGAAAGTTAATTCAAAAGATTGAGGTATTATTGGTGAATTTTGCACTAAACTTGTACAAATGCACCTCTTTTGAAGGTGCCAAAGTTCAAATTTCCCTTCATTTTAACAATTTGAAAATTCGCATTGAATAATTTAATGGTTGGTAAACAACAGTTTCTCAATCAGGTGGCATCATACTGTTAGGAAATTATTTATGTTCCTTGTATAAATGGCATGATTTCACATACAAGATGAAAATCATCTTTAAACTTGAGTATTGTTTTTTGGCCCACCCTCACTGTTCCGAAACTAGTTACTTTGAAGGAACGTCAATGTAACAAAATGGATGAACTTCCTGGTTACGATTTTTTTCTTTTCACGATTTAAACCTACTTTTAAGTCAAGTTGAAGATTATAATTTGGCACAAAGCTAGGAAATATAGTCAAGTTTTAATAAGTTTCTTCGATTTGGAATTTGTTTTGTAAATGAAGTTGCAATTCATATATTTAGCCGTTTGTTTTTGTTACATTGATAAAAGTTTGTTATATTAACAATGTGTGTTACCTTGACGACTTACATCAATGTAACAAAAGCAATGGTCTAAATCAATCAATTACAAATTAAATCAAATTAAAAAATGAATTCCAACCAAGAGCATTTCTAAAAGAAAACAAACAAAAAACTCTTATCCAGGAAGTTCATCGATGTTGTTACCAGGTTACTTTGACGGAACAGTGACCCTGTATTTAACTGTTATTATCTTTTCATATTAGCCTGCTTCATTCATCTAATATAGTTCTGCTCATGTTATGAGCCAAAAATACACAGTTACCCCTATAGTGATGAATTTTCCATCATCAGATTTCTCAAGAGTTACATCTACAAAGGCATCAGCAGTCCCTACACCAAGATCATATGTTGTACCTGGTAAAGAACAATGAAGCAATGAATTAGGAAATAACATGATAAAGCAATGGGTAATCTTGGGGTAGGCTCTCAGGCCCTTTTAGCCTCATTTTCAATACAAGGCCAAATATCTGAAAAACAAATTCTCCTAAATTGGCTCAAAATTTGTAAGAATATTTTTGCCCCTGCCGTCCTTATGAATTTCCAAATCCGCAATTATGAGTAACAATCTTCAATTTCTGATGGTTTATACAAACAAAAAGTAACAGTCACTTAATTTCCTGCCAAACTTCTAAGTTGTAAAATTGAAATTTGATTTTCATTACTAGCAAAAATAAAAAAATAAAATAAAATAAAATTCAGTGGTTAAAAAAATTTAGCCCTGTGTAAAAATACAGGTTTTCTCGAGGCAAGTGGTCAAATGAAAGAGGCAAAGACATGTAAAATGTACATAATAACATGGAGTAAGTTTTTGTATTTACCTGGAATTTGATATGTTACATCTTCATAAAATTCATAGAATTTTTTGGTGAAATTGATTTTCTTATCTGGCACTTCCATAAATGTAACCATATTCAATGGACTATCACACTGGTTCAGAACCAGGCCAAAGCAGAAGCTTAATGAAAAATCTTGCATGCTAGTGATATAACCCTAAAAGTAGAAAATTATACAAATCTATTAATACTTCAGAAAACAATACAATGAAAAGCTTGGGAGAAAGAAAATTTCCTTCTGTATACAAATCAAAGATTTACTTCGAAAAAAGCTTATTGTAGTTTTGAATTTTATTGTAAAATCTTTTGTTTCTATAAATACAATGAGTTATTAAAAAACATGTACTTTGTCAAAAGTGTGCATGCACAACTAATGAACTCTTCAAATGCTGTTTTCCAAGTGAGTTATTTTTTTCTTGTTTCAATATTAATGCAAATCAAGCTTTTTAACATATTTGACTGTGTGTGCAAGTAACATCTTTTAATGATTATTTGATCCTTTTTTCTTCTAAACTATGCATAGTGCCCCTTTAAATAAGTGGCTAGTATATAACTTTCTCGCCTTGGCTAATACAAAAATTATAGTTATCATCCTCTTTATTACTCACATTATTTGAATATGTAGCAGCGCAATCAAAGCCATTACAAGAACTATGGTCTGTACAATGCATTAATATCCAAGGGTTGTGGGTTAAGTTGTTGGTAACACTCTTCCACATGGCACACTCATCCCCTGGTGGGCTGGCTGTAGTTGTCAAAGCATGGATAGCTTAAAAAAAGACAACTAGAAAACAGCAACATCATGGAGTAGCAAATCCCACCAAACAAAACATGTTTTGATAAATAGCAGCCATCTTCTTGAACAGAGCTCCTTTGCCAGCATTTTGAACCAAATCCGTCCCCTGATATTTGAGTTATCAAAGATTATGTTTTTTTTACTAAAATTAGTGGCCATTTTGAAATTTAGCTGTCATCATGATAACACTTACCTCCAATATCAACATTTACTATGGAGAGCAATATAACATATGGACACGTTGCAAACAGCCACATGGTTGTGGTCCGCCTTCACTCTTTGTTTCATTGATCTGAAACACAAAAATGGGTATCCATTTAAGAATCTATTTCCTTAATTATAAAGGGATCAGAGGGGACATCTACAGACTCTGAGAGTAAGATTTTGCTCTCTATTTTCGATGCAATGCCCAATTTCTAAATAAAAAAGTCTAACAATTCTGTCTTTATTTCAAGATAATTTCTAGTTGCTAGGCATTTCTGCATTTTAATATCTTCTGTTAAAGACTGAACAATTAGTGCAGAGATGTATCCAACAATCATAGACCTAGTGTCAGAATAAATTGAAGTTTTTGATATTTCACCAAGGCTTACATCTATTTTCATTATCGATAAAGAAACCCCCTGAATAAATGTTAGTTCAGCATTTTCTGCACAATTCTGCAGTTAAAATCTTGTAATGAAGTATATCTTAAAAATCTATAAGACTCCTCTTATGGAAACTGTAACTTAATTTACACTTCTAAATGCTGAAATAGATAGGCATGTCCATATATTTAAAGAAAATAGGTCTGACAAAGATGTTAAGACAAATGTTGCCTTGATAGCTCAGAAACATCTTTTTCTCATTGAAAATAAAAAATGGTATGATTTTTGATGATGGCTGCTTTTAAGTCTATATCTGTTTCACAGATATTCATTTGGTCCAGGTACTATACTTTAGATTCTTTTCGTTTATACCTGTTATATTGATATAATCTTAACTTGGTAATATATCAACAAGGCATTAACATGACAAAATGTCACCACCTAGTTGCTCACAATATTATGAGTTCAAACTTAAGTCAGATTTGAATTTCTGAGAACTTGTAAAGTCAAATTAGAACACTTGAAAAGATGTAGATGATTTTGAAAAAAAAATTTGGTCAATTTGAAGCAAGTTGAAAACAGATCTTTTTGACCTTGAGAAGGTCATTAAAGGTCAAATGTCAAATCTAAAGTCAGATTAGAATTTCTGAGAACATGTAGATGATTTTGAAAAAAAAAATTAGTCGATTTGAAGCAAGTTGAAAAAAGACCTTTTTGACCTTTTTTGACTTTGAGAAGGTCATTGAAGGTCAAATGTCAAATCTAAAGTCAGATTTGAATTTCTGAGAACATGTAGATGATTTTGAAAAAAAAATTTAGTCAATTTGAAGCAAGTTGAAAACAGACCTTTTTTACCTTTTTTGACCTTGAGAAGGTCATTAAAGGTCAAATGTCAAATCTAAAGTCAGATTTGAATTTCTGAGAACATGTAGATGATTTTGAAAAAAAAAATTAGTCAATTTGAAGCAAGTTGAAAACAGACCTTTTTGACCTTTTTTGACCTTGAGAAGGTCATTGAAGGTCAAATGTCAAATCTTAAGTCAGATTTGAATTTCTGAGAACACGTAGATGATTTTGAAAAAAAAATTTAGTCAATTTGAAGCAAGTTGAAAACAGACCTTTTTGACCTTTTTTGACCTTGAGAAGGTCATTGAAGGTCAAATGTCAAATCTAAAGTCAGATTTGAAGGTCAAATGTCAAATCTAAAGTCAGATTTGAATTTCTGAGAACATGTAGATGATTTTGAAAAAAAATTTAGTCAATGTGAAGCAAGTTGAAAAAAGACCTTTTTGACCTTGAGAAGGTCATTGAAGGTCAAATGTCAAATCTAAAGTCAGATTTGAACTTCTGAGAACATGTAGATGATTTAGAAAAAAATTGAAGTCAGTCTAAACAGTATTTGTTAAGTTATAGGAAGTTGTAAGAAATTGTTACAGACGCCGGACGCCAACCACCAACCACCAACCACCAACCGCCAGACGCCGTCGCAAAAAAAACGGAGACCATAACAATATGTCACCACTTTTGGTGGTGACATAAAAATGAAAACAATATCAACTTAACATCTCATTACTAATCTTATTGCACTACACCTACCGTATATAACATATTAATATCCTTACCTTCTACTATGATACTAAACATGCACTATATTTGCAGTTTTCTATCATTTTTCTTTTGAATCAATAAGATAAGGGGTTATGAACACTTCCAAAAGACTCAACACAAATAAAAACATATTCTTACACAAACATATGTCAGATTGACCTTTTTACATACTGCATTTTGTGTTTATAATTTATTTCGAACCCCGTTGTTTTTATATTTACTAGCATAGCATTTCTAATAACTTTTACTAGCATTTTACATAAATTATTCTAGCATAGCATTTACATAAGTTTTACTAGCATAGGATTTAGCATCAACTTTTCCAAAGTCTTCCTCGTATTGATATGCTAAACAATCTAGCAAGATATGCTAACTTATTTTATAGTATACAAACTTAGTATATAGAGGTAACCAACATTTTCAGAAAGACCCCAGTAAAGAAATTCTGCGCATTAGAAATGACCAAATACTGCAGTTTGATTACTTTCTCGGGTATACAACAGGAGGATGTTCTCTCACCTCCATCCGTTCATAAGGTATAAATTTTTTCGAAACAAATGCGTGATATTTACACATATTTTGTACAAAATGCGTGACACAAACGGAATGTGTTCGCTTTTTTTCGCCATTCGGTATTTTACCGTGTCGGCATTTCACAAAAAACGATTTTTAAAAATATCAACAAAATTATTTGCGTGATATTTGATCATACACGCTACATTGATGCGTGATTTCTATTTTTCCAGCAAATGCGTGACAATCACGCCTAATGCATGAGGGTTGACAGGGCAGATATACACGGTCAAGTCTTAACAATGGAAATTGTTCCAGACATGTTTTTCAAACGATTTAGATGTGTTTTGTAAGAACATGGAATACGACATTTGTTGGAATAGAGCAAAACGGTAAGAATATTCTATATTTTACAAACTAACATTAGGCCATAAGGATAAGATTCTTTGTTTTGTGTCCTGTCAAAAATCATGCAAGGATACAAGGAAAACAAACACAAACTCTAGAAAAAACACAAACTTGTTTGCTGAGAATTGTATACATTTTATGGGCATAAAAAGTGATGACATAAAAAATTTGCAGTGATAACAAATACATATCTATACATTTTATACCATATATTTAAACATGGCTATTATTCAAGACTAAAAAATAAGAAAATACACAATATATGCCCAAATTAATCAATATCACCGTCAATTTTGACGCATGTCAAATTATCCGTTATTTCAATTGATTCTGATTGAACGAAATGCGATGGTACTTTCAGACCCTTGTGATTGCAATTTAAATGTGTTTGTTTTTTCTGATTTACTCAAAATCGTGCAAGCAAGGGGACGCTCAACAAAGAATCTACTTCTTATGGCCTTACTTGACTTCTACCTAAGATGTTCTTCTTCATATCCATGTTTCTATCTTGGCGATCATTCCATACTTCATAGTACTCGCAATTAGGGCCTATATACCAAAAATGCCAGAAATATATGTACTAAATTTGCATTTAGTGTTATTTAATTCAGTTTAAACAGACTATCCATTCAACAACGTGGAATAATATTCACTGCTCTAAAGATCATGTTTATATTTTAACTATCTTTATCTTAAAATTGCCATAAATGGCTGTAAATGTAGAAAATGGAGTTAACGAATGAGAAGGGACATTTTTGGACACGTCCAAATAGTTTAATGCAAAAAATTTTTTTTCGGTCAATTGCTACTTATTTAAGCGCTTTTAATTTGTGGTTTTCCCACATATTGTGAGTACTTTCCTTATGAATCGAGGTATTCATTAAATACATTAAAGGCAGGCTTGTGATTTTCAACATAACACTGCCGGAATCGCTCATTTTCCGATTTAACAAGGCTATAGCATAAGATTTGAGTTTGCGGATACCTGAAGTTTAGGATATATAGTATGGTAAGCTAAATTACTAAATTACTTACATTTACAAAAAGTCAAGTGACAGCAATTTCATAATCAAAGGATAGGTATCGATATGGTAAACTGAATTCAACAATGTTTTTCTCTTAAACCAATTATTGAAAACATTCTGTAAAAAAACACGGTCCTATAATGTTGACTGATTGACAACAATTTAATGCGAAAATTATTTTGTATTTTATAATAACTGTTTTTATTAACATTTTTTTGTTTTTTAACTTGCAATTGTTTAACAACATTTTCTTAAACCTCTTAATATTATAGTTATACAAAGGAAATTTTGGTTGATTGTACAAGAAGTATTCAAAAAATTAAAACAAAAACCCCAAAATAGATAAAAATAAAGATAAACCTTTTATTTCATCAACAAGATACTTTTTTAAAAACAACCAAACTTTCCTTTATACAATTACAATATTGAGAGACCTAAACACTTTGTGTTTATGTCATTTAGTTCCAATGAGGTTAAGATAGATGTTTCATTTCATTCCGAACATATGACACCAAGAACAAAAGAGGTGTCTGATGTGTTTTCTAAAACAATATATGTGAAACGACAACAACAACAACAATCCTCGTTGGATCTATACATCTTGAAACTATACGTTTGTAGTCATAGACTCTGCGGGGCGTTTTGGAAGACAACAGGGCGTTTTGGTCAATTTCGAACAGTTGCGTAAGTCTTACGTTTTGTAGTCATAGACTCTGCGGGGCGTTTTGGAAGACAACAGGGCGTTTTGGTCAATTTCGAACAGTTGCGTAGGTCTTACGTTTTGTAGTCATAGACTCTGCGGGGCGTTTTGGAAGACAACGAGGCATTTTGGTCAATTTCGAACAGTTGCGTAGGTCTTACGTTTTGTAGTCATAGACTCTGCGGGGCGTTTTGGAAGACAACGAGGCATTTTGGTCAATTTCGAACAGTTGCGTAGGTCTTTTGAAAATTGCTGCATTTCTTGTAATAAACATGTTGATGCAGCGTTGTAATGGGAGTCCTTGCGCAGAATATGGGGGAGAGTGATAGAAGAACTGGCGAGATATCAAGGATTGTGGTTGAAATCTCTGAGGATTTGCAACTTCACATCTGGGGACCAAAACGCCGCTAAAATGAGGGACTTTGTAAACAAAAGCAATGTCTCGACTGAAAGGTATTTCTGTGAAGGTTTTAACATGCTTAATGGAACAAGTTTGAAGAAAAACGGTGTAGTGTGAGACTCACAATCTGAGGCCCAGGAATGCGCTAAAAATGTCCGCTATCATATAGTGTACTAAGTTATTATGCGTGGTGTACATGTATAATATACTGAGAGCTCGATTCTTTTAATAAATTACTTCGGTAATATTAATGGACAAGAATAAGACTGATTTTTTTTATTAATGACAGTATACCCGAGCCTCAGCTCACAATCATTGATTTTCCAAAGCCAGGGTAGCAAGGTAATAAGTACCGCGTGTTTAAATCATCCACAAAAAGTACAAAATAAGATTTTCTTAGAATGTGCCACCCTCAATCTTCATATAATAAAAGTGATTATGTTATGTTAGATATATACATGTAACCAAACCCGTCTGGCCCAGTTATCTACTCCTTACTACTACTTCAGGAGTAGATACAGTGGGGATCATAAAGAATTGCAAAAGCTATGAAAATTACATGCTGTCGCACATGTAATAAATTCTTACCTCAGTGTATTCAGTGCTCTATTTTCTCCGTCTTAGTAAGTCCAAATATAGTGGAATTTGTGTCCCTAATGACAAATAAGAACTTCAAAAGTTGAAGTGGATATTCACATGTTATGCCGACTCTTCAAATATGGAGGTGATTTTGTCGCCCGATTGCACCGGAACGGAAGATTGGCTCCCAGAATGCAACATGACACGTGCCAGCTTTCAAAATGCTGTTCCGCCATTTTTAGCTGTCATGAGTAAATATGGTTAACTGATGTTGCATTCTGGGAGTCAACCGTCCTTGGATAACAAACATGGCGATTCATGAAAACATTCATTCGATTTGGTAGGGATTTATCCATTATTTGCAGGTATGAAGCTTTGGATTCATTTATTGTGCTACTTTAGTGAGCGGGAATTATTTTTCTACCGCTTGGGAGAGTTTGAGACACGAAACTTGGAAATTAGCTCATTGTGACAACTTGTGAACGTTGAGTTTTATTTTTGTCCCCCACTGTAACTGGGTCAGATGGGTTTGGTTAATACACATGTACAGTTGGGGACAAAAATAAATGACAGGTCGATTTTCGATCACCATTTCCTAATTATGGTCGTCTGAAAGCCCATAATTTCCAATATTGTCTAGATACATATCCCTTAAAATTTGTATATTTTACATTTTGTATAATCTCATCCACTGATGTATGGCCTCTTGAAAATTCTCTTATTTTTAACATGGGAAATCCTCACTTCAGCAAATCCACCTGTCATTTATTTATGTCCCCAACTGTAGATGCTGACTATCCAGTTTTGAAAACCCTTTAGGCAATGGTCCTAGTCTCTTCAGTTTTGCAGAGGACTTCCTATCATACATTTCAATTTCTTTTATAGAATATACAATGTGTCTTTTCATGGTAAGTCATCTAATACTATTATATTACCTTGTTTTCCTGGATTCGTCGAAATTCACAACTTCCTTTTTTAACAGCTTTGCTATGCCAGTTTCGCTTTCCTGGTACAATTTTCTTACTATACACATGTGCATATTTTGATAAATTTGATTGGTCAATGATAAAATCTACCACTTCAATGACCAATCAAATATATCAACGAGTGCGCACGCGCAAAAAAATTTTATCAGGAAAACGAAACTGGCCCAGCAAACAAGAGGAAGTTGCGAAAATTCAACAAATTTTGCATCTAAATCAGTTACTTTTCAAAAATCCCGATAATAATATTGAAAAATACACAGGAATTATTTTAGGCGAAGTTTTATACCAAGCAAACCTGGAGAGACTGACACTAGATAGGGTTATATAAGTGAGTACAGTCCATATCAATGTTTTATGAAAAATAAGGAAATCCAGTTTTACTATTTTTTTCATGGCCTGAGTTCGTCACTAACATGCTAAACACAGGATCTTGTAGCACCTTATATGGTATTGTTTATGATGACTGATATGGGGCTTTATATAGATAGAGTACTATAGGGCCTATCATAGTGCTCATCTCATATCATAGACTGTATCCTTCGTCTGAATAAATATTCAGACTGTAAGTCACCTATTGTAAAATGTGGTGTTGAATAAATGTTACAAATAAGTTTGTTAAATGATAAAATGATTACCTTGTAAAGTACTTACAATATTATTTTTTCGTATATTGTCCTCTTACTGAAGATATTCATAAAATGTACAGACGCTTCTTGTAGCGAAGCCATTGATTAGGTCAAGCCATTTTGGCAATGCCAATTCTCACGATAAACGAGATTTAGCCAGTGACGTCAGTGTATTTGTAAACAAATAACACGTGGAGCGGACGGAAGCGTGTTGATAAATTCCATTTGTGCGTGAATTTATTAGATCTAGTCATTTATTATCATTATCCCGATTAATTTTCTTCATTTATAGTAAATAGAGCGGAAATATTCATGAAGAAGGCCGAGGTAATCAAGTGGTCATGTGTTGTCAAAGTTCAAAAAATTTGCATATCTCGTTTGGATCTCGTGAACTCAAACGTCCTTGACATTGATTTCGCGATGTACTTATAAACACATCCTGAAGTTTTGGTGAGTCTGAACATTTCATTATTTTATATCAACTTGTACCCGCCTTATACAAATATTTTTGCTTCTAGTTTAAAATGAACATCTCTTCAACATATTCACCAATTTTCAAGGTGAACATTCTTGTAATAAACGAGAAATTTATGTGCAAAAAATATCACCGCGATTTCCATAGGAAATATATCAATCATAACAGACCGAATATTATATTCGGTCTGTTGGATACATACTATCTCATATCATAGTGCTACATGTCTCTGTGATGCTAAATATTAGTCCAACAACATTAGACCTAGCCTGGGCCTCGTTTCTTATCTGACATGTCTTATGGGCCCGGCTAGGTCTAACCTCCATGATCATTTTGCCCTTGATGCGTTAATTTAATCGTTCCGCAGGTTTCGACAAGCGGAACTAATTAAACCCTGAAACCATGGAAATATTACACAAAGAATGTGATTCAAGCATGCATACATACCTTATGAATATATACACACCATCCCGTATCCCCCTTAGACCCTATTGATGCATAATTACAAAAATATTTGAGACAGGTTTGGAATATGACGAAAATGTCGTCAGTTTCGATAACATCGAAATTGCAAATCGTATCAGAAATTAATCGTCATCGCGGCACTGCATTTACAAACAGTAGGTTTGCAATTAATAACTATTTCGCGTGTATACACGCGCTATATAAATCAATCAAAGGTACCTGTTATCCTCAAAATTTATCTTCAAATGTGAGTAATCGCGATAATAATTATCAATCTATTTGACAACAATTTCGTTTCGCTAGTACTTTAATTTTACGATCCGGGACACTCGGACGAACAGACAAAATGACGGACATGCTGAAATGTCATTTTAGAGATCGGTAAGTGTAGCCTCATTTTACGAGTATAAATGAGCATTTAACACACTAATATTGTGTTATTATCAAAGGAAAGAATAGTAAAGAGGTTAAACTCAATAACGGCCCCCAAAAAATTCCTAATATTAAAGAAAGCCGTTATTGAGTTTAACGACGTTGAACTAGCTAAATATAAGAGTTAGCTGACGTTTGGGAGTCTGACTTACCTTCTAAAGGTTAGAACCCGAATCTTAATGAAACCATATCACCTTTGTTGCGTCGATGATGATGCATAAACACAGCATTTGATAGAAATTAGTGTAAATGCTTTTCCAACTTTTTCATTTTTCATCAATATTGACTTCCGGGAAGGCGTTGTAGTTATCACGAAATAACGCATTGACCCTTGAACTTTACTTTGTTGACGTGTCAACCAAGCATGTCTGGTGTGAAAATTAAAAGAATATTAGGCAATGTTCTACATCCGCCAAGCTAAGTGAAGTAGCCAATATTAAAATTACCAATTTCAAGTGAAGTACGCAACGAACGAAACTGTGTGATCTACATTCCCACTATTGGTCTGAACGAAATGCTACGTAGAAATATGAGCCGTCTGCTGTATTAGTCGATTAATAGAGTAAGACCTGTTGGTGATGCTTTATAATTTAGACCAAAACATTGAAGAACAAACGAACCTGTAAATCGTGAAAACAATGAACAAATATTCGGTTTTCACATATGTTCGGTAATTTTTCGTATTGAAACTTCCGGAACTTACAGGAAATCATTCATTTTCTCGGTCCATGATCTACCTCTTGGATGTTGTGGCAAATGCTCCATGGTTGATGGAACAAAGGTGATATGGTTTCATTAAGATTCGGGTTCTAACCTTTAGAAGGTAAGTCAGCTAACTCTTATATTTAGCATGTTAGCGACGAACTCAGGCCATGAAAAAAATAGTAGTCAGTGTTTTGGTCTCTTTCACCATGGGCTTCATTTGAAGTCCATGCTTTCACCTAAACTTTAAAAGCCCTGTATACACTTTAAATAGCGTTTCAATCAGTTCAATCGTAGTTTCGCTGTTTGCGCCTGTTTTGCCATATCAAGCATTTCAATCCAACAACCAATTTATGAGGAAACGATTGAAAAGAAAATTACTTTTTCGCTGCTTGCGCCTGTTTGGCCATTTCAATCAATTCCCCTAAATTGTTTTCACATTTTCTTTCATTTCAAGCTTTTCTACCTTTTCACCCGGCCCCGTTTCAAGCATTTCGCCTGGCAGTGTATACACCCCTTATAAGAAAGGCAAGCAGTTCAATGAGAAAAATAAGAGTTACCTCGTGAATAGGACCCTCCCGTGCCTTCCAGAGGGTAGTATACACTGAGTGAATTTGAACCCCATTACAGTAAAATTTTAAATGTTCGGAACTACTTTGAATCTAAAAAATAAGCAGTCAAAGAACCATTTTGAAACAGTATATGTAAAAATAGGAACATTTATACATGGCCTAACTTTTGTATATTTTAGTTTGTTTTGTAGTATCTCCCTATAACTTTGGGAAACACTTGACAACAGTGCTAGCAACATAATATGTATAAATCAGTGCTATAGTTAATGTATACCCCCCTGAAATATTATTCTAGGGGGGTAAAACTGCTCAGAATCCTTCGTCCACAAACTAAAAAGACCCAGACATATATGAATTGATGCTAAATGAAGTCATCTTTCAGAAACATTATGTCTATCAAGTGGCCCTTGAACTTCCCAAAACCCATGCTGTATCCTGGCCTATACCCTCTGATCACTTTATGTTAAAAAATAGACACTGAATTTTATAAACTCTTATTTCAGAAATATCTGTCAAACAAGCAGTGCAGTGAAAGCTCAACCATGTGGTTGTTGGCGATGTGTGTAGTTCTATTGCTCTCAATGGTAAATGTTAGCAATGGTAAGTGCTTATAGGTTATCAGGTTGTACCATGTCAATTTTCTTTAATTTTCTCGAATATCGATGTTCTTAGAGAAAATAATTTTATGTCCAGTCAGTCTCTTAATTTTAAATAAAATGGAAAGCACTAATGTAAACTAAAATTTAGAAATTCAGCAAATGAAACAAAAAAAAATATCATGAATGATGATCAGTAAACAATCATTTAATAGCAACAAATAACATCTAGCCTATGATAAAAAAGTGATAAAACATCATTGCACAAAATCAACAAATGAAAATGATAGAAATAGACTAGATGCAAGTAAATATAATCTTGATTTTGAGCATTATATAATCGAAGTCAGTGATATCATATTTGCAATTTACATGCAGAATTACATCTAAAATGTGGTTTTAAATTTTTTATCAAACTTTTTTTTGAAAATGAGATTTTTAGGTTTGTTAGATTTGTTAGCGAGGCCAATCAGCCCATGCTATACATTAAATCATTAAAACTGATATAACCTTTCTTGTATTGAACAGATAATTTCTTTTAAAGAAGATATTTCAAACTAAGTATCAAACTCAAAAAGATTAGATGAAAATTGATTTTCTAAATCTATTCATGTCTGAATGAGCCAAATTAGCCATCTTATGGTGAACCTTGTAACTATATATCTGGAGCTACAACATTTGAAATTTGTAAACAATAAAGACAAAAACATGAAATGCGACAAAAAACTACAATAGTTGTTGTACCAGCACACCATTCCCCCCCCCCACACCTAAACAGACCACCTTTTGTTCCAATCTAAATACTGAGATTCTCTAATTTTTGATTCCAGGATCTTTTCTGGATTATTGTAACATGACAGTGACAATCTTCTCTCAATACCAAACCTTTGATCTTAACAACTACCTTGATGATGTACAATACGAAGATGGTGAGAAGATCACCTGTGATGTGACCTTTGTTGCTGCAAGCCCTGATACTAAACTATCCATTAAGTTTCCTTCCTATGAAATAGCTGTCGATGGCAACACTGGCAACGATATTTACATTTCATCATACTTTCCTGGTGGTCCACGCGTGAGAGATGATGACGGGTAAGCAAGTAGGCCTATATGTATTGTTTTTGTAGACTAATGAAGTAAACCTTGATGATTTGAACTATAAGATGAAATAAGAAGCTAGAAATCTCAAATTAGATAACATATTAAGATATTTAAACTCTTCAAAATAGATGATATCATATGTAAAATAGAGGATTTTAAGATACCAAAGGTTAAGGTTACCAAAATTAGTCTGAAAGTAATGGTTAGCATGGCTCATATCAGTAAATGCTCATATAAAAAGGTATAAATCTTATAAATTACTTGCTATACCATATATAGATGTATGGTATTTCGAGGTTCTAAGTCAGGGCACATTGACTGATTTATTGAAAACATTGCTTCCAAAAGTACAGTCTTATTATCCTTTGCTCAGTCCACTGCAGTCTCATCTCTGATTCTTCTATGATTACTAGTATATTATTTAAGAAAGACCGAAGAGCAGGGGTAATATTGTCGAATACACCCCGCAGGGCTAGGCACAAACGTTTTCTGTACCCCAAATGACCGAAGGGAGTGAGGGGTTCAAAAGCTTTTGTGCCTAGCCCTAAGGGGTGTATACGACAACATTACACCTGATCCGAGGTCTATATTATGATTCGAACATGAAAACTCTCCAAAATGTTTTGAATATTCATTTATGGTCCGCCATTACTACGGCCCACCGTTATGACGTCATTCATTACTCATATTACCAGGGGTATTGTTCGCGATTATACCCCGGGTGAAATGTTGACTTTGTTCACATTTTATAGAAGGCGTGAATACAGTCATGTTCGAATGTGTAATAATGAAAAATAATTGAAAATCATTGTTTTATTGTAGAATAACAGTGTATGACTTGCTTGCCAAGGAATACCTATTAGGAAATAAGTACAGTAGATGGGCTGGGGAAAAAACCACCAAATTTGACTTCTCAAGCATATCCGATTCTGGACTAAGTTCAAAAGAATATGTATACTACAAAGAGGACCTTGGAGAGATGAAAGATATGGAAGCGGCCAAAGAATTTGCTAAAAATTCGAAGGTTTTGATAAGCTATAAAGGGGAACCAAGTAAAGATAGTTTCAGCTTAGTGGTGGGATTGATGAAAGGATCAATACCAAGTAAGAGTTGAAATGCAATACTAAAGGCTTATACCTCTAACGTGGCAGTTTTTTAGATTCAATAGAAAAGCACTTTTTTCAAAAATCTACCAGAGTAAGCATGTTTTTTTAAATTTTTTTTAATTACAGTACAATTTTTCAAAAGGTTTCCGGAAAAACAGTTTTTTAATCTTCAGTAAAAACTACTTTTTTAAGTCATCCAAAAATGTGCCATTCTTTGCAAGCTCTACTGGAAAAACTACCATGTTTTTGATTCCCTGGAAAAAGCACTTTACTTTTAAAAATCTACTGGAAAGGGTATTGTTTTTTATAGCATCGAAATATGAGGATTCCCCTTGGACTCTCAAATTTTAGCAAAAATCAGATTTTGTGTTTTAATGTACACTATATAATAAGTCCACTATACTGCTATATGGAGTCTTGGACTGCATGGTTAGTTTTCAAATGTAAAATATGATGAGTTTGAGTATGGATGGATTTTGCCTTATAAAAACACTGGTCTGACTTAATATACATATTTCAATAGGATTTGATGACACAAAATCTTTTTTCTTTTTTTCAGCCACAACCATTCCCTTCCTCCCTAAATTGCCGGACACAGATTTTAACCAATATCCTGACATGCCTGATGACTCCAGTGTACAGTATAACAGTGGTGGCACAACTGTACAGAATACTGTTCTCTACCCAATTGTCGGTGTTGTGGTATTTGTCGTCTTACTTCTCAGTATTGGACTGAGATTGTACATTCGTAGGTATGAAGTTCACCATGGGGGCAATTGTAAGCATAACACATCAAATCATTAAAGAAGCTCTACGGTATTGAATAAATTTCTCAAAAGTAATATTTATAAACAGAAGTTGTACATTACAACATTAAATGGGCAACAAAAATGTTAAAATAATTATGTTAAATGTAAAAATCGTGCTGACACGTTATATTATATGATGTGAGTGTATGTATGTCAGTGTAAAAGTGCAACGCCTGTATCTAGCAGGAAAGATAGGCATTCTCATTTCTTTTATTTAAACAGAACTATTCATTGGTTTATTATCCCAACAAACGAATTTCGGTAGGGATATAGGGAAGCCCTCCATCAGTCAGTCAGACTACTAGACTCTGTGATATCTTTCAGAAGTATAGCTTTATTAGATTATTATACTCAAATGAGAGGCAATTTAGAGTAGATTGTAAATATTCTATCCTAGTTTTTTCTGATTCAGGCCTCGTCAAGTTCAAAATGGCTGTCTAATGTGGGATTTTGCAATAAATTGCTGATCTCTTCAAAGTATGGCTGAATTATACTCAAATTGAAGGAATTTTAGAGTAGATCACACTTATGGTATTGTTTTTCTAATTTGTGTCTCAGAAATTCAAAATGGCTGCCATTACTTACTTCACTATTACTTACTTCAAGGCTATGGCTATATGATACTACAATGTATATATTAGATCTCAAATATTGTATTGTCTTTATGATTTGTGTCTTTGAAATGCCCAAATGTTTACCCAAATGCTTATACAATTTCTCTTAGTCTAATCTGTCTTTTGATCTATCAAAAATTAAATCAAGGATAGAATAGTTGGTAAATATTACATTGTGACATCTACAGATCCATGAATATAGTGTTTGTTGGGATTTGCCACTCCGAGGAGTTGCCGATTTCTAGTTGACTATGTTTAAGTCATTAATACTGTTAAGCTTAATCTGAAATGTTTTGCTTCTAGTCGAAGAATCATGGCTGCACAGCAAAATGCACGAGTGAGGAGTTGGTTGTTCACTGAGTTCCTCCGTGCTGCCATTTTACGTCAAGCCACGACATCTGAGGACCATGATATTCTAGTTGCAAATGCGGAGGGTGGAGTAGAAGATCCTACCCCTATGAATGCAAATCGTACCCCTACTGGTGCGATGCCAGCTCCACCAGCATATGAAACCGTGATTGAAGAAGGAAATAAATTCCTTCCTCCCTCATATGAAGCTGCAATGAGCCCCGTTACCCCCCAAGGTGCAAGTGCAGGCCCTGTGCCACAAAGTGATGTCGCCTCCCAGGCTACAACCGAGCCTTCGATAAATGTTACAACTGAGGCTTCAGTAGATGTGACAGGTGCTACCCAACCACTTGTTCACGGACCACAAAGTAATGCCAACTCAGATCTGCAACAGGGACCCATTGTTTAAACACAAAATTGAATGATATGTATTTTGTAAGGCAATTAATTTAAAAGACCACCTGTGAATAGTGTCAATACTGTCATATTTTAAACAACATGTTTTATAGAGAATAGACAGATAGAGGTCTCATAAATTGAACAGGAGGAATGTATATTACATTGATTAACATAAAAATTTATGAATAACGTAATGAGTAATTAAGTTTTTACTTGACTCCTATCCTACCCCTCAAAATTTAGGTGATTTGTGTCTTAGAATTATGAAATGCTTTAATCTATAGGCCTATTAAGAGCTATATGAGGCATTCTAGTCTTACATATGACTTTCAAACAGATGGGACATACAGTATTCCATCAACATGATTGTTGAAAATCAATAAACAAAAATACAAAAATGGAAGTGGTTCTACTAATTTCATGATCTTACATTTTTGTTGTAAAATCAAAATCAATAAACAAAAAAACAAAAATGGAAGTGGTTCTACTAATTTTATGATCTTATATTTTTAATGTAAAATCAGTTTAATACATTTACTGGGTTACTGAAATCATATTGTTGTAGAGTATTATTAAGAATCAAAAAGTGGCAAGAACTACTTCCAATCCTCATCTAAAATTTAAATCTGAAGATTCATCAGGGATCGTTGAGGATATTTTTTAGGTACTCATAAAAGGCTTTATAAGGCGCTTTATTTAGGCATGTACATAGTTATAATACACATATTTCTCTGGATCAAAAAAGTATTTTTTTGTATACATGAGATAATTATCAAAACAAGGGGGAAATTTGAGCTGATTGGCACTTTAAACACAAGTTAGAGTAAACAAATGTGTCAAAATATCAACAGTTATGGATTAGTCTTATAAATTTTCTCTCGGGGAAAGTTGAGATTTTGACACAACCTACATGACCTAAAAACCCTGTGAAGACTCATGCAGATACTACAAATTACTTGGGATTACTTTCATCTGTTCACGAATATATACTGTATATATACTGTATGTTCAAGTCAACTCTAACAATAGTTGAACTAAAACAGACTTTGAACTATACAGCTGATTGAACTACAGTTACACCACTGTTGGACATGTTGGACCTCAATGAATCATAAAAGAAATCATAACAATAAACAGGTCATCTCAAATGAAGGATTAACTGCTGTTGCAGTTCTGTTGTGATGACCAGTTAAGGTGACCAAGAGTTGAATTTCTGGTAATGTAAATTAATGATATATTTTTTTTGTCTGTATTAATCATTATTATCCCATCGAACGAAGTTCGGAGGGATATAGGGAACGCCTCCGTCCGTCCGTCCGTCCGTCCGTCCGTCCGTCCGTCCGTCCGTCCGTACGTACGTCCGTCCGTCCGTCCGTACGTACGTCCGTCCGTCCGTACGTCCGTCCGTCCGTACGTACGTCCGTCCGTCCGGGCAATAACTCAAATACCGTTGGCCCGATTTTGTTCATATTTTGTACACATATACCCTATGGGGGTAGAAGTTCTGCTTGAAAGCCGATTTTCAAAATGGCCGCTCATTTCAAAATGGCGGCCATTTTAGTGCCGATTTTACAGTAATTTAGGTGCAATATGTAAAACTGTAATAGCAATATGTTTTAAATGTAAAAAAATTATAAAGGACATTAATAATGCTACAAATGTAGATATTAAAGAAGCACATGGCAGCCATCTTGAAAAATGGCGGCCTTTTCTCGTCATTTTACGATTTTTGCTGTAACTCAAAAAATAGTGGAGCGATTTTGTTCATATTTGGTGTGTGAATACTATAAGCATTGCACACTGTCTAAAGACACCTTTGGTAGAAGGCGGCCATTTTGAAAAATGGCCGCCATTTTAACGTATTTTACTATAACTCAAAAAGTAGTGGAGCGATTTTGTTCATATTTAGTATGTGAATACTATAAGCATGGCACACTGTCCTATGACACTTTTGGTAGAAGGCGGCCATTTTGAAAAATGGCCGCCATTTTAACATATTTTACTATAATTTGAAAAGTAGTGGAGCGATTTTGTTCATATTTGGTATGTGAATACTATAAGCTTGGCACACTGTCCTATGACAGTGACACTTTTGGTAGGAGGCGGCCATTTTGAAAACAATTTTTGAAAAATGGCCGCCATTTTAACGTATTTCACTATAACTCGAAAAGTAGTGAAGCTATTTTGTTCATATTTGGTATGTGAATACTATAAGCGTGGCACATGCCAGCCATTTCTGTTCGATGGGATTCGCTACGCTTTGGCGTTGCCGTTGTTCTGGTTCAGATTGCTTTTGATTTGACTACAGTAACTGAAACATGAAATCTGATTACATGTACACTGTATTTGTAAATAGGTCATACAAATAGTAACCTAGGATGAAGAAAAGAAGGATACTCAAATCCTATTATTTGATAACAGAATTTTGAGCTTGTGTGTAACAATGAATTCCCAGTTTTTTGTGATAAGTACCAAAATTACTCAAATGTCTAGGCACATAATTTAAGAAAATAATTTTACTTAAATCAGGAGCTGAACCTGTCAATTGGAGTTCAAAAGTGTCACATATCTTTTCTTCATCCAAGGTCATAACCAACTAAAATATTGAAATAAGATAAATCAGAATTTAATCTAGGTGCTGTTACATATCTCATGTTTGAATAATTCAGTTTAGAAAGACTAGGAAACCATTCTGCTTTATTCTGTGTTGAGGGAAATACAGCGTTCATTCACTCAAAAAAGTGCATTTTTATTAAAATATTCTGTAAATACTTTTCACACATAGCTTGGCATGATATACTATGTCAATGTACCACAAGTTAGCCAATCAGAACATAATATGCATTTAGATTTTTTAACCTAATTTCAAGTTGGCATTTGAGTTGAGTCTGCATTTTTAACTACATGTATAAATGGTATCAATGAATAGCAAGATAGGTGCTATTCAAAATGTCAAACCTTGCAAAAATTTGCAAAAAGTATCTGCTGCAATGTGTGAAAAGATTTAAGCATCTGACTCAATATACTGTATGTGATTTAATGCACTTAAGTCCTCTATCCTAATACCTAGCTTTTGGGCTACCATGCTCATTTAAAGTCTTGATACAAGACAGTCATGCTTAAAATCTTCCACAATTCATTGAGCCTTGGGCTACAACCCATTAATGGTAACTACATGAACTAGGCTACATGATGATTACATAGTATTTAATTAGTTAGGCTGTAAGTAATTGGTGTATACATTTTCTTTATAATTTATTACTCTGATCTGATACAAATTTTGACTGCACACTTATCTGCTTATAGGTATATAGTATACAGACATTTTTAAAACACAAAAAAATTATAGCAGATGCTCGCGATCAGGGCAGTTGCTTGGCTAAATGTACAAAAAGTAAAGCAAGCTTTTAATTTAAAGTACAAATATTGTTTTTCTTAAAATCCTGCTTTTTGGAACATTTTCACCATAGGCTTTCAATTCTAGTTGAAAGCCCATGTTTTCACTTATCATCAAAAACATATCCATGGTGTCTGGGTGTAACCTGCATCTATATGCTGATATGGAGTCATTCTTCTCTGTAAAATTACACTAGCAATGCTGTGAAATTACGCTTGCAATGCTGTGAAATTACGCTTGCAATGCTGTGAAATTACACTTACAATGCTGGAAATTACACTGCAGCATCATTCTGTGAACTCTGACAATGTAGTGTAAAAATTTACTCCAGTGAACACACATGTTGAATGTTTCAGGAATTGCTAAATTATTGTAAATGTTCATAGCAATCTTACATTTATGACATACAGGGTGATCCAAAAGTAAGACCAAAACTATTGCATCTGTTTTGCCATTCAATACAACTGAACCTGAAAATGTTTTTAAGGATCTGAAATTGTAACATGCGAAACCTATGTGTTTGTTAACAAAAGTGTCAAAGTGAAAATTGTATGATTGTATGTAAATCGCTGCAATGTGCTTTATTTTTACAAATTACTTGGATGTCGAATTTTTGTCAATGAAAATGCTGAAATGAGAAAGGAGACTTTCCACTTGAGGTGGATTAATCATAACTCAGCTCTATATACACGAAGTGAAATACTGCAAATAACTAAAATATTTATATATTTATTTCTTCAGAGATGATCCATATCTCATCTTATCACTCAGCTGGTTAAATATATCAAACGATGATAACTTCATCTGTAAATTAACAGTCACAGTATTATTTACAAATGATGAATTGAATAATTTTGGGAACCTTCAAATTAATCCTGTGACACTCAGTTTAGTTACAAAGGTACAGGCAGGAGTTGATAGAAAGAATATTTTCAGAATCTCATGAAGAGAAAGTGTTTATTTAGCATTTAGGAAGGAGCATTGTATAGTTTATTTTTTAAGTTATTAAGGTTATGTTCACACTACAAGATGCAATAAGGTTGTTCTTTTAAAAGATCGGAATAGAAGATGTAGTAATGTCAAGCAATATATGGAAACCTTATTACAGTATATAGTAATGTTCCTTATAACAGATAACTACCTGCAATATATCATGTTTGTTCATATGCTTGCACTAAATTTGCTCTCACATGTCTAGATGTATATTTTTTGTAATAAACATTGCTTTCAGCTTAACAAATATTACTTTTTGTCTGTTTGCTGAACTCTGTTAAAAGAGTCTAATTGTGATCCCAAATAAGCCATTGTTGTTTTAATTCATAATGGGTACCATCAAAAAAAGTTCAAATGCAATATGATACAGCAATCGAGCCCATCATCTCCACTGAAACACTTTGGTGTGACAATATCAGCACTTGAAAAATCATCTTGCCTAAAGCCCTAAAAAGCAAGCTCTAGCCTAAATGAAATTTTTCTGCTCTGACCTTTTCCATTTTAAAATGTATTTGATCACTTCCATCAAGTGTGGTTTGAAAAGCTTATTATAAAAAAGATTATTATAAAAAAATGTTTTCTCAAAACTTCATCTATACTATCACAGACAATTTTAAGATAATTCTTACTGCAAAATATTTTGTTCTACGGAGATGAGACCAATAGACCCTAACATGATAGTCACACATCACTGCAGGGACTCCACAGACCAATCAGCTGTGGCTGAACACCATTGATCTTGTGATAAACATACAAGTTAGACTGAGACAGTATTAAAGGCCCCATATAAAGTTAAACCATAGATCTTTTAAGAAGCGATAATTCATACCAGCATTTATCGTAATGTGTTTATTGTCGAAAAAATTAAGAAAATCAGTTATAAATAGGCCTAAGCGAGAAATAAACTTATTGAAATAATGTGCCCTTTGTTCAATATTTGCAATGGTGACGGATAATGTCTTGCACTGTGTACGATGGTATAGATCTAGTGGAATATTTGATGATTTTTATTTGAATACAATTGAGAAATAAAGAGTTGACAAATTTTTTTGAACAGAATTTCTTTCAGAAATACTAGAAAAATCTTTAAAGTGATAAATAGGGTAAATGAATGATCACGGGCTTTTAATTAGATGGGTATGCAACTCTGTGTTATAACATGAGATCATCAAGGTAATATTTCAAAAAGTATTATAAATGTATATGTTTTAGTATTATTTTGAATAGAAATCAATTTTCAACATGATTAAAGCATTAAAATATATTCAATCTCATGTAAAAGTAAACAAAAAAGACCAATAAGAATAAGAGGTATCAAGATGTTCTCTTTGAGTATTGCATTGTGGGTAATTATTCAAGAACACATTCAAAAAAAAATTTTGTTTGAGAATGTTCACTTTTGTCATAATAACGATGACTTCCATTTATTATTAAATTGTCAACATGTATGTAAATTAATTCTTGAAATCTTCCATAAGGACAAAATAAGATTTTCTTGGAATGTGTACATTCTCCAATTTTGACGAAACCCAAAGGCAAAGGAAATATGGGAAGTTGCCTACCCTTCTAGTTGAAAGCCCATGGAATGATAAAAGCAATATTTCAAACTTTGCACAGGGCCTTTAAACTAAGTTTCCCTAGAAGTTTCCACAAAGAAAGATTGGAGATCAACCAACTAGCTCATTTTTAAACAAAGAGGGGTACTTAGATCTCTTACATCACCAGCTTCTAAACAAACCACCGAGGCCAATCATTCTCTATGATATAGATGATATAAAGGATCAAAATATATCCTGGTCAAATTTCAAATTTCCCGCGACAGTAAGTCCCCCAGACCATATTTGAATTTATATTGCAATTTAAAATAAGTGCCAATTAAATAGACTTAAAAGTCTTGAAATAATTCATATTATTGAAAATAAATTTTATTCATGTATAAGGTAAAACCAAGACCTAAAGTTATAATTTATTATAGTCGACTAGACCATCTATTTCTTGTCATTTTGCAACTTCCGGGCCTCAACTTCCGCTCTCTGTCCGAGCAAAAACAAGTGCGAAAACAAGTCATTTAATTCGGATTATTTCAATAGTTGTTTAGTATATTGATATAACTTTGGTAGATTTAAATTGAAATACGTACTAGGAAACGATAGGCCAATTTGGGAAGGGACAAAACATCAGAAAGAACGAAACAGACTCGGTAAATATTTTTATGTTAGATCTAAGATTTTCGACAATGATCTAAAAAGTCACTCGACTTTTTTTGCAAAAAAACCTTCCAAAAAGTAACAGTCGCATGAATTCACATTGTCGTACTTACAAAATGATCCACCGCCTAACTAAATCACCATCGAACTTGGTAATATTGTACACGTAACTATTAATTACCGTATATTCCCATAGAAAACTGGGCTTGCTTTTCAACATTTCAAGCGAAAATTCTCTACGGAGCTTTTGTTTTTCTGATGTTATTTCTTCTAAGAAATCGGTGACGTGATAGGTTCAGTTCATCTTATTTCGAAAGGGGTGTCATCTATTTAGAATATTCATTTCATCTTGTCCAGTCCTATATACAACCTGCCCTTATCCTTTTCGCTTGTAAAACCGCATAGTAATGTTGAAATTATGGAATAGATTCTCTGAGAGTGGCAACATGTCTACCATCTTGCCTTTTGAAACCCCTCGTTTTGGGCGAGTCCAAGTAAACCGCACATCCGGGTGATTAGAAAAGGGACATTTTTTTTAAAATTGAGCGGCAACAAAGATACTTTTGGTCAAACTTCAAGTTTATGACGAAACTTATGAAAGAATCAATAAAAGGTAAGTGGTATACATTAGGCAGATGCAAAAAATTAAACGTGGCGCCAATTTGAAACTTCAGAATGCTTTCTGTGATTCAAAATCACAAAAAAAGTCGAGTGACTTTTTAGATGTCAAAAATCTTAGATTTATTTACAGTGGGGGACATAAAGAATTGGTATAGTTCTGATACAAAATAATTGATAAGTCGTATAATTGGCATATTTCCTTGATTTCTAACATTTAATGTCCCAAACTCCCACAAACTGCAGAAAAGTATACACAGTAAATCATATTTACCAAAATGAGTGTCTCCGAGGCTTCATACCAGCGTATGCATAATGCATTTGTCACGAGTTTGAGCTGAAATTTCGCTAAAATGAAGTAGGCTAAGGGTATTATTTGCCAGGTTTGTTTATTGTGGTTACCTTGTTACCTTGTTACCTTGCAAATGATCTGATTGGTTTAAACTTTGCTGCACATGCGCACAATGTGTGCCATGGCTTTTTCTAATTTCGTTTCGTTTAATGGGGTTAGCGTTTCAGTGTACCTTCCGCCAACATGGCGGACCAAGTACAGAGTTAACAGGTAAAATCACTTCGAATTTTTAAGACAACTTTTCACGTATAATAGCAAAATTTTTGTTTTATTTGTGCATTCTATCTTAGAGAGTCTCGGGGGTATGTAGACAAATTCATTTTGGTAGGAGCACTCTGTTTAGTTTGAAAACGCACCCTATATTATTATATATCAGCACTATATAGCTATGAAAATTACATGCTGTCGCACATGTAATGAATTCTTACTTCAGTGTATTCAGTGCTATATCCGTCCTAGTAAGTCCAAATATAGTGGAATTTGTGTCCATAATGACAAATAAGAACTTAAAATGTTGAAGTGGATATTCACATGTTAATGCCGACTCTTCAAATGTTGAGGTGATTTTGGAGCCCGATTACGCTGCAAGGGGAGGATTGGCTCCCAGAATGCAACATGACACGTGCCAGCTTTCAAAATGCCGCTCCGCCATTTTGAAACCTGTCACGAGTAAATAAGGTTAACTGATGTTGCATTGTGGGAGTCAATCCTCCTTGGATCACAAACATGGCGATTCATAAAAACATTCGTTTGATTTGGTAGGGATTTATCTATCATTTGCAGGTATGAAGCTTTGGATTCATTTATTATGCTACTTAAAGGAACATTCCTGGCCAAACCTTTTCTATCCTGATGTGATAGCTATAATCATATATATACTTTCCATATTTAGCAAAACATGGGGAAATGTTTTAATATAGTCAATACTGATAATTTAAAAATGTAGTGCTCATTTCCAGTAAGCTGCCATCTTTTAAGATTTTACTCAGGAAGTGATGTCATCGACTCTCAACTTTCAAGACCTTGCATATATCAGTATAGGAAAATAGCACAATATCACTCCTAGACGAGTGATCCTTACTTTATGCGCAAAAATATGTTCAGAGCTTGTCAGCTTAGAATAAAAGAAGAGACTTTTAGAAGGATTAAATCATAGACAAAATTGAAAAAGAATATTCAGCTGGTTTTGTAATTCTTAATAGCTCCTTATAGTGTTATATGCAAAGTTGAGAGTCGATGACATCACTTCCTGAGTGAAATATTAAAAGATGGCAGCCTACTGGAATTCAGCACTACATTTTCAAGTGATCAATATTGACCATATCAAAACATTTTTTCCCTGTTTTGCTAAATATGGAAAGTATATATATGGTTATAGCTACCATATTAGGAGAGAAATGGTCTGGCCAGGAATATTCCTTTAAAGTGAACGGGAATTATTTTTCCACCACTTTGGAGGGTTTCAGACACAAAACTCAGAATTTAGCTCATTGTGACAATTTGATGGTTGAGGTTTAGTTTTGTCCCCCACTTTAGCCTAGATCTTACTCTACCGAGCTGACAGAAGTCAGCTGTGTTTAGTAAACTAGATCTAGCTCTAAAGTCCGATTCACAAATCCTAATTTCTAGTGACTTGAGTAAGAAAAATTTTCTTTTAAAAAACAAGTAATCAAATGACCATATTGCAACAGTATATGAAAAAATAGGAACATACTCCTTGTTAAGTGTTAAATAAGGCAAGAACTTAACTTCGACATATAAGTGTTACCTGATGAATGGGACCCTCACGTGCCTTCCAAATGGTAGTAAACGAACTCCAATGTAACTACATCTGCTTATCTTTCCATCCGTTCAACAATAAGTACAGTTAAACAAGAAATGTAAACGAACTGTAAAAATTCCCAAAAATGTTCCTACTGGCTTGTCATTTCCGGAAGTTCTAATACCTTATATTACTGAACATGTGTGAAAATGGAATGTTTGTCCGTTCAATATATATATAGCGATAGGCATATTGATTTTCAGTGCGTCTGTTTTAAATACTGAGTGAAAAAATTCTTTATGGACAAATATTTTGCAGGTCTGTTGCAGAAAATCACTGCAGATCCCTAAAGAACAATTTTTGGAAGCTTCGCCATGCAGTTGATGTTGACTTTTGCTGTGTTGCTCTCTGTGCCAAATGTTATCAGTGGTAAGCAATAGTTACTTGAATTAATCCTGTATATCATATTGTTACCTGCACCAGATTCCTTCTCAGTACACCTGCCATCTGACTATTTACAGAGAACGGTATCATTCATGTTGTACCTTCTTTCAATGCAATTTGTATTCAGGCCTTGCATCTGGGTTCTTTTAGTTAGTAAGTTGCTTGTCTTCGTCAAGATAGTTATGTTAAACATACCATTGTGTATCTCTCTGAATTTGAGTTCAGATCTCAACCTATATCTGTTCTTTGTTGTAATTCATTGTTATTTGACAGTTTTGACCCAAAAATTCTCTATTTTACTGTTTTTAACTAGCTGCCATCTTTAGAATTCAATCAATGTTCAGCAGTTGTTGTTTGGCAGTTGGTGTTTGGCAGTTGGTAATGGTATCTGTAACAAATGGCCAGGTGGTGACATTTTACATGTTTTAATCATAATGCCTTGTCAAATATGGCAGACATATTGATTTTGATTTTAGACAATGTCTCCGGAGGAAGGTTTGCTTCACTTTCAATTGATGAACTTACTCATTATTTTTAAAATAATATTTAAATCAAAAGATAGGCCTATATTATACTTTTTCCTAAGTACACAGCAGGCATATGTTTGAATATCAGAAACATGTACCTCGGGTATAAGAATTATGTTGATGAATGGAGATCGTATTGCTAAGAATATTACTTGAGGCTTACTAAAATTACGTAACCAGAAAAGCTTTATAATATGTACTTTTATCTGAAAAATCAGTTCTACTTGACTACTACTTTGAAAACATGCTGATACTGCTAGTTAGCTCTAGAAGCATAACAGAGGTGAAGATAAGGAAGTTTTTGTATGCCTGTTATGTTAACTGCTGACTGGAACCTATGTCAGGGCTCTCACCAGGCTTTTAGACTGTGGCGCAGCACCACACTCTATTTAGCTCCCTCCACAGTCTAAACTTGACTGAATAACAATAATAGCATGTAAAAAGGATAAAATATAACATAAATATGATTTATCACGGTTGAACGGTTATTCCGAAGATATTAGCACCACACCCTAAATATTTCCTGGTGAGAGCCCTGTATGTCTTAGTGAATAACCTTTTGTTTAATGCAAAAGATACATAACCAGTCAACAAAACAAATATAGCAACCAGGGGGGGGGGGGGTATACTTATAGATTAAATGATTAATTCTTTTCAACTTTAGGAGGTCCTCTGATGACCTTTGTTACTCTAAATCCTTTGCTCCTACTTCAAAAAGTGAGTTTTATTTCATAATTTATGTTTTATCGATTCTAGGTACGTTTTTACAAAAATGTAAGGAGACGATTACGATCAACAATGCATATAATGAAATTCACCTGAGTGGTAATGGTGGTGATCACTACAAAGATGGTGAGAAGATCAAGTGTGATGTCTGGTTTGTCTCTGGAGTCCCTAATACTACAATCTCTGTCAAGTTTCCATCCTATGATATTGCTATTGATGGAAACACTCAGTCAGACTGGCCGTCATCTGCACTATCAGTAGGCATACCAGGTGCTCCACATGCAAGAGGTGGTGATGGGTAAGCAAAAAAATTTTGTGTTGAAGCAGTTCAATTCATTATACATTTTTTCCAATAATAATGTTGCACAATAGTTACACAGGTCAGTACCGAGCGCAATATGCTTTACAGGCTTTTCCGTCCTAAAATCTGTCGAGGCTTATCTACAGGTTTCCAGCCAAACCGTTTCATGGATTCATCTGAAATTTTGAGGGATGTTTCTACGTATGAAGGCTTAGAACTGATTAGTGATTAGTTTAAGGCCTTCTTGGTAAATTTTAAGGAGGCCATTTTGGATTTTATGTCCTAAAAACTTGTTTGTCAAGGCTTGTGTACGGGTTTTTAGCCAAACAGGGATTCATGGGAAATTTTAGGGATGTTTCTACGAATGAAAGTTTACAACTGATTAGTTTTTGGGCAGTCTGGGTAAATGTTAGGGTGGCCATTTTGGATTTTCTGTTTCGAAAACTGTATTCTCTTCAAGGGTGCGATTCTGTTCACTCCGTGTCTTGTTATGATTAAATGAAGGAAGATTTGTATGATAATAATTGTGTACATCTGTCTTCATTTAACTCTAACATTGTACACCTTAACTTACGATTTCATCAGTGGACCAAGGGCTTATTTAATACCCGCGGGGCTTAGTTGTGTACCAAACGAAATGAGAAACGGCACGACATCCGGGGCTTTGTTTGGTCTTCATTAGACAATGGTGTATAGAGAGGTAGGTTTTCTCAGACCTAGGTACCTTTTTCCAGGTGGTACAATCAAATCTGACGCGGACAATCTTCGTTTTAACTGTTGTTTCTGAATGGTTCGTGACCGAAATTCACTTAACTATAGAAATTATGTTATGCTATAAGGATAGATTGTTTTTACTCACCAATCATCAACATGTGCTGACATATTCAGCTTGGACTTTATGTCCAAAGGGGGGTAAGACACATCGTCAGAATAAATTTCAAGTTCTCACACCCCTATCATGTTTATTGGCTAATTCAAATCGGATGCAGTAAAAAATGAACGCCAATTTGCAAACGTTCCAGGTATTACGTTCGCCCTTGAGTGGACCTCAAGTGTGTCTGCAATTAGATGAAAGAACTTAACTTTAGTGTAATATATAGATATTGTGATTATATTACAGCATCGTAGTTTATGACATGGTGGCAAAGAAATACATGTTGGGGGATAGTGAAACGAGATGGGCTGGCACAAAAGGAACAAGATGGGACTTTGCAGGTAGTGATGTACAACAGAAGGAGTATCAATACTACAACTTGTACCTGGGAAAGATGAAAGATGTGGAGACAGTAAAGAAGTTTACAAAACCAGCCAAAGTGTATGTGAGCTATAAAGGTGAACCAAGGAAAGATAGTTTTACTATGGAGATTGGGTTAGTTGGACTTCCAACAACAACACCACCTCCTACTACTACAACAACTACAATATCTACAACACCATTACCAACAACAACAAGAAAAACAACAACTGTAAAAATCATTGGTAAGATTGTTTAGAATTTAGTTTAATGTCCATATTCAATACCATCTTACCATCTTAAAGATGTAATAAATCCATTCTATTTGATTTAGATTATAATTATGCTACTTGACTGTATGAAGGTAACTCGTAACAATGGTAATCCACCAAGTGTGAAATATAGTAGCACGCAAAAATTACTGCAAGTTCAGTAATGTATATTTATCCCAACGAACGAAGTTCGGTAGGGATATAGTGAAGCCCTCCGTCCGTCCGTCTGTCCGTCCGTCAGTCCGTCCGTCTGTCCGGAAGATAACTCAAATACTAGTAGATGGATTTTCTTCATATTTAGTGGAAAGATGTATATTGGTGAATAGTTTTACGCAAAAAAAAAATTTTTCAAGATGGCCGCCGCTTTAAAAATGACGGGACTTTTTCGCAAAAATCATAAATTTTTCATTCTAAACCAAAGTAATTAATATTATTGTTTGAAATTTTGGTAGTATATTCACAACATTTATCTATTTCACATATATTCCGTGTTTTTCATCTTGACCCCCAGGGGCCGTGTATGGGGGGACAGGAAAACAGAAATTTTCACTAATTTCTAGATCTTTCTGAAGTATAGCTTTATTATACTCAAATGAAAGGCAATTAAGAGTAGATTGCAAATATTGTATCTTTTTTCTGATTCGAGCCTCATAAAATTCAAAATGGCCGTCTAATGTACGATTTCGCAATAATTTTTCGATCCCTTCAAAGTATGGCTATATTATACTCAAATTGAAGGAATTTTGGAGTAGATCACAATTATGGTATTATTTTTCAGATTTGTATCTCCGAAAATTCAAAATGGCTGCTTTGCAGGAATTCGCAATTCTAAAATCTAATTTTTTCAATTTTAACCAAAGTAATGAGTATAATTGATTAGAATTCGGTAATTGATATTTTGTTCGTTGGAATTTGCTACTCCGCGGAGTTGCCCTTATGTAGTTCTACTTTGGTTCAGCCTTTGTAGTAGTGCCAACAACTTTTAGATTTTGTGTCAGAATAACTTTGTACCATGGTACATCAAAACTTTTAAGAAGTCTGCAAAAATTACAACATTTCAGAGGTTGACATTTTTTTGTTAAATCATATTTTGTGATTGACGGGAAATATCACTTGCTTTATACAGTTAAAATAACAAAATAGTTGTTTTATGAGATTCTGACTGTCGTTATGTTACAACTTTAATGTCTACAAATGGAAGGTACAGCATATCATCACTGTCATGTGGCTTATACTGTCGTGTTTGAGCAACATTTTGAAAAAAAGATTTATGAAAACTATATTTGCACCCTAAGTGATGTCACTTAGAGTGCAAAAAATCTAGATATGATGACACATATCGTATTATTGAAATGATGTGCCCTCTGCTTGAACTTTTCAATGGTCTTGTTTAAATAATGTGTTTGGCAATGCATAGTGGAATATTTGATGATTTAAGATTTCAACCTTTATTTAAATGGGGGAACCTCAAACATTTGAAAGATGAAAAAAAAGTCTAATAACCTTTTTAAAAAATTCTTGAAAAATGTTCAAAATAACTTTTTAAGTCATTGCTCTAATATGAGAAATCTGACATGGATTTGCATTCTTCTTGTTTAATCCCATATTATTATGTCACCACCAAAAGTGGTGACATATTGTTATGGTCTCCGTTTTTTTGAGACGGCGGTTGGAGGTTGGCGTCCGGCGGTTGGAGGTTGGCGTCCGGCGTCTGTAACAATTTCTTACAACTTCCTATAACTTAACAAATACTGTTTAGACTGACTTCAATTTTTTTCTAAATCATCTACATGTTCTCAGAAGTTCAAATCTGACTTTAGATTTTACATTTGACCTTCTCAAGGTCAAAAAGGTCTTTTTTCAACTTGCTTCACATTGACTAAATTTTTTTTCAAAATCATCTACATGTTCTCAGAAATTCAAATCTGACTTTAGATTTGACTTTTAGATTTGACATTTGACCTTCAAATCTGACTTTAGATTTGACATTTGACCTTCAATGACCTTCTCAAGGTCAAAAAAGGTCAAAAAGGTCTGTTTTCAACTTGCTTCAAATTGACTAAATTTTTTTTTCAAAATCATCTACGTGTTCTCATAAATTCAAATCTGACTTTAGATTTGACTTTAGATTTGACATTTGACCTTCAATGACCTTCTCAAAGTCAAAAAAGGTCAAAAAGGTCTTTTTTCAACTTGCTTCAAATTGACTAAATTTTTTTTTCAAAATCATCCACATGTTCTCAGAAATTCAAATCTAACTTTAGATTTGACATTTGACCTTCAATGACCTTCTCAATGTCAAAAAAGGTCAAAAAGGTATTTTTTCATCTTGCTTCAAATTGACTAATTTCTTTTTTCAAAATCATCTACATGTTCTCAGAAATTCAAATATGACTTTAGATTTGACATTTGACCTTCAATGACCTTCTCAAGGTCAAAAAAGGTCAAAAAGGTCTTTTTTCAACTTGCTTCAAATTGACTAATTTTTTTTTTCAAAATCATTTACATGTTCTCAGAAATTCAGATCTGACTTTAGATTTGACATTTCACCTTTAATGACCTTCTCAAGGTCAAAAAAGGTCAAAAAGGTCTGTCTTCAACTTGCTTCAAATTGACCAAAGAACAGGTCCATTTAAAAGACTATTGGTCAACTTAGACTTTTTCCAAAAAACTCATTCTTTCATTTACTTTTGAAACCGATTGCAAGTTGTAGATAAACCTTTTTTCTTGAGATGTGCAATTTCAAAAAGTGGCATTAGTTTTCAGGTTCTTTGAAAAATTGGCAGTAAGAACCCCTATCACAAGGCTGTCTGAATATGGGTACACACTATGTTTACCATCAAAATAATATCAAAACTTATTATTACATAGACTTTATTATATGGAACATATGGCATACAAGCATTCAGAGTAGAACATTGACGAAATCTAGATATGTATGAAGTTTTCCAATGCAAATCTGGAAAACATTGTCAATTTTTGTTCGTTTTGTTATCAAGTTTTAGCATGGTGCTTATTTCCTTTCGTTGAAAATTTAACCATCAGCCCACACTCCCACAAAAAAGATATTGAAACTGGATAATGCAGAGACTGTAAAGTAGCTTCTCTGCAAATATCATTGTTGTGGGAGTGTGGGCTCACCACTAAAACTTAACTGTTGTGATGAAAATAAGGCTAACTGATTCATGTTTTCAATATGGCTGCTAACCTGGGCATACATGTACACTACATAACTACATGTACAGATTAGGCCATTCAAAATTAATTATACAGGTATTCTGATGAAGGGCCTAATTATTAAAAACTACAAAACCTTTATTTATTTAAAGGGTTTTATATATTATTTAATAGTGAAAATGCAATAACACATTGTGACAAAGCAAGTAACACCTCTTGATTCAGATGATCTTGTTATTGAAGACAATACTAAAGCTTATATACATGTAGTTTTTAATCAATCTTGGAACTCATTTCTATACAATATAATTCAAGATCACAATTCCCTCTGTCATTTATATGCATTTCAAGTACAGAGTGGATGAGAACGTTTTTTCCTGAAAACATAGAATGTAGTGACATTAATTATAAAAAATCTTTGAATGGCCTAAGTGTTTTTCTAAATAGGGAATGAGTAGAAAATATTTTAGGCAATCTTTTGAGTGTCAAGCCATTTATACATGATGCTGACTTATATTTTATGATATATATTGAAATTCAAATATGGGAACTGCAAATTGGCAAATAACTTTAAAACTAAGTCTCCATACAGACATTTAATTTCAAATTCCAATGCAAATGCCAATGGGCATTTATTAAAAGTGACCCTATAACTATTTAGAATATGGCAAACATGTTTAGAAAACTGGCGAGAAGCAATTGAAATAAGAAAATTCATTCTCATGGAGGTGCCCTTGTGTGCATTTAATTGCAGCCATATTATCCTAATTGCCCATGGGCATTTAAAATAATAATCACATCCCAATATTTGGATACTGTTGGAGTCTTAAAAGGCAACAAGAACATTCATTTTTGAAACAGGAAAATTAAGTCCCCAAAAAAGCTCATATGGGAATTTATTCTCAAGATTTTTATGTAATTGCCCATGAGAATTTATCAAAAATTATTTTTATTTCCATTCACATGTCTTATTATCAGTCATAATCAAAATTAAGCCAATTGCTTTCACTTCTTGTATTAGAAAACGGCAAAATTTTGACAAAAATAGCATCTTTCGAAGTTGACCTTCAAACCACCCTAATGTCAAGGTCAAATGTCAAAATTCTCAGAAATCACATTCTAAGTAATAAGTCATGCTCCGTCTTCAATTCCATGTCAATATATACTTGTTTTGTAGGGGGGCTAAAAGAGGGGTTTACCGCCACCTGTCCTTTTTTCAAAATCATCTACATCTTTTCAGAAGTTCAAATTTGACTTAACAAGTTCTCAGAAGTTCAAATCTGACTTTAGATTTGACCTTTGACCTTCAATGACCTTCTCAAGGTCAAAAAGGTCTTTTTTCAACTTGCTTCAAATTGACTAATTTTTTTTCAAAATCATCTACATGTTCTCAGAAGTTCAAATCTGACTTTAGATTTGACATTTGACCTTCAATGACCTTTTCAAGGTCAAAAAGGTTCAAAGAAGAAGAAGAAGAAGAAGTTCAAATCAAACCTTCTTAAGGTCAAAAGGTATTTTCCAACTTGCTTTAAATTGACCAAATTGTTTTAGGTGGTGACATTTTGTCATGTTAATGCCTTGTATTATATTATATATTACATTACGTTACGTTACGTTACATTACATTACATTGTATTGTATTGTATTGTATTTTGTTTACCACCACAATGAAGGTGAACAACACCTAACCACTTAAGTATATCCATTATTTATACAGTCGTAATTTATGCAATGTAGTCATAAAAGACAGACCCTATAATATCTATTCATATTTTGACAGACTTAGCTGGTCACGTTGGAAAGAAAGAACCAGATGATGACTCCAATGGTGAACATCATACAGATGATGACACCAATGGTGATGATGATCCTGCAGGCTTTTTCCCTTATGCCATTGCTGCCATTGTTGTTGTTGTCGTGGCTGTTCTTGGAATTGGATTGAGGTGTTACATTATTCGAAGGTATGGCATATCAATTAAACTCAACTGTAATTGACATACAAATCTAGAAAATGTATTAATTGATTGTTATAATATATTTAAGAAATATAAACCGAAGAGCAGGTGTTATATCGACGAATATGTGCCACAGGGCTAGGTTCAAACGTTTTCTGTACCCCGAACGACAGAAGGGAGCTTTTGTGCCTAGCCCTAAGGGGTGTATTCATCGATATTACACCTGCTCTGAGGTCTTTATTACGATTTGAACATGAAAACTCACACAGATTGAAAATTCATTGCTTGTCTAGATATGTTCAGAATCATTTCTAAGCTGAACTGTTAATATAATCACATAAAGAGAACTTTACATTGTCAATTTGAACTATTTTTGGTTTTATATGAAGTCTTGTTTATGTAAAAAATTGTATATGTTAAATATTCTGCTTGTAGACGAGCTGGGAGAATGCTTGGATTCAGGAGGTCAGACCAGGCTGGTCTTCTCACATAAGCTCCATATGGTGATGTGACTCTAGGCAAAATATCAACTCTGCGTAAATGACTATGGATTCATGATGCACAATTAAGTAATGCTAACTTTGATGTACAACAGGGTCACTTATGTGCTACGAAAGAATTGTATATTCTAATGCATTGAACAGTTTACCAGTGTATATATGAGCAGACATAATTTAACACAGTGACAGCATAGGAGGTTGAAATCAAAAAATTACAAGCTGCTTAAAAATATAAATGCAATTAAATCAAAGGACTCGGAGAAATGAAGAGGTGAGTCGAGGTGCTGTAGCGAAAGAACCACTATAGGTTATAGGCATGGACCTTTATGACTTTTTCTACAGTTTACAGAATCTTGAGTTAACTACAGAAAAGTGATTACAAATCACATTTCTAGATGTATATAATTGGTCAAGTAAGTTTAATAATGACACTGCATACTGTACTTCTACTTAATTTGGCATGTAATTTTGGCAGATTTACTATTTTGAACATTTGGCAGCTGCTTAATTTAGTGGACTAGCAATATTGCAATGTAGAAATGGAACTTTATTACACGGTACTAAAATTACTGGGGAATTTGGTGGCTGCCTATTTTGGTGGACTTAAACAATTTGGCGGATTTGCCAAAATCGAAATGTCCCCCAAATTAAGTAGAAATACAGTACTTTATCTAGTACGAGTATATAACTGACAATCGGAAAAGGTTGACATTTGGAAAAGGTGGAGTTTGCCTCAAATTTCTGACTCCATATTTTTGTAAATATGAATATTGAATCTTTTTTGCTTGCAAGTCCCAAATTGGTGAATTCAGTGGATAATATATCATTTGAAGTTGAATGTCCTTGACTGTACATAACTTATATGCTTATACCAAATATGGTGTTTGTGTGTTTAGTCTGCGGTTCTAAGTTACTGTATCAAATACATGCTTACACAAGCTTTTACATGCTTACACATGCTTTCACATATTTACTCACTTTGTATATTATGAGGTTATATAATGATTCTTTCTGTATATCGTGTTTATACTCGAGTGAGTATATGATATATTCACAAGTGAGCGTAGCGAATGAGTGAATATATTATATTCTCACGAGAGTATAAAATGCATGATATACAGAATGAACCATTATATAATCTTATTATGCCACTCTAAGTTCAATTACAGTTGATTCGAACACAATCATAACAATTAAAAACCATAAAAATATCCCATAGCCAACTCAGTAATGCTGATGTTGATCTCGAACCATTTATGACGTCACTTGATTCTAGGAAATCATGACAAATTTCATGATTATTAGTTCCCAGAATGCACTTCTACAGTGGTATAGGCTGGAGTGTATATGGAGGAGTTGTATACGATGACGATATACCACTCTCCACTGTATATCGTTGTTATAGACCCATGTTATACAACTGTAATTGGACTTAGAGTGGTATAATACATCTTATACCATGGTCAGAGCAATTATATCAGGTAACATCAAGTGATAAATCCCTCCTGGTGAATAACTTCTTTATATTTACTCACATCATATTTTTCTTTTCTTTATTGCAACCTTACAGTATTTAAAATATTTGTAATAAGCACTTAAATGCCTTTAGAGGTTTGTCATACATTTATATAACACATGTAGATTAGGGTATAATACCAAAGTCAAACATTTTCATTTACATACATCAAAATACATTTTGGAACATGTTTTTAATGCTATTCTTGCCATGAGAACAAAGCATTGTAAAGATTGTAATCTCAGATTTCCATCAAAAACATAATGAGGATATTCTACAACTTCAATTACATACAATCCAACCTATTCCATGACATATGCTAATACCCCTAATTTGGAAAAATGGGCAAGTCCAAAAACAACAGGATAACCTGAATCCCTCTAGGTCAACTGACCTAACACCCCTTTATATGCTTTATCTTCATAATTGTACTTGCCTATGTATGGAAAAGTGGAAAAATTTTAGAGTCCAGTTTCTTTACTCTATCTGCTAGAAGTTTCTTAGATAATTGGTAAATTGATGGCAGATATATGCAGGACTAGGGGTTACCAGATTGTTACGGGAACCTAGTCAACGTGATAGTTTACAGTAGTTGGAAAATCTACAATCTGAACTGGCACAGATGACCAAGTAGCCGATCTTTGGGACAGCAAGGTGCATATTAGAAGCATGCACAACTTGAGTAGCAGTTTACTGAGGGAGTTGGTGCCCACCATCCCATGGTAGATCTTCAAGACTATACCTCAGCAGGGTCTCCTCAGCAGCAGAAGGTACTTGGACAGAGTCACAAGTCATTCTTCAGTGCAGTGAGCTCATTTGTGGTTGTATTTTAGTGTACTTCTAACACTAGAAACAGGTCAGTTTTTAGGAAATCCTTCCATGGATTTTATTTTCAAGCTACACGCTTAGCTAACAGTCAATTTTAGATTAGCCTAGCTTGTCTTTGGGACAATAAGTTCAGACCCAGTTGAACTTTATTTGACCCCTACTGGCTTGTATTATCTTTTTTTGTAAAGGTTTTTCACTCATACTTTGAACCTATCTATAAGGGACCTTTACTCTTTAACCCTATACTAGTATACTTTTACTAGCCCTAGGGTTCTAATCCTTTGAGTTCATGACTATACTTATTGTGTAGTATATTATGTAATGATGGCCTTCTAGGTTCATAAGGTTATTCCCCTTATTCATGCACCTACAGTAGCTTTGTTGGAGTTCTTTGCTTTGAATGACTATTCCTTAGTTTTTCACTCAGTAATCATTACATTCAAGCTGTGCTTATCCACTGAACAGTGTTTTCTTTTTTGAAATGTTGTGTTCAGGGATTATGAATAGGTGGAGTTTTTCTAAGAACTCTACTGATTGATGAGTGTAAATTATTATTACACTTTACTTGTATTTAAAGATCTTTTTGCTGATCTTGTTTCTTTTTTCTTACTTTTATTAGTATGGAATTAGTCTCAACTTTGTTTCTAGTTTAGTAACTAGCTTGACTAGATAACATATTTTTCAGTTGGATTGAATCTGCATTGTTCCTAGATGTAGTTAATTCTCATCTTTAATCACTTTACACCCTTTGTAGGGTTCTTGGTTCCAGCACTTTATGGAATTGTGTGGTTTAGCAGTCAATTAATTTAATATTAGTCTTTTTGACAATTTAAGAGATGTGAACGTTTCATTCACTTGCTACTCTTCACATCACTTGTTTTCTATGTTCTGTTTGTTTTCTGCTTACAGATACACTCAGCTTTTACATTTGTATTTCTTATTCATCAACTAATTTTAGGTCTAATTTTACATTCGTGTAAAATTAGTTAGTTTACAGAAGCCTTACTTTAAGATACATTGAATGGCTCATTAATGCCTTCTGGTCACAACATATTCATTCTTTTTTTTTTATTTATACCAGGGCATAGGATGTTTGTTCTACAATCATTTTGGATATCTTGGTTTTCAAATCTTGTTTCATTATTTTTAATTTTACAAGGATAATGTTTACTAAGTTGTTTTCTTTCATTTTCGTTCTTATTCATAACCATAGTACTTATTCATTCGTGGATTGGTTATTATTTTCAAACAAGGTGGTTTTCATCTCATATTGAAAACACATCCCTTTGATTGTGAAAGTTGCCTTTGAGGTTTTTGGGCCTGGATTGCTTTAAAGTTTCACTCCAGTTCCAGACTTCATTTGGTGTTATATTTTTACTAGTTCATGTTCATAGTACTAATACTACTTTTTAACTAGTAAAAGGCTGGTAGTTTTAACCACTTGGATAAACTGACCATGTTTTTTATCATATAGTTTTTTCCCCTGAGAAACTGCGGGTCACTTTTATTGTGAGATTCATCTTTGTGGTCTTTGGGCCTGGATTTCCTTCAGGTATCACTCCAGTTCCAGACTCCTTTTGGTCTTTTTTTATTACTAGTTCATGTTCATAGTACGTATACTACTATTTAACTAGAACAGGTTGGTAAATTTAACCAATTGGATAAACTAATCATGTTTTATGATATTGTTTTTTCCATTGAGAAACTACAAGTCACTTTATTTGTGGAATTAATCTTGGGCTTTTTGGACCTGGATTGCTTTAAGGATTCACTCCAGTCCAGACTTCATTTGGTTTTATATTATTACTAGTTCATAGTACTTATACTACTATTTAACTAGTAAAATGCTGGAAGTTTTAACCAATTGGATAAACTTATCATGTTTTTATGATATAGTTTTTTCCCTTGAGCAACTGCAAGTTTGGCTTAAGACTACTGAAAAGTAATGTTCCTGGACCAAGCGTTGTATGGATCCAACAATTGACTGGTAGACACATGCAGTAGTACTTCGATGACCATGCGGGCCTGATGATACTAGAGTTTCAACTCCAAGCCAAGTTTGATCTACAAAGGTTATGCTCCAAGTCAAGAACTTTGTGGATCCAGCACTACCTTACTACATACTGTAGTGTTCCAATACACCTACATCCATGATGTATGCTCTTGGTAGCTTTAGACAGACCCGGGAGAAAAGCTGACTATTCTTGTCAACCAGTGCTGCCAACTACAAACCTGGATGAATTTAAAGGTTACGTTTTTGGACACAGATTTTGGTTTATCTAGCACTACTATACTCTCATACTATACTAGTAGTGCTTCCCTTTGTAGGAGAATCTACGTTCAATGCTGTTATACTCCTATAGACAGATAGATGTACTATCCATTGAAGATACCACTAGTCTGTCTTTTGCAAGCCTGTGAAGAACATTTGAAAGTTTTTGGTTCCAGGCCAAGAATTTTTTGATCCAGTGAGTTTCTGAATTCTTCTGCAGTAGGATGTCAATATGCACCACTAGCTATGATGTTTGCTGTTTACAACCTGGACAGATGGATGTTCTAACCACAATCCAATAGTTATCAACTACAATGCCGAATACAACAATTGAAGGTTGCATTCCAAGCCAAGCTCTTTGTGGGAACAACACTTAGCAGTGCTTTGATGGCAGTGAAATACTTTCTGTTATGCTCTGTTGGCACTATAGACAATCATAACAGTGATATCCTCATCTTCTTAAAGATGTCTAACAGGTTTACCAACAAATGCAAGCTTGTTTCCAACCACCTTTAGATTCATCTCCATACTAATCCTTTATAGATAAGTATGGACCTGTATGCTGTTCTACTTTGTGCTTGATGTACCACTGTGTCTACTAGGGAAGCTGTGTTACAGTTTTATTCAGATGGATAGACTGTCTAGATGCACTAGTTTGTCCATTGAAGAACTTCTTTTGGCCAGATGGAAGATGTCTCTTCTTGCCCAGGTCAGCAGTAATGGTTGATCTGTTCTATGATGAATACTAATTGGTACTACAAAGAAGATGGTTTGACTTATCCCTGTAGTTATCTGGTGGCTGTACCAACCTCGACTGGCTGGGTCTACAGAGGTGTCTTGCTCCATGTAACTTTGTTATGGATCCAAAAGACAAGAAGCCCTTAGCAGATGTGTAGTGGTATTGTTCTATGTCGTTAAACCATTCTACAAGTTGGCTGAAACGGCTTTATGATCATCGCTGGTCCAGACTTGATGTTTAGTCAACTAACATCCAACTCTGAGAGCAGAGACTAGACAAGATGTTGTGTGTACCACCTCACTTTGTATGCAAGACTGGTTCCTTTAGGACCCTGTGCTGTGAAGTATGGTAGTTGATTTATCGGCAGCTTCCTAGAATTCCAATGGATGAAAGGATGATGCCTTTGTCTACACTGACAAGAATTACAACAATGGCTTGGATTATCTCAAGTATATCTCATCCAAGCTGCAGGTGGGTCTACAACTTCAAGAACTTTATACAACCTTAAGTACTCTGCAACTTGTTACCAACTCAGTATTGCACTGTAGTCTGGTGATTGGAAGTAACACTGGGTGGACTTGGGTTGTCTTTATTTTGTACACAGCCATTCCTTGTCTATCCAGTTATTGTGTAAGCGGAACTGTTTTGCAGAAGGGTTCAACTCAACCAGCTTGTGACCTGGACCTTTGAAGAACTTCAAGGTTGCCTTGTTTGGTTAAACGGCCCATCCTTGGCTAACCAGTTCTATTCATAGGAGTTATTCGCAACCCTTAGATGGGTAAGGATACTCACTGTGAAAGGACATAAAGTCTCCCAGATGTGTAGCTGAACTGTTTTGCAGAAGGGTTCAACTCAACTAGCTTGTGACCTGGACCCTTGAAGAACTGCAAGGTTGCCTCGTTTGGTTAAACGGCCCATCCTTGGTTAACCAGTCTCTATTCATAGGAGTTGGTCATTACCCTTAGATGGCTAAGACTGCTCACTATGATAGGACAATAACAGTGTTACAGATGTGTCACAGCCTCTGCCTTACAATGGATGATGGTGGCTGATCTACTAGGGATCACTATGGTTTGTGAGATCAGAGTACTTTTTGGTAATATGAATTTTACTTTTTATTATAAGTACTTGTGTATATATATTTATTATACTTTTGGGCTTAATCGGGGTCCCACCTCCTTTACTTTTAATTCAGCATATGTCATGGAATAGGTTGGATTGTATGTAATTGAGAAATTTTACAAGTAAATTTTCTATTAATTACAATACAAACCTATTCCATGACCATAGGCCCACCCGGCCTCCCCGCAGTATTTTTAAGTTTTACTGCGTACAATTATGAAGATATAGCATATAAAGGGGTGTTAGGTCAGTTGACCTAGAGGGATTCAGGTTATCCTGTTGTTTTTGGACTTGCCCATTTTTCCAAATTAGGGGTATTAGCATATGTCATGGAATAGGTTTGTATTGTAATTAATAGAAAATTTACTTGTAAAATTTCTCATTTACAAATGTAATAAGTTACATTTTACAACAGTAAACATAATATTACATAAGGTGAATAAAATTTACTTCAATTGAATTTCTGGAATTTTCACAATTATAATACATGTATATCCGTACTACTGTATATACTTAAAGAATCACATATATAAGATTAATAATTAAATGTTTAATGTGTCACATAAGCCCAGATTGGGCTGGCTATTTTGTACAATAGGTGACACTTTAATAAAATAAATAATAATTAAAAATAATACTTGCAGTGTATGTACGGTGTTTGATATGTTGGAATTGATAAACTGTGTTCATATTTACATATTCAATTGTAAGAGTGTATTCTATTTAACATCTCAAAGACAATCAGTGGAACATGTCTGAAAAGATAATTTCTCTGTAAATATAAAGTAAATACCAAATGTTTTAATAGACATTTCGAATGTATCTGAAGCATCTGTATTACATGTTTAATTACATTTAAATAGAATCAGCATTACACTTGCTCTCGATCTACAAATGCAGAAATTTGAGATACCTTGTAAAGGACAGAGAGGAAATGTATTACATATATGTAATTGTCAGACACTCAATACATCTATTTGTTGGACAATTACCTACATTGATGACATCCCCCATCCTCTACCTTTGAATAATTGTTTTTTAACATTTCTAATGTCATATTTTCTACTTTTATGCATGGTATTTCATGAATGTTCTGGAATAGTATTTTTCATAATAAATATTTATTTAAACTTAAAAAATATTTTGTAGTTTGATGCATACACTGTAGCTTATTTTATGTTGTTCACCAAGAAGTGATGCCATATTGTTACGGCCTCCATTTTTTGTGACTGGTGTTCTAGCCTTGGTTCTAGTCACTTGATGACACTGATGTCACATGACAGGAATTCCGTTCAATGGCGAATAGCTCAAATTACAATCAATTCTGACAGTTAGTTACATATTTTCTCAATATATCCTCAGCATTGTGCCAATAAGTTAGAATCAAGATACATCTAAGGTATGTAAGATATTCCTGATTTTCAGGGTGAGAAGCATGGGACAGTGCATCTTTCAAATGACATCAGGATGACTTGAAACTCATACTGTGTTGAAACAGGTTGTGACATTTTGTTATGATATTGCATTGCTATACGCTATGGTATAGGGGTTGAATACCTTATTGTGATAGACTCCCTTTCAGCCAATAAATATTCTGATATAATCATTTAAGAAATGGGAGACCTTGATAAATAAATGCACAAACAAACAACAAAACATGATATGTCATATAAATCAGAATCTTTATTAAAATCAATTGAAATTATCTTGTAACGCCAAAATCCCAAGGAATTTGACTTGTTTTTCTTTCTGTGAACTTACAGTTATGAGATGCCCAGGGCTGTTTAAATTGTTTTATTTGGAGCATTTAAAATTGTTCATCAACAAAAAACTGGATTAGGCGGGAGGGTATATGCTAGATATAGATATGAGATTCATTCCCTTGAAAAACTGCCAAATTAAAAGAAGACAATATATCTGATCTCCAAAAATCACAAAATGAAGTTGCGCCAAATTAAGAATGAATACAGTACATTGAAAGTTCATGCAAATATGTGTTTTCCATGTATTTACATTACTTACTCTACAACTAAATATAAAAGTTTTTTAAATCATATATTATATCCTGGAAAATAAGATTGTTTTACTCTGCTTTGTGTTTTTTACTTGTTTCCTTGTTTATTTTTTGGCCTGAAGTAAAGCATAGAATGACTTTGAATGGCCTAACTTTGAAACCATAATATTTGGTTTAACATTGAGTTACCTGAGTTAGCGCAATTTTTTTTTAATTAATAACCTTTGATTTCATTATTTAAACTTCTGAATCAACATTTTAAAATACAAAGGCATAGTGATTTTTATTATTTAGACTTAAAAGTTAAAAAAATATATGAAGTAGATGTCTTGAATATCTAAGAAAAATGTAAAAATATAAATGAATCGAAATACATGTACTCAAAACATGATATACATGTAATTAGGCAATAGGCATAGTACTAAAAATGATCTTTTTATGAATGCTAGTTTAGTTTTTTTAAGTTTATGAATTTGATCACTCCAAATAAAAGCGTACATCCTCAGTATCTACATGATGAAGGTCAAATTCTTGAATGTTCCAGTACTACAATCTCTAGGACAATCAGCCAATGGCATTATGATGATTGTGTAAAGCAATAAAAATTTTGAATGTGTCCATGAACAATCAGAGTGTTTTGAGCCATAGTCTTAATCACATCAGTAGTAACACTAAGTTCCTCTTTTTGACCAGCATCAAAGTATTGCATACACAAAGCGATATATGTGCATTCTTATCATACATGTATGTAGGCTACAATCTGAGAGAATGTTCTTGCTTTGGGGCATTGAAAAAGGGTCCCCTCACAATTGGGCACTCACTGCTTGTATGTGCGGGTTCTTATGTACCTCATAAGCTGCTTCTGTATACATTTCTGTAGTCATGTTTGTATTGTTCACATGAATCACATATTAGTTGATTTAACAGTGGACAGTTCTGTGGATGATGTATTATTGCTATGCTCTTTCTTGTTCTCTGATTCAGCACTGACCTGAAATAGCATCATTAATTTAGTTATTAACATTTTTAAAGCAATCAGAGTAGATCTAATTGACATGTTGTCACATGCAATATAAATGCAACAAGGCATTAGCATGCAAAATGTCACCTGGCATTTGTTAGACACCGAACACCAACCACCAGACACCAACCGCCACCACAAAATTGAGAATTAAAATATTAATTAAAACATTTGCACTCAATACTCAATGTCATTTTTGTATTCATTGAGTTGTCGTGGCCTTCTCTTGTTTTAATTTAATGACTGAGAATACAAAAACCTTTCTAATGTGAACACCACCTGGACCAGTCAAGTGTTCAAAATAGCAGATGTTCACATTTCCAAAGTTTCCTGAACAAGGGAGTCAATATGAGACTACAAATTGAGACTGGAAAAAGTGTTCATCTCGAGAAGTATTTAGATAATAAATGTGTTCAGTTATACAGGTTTGACAACAGAATGATAGAAGGCATTAACATGCAATATGTCACCACCTGCCATTTCTTACAGACACCGAACACTGACTGCCGTCCACAAAAAGGTTGAACAATATATGTCATCACTGTTCAATAAAAACTGTAGAAATTAAGCCTTACATAGGAAATTCAGGGACTGGATAAATGTTATATCTCACTAAATGTAAATCCATGGATCAATGGTTAATTCCATCAATCAAAACAGACCAAAATACTTGAACACTAATGTATTACCTTCTGGAGTTAAAATGAACCATTTAAACAAATTCACCATTAACATCAACTACAAATTACATACTTATCACAATGATGAAAGTGCATTTAATGATATAATGTATATGCATCACAATCAAAAGCTTACATAACCCTCCTTTGTCTTTCTTAATCATGTTGTGAAACATACCTCATTTTTGTTCAATATTTTGTCTGCATTCTTCTCAATTCTAGACTCTAGCATATCCTGAAACTATTTACAAAACAATTTAATCATGTATATATTAGGCCATTTCCATGCCAGTCACAAAAACTGGCTTAAGCAATATGTGCAATTTATTGATGGTAGCATATTTGAGTAGATGTACTTCTAGTTCAGCAGTTTTTGATTACTGTGGTAAGCTAACTGCGAACAACCTGAATTTTCAGTGATTATATTCTCAGAATCTTACTACAGTTTATACTTAAAGCAATTCAAAGTTAAAGGCCCCATTTAAAGTTTAGGTCACTTTGGCTTACATTATAGTCTGTCCAATGTTATCAAAATGTGATATGTGAATTTTTGTTTCAAATTTCAGAAAGTAGTTTTTAAAGGACTTTTTGTTGGAGAAATTGTTGAGAGGCAGGATATATGGCAAACAAAATCATTTTGTAATTCTATATGGCATTTATGTTATTCAATGATAGAAACAAGGGTTGAAATACTTACTTGTGATAGTAAGCCTGCCAGCCAGGACAATCCCATGAGTATCCAGAGTGCAACAAACAACCTATAGACAACCTGCGAACCAAACCCTGATATATTTGTGTCTATACCTGAAAACATAACACATGTACATACTATATGTTTGTAAAAAGTCTAGGTGTCTTCACATTTGATCAATGATAGCAAATTTTTTTAGGGGAGATGTACCCACCACGATTTTTTGGGGGGGATATATACCCCTCAAAATATTAAATCAAAAACTCGTATCAGCATGAATTAATCTATCCATATTCCTGGATGTAGTGAAAGTCTATGATTATAATGATTTTTTGTTCACATAATTTCTTAATTGCCCTTTTAATTCTGTATATACTTTCAAAAAATTATAAATTCACTCATAATTTTTTTTGCTGGGAATTTCATGGAACTTGTCTAAAAGGTCTCACTTTATTTCCAGATTTAGATTGTATTACAACCCTGCTTTATGATCCCTGAGACTTAAGTAAAAAAATTAGTACCGTGGGTACTGGGCTCACATGGTGTTGCTCAAAAGTGAAAATAAAAAAGACGGGTATAATTTTTTGCAGAATTTTTGTGACAAAATTATTTCATACAACTACTCTTTACAAAGACATGGCTTTTTACAATGCAGGACACCTGAACTTATTTGTAAAGCTAGGAAATGGGCCAAAAGTGAATTTCCCGAGACAAAAATGGTGGCCATTTTGAAATTAGGCGAGATTTTGAAGCAGGAGTCACAGGTTTTTTTTCTTTATTGATGTTGAACAAAATTATTTTAAATCGGGAATCCTATCTACAGAGGATTTAAAAAGTGTTGACAGAGGTTTAAAACTTGCCACTTTTTTGGACTGACTGAGAGACAGATGGACGAATCAATGTTAACTTAAATGGCTGAAAATAAAAAAAACTGATATAATATTTTGCCGATTTATTGTAACAAAATTATTTCATACAACTACTCTTTACAGTGACATGGCTTTTTACAATGCAGGACAGCTGAAATTATTTGTAAAGCTAGGAAATGGGCCAAAAGTGAATTTCGCGAGACAAGAATGGCGACCATTTTGGAAATAGGCGAGCTTTTGAACCAAGAGTCATAGGAGAGTTTTTTGTATTGATGTTGAACAAAATTAACTTAAAACAGGAATCATATCGACAGAGGGTTTAAGGCAAATGGTCCAAAAGTGGATTTTGCGAGACAGATGGACAAATCAATGTTAACTAAAATGGCTGAAAATAAAAAAAATGGATATAATTTTTTGCTGATTTTTCGTAACAAAATTATTTCATACATTTTTTTGAGCCAGGAGTCATAGGGGAGTTTTCTGTATTGATGTTGAACAGAAATAACTTAAAACAGGAATCGTATCGACAGAGGTTTTAAAACGTGCCACTGTTGACGGAAAAGTGGATTTCACAAGTCAGATGGACAAATCAATGTTAACTAAAATGGCTGAAAATAAAAAAATAGATATAATTTTTCGCTGATTTTTTGTAACAAAATTATTTCATATATCTACTCTTTACATTGACACAGATTTTTACAATGTAGGACACCTGAAATTATTTGTAAAGCCAGGAAATGGGTCAAAAGTGAATTTCACGAGACAAAAATGGCGGCCATTTTGAAAATAGGCGAGCTTTTGAACCAGGAGTCATAGGGGAGTTTTCTGTATTGATGTTGAACAGAAATAACTTAAAACAGGAATCCTATCGACAGAGGTTTTAAAACGTGCCACTATTGTTGACGGACAGACAGACAGACGGACAGACAGACGGACAAGTGAGCGATTGCAAAAGCTCACCATGTGAGCTAATGAAACACAGAATTCCATTTAGCAAATCCTCAACATATTTAAAACTAATTTAGCGTAGATTTTTCCCTTTGAACGAGTCTTTATAAATTGAAGACTTCAAAGACTGTATCACGACCCACGTACTTACACCCACGTACGTAAATACGTGGGTGTGAGGTTTTTTATACAAAGCCCATATAATTGCTTGCAAACAGAAACGTTAAATTGGGATTTCTACAAAATCTGACCATCTGACAGCTTCTTACCTGCGACATAATCTCCAAAACCAACTGTTGTGAGTGTGACGAACGTGTAGTACAGAGCTGTACCATAACTCCATTGTTGCACAAGAGAAAACAATATTGCTGGCAAGAATACAAAGATAATCAACCCTACTACTATCACAGCTACTACCATCACAATATTCTTTGTTTTTTCATTTTGTTTAGTATTGCCCTTCAGTGCTTTTTCTTTCAACTTATTCCTCAGTTTCAGGAGTTGTCCACCGATTCCTCCAAGGATAATAGCTGTGAATGGAATTCCAAACAAGGCATAGAAGATGAAGAACACTTGCCCACCAGATGTTGCAGGTGATATATGGCCATAGCCTGAAATAAAAGAGGAAAACATGTATAAATTAGTTGTTAAGCATTTTAAAGAGTATATGAATTGGATTGTCAGTGTGGATCTACAGTTCAAGATGCAGTGTCAAAATTGATTCTAGAGGTTCAGCAATAACTCAAAGGAACTCTCAAAAGTGAACACAATTTTTCATATTACATAGGGTTTGTGGAATAAAGAGAATGTACATAAAAGATGGCAGCCCAGTTGCCCTTATGATCTACTATACTAATTAGGAGCTGTCACATAGGGCTAACCATTGGCCAATGTGGGGCACAGCATGGACACATGGATGTTGGCTAAAATTAAAAGATGTAGATCTAATTGTGCAATGGTCACATTAGAGGTATTCATGTACAGCAGTTCTAAAATATGATTGACAATTATATTTTCTTGTCCATCCTTATTAAATAAATGAAATCGGAAACAATTCTTCTTGCAAAAGCAAATATTTACACTTGACTCTATGAGTTATCATGCTTGTATTCAATTTTCCATAAAAAAGTACACTCAAAGGCACTATGAGTAATTGATTGATTCATCTCTATATACAATGAACAACTGCCAACTCTTGTCTATTTCATTGATTTCTTCTTCAAGTTGTTTGCAAAGCAACAGGAGAAAATGCAAATGTTCACTTAGCAACTACAGTACAACCATCAAAAATCAATCATATTTTAACTATGATCAACTATGATGGCTTTGAAGGAATGAAATTTCATCCACACTGTTAATCTGTCATCCCCGAAGGATGATAGCAAATTCAAAATGACATGACAGTAACTTGCACAATCAATAGAGTTTGATAAAAAAATCTATTTCAGAACTGAGATGGAAATTCACTCAAATATACAACAATTTATATTTAGTATACATATATGATTGACTGTATCAGCCAATTTTTCAAAAGAATAGATCTATAAAGATGTTGAATGCATCAGGTCCCTTCTAGCCCTTCTAAATACAATACTTTAATGTAACAATATTTTATTGTTCCAATGAAATTCAATCATCGCAACAAGATATAATTGAGACAATTAGGTATTATGAGGTCATCATATTCTTTATTAACAATAGAGATGAAATCGATAAACATGCGTGTCATAACAACCTTTGTAACCAAGGGAGACACCAATACAGGCGCTTGTACTTGTACATATAACAACTTGTGGATCTTGGATCAGCCAGGAGAGAGATGCTACCAGTGTCATGATCTTAAGCAAACCTCTCCTAGCCTCTAACTGTTTAACAAGGTATTAACATTCATAATATCACCACCTGCCATTTGTTACAGATGCCGAACACCAACCGACGACTGCCAAATGCTAAACACCTGCAGACTATTACAATATTGTGGTGGTGACATAAAAATGATTGGGCAAATACTATTAATATAGCACTAGATTTAGATGGATAACATAACCTAATTGTGGTTGAATCTTACAAATTCTTAAACCTTTAAAATATGAGGTTAGTGCTGTCCCCAGCTCCGATTTCGGTGATCGGCTAGTAAAAAAGGTTTGAGGGTATCATTTTGTTCCAGACACTCTCTAGAGTAAATTATCCTAACTTGAGTAAAAATGTGTGGTAAGTAAATTCGCTATGGGCAGTTAAAGAGGCGCCATCTATTCATTTTAAAACAGGGGGTAGGGGTATAAAATAATTTTTAACACATCTTAATAGTAAAATGACATTGAAATACTAATAAAATCTTATCAAAAACATTATTTACAATCAGTATGAATTTTTTTGTGTGAATTAGGGTGAAAATAAGGGCATATTTTGAAATTCACTACAGGGGCGCCACCTATTTTCATACTTCTACCACGTGTAATAACTTATTTTAGATTCGTTAAGGTACGAAATGTACTGAAAAAATTCATTCTGAAGGATCTATATATGTTCATACCACATACTTAAAATTGGATCAATTGCTTATGTACTGGCGGAGAAAAAAATTCTTGAAATTTAAAATTTTGGCATCATGCAGGATAGGGGTGACCATATCTCACATGATTAACTTCCAAAATATGGAGCATATGTATCTCAAATGTACTCAAAATGGTGTATGTACTCTTGCTTTGTCATAATATTACTAATAAGAAGTAGAAAAATGATTGTACATTTTAAAAAATATTAATTCTCATTTTGGCTTCTGACGTCCCAGGGGTGACCATATCTCACCTTAATAACTTCCAAAATATGGAGCATATGTATCTCAAATGTACTAAAAATGGTGAATGTACTCTTGCTTTGTCATAATATTACTAATAAGAAGTAAAAAAAAATAATTGTACATTTAGAATAATATTGATTCTCATTTTGGCTTCTGACGTCCCAGGGGTGACCATATCTCACCTTAATAACTTCCAAAATATGGAGCATATGTATCTCAAATGTACTCAAAAAGGTGTATGTACTCTTGCTTTTTTATCATAATATTACTAATAAGAAGTAGAAAATGATTATACATTTCAAAAATTTTAATTTTAGCTTCTTCGTTCCTGGGTAATCATATCGCACCATATAATAATAATAATAACTTCTAAGATACTGTATGTAACATATAATCCTCATTCTGTCTTTTTCATATTACTAATGAAATGTAGAAAAATGTAGCATTTTTTTATAAATTTTAATTTTAGCCTCTGGTGTCCCAGGGGCTATCTCACCTTGATAACTCTCACGATATGCAACATATGCATCTCAAATGTGTGCTCAAAATGGTATAAATATAGTCTTGTTTTGTCATATTTATTGAGAATCATAAAATCAACAGTTCAGAATCAATGGATTTTGACTGTCTCCTCTACATATAATTCAGGGCAAATAATATCTGCTTTCAAATATTTGCATCTGCTCCCCAAACACCCTTTACAAGTACAATGGATGAGATTATTCCCTTGCATACCTTGGATCCAACATCTTTTGTAATCCATACAGGAATCCTTTTAGCCTGTCAATAGTGGGAGTACTTTACTCCATTCATGAAGTAATGGCAACTGCTAATGTAAGGTGTTAATATGTTATCCTGTTGCCTGCAATATATGCACCTTGGATTATACACTGAATTAAGGGATTTTGAGTATGTAAAATACGGGAAAAGGAGCTCTTTGTAATGATAAATCTTTCTAGCCACATTAACATTCACTAGTTTGCATGTTTGTCATACAACATACATTGATTGTAATGAAATATTAATCTATGATTGTGATGTCCCACACTTCTAGGGTCCCAAAGAAGAGCTTAGCTTTTGGAACAATTGCATTATTCTTGGCACGGTAGGCCATACAGTGAATACAACTGTTGAGATTGGGCAATAACAATATAGCACAACATGACAAACCATGCAAACTAGAGAATGTCAATCAGGATTAGAAGCGACTTATCACCCTTGTAATTTAGCAGTGGGACAGTTTGGTGTATGTTTGGGCATAAATGCGCCTTTTAGGCCTAAATTTTCAGGATATTTTCAAAATTTCGTGTCAGATTTGGGGTTAAGGGGCCAATTTTGGTAAATGAGGCTAGGCTACTCACACTACTGATAGGCTACCAGTATACAAAAGATGTTGCATCCAAGGCATGCAAAAGACTTATCGTCCATTGTTCCTGTAATATAAGGAGTGTTTGGGGAGAAGATGCAAATATTTGAAAGTAGATCTTAATGTCTCTGGACTTTATGTAGCTGAAGCCTGCAGGGGAGACAGTCCAATCCATAAATTCTGAACTTCTGATTTCATGAATCTCAATAAATATGACAAAACAAGACTATATTTATACCATTTTGGGCACGCATTTGAGATGCATATGTTGCATATCGTGAGAGTTATATCAAGGTGAGATATAGTTGCCCCTGGGATGTCAGATTCGGATGCTAAAATGAAAATTTCATTTCAAAAAAGGTCTAATAATTTTTTCTACATCTCATGAATAATATTATGACAAAGCAAGACCATATGCCCCATTTTTGGTATATTTGAGTTGTATATGTTACATAATTTTAGAAGTTATTGAGGGATGTCAGAGGCTAAAATTAAAATTTTTTGAATGTATAATCTTCTTATTAGTATAATATTATGACAAAGCAAGAGTACATACACCATTTTGAGTACATTTGAGATACATATGCTCCATATTTTGGAAGTTATTAAGGTGAGATATGGTCAGACCTGGGACGTCAGAAGCCAAATTGAGAATTAATATTTTTTAAAAATGTGCAATCATTTTCCTACATCTTATTAGTGATATTATGACAAGACACGACTATATACACCATTTTGAGTACATTTGAGATACATATGTTACATATTTTGGAAGTTATTAAGGTGAGATATGGTCAGTGGTCATCCCTGGAACGTCGGAAGCTAAAATGAAGATTAATATTTTTAAAATGTACAATCATTTCTCTACATCTTATAAGTAATATTATGACAAGGCAAGACTATATACACCATTTTGAGCACATTTGAGATACATATGCTCCATATTTTGGAAGTTATTAAGGTGAGATATGGTCACCCCTGGAACGTCAGAAGCCAAAATGAGAATTAATATTTTTTAAATTGTACAATCATTTTTCTACTTCTTATTAGTAATATTATGACAAAGCAAGAGTACATACACCATTTTGAGTACATTTGAGATACATATGCTCAATATTTTGGAAGTTATTAAGGTGAGATATGGTCACCCCTGGAACGTCAGAAGCCAAAATGAGAATTAATATTTTTTAAAATGTACAATCATTTTTCTACTTCTTATTAGTAATATTATGACAAAGCAAGAGTACATGCACCATTTTGAGCACAATTGAGATACATATGCTCCATATTTTGGAAGTTATTAAGGTGAGATATGGTCATCCCTGGGACGTCAGAAGCCAAAATGAGAATTAATATTTTTTAAAATTGTACAATCATTTTTCTACTTCTTATTAGTAATATTATGACAAAGCAAGAGTACATGCACCATTTTGAGTACATTTGAGATACATATGCTCCATATTTTGGAAGTTAATCATGTGAGATTTTATTAGTATTTCAATGTCATTTTACTATTAAGATGTGTTAAAAATTATTTTATACCCCTACCCCCTGTTTTAAAATGAATAGATGGCGCCTCTTTAACTGCCCATAGCGAATTTACTTACCACACATTTTTACTCAAGTTAGGATAATTTACTCTAGAGAGTGTCTGGAACAAAATGATACCCTCAAACCTTTTTTACTAGCCGATCACCGAAATAGGAGCTGGGGACAGCACTAGGTATAAAAAATCTATTTTGGGGTTTTGGGGATTATACTTTATGTTTTTATGAATCTTTAATATACTGTACATTTATTACATTTAACCCAGTTGCAGTAGGATAATGTAAATCATAGGCTTTCAAGAGATCAGACTTCAATATGCTTAATTTCTCCTTGTTCAAATGGTTACCACAAATATTTAATGCATACATACATGGGGTGAGATATTGGAACATTATTGACACTGAAATACGAAATATTTGTAATCAATTTGCAAATAATCCTAGAATTTGACATTGTAAATCAAATATTGCAGACTATACCGATCTATAATCAATAGGTGATACACAAAAGAAAGTAAAAGTTCACTAGATCAACCTTCTTTTATACAAGTATTTATGGCAAACTTTATACTGCAAAAATATCCCCCATAACACATATTCTAAAGTTATAACCTTTAACTAATGTTACAACATTGTTAGAGACCATATCTTGTTAAGGCAACAAATAGAGTTACTTCACAGTTTACACTGACTCATCAAACAAATAGCTCACAAACAAACAAACAAACAAACAACAGACAATCACTGACCTATGGTGGTGACAACTGTTGTTGAGAAGAATATTGAAGCAGCTACATCCCAGTTAGATGCCGAATCTGTAGAATTTGTGGCTATAATACCCTGGTCATATGCCTTGATTACAGTCTGTATCAGTTGCTCAAACTGCTCATTTGATACACAGGAAAAGTTCCCTGAAAAACAAATCAATTTTAATTAAATTGGTATATCATAATAATTTAAAGAAACATCAGGATGAGAAATAATACATCTATAAAAAGGAATCTTTGTCTTAATTTTGTCTATTTTTGTGTATGTGTTTTTCAAGTCAAAACAATACAAGGTGTCTATACTATGAGCCTAATACAGGGATATTACATGTATTAATCCAAGAGAAATTCCCCTTTTCAATTTTTTAGACCCTAAAAATCAATTATATTCTGAAGTAATATCAGAACTGTTGGACTTTTCAGAAAAGCATGACATGAAAAGCATGGTGAGGGCTTAAAACATTGTAGTGCCTTAAAAAGAAAATTAACTATACAATACAGAGTTCTGCTACAGTAAAAGTGCTGAGCAAAATACAAAAAAAAACTTAAGGAGAACTTACGTAGAAATTCAAATTGAGTATCTCTGGTTATTTGTCTCGTTTCACTTTCATTTGGTTGTTCCAGAAAGTGAAATATCACTCCTCCAAACACCAGGTATATCGCCAGTCCCACACACATAATACTAAGAATTTTACAATCCATTTTGTTGGTGAATGTCCTTTTTAAAGAAAACCTATATATTTTTGAGAATAGCAGTTAATATTCTAGAGCCAAGCTATTCAGTTTATATATGATCTTATGTCTAGGCTTGGTAGCCTTTAAGTTTCTGTGCAGTACAATCCAAATTCTTATTGACACTTAAATCTTTGATCACAAATACTTTAGGTTTAACGACCACTATTATTGTACTATGTGGTAATACCTGTAAAATATTATACTGAGTTTGTTCCACTATTATCCTGAGACTAGAGGCTAGATTGCTACTATGCTATGAATACGACGCACAATGCTCTCTGTCAGAGATATCGAAGTCAAATGATTGCAAAGGGTATTCCACTATATAATTTCTGTAGATAAATCCTCATCTAACTCCTAATTTTAAATTCCTTATATGGTTGCAGTGATCAAAATCATGTATACAGTCAGTGTTTTAACTGTATTAATATTTTATTCAATATTATTACAGTCTTCACAACAGTCCACTCTTACATGCTACCACACCTAATGATTATTAGCTCTGAATGTTGAGACGCTTGTACAAAGGATGTATATCATTATTGAACTGATCATTTATATTGGTAACTGCCTTGACAACTCCTACACATAAATGATTGTAGTCCTAGAATGTGAACCCAACTGCCTTTAAAGGTACACACTACCTGTTGGCGTAGTTTGTTGGTACAAGGGCAATATGCTCGTATTTAAACAATCGTTCATGCTTACATTTTACATCTTTAAATTACCATCTTGTTGTGTAAACAGTTCACATTGATGTATGTAGGTGTGCTACTGAATTAATATTGTAAAATGAGAGAATGTGTTTTATACAGACATATATTGATTGATTTGGAATTAATATTGCATTCATTAAAACTAGTGTAAGTCAATTTTCTTGTTAAGATTCTTAAACACTTCAATTCATGAAGAACACAGAAAACTATTTTTACATGCATTTTAAGTTAAATAACACCCCACCAAGATATGCAGTGATCCTGAATAAATCTTTTTTATTGCTCATTTTAATTTTATTAGTTCCACAGTCACCAAAACATCAACTAAAATTGGTTTTAGCTTTTGTCAATGCAAATAAAAAAAAGATCACAACATGTTTCATTGCTTTAAAACTAAAGAAAAAGAAACAAGGCAACCAAAGTTTGAATCTCAAAACTAAAGCCAGAGAAACTTGTAGATAATTTTGAAAAAATTGGGTCAATTTGAAGCAAGTTGAAAAAGACCTTTTTGTCCTTGAAAAGGTCATTGAAGGTCAAAGATCATATCTAAAGTCAGATTTGAGAATTTGTAGATGATCTTGACAAAATAATTTTGTCAATTTGAAACAAGGTTGAAAAAACATGTCTTTATGTCTTTTTTGATCTTGAGAAGGTCAAATCTCAAATCTAAAGTTAGAATTTCTAAAAACTTGTAGATGATTTTGAACAAAAAAAAAACTGGTCAATTCGAAGCAAGTTGTAAAAAGACCTTTTGACCTTTTTAGACATTGAGAAGGTCATTGAAGGTCAAATCTTAAATCAGATTTGAATCCAGAGTAATTAGGAGTTGTAAGATTTTGTTACAAGAATTTGTAAAAGATGCAAACTGCAGTCCACAAAAAAGTTTGACACCATAACAGTATGTCACCTTGGTGGAGACATGAAACCTATATTCCCAATCAACTAAAAAAGGCAAGTATCAGAATTACCTGGGCGCTAATTACAGAGAATACGGTAGATGATTAACTCACCCTAGTCTCTTGATTGTTGTCTATCTTAATAGAGTGAGTACATTTTAATTTCATGATACATGAAATATTATCAGTTATCATACATTTCAGCATGGGATACAGAAAATATTCCATGAAAGGTAATACTGCATCATCCACGAAAGCAAAGCTTAAGATTACCAATCAAAATGCTTAGAAACTCCTAACCTTGTGATAACATTAGATATTCAATGAATCAAATGTATTTGTTTTTTAATATCAAAGAAATCAAATAACAACAGATTTTTAAGGGCTTGTAATTGTAATTCCTTGGTGACTCAAAAACACACTGGCGGATTAGGGGGGGGGGGCCTGGGGGCCCAGGCCCCCCCCTTGGGTGGGCCGAGAAAAAAAAATTGAGCCCAAAAAATTTTTTGGGCCAAACAAGGCCTTCAGGCCCCAAAAAGTCGGCCTTTTTGGTCATTACTGGGCCTTTTAAGGCCTTATTCTTTAATTTCAGGCCAAATTTTCAAGAAAATGGGCCTCAAAATTTCAAAATTTGGGCCCACTTTTGGATTTTAGGGGCCCAAAATTTTTTTTTCTATGACCTGAAATTTGGGCCCCCCCCTTGTTGGTTCCTGGATCCGCCCCTGAAACATCGTATCATACACAAATGGAATGGGAATAACTCTTTTCCTTTATGTGTGAAAATATCTGATGGCGCTAAAACAAATTCCCTCGTCACCCTCTTATTGATACAACATGTATATTTGATGTATGTGCTTGTGGCAGACATGCTTTGGGATAGAAATGGATTTTTGGTTTTTCTATTTCTAAGGGTAGTTCTAACCCTCTCTTTTCATGTAGTTTAATTTTACTTTCATTTTGTGTTTTATTTCATTCCAAAGGGCTTCTATATTATTTTTATATACACTTACTTATTTGGATTATAAATACAGTAAAACCTGTCTTAGTGAACACCCCTCTCTAGTGAACACCTGTTTCAGTGAACACCTTTCCTCCACACATACTCTACTGACTTCTGTTCAAACCAGAACAACGGCAACGCCAAAGCGTAGCGAATCCAATCGAACAGAAATGGCTGGCATTTTTACATTTGAAATATATAGCAAATATCATAAAATAACACCCATAAGAAAGGCCACCATTTTCAAAATGGTTGATCACTAGCCAAGTTGTCATCAGAAGAAGTAATATGCTTTTAAGTAGCCACATATTAAATTCTTAAAAAATTGCCAAAACTGGCCAATTTTTAAAATGGCCGCTTACAACCCAAACTTTCATAAGACAGTATGCAATCCTTATGAGTATTCACATATCAAATATGAACAAAATCGCTCTATTACTTTTTGAGTTATAATAAAAAATGTAAAATAACACACATAAAATGGTGGCCATTTTTCAAAATGGCCGACTACTCCCCAAAGTTTTATTAGACAATGTGGCATGCTTAAAGTATTCACATATCACATATGAACAAAATCGCTCCACTACTTTACAAGTTATAGTAAAAAAACGTAAAAATGGTGGCCATTTTTCAAACGACCACTATTATACCAAAAGTGTCATTAGACAGTTTGCCATGCTTATAGTATTCACATATAAAGTATGAACAAAATCGCTCTATTACTTTTTGAGTTATAATAAAATTAGTACCGTGGGTACTGGGCTCACATGGTCACATTTTTTGCTGATTTTTTGTTACAAAATTATTTCAAGCCATCTGTTTTCTCAGTCAATTAAAATGGCTGAAAAAAAAACGGCTATAATTTTTTGCCAATAATTTGTAACAAAATTATTTCATACAACTACTCTTTACAGTGACATGGCTTATTGCAATGCAAGACACCTGAAATTATTTGTAAAGCTAGGAAATGGGCCAAAATTGAATTTCGCGAGACAAAAATGGCGACCATTTTGAAATCAGGCAAGCTTTTGAACCAGGAGTCATAGGGGAGTTTTTTGTATTGATGTTGAACAAAAATAACTTGAAACTGGAATCCTATCGACAGAGGTTTTAAGCAAATGGTCCAAAAGAGGATTTCGCGAGACAGATGGACAAATCAATGTTAACTAAAATGGCTGAAAATACAAAAAACGGATATAATATTTTGCCGATTTTTTGTAACAAAATTATTTCATACAACTACCTTTTACAGTGACATGGCTTTTTACAATGCAGGACAGCTGAAATTATTTGTAAAGCTAGGAAATGGGCAAAAAGTGAATTTCGCGAAACAAGAATGGCAATCATTTTGAAATTAGGCGAGCTTTTAAACCAAGAGTCATAGGAGAGTTTTTGGTATTGATGTTGAACAAAATTAACTTAAAATGGGAATCCTATCGACAGAGGGGTTAAGGTAAATGGTCCAAAAGTGGATTTTGCGAGACAGATGGACAAATCAATGTTAACTAAAATGGCTGAAAATAAATAAATGGATATAATTTTTCGCTGATTTTTCGTAACAAAATTATTTCATACATCTACTCTTTACATTGACATGGATTTTTACAATGTAGGACACTTGAAATTATTTGTAAAGCTAGGAAATGGGTCAAAAGTGAATTTCGCGAGACAAAAATGGCGGCCATTTTGAAAATAGGCGAGCTTTTGAACCAGGAGTAATAGGGGAGTTTTCTGAATTGATGTTGAACAGAAATAACTTAAAACAGGAATCCTATCGACAAAGGTTTTAAAACGTGCCACAGAAAGTGGATTTCGCGAGTCAGATAGACAAATCAATGTTAACTAAAATGGCTGAAAATAAAAAAATGGATACAATTTTTCGCTGATTTTTTGTAACAAAATTATTTCATATATCTACCCTTTTCAACCAGGAGTCATAGGGGAGTTTTCTGAATTGATGTTGAACAGAAATAACTTAAAACAGGAATCCTATCGACAGAGGTTTTAAAACGTGCCACTATTGTTGACGGACAGACGGACGGACGGACAGACGGACGGACAGACAGACGGACAAGTGAGTGATTGCAAAAGCTCACCATGTGAGCTAAAAAAATGTAAAATAACACACGTAAAAATGCCAAAATGTCACTAGACATTGTGCCATGCTTAAAGTATTCACATACCAAATATGAACAAAATCGCTCCACTTATTTTTGACTTACAGTAAAAAATGTTAAATAACACACGTAAAAATAGCGGCCATTTTTCAAAATGGCCGCCTACTACCCAAAATGTCATTGGACATTGTGCCATGCTTAAAGTATTCACATACCAAATATGAACAAAATCGCTCCACTACTTTTCAAGTTACAGCAAAAATCGTAAAATGACGTGCAAAGGCAGCCATTTTTCAAGATGGCTGCCATGTATTTCTTCTATATTTACATTTCTAGCTTAATCAATGTTTCATATAACTTTTTTACAATTAAAACATATTGCTATTACAGTTTTATATGCAGTACCTAAATTACTGTAAAATCGGCACTAAAATGGCCGCCATTTTTTTTGAGCTGCCATTTTGAAAATCAGTTTTCGAGCAGAACTTCTACCCCCATTGGATATATGTATACAAAATATGAACAAAATCGGGCCAGCGGTATTTGAGTTATTGCCCGGACGGACGGACGGACAGACAGACGGATGGACGTACGTACGGACAGACGTTCGATGGGATAATTACCCTCTCTGTAGTGAACACCTACCAACACTGAACGTTTCTTCTTTGCAAAAAATGTTCAATTTACACAGGTTTTACTGTAATAAAGTGCATTGTTTCCACTTTATAACCCTGGAAGAATTCGTCTGCTCATTTCAATTTTAGTTTTTTAATAAAAATCAAAAACAGTGCCACATAGGAACAAAATATATTGATTTTTATTGTTTCAGCTCAAGTTTGTCACAAACGGAAACTTCCATGACAATCAACAGGGCTCAGTGTCTTAGAGTGGCTATTGCCTAAACTCGATCGGTGCATTTCTTAGTTGCTCCACTGACTGAACATCTAATAAAAGCTTTCACTGTAGAAGTCCTTCTAATATGAAAGTTAAATTCCAAGCAAAAATATAACTCCACATCAGGCTGAAACTGTCCATCTAATTAATGCCTCACTCTCCCTTGCACAGTAATCGCACATCATTGAGGTAGTCTAGCCTCTTTGTAACCAATGTCATATGATTATCAGCAGTAATACTTTGAACCATCTCACTGACCAGTAACTTATTCAGTTACATATACACTGCCAGTACAGAGTTAGGTTGAGTCTCCTCCAATCCATTCACCGCTTTCACCATATAATTTAGAGGTTAACTTACAGTTTTGTGGCTGAAGTGACATTGTTCTGCTCTGCCTTATCGGCTGGCTCAACACTTACCTGGAATTTTGTGGAAATATCATTTTATTATGATTTTAGAATAGATTATCGAAACTTCCAAAGCAATCAGATAATGTCTATAGCTTTCGATAAATGAATTAAATAAATAAAATACGTACAATGGAGGAGAAAGTGACCGTCATATTATGAAAAGAAGTTCACTATTAGTAAATACACTGTATACTGCATGTAGTTTCATTTCATCAGGCGGAAACGGGTGATTAATATTGTGAATTTATTTCATTTCTTGATAAAATAACATGCTCCAGCACCTTACCAAATTATGGCGTTGGCATAACAGTATAACAAGACGCACAATGATAAAAATTAAATTAAAAATATAAAATCCCCAAATTCAAATCAGTTCTTGGCCCTAATCTATCTTGCACCTGTAAAATTTAAGTTGAAAAGGTTAGTGGTTTTCCTGAAAGTTTATGTGGTGCCTGCCTACAAGAATGCCTGCACACCCAGCAGCGAAAGACAATCACAAATAACACATAGAAAAATGAGAGATTTTTGGTAGATGCCCCACAAAAATCAGAAAATCTCCAGATTTCAAATTGCAGCTGACAGGTGTGCAATTATATCTACAATAACCTGCGTGCAGAGTCTAGTTAAACTAGATGAAGCTCTCTTTTAAGAAGTGAAGTCGAACGAATGCAAAGTAAAGGGTAATCTACAATGACATACCTCATACTTTTTTTCTTTATTCTTCTCTTTCCTTGCCTCTAGTATCTCCTGAATCTAAAAAAGGTTTACTTCAATTATTTATTTCGAATAAATAGAACTCAAAATGATATATAATTTACACAATATATAGAATTGGATATAGACCAATTCTTGACCTTGTTACCAGTTTAAACAAGTTCCAAATTGAATGAACTAACTACTTGCACCTTTTTTAAATTTTGAGAAGCATTCATCTTGTAATACATTAACAATTTTTTGAGCTTCTATAATAACAGAAAAGAAAAACTTACTGTTAACGTGATATAAGGCTCTTTTGATATAAAGAAGTTATTCGCCAGGAGGGATTTGATATGGGGAATATCACAAGGATGATATCAATATTTCCCGAAGGAAAGCAGTGGCAGAGGGACCAAGGTGATGACAATATCATACTTTTTTTAGGTACATTAACAATTATCTTAAGTAACAAACCTCATTCTTTTTTTGTAACATAGTTTCTGCATTCTTCTCAATCCTAGTCTGCAACATCTCCTGAAACTAGAAAACAGCTTAATTATTTTAATTTTAATTATATTAACTAGTCAATATTTACGTGTATTTCTAAATAAAGAAGACACGCCAGAACACAAAGGAATAATAATGGTGTCTTTAACAAGTGTCTTGTTACAATGTTATAACAATTTGGATCAGGATATATCCCCGGGGATAAATCATACGCCTAATGTCGTCTTCCCAGGAAGAAAGAACAAAGTGGATGATGTCTGGAACAACCCCCATTCAAAGTATGGTTAAACCTGGGATTAGAATAATCATTCCAGGTTGAACTGAACAAATTGTAGCTTGTAGAATTAACGTCAAATTCAAGTTGTTTTTCAAGTGGAACAAGATTCATAATGTTTAAGCCTACTTTTAATGGGCTTTGAGAATAGATTGCAATATGCACGAAGACTATAATCCAATAATTGTGTTTATCTCTATTTCTTTTACCAAATAGTCTGCTTGTGACATTCAGTATCTTAGAATGAATAAGATATTAATATAATCATATTAGAACTCAGACTATGTATGATTATACTGCATTCTGATTGGTCAAAAATGACAGTGCATACCTCAGGCCTGTCAACTGTCCCGCAATTTGCGTATTTGTCACGCATTTGCTGAAGAATTTGAAGTCACGCCAGTAATTTTTGCGTGACAGAAATTGTCATTTTACCTGGTAATTGTCAAGCAAAAATATTTCTGTAGAAAATTTTCTAAAAAAGATCGTCTACACAGCAAAAATACGAACTATGGGAAAAAAACGTACGCATTTTGTTCTGACTTTTCACGCGAATTACGGATATGTCACGCACTGTTCACACTAACAGCACTGTTCACCCAAGACAGCACTGCTCACACAGACAGCAGTGTTCACACAAACAGCACTGTTCACACAAGACAGCACTGTTCACACAGACATCACTGTTCACTCAGACAGCAGTATTCACATAGACAGCAGTGTTCACAGACAGCACTGTTCACTCAGACAGCAGTGTTCATACAGACAGCAGTGTTCACTCAGACAGCAGTGTTCACCCAAGACAGCACTGTTCACACATGTTTTCTTTGATTTTACAGTTTGTTCAATTTACCTGCTACATAGTCTCCAAAACCAACAGTTGTGAGTGTGACGAATGTGTAGTATAATGCCGTTCCATAACTCCATTGTTGCACAATAGAGAACAGTAGAGCTGGCAAAAGAACAAATAAAGTCCATCCTAATAGTATCACAGAAGCTATCAACACTATACCTTTAGTTTTTTCCTTAAATTTAGCACTGTCCTTAAATACTTTATCTATGAATTTATTCCTTAGTTTCAGTAATTGTCCACCGATTCCTCCAAGGATAATGGCTGTGAATGGAATTCCAAACAAGGCATAGAAGATGAAGAAGACTTGCCCACCAGATGTTGCAGGTGATATATGGCCATAGCCTGGAATGAAAGATGAAATATTTTCTACAGATATTTCATCAGATTGTTAAGAGAAGTTTTTAAGAATACAATGTTAGCAATAGTATACATTGTTCCATCGGCAACATGCTTAACATGATATTATGACACTCCTAGCTTATCTGATGGAAAGAGTTCCAATAGTCTTGCTTCAAGACCCTGGAACCCCCTCATCTACTTTAGAATAGGTTGTTAAGGGAGGGTGGGGGGAGGTTAAAGGTCTTGAAGCAAGACTAGCAGCAAGACTACATTTGGTAGAAATATAGTACTGAACGAAACACCAAGTATTGTATCAACGAATAAATACTGGGTGAAATATTGACTTTGTTGACAGTTTATAGAAGGCGTTAATATAGTCATGCTCGAATTAAGAAATATAAACCAAAGAGCAGGGTTTCTAGTTTCGAATAACACCCCGCTGGTCTCGGCACAAACGTTTTCTGTACCCCGAACGACCGAAGGGAGTGAGGGGTTCGAAAGCTTTTGTGCCGAGACCAGCGGGGTGTTATTCGAAACTAGTAACCCTGCTCTGAGGTCTATATTACGATTCGAACATGAAAACTCACCAAATTGTTTCGAATATTCATCATGGTCCGCCATTACTACGACCCATCGTTATGACGTCACACATTACACGTATTAACTGGGTTATTGATCTCGAATATAACCCAGCTGAAGCATTGACTTTGTTTACAGTTTATAGAAGGCGTGAATACAGTCATGTTCGAATTGCCCTTAATGTCCAGATATTATTATTATTATGAGCTTTATTATACTTGTATCCCACTTTTGGGCAAAGTGTACAGCTTTAATTAAAATGAAAGAGCTTGATATTACACGGTAGGGATTGTGTTATATTGCAACTGCCTCAACAAGCAAACAAACAAACAACAAACAAACAAACAAACAAACAATACAGGTGACTTACCTACGGTGGTGACAATTGTTGTGGAGAAGAAGATAGAAGCAGGAATGTCCCAGTTAGATGCAGAATCTGTAGTATTTGTGGCTATAATACCCTGGCCATATGCCTTGATTACGGTCTTTATCAGGAGCTCAAACTGCTCATTTGACACACAGGAAAAGTTCTCTGAAAACAATTACAGTTAGAGGTATATTAATTTCACTCATTACAGAAGCATATTATGAACATTAGAATGTGTATCTACTACTATATTAGTATATTTATCTGAATTTTTATCTCGTTTCTATGCATTTCTTGTTCAGTTCTTGTTCACACTGATATTAACGATTGAGTGGATGAAGATGCAATGACTTGCATTGAAATGCCTACTAAATAAAATCATACCCTGATATGCAATATTGGAAACAATACATGGCTAATATCTATACACTTAGAAGCAAAATCCAAAGGGGTTAAAATGTTCTAAATCTCCTTTGAAAAACTTACTTAGAAACTCAAAACGAGTTGTCTTTGTTATCTCCCTCGTTTCACTTTCATTTGGTTGTTCTAGAAAGTGAAATACTACCCCTCCCAACACTAGGTATATCCACAATCCCACAATCATAACTGCTATAGTTCTACACTCCATTGCAATGTTAAATATCCTTTATTTTAAAATTACTTTTGAGTATACTGGTATATATTCCTATGTTTATTGCCTTTGGACAAATGCTCCTACTTTATTACTTTACACATGATTTTCCATGACATGAATATTTAAAATAAACAGATTATTTAGATAATCTGATTTTTTCCAATAATAGTTCACCCATATTGTAACACAGATATGCCTTTTGTACTTCAGTCAATGATTACACATGTATATTACCAAGAGTAGTGCATGCTATATGGCTAAAGTGCAAGTCAGTCCTTTTGTGGTTTACTTTCTCACAATCTCGAATCACAAATATTTCAAGTATATGCTATAAATCTCTAAATATGATACTTGCCCCCTTTATTTATATTGGTAAACAGTTTAAAATGAAATGTGGCCAAATCTCATTTCTATATCCAAGCATGTGCTTGTATGTGCCTTGATATGGATACAAGTACATGTACTAGTAGCATAATCATATCTGTCAGCACTGTATTCTTATGCTGAATGTCCTGTATAATTGTGCTCAATGCTATTACTCCTTTAAGATTGTGCTGTATTTTCTATTTCATGTCCCATTTCATCGGGTTTAATGTCCTGTTTCACAAAACTGAATGTATGCTGAATCTACCTTATCATTATGCTAAATTTATTATATAATTGTGCTGAATGTCTTATCTGTATCATTTACCACTTTGCTGAAGGTATTCAAGATATCATTGTGTTGAATCTCCCTTATCAGTGTGCTGAATCTATTATACCATGCTAAAGGTACGATATCATTGTGCTGAATATCCCATCAGTATCATTTATCACCGTGCTAAATGTATTATACTCTCATTACGCTGAATGTCATGTATCACTGTGCTGAATGTACATTATCATTGTGATGGATGTACTATATCAGTGTGCTGAATATGCTAAATGTGTTATATCATTGTGCTGAATCTACATTATCATTGTGATGAATGCGCTAAATGTATTATATCAATGTGCTGAATCTTCTTTATCATTGTGATGGATGTGCTAAATGTGTTATATCATTGTGCTGAATCTACTTTATCATTGTTATGAATGTGCTAAATGTATTATATCAATGTGCTGAACCTACTTTATCATTTTGATGAATGTGCTAAATGTATTATATCATTGTGCTGAATCTACTTTATCATTGTTATGAATGTGCTTAATGTATTATATCATTGTGCTGAATCTTCTTTATCATTGTGATGAATGTGCTAAATGTATTATATCATTGTGCTGAATCTACCTTATCATTGTGATGAATGTGCTAAATGTATATTATCAATGTGCTGAATCTACTTTATCATTGTGATGAATGTGCTAAATGTATTTTATCAATGTGCTGAATCTACTTTATCAATGTGATGTATGATGTATGTATGCCAAATGTATTATATCATTGTGCTGAATCTACTTTATCATGGTGATGAATGTTCTAAATGAATTTTATCAATGTGCTAAATCTACTTTATCAATGTGATGTATGATGTATGTATGCCAAATGTATTATATCATTGTGCTGAATCTACTTTATCATTGTGATGAATGTGCTAAATGTATTTTATCAATGTGCTGAATCTACTTTATCAATGTGATGAATGTGCTTAATGCTTTATATCAATGTGCTGAATCTACTTTATTGTTGTGATGAATGTGCTAAATGTATTATATCATTGTGCTGAAACTACTTTATCATTGTGATGAATGTGCTAAATGTATTATATCATTGTGCTGAAACTACTTTATCATTGTGATGAATGTGCTAAATGTATTATATCATTGTGCTGAATCTACCTTATCATTGTGATGAATGTGCTAAATGTATTATATCAATGTGCTGAATCTACTTTATCATTGTGATGAATGTGCTAAATGTATTATATCATTGTGCTGAAACTCCTTTATCATTGTGATGAATGTGCTAAATGTATTATATCATTGTGCTGAATCTACCTTATCATTGTGATGAATGTGCTAAATGTATTATATCAATGTGCTGAATCTACTTTATCATTGTGATGAATGTGCTAAATGTATTATATCATTGTGCTGAAACTACTTTATCATTGTGATGAATGTGCTAAATGTATTATATCATTGTGCTGAATCTACCTTATCATTGTGATGAATGTGCTAAATGTATAATATCAATGTGCTGAATCTACTTTATCATTGTGATAAATGTGCTAAATGTATTATATCAATGTGCTGAATCTACTTTATCATTGTGATGAATGTGCTAAATGTATTACATCAATGTGCTGAATCTAATTTATCAGTGTGATGAATGTGCTAAATGTATTTGAATATTTCATCAATGTGCTGAATCTACTTTATAATTGAGATGAATGTGTAAAATGTATTACATCATGTGCTGAATCTATCATTGTGATGAATATGTTAAATGCATTACATCATGTGCTGAATCTACTTTATCATTGTGATGAATATGTTAAATGTATATCATTGTGCTGAATTAACTACTGAATGAATAGTATTGTGTCTGCATTGGTTATTCTTTATTGGCACTTTCACAACTTCAGCATTCTAATACTACTTAATGCAGAAATTGACTTGATTTAATCCAATCCAATTTACTATTTGACTCAGTTAACAAAGTTGCATTTACACAAGATACTCTTTTTTATCTTTCACCCTGGAGGTAGATGCAGTAGAGGCAGTGGTGGAGAGAATTTATGTAAAGATATCAACAAATCCATCTCACACTCATACATTATATCAATTCCTAAAATACTCCGATACCTCAATATTTCTAATACTATCAGTTAAAGGGTATTCTTGCAATACAACCAATTCTAATAGATATAAAATCAATGGAAGCAAACTTGTTAAATGCTAACATGCTATGAAGATCAATTAGAGAATGGCAATGCGAGGTTGTAGCAAGTCATACTAACATTTAATTAAAAGGTCTTGTTGCATAAAAACCAATTTTAATAGACACAAACTTAAATTGAGGCAAACTTGTTAAATGCTAAACATTGCAATCCTGAACATTACATACCTGCACAGTATACATGTAGTTTTTTTGTTAATTTGAGGGCTAAGGAAAATAATTACAAATTTACAATTACTCATTATTAGACATTTTAAAAGCATGGAAAGTACATGTATCTATATATAGACGAGGAGTGAAAATGAGATTTTGAGGAGATTAATAGTTCAGAGTATATAAGGACGTGTCATACCTTAATCTCTTCGTTTATATATGCCTTCAGTGAAAAAATATATATTTTAAATCATAATGAGGGACAATGATGTTTCAGACGCCCGTTTCCATGGCAACCGAATTTCACCACTGTTAATGAGGACTATTTCTATTATTAGAGATATCTCTGTCATTTTTTATCCGTTTTTGATGATATTAACGCCAAATGAAAGCTTAAGGAACAAAGTTTATGATTGGTTCAAAATTATGCAAATTAGCTCATTTGCATATCAACTGTGACGTCATAACCCAATTTTTTGTTCAATAATGGATGGGTTTTTAATACTTTAAACAATATAAACTATTATTTTACTAAATCATTGAGGTTAACTTACGATATCTTATTAAAGTATAAATATTTAACATCATAGCTCCATTATGATATATAATATGAGGCATAATAACTATGAAAAGTATAAATGTAGTCTACTGGAGTTGTTCATTTGAAAATCTAAGTGCTGATAAATGTACCTTTATAATGAAACAGGGAACTTGAAATGGAGTTTCAAAATCTAATCTTTATTATAAAAGTATAATAATACTGTACTAAATGAAAGCTACTAGTTTACCCTATATACATTCAATGATAACTTGTGCAGATATGTGTGTTAGTGATATATCGGTTACCATGGCAACCATATTAGATAACAAAAAGATTGTTCCTGCTATAGAGTATATATAATCATTTATTATCTCTTATATCGTTCAGGCCGATTTCAAACATGTGAACACGGAAAAAGTTATCTGTTCTTTCAAGTCATTTAAAATTGTTTTCCTGATCAGGTTTTATCATCCTAGAACTATATTATCCCTTGAACAATTATATTTCTGAATTTTTGCTTCTTCTTTCACTATAATGTTTTGTTTTACATCAACTTGGCAGTCATGTCTTCAGTTATGTGTGGTTATGTGTTCAGGCTAAGTAAAGGTGGTAGCAGTTATGTCTTCAGGCATTGGCACTGAATTCATAGGTAAAGATGGTAGTAGTTATGTCTTCAGGCATTGGCACTGAATTCATAGGTAAAGATGGTAGCGGTTATGTCTTCAGGCATTGGCACTGAATTCATAGGTAAAGATGGTAGGAGTTATGTCTTCAGGCATTGGCACTGAATTCATAGGTAAACATGGTAGTAGTTATGTCTTCGGGGATTGGCACTGAATTCAAATTGAAAGATGGTATCAGTTATATCTTCAGGCATTGGCACTGATTTCATAAGTAAAGATGGTGGCATTTATATCTTCAGGCATTGGCACTGAATTCATTGGTAAAGATGGTAGTAGTTATGTCTTCAGGCATTGGCACTGAAATCATAGGTAAAGATGGTGGCAGTTATGTCATCAGGCATTGGCACTGAATTCATAGGTAAAGATGGTGGCAGTTATGTCTTCAGGCATTGGCACTGAATTCATAGGTAAGATGGTAGTAGTTATGTTCTCAGGCAATCACACTGAATTCATAGGTAAATATGGTGGCAGTTATGTCTTAAGGCATTGACACTGAATTCATAAGTAGAGATGGTAGCAGTTATGTCTTCAGGCATTGGCACTGAATTCATAGGTAAATATGGTGGCATTAATGTCTTCAGGCATTGGCACTGAATTCACAAGTAGAGACGGTAGCGGTTATGTCTTCAGGCATTGGCACTGAATTCATAGGTAAAGATGGTGGCAGTTATGTCTTCAGGCATTGGCACTGAATTCATAGGTAAAGATGGTAGTAGTTATGTCTTCAGGGATTGGCACTGGATTCAAATTGAAAGATGGTGTCAGTTATATCTTCAGGCATTGGCACTGAATTCATAAGTAAAGATGGTGGCATTTATGTCTCCAGGCATTGGCACTGAATTCATAGGTAAAGATGGTAGTAGTTATGTCTTCAGGCAATGGCACTGAATACATGGGTAAAGATGGTGGCAGTTATGTCTTCAGGCATTGGCACTGAATTCACAAGTAGAGACGGTAGCGGTTATGTCATCAGGCATTGGCACTGAATTCATAGGTAAAGATGGTGGCAGTTATGTCTTCAGGCATTGGCACTGAATTCATAGGTAAGATGGTAGTAGTTATGTTTTCAGGCAATGGCACTGAATTCATAGGTAAACATGGTAGTAGTTATGTCTTCAGGCATTGGCACTGAATTCATAGTTAAACATGGTAGTAGTTATGTCTTCAGGGATTGGCACTGAATTCAAATTGAAAGATGGTGTCAGTTATGTCTTCAGGCATTGGCACTGAATTCATCAGTAAAAAAGGTGGCATGTATGTCTTCAGGCATTGGCACTGAATTCATAGGTAAAGATGGTAGTAGTTATGTCTTCAGGCAATGGCACTGAATTTATAGGTAAAGATGGTGGCAGTTATGTCTTCAGGCATTGGCACTGAATTCATAAGTAGAGATGGTAGCAGTTATGTCTTCAGGCATTGGCACTGAATTCATAGGTAAAGATGGTGGCATTTATGTCTTCAGGCATTGGCACTGAATTCACAAGTAGAGACGGTAGCGGTTATGTCTTCAGGCATTGGCACTGAATTCATAGGTAAAGATGGTGGCAGTTATGTCTTCAGGCATTGGCACTGAATTCATAGGTAAGATGGTAGTAGTTATGTTTTCAGGCAATGGCACTGAATTCATAGGTAAACATGGTAGTAGTTATGTCTTCAGGCATTGGCACTGAATTCATAGTTAAACATGGTAGTAGTTATGTCTTCAGGGATTGGCACTGAATTCAAATTGAAAGATGGTGTCAGTTATGTCTTCAGGCATTGGCACTGAATTCATCAGTAAAGAAGGTGGCATGTATGTCTTCAGGCATTGGCACTGAATTCATAGGTAAAGATGGTAGTAGTTATGTCTTCAGGCAATGGCACTGAATTCATAGGTAAAGATGGTGGCAGTTATGTCTTCAGGCATTGGCACTGAATTCATAAGTAGAGATGGTAGCAGTTATGTCTTCAGGCATTGGCACTGAATTCATAGGTAAAGATGGTGGCATTTATGTCTTCAGGCATTGGCACTGAATTCACAAGTAGAGACGGTAGCGGTTATGTCTTCAGGCATTGGCACTGAATTCATAGGTAAAGATGGTGGCAGTTATGTCTTCAGGCATTGGCACTGAATTCATAAGTAGAGATGGTAGCAGTTATGTCTTCAGGCATTGGCACTGAATTCATAGGTAAATATGGTGGCATTTATGTCTTCAGGCATTGGCACTGAATTCACAAGTAGAGACGGTAGCGGTTATGTCTTCAGGCATTGGCACTGAACTCATAAGTAAAGCTGGTAGCAGTTATGTCTTCAGGCATTGGCACTGAATTCACAAGAAGAAAAGGTAGCGGTTATGTCTTCAGGCATTGGCACTGAATTCATAGGTAAGATGGTGGCAGTTATGTCTTCAGGCATTGGCACTGAATTCATAGGTAAAGCTGGTAGCAGTTATATCTTCAGGCATTGGCAAATTTTCTATCATAGACAGATCTTGTAGGCACTCAGTATTTGACCAGTGTCCAAATAAATATTTCATCTCTGAATTTAAGAATATACATTTTTACAAATAGCTGCTTCTCCGAGGCATGGGCATAGAATTGTGCATCCACTAGATGCACATTCACAATTTTTAAGGCATATGGCCTTCCCTTTGCAAGAGCAAAGAAATCCTTCAATGACTTCTGAAGCTGAGGGGCCTTCAAACTTTGTAGTTACAATATCCCCTTCCACAAATGACCACCCATGCCCTATTCTTTCTGGAAGTTCAGGATATGATTTGTGTGATTGTGTCCATTGCAAACTCTGCCACAAGGCTCTCAGTGCATGTTGACGAAATGCAGGTTCACTTGGTGGTAATTTGAGTAGGGATTTGTATTTTACTGAGGTTTTCAACAGATGAGCGCGTAGTTTTCCTAGATTGTCTAGTTTTAATGGATTGTGTTGTTTGGGATCATACATATTCCCCACTATTTTTCTTGCGTCATCGATGAAGTTTTCCTTTTCAAGAGTCTTCATCCCATCGAAGCCATCACATCCTACCTTTTCAATAGTTTTTACAAAAGCCTTTTTGCCATGACCATAGAAAGATGATGTAATGTCACATCCTGACATGGCATGCAACATTGGTAGTAGACTACAGAACATGTGCCCCCTTTGGTCAACAATACAGTGAATAGGAATAAATCTGTGGTTGTTAGTTGTCCCAGTGGCTTTCCCAGTTTCAATCCATATCTTTTGTGTGTTGATCAGTTTTTTGAAATAGTAAACTGCGAGAACAAGAACATCAGTATCTAGAGATTTAATGACTACTTCATGGTTTCCTGGGTCTGCCTCTTCGTCGAGTTTCATGAGGTGAAATATTACTCGTGTGTCAGCTTCTTCGTGTGAGGATGCTAGATCATCAATACTCTTTTTCTGTTGTTTCGAAATCATCACACATGTTTCACCTTCTTCTTTGAGTCCTCCTGCTATGTAAAGTTTTTGTGACCCAATCAAATGCTTTTGTATAGTGGTCATAACATATTTTGTGATGAAGTCCACAATACAGGCCTTGTTGTCATCAACGTTTAGAAATTTTCTCCAGTCTGGTACCATTCTCTCTGATTTAACCTGATATATCTTTTCATGCCCAGCCATTTTTCTCCTTTTTCTCTCTTCAGCCTTTGGAGAGTCAGCCTTATCATACCTATCAAACACCAGTATCACAGTGCTAGCTAGTCTGAGCCAGCATATGATTTTATTAAGGAAGTGTTGCCCAATCTGATCAAAGTTGTTGAATTTGTCTCCCTGTATGGCCTGCATAACACACATTCCATCTATTATGTATGATGTGTTATCTGGATCAGAGGAAGGGAAAATAGTCGTTTGATTGACTTGCAAAACCTTGACAAGGTCTGACTTGACATTCTTCCTCATGCTTCCATCATCATGGAATATTGCAGGAGGGGTTATGGTAATTGGATGTTCTAGCATAGTATCTATGTTAACATGAGGTCTTTTGTCACAAATTGTTAATGCTCTTTGGAAGATGGTTTCAGCACCTATTGCAACAGCCACAGTCTCTGTCCTTGTTTTAACCTTGGATTTTGGGTGCATGTCACAAAATGTTACAAGTTTGTTTTGTTTTATCGTCTGGTAGAAATTGGTTGATTGTTCCTCAAGAGCTGAGGATACAAACTGATACATTTTCATCGAACCAGATTTGATAACAGATAAGAGTGAACGTTGTACATCTTCACTTGCATGAACACCCGTTGATATGTTAAGGAGAGCATTAGGATGACTATGTACATCAAATGGATTAGTCATTCTGTTCTCTATATGATCTTGGATTAGCTTGACATCATCTTCGTCACGCATCAAATTAGAATGGCACTCTTGTGGATGATGTATGTGCTCATTTGAAGATTCACTGCATCTATCTTTAAAAGTAGATGATATCCTGCTGAATATATGCCTAGTTAGGCTCCATCTGATCATTGTTTGTGGTTTGCTTGTGAGACCAACTATGCCCCCATCTCCCTTTGCATCTTTAATTACAGTGGTTTCTGTCCCCATATCTGACCAAATTCCATTAAACCCATGACTTGTTTTGCGGATGGAAAATTTTCCTTCTTCAAATGCACTTTGAACAGCTTCTGGTAGGTTCATCATATCAAGGATGTAGATTGGAGACCACCTGGCATAATTTGTCTTGTTTGCTCCAAAAAAGTATGGTAACATCCTAGCCACACTTGTCAGATGCATATCCCAATCACCACCTCTTTCCGCTCTTAGGTTTTCAAGAAAGGTTTCACAAGCTTCTAGGAACATTATCCAAAAAGAAAATGTTGGTGATTGGTTGCAGCCCCATTCTTTGTATTCATTCAGTTGTGGAAGCAGTTTATCTTTAATCCTTTTCTCAAATTCTTCTCTGGAGGTTTTCATCGCCTCACCACCCTCTGTATGTGCATTGACACAATCATCAATATGAGTCCAGATTTCAGATACATTATCATTTTCCTCACACCATTTAATGAAAGATAGAAGAAATGTTTGCATCACTGCTTCATATGTCAGTACTATCCCTCGTAAAGCCCTCTTAAACTGCTTTCCCTGTAGCATTTGATCTACAGTATTTGCTGCGTAAACTCCAGATTCGACAAGGATATCCCTGAGCCCAGAGTCACCCCATATCTTTCCAATGCAAGAGATAAAACAACACATCATGTGAAAGCCACCTAGTCTAATAATGCTGTTTTCAAACTCTGTTTTATCCCACTTAACCTGTAAGGCTAACTTATACAACTGTTGATCAAATGTTTGTATAGTATACGGCTGCCCAAGATGATTCATCATTTCCTTGCTTTTTGTCATAGTCGTAAAAACCGTTCCAATATTGGAAGGAGGGGCATCTATGATTGGTGGATAAGCAGTTGCAGTGATAGTTTGTTCCTTTGCTGCAACCATGTGATTGTATCCAGTCCACAAAGGGATAATTTGAGCTTCATGAATAGTATTTATCATAGGCAAAGCTCCTCTGCACCCCATGCGTAGCAGTATCCACCCTATATCAGATGACAGTGAATTATAGTTTGGTTTCTCTATCATTGTTCTGATGGAAACTTTGGCCAATACCAATACTCCAACAAAAGTTTGAATGCATGTTATTGTATGTTTTCTAAGATTATTATTCTATTTTCAACATTCTTTACCAAGCAATGGATAACTACAATACATGTGTATATGTTCAGCTTGTACTCCTACTTCAAAATGTGAAAATTGAATACATGCATTCATCAAGAAATATCATATCGAAAAAATAAAGATCAATTTGGCTAACCTTAATGCCTTTATATTTGCTGAGTAAAATAAAAATGGCATTGGTGTTATATTGGAACAAGGTATGTGAATTAGCAGCTCAATAAATATCAGATTGAATCATGTACATGTGTATAATTTTCAGTTGAGCTCTCCAAGTAAATAGATCAAAAAGACTCCCAGTCATGGTTCATACATCATTTGAAAGCTTAGAGTCTGTTACGCAGCAATAAAGACTTATTGTTTTTCTTAGAATTATCTATAAATGTACTTTTTATTTTATGATGGTCAAATGTTAGAACAGCTCCTCTACAATCCCTTGAAATACAGTATTCGTATGCTGCAATAGAAATTTGGCTAGTGCTCTCCAGATGAAAAGATCAAGGAGACCAGATACTTATGTGAAAGCTGCACCACAAACAAATTTTTACTGTACTGTATATACTTTTACAGATATGATTGACCAACATCTGAGTCCATTCTAAGATATCACATCATATTCCGAGGGACAATGCTGTGGTCTATGTGGTTACAGGTCAGTAGTTGAATGGGGGACATTGTGCTCTGTCTCATCAGTAGATTCAGCATTAACCTGGAATATAGATTCATATATTCACTATGAGTCTCTTAATTCAGGCCCATAGCCAGTAGAGGTTTGGGGAGTTCGAACACCCCTGGCCAAAATTCTTTCAAAATCATGCAGCTTTCACTGTTCTGTGTACTTTTCAAGTGATTTTGGCCATTTTTGGGCCAACGTCGCAAAAGTGAACCTCCCCTGGGATTTTTTGGCAAATCCTAGCTACGGATGTTTTCTTTGTAACAAGATGGCTTTCCTTCCACTTTTTGTTTTATCAATAATACAAAGACACCTATTTATGGCAGGCATACTGTTAAACCATATCATAGACCTCTGTTGATTATGGTGTTTTTGTATTACAATATCTCCCAGTAACATTTGAGAAGAAATCAGTCTTATGAGTCCAAAACAACAATCTTCATAATACAAGAGGTGATGCGTGGTGTCCTTGCTTTGGTCCAATTACATCTTCAAAATGGTGAATTTGTCATGAAAGATAAAGAAAAGACAATCGCAAAACACAGAGTAGGTGGAGGAGTCACAATATTTTGACAACTCATGATGGAGACATAATAACTTATCATTCAATATGTCACAAAATCATACCTTGAATGTACATTTTAAACAATAAACTTATTTTCTTGGGAAGCCTTGGAAGTTAATTCATAAATACTGATTTTACATTACATTGGCTCATCAAACACACAAACACAAAAAATCTTTTTCAGTTTTATAGTACCCCACACAAGTTTTTGATAATAACTTTGACCCATGATTTGAACACTCTATCCTTGACTATTTGTTATTAAATTTAGCACACATAAACTAGAGGAAATTTCCAACATTGAAATTTTTTTGTTTTTATTTGACTTCAATAACAATAAAATTACAAGTAATCAAATCAAGGGTGTCATTAATGGGTTTTCACCAAATTGACGTCATAAAATCATTCTATGAATTGTTCATTTTAACAATTTTATTGACTTTTATCTCATTATCTTATCAATATTCATCTTATTGAATTTCATCTCAAAGCAGTCTTGTATTTATGGTACTTATGAATAGTATATGTTTAACTTGGGTTAGCCTCACCACTTGCAAATCCTTTCATTTTTGTACTCAGAAGACTCTAATGAACTTAACAAGTAAATGTACAAGTAAATGTACTGTACAGCTGTAATGTCATAGTCATTCAAACAATGTAGCAATTTGGTAAAACACTGGTAACTGTGTAGCATTTTGAACTTACTGCCCTTTAACCATTATAAATCATATGGCTTAATAAAAAATTTTCAATGTTGGAAATTTCCTCTAATTTATGTGTGCTAAATTTAATAACAAATAGTTAAGGATGGAGTGTTCAAATCACGGGTCAAAGTTATTATCAAAAACTTGTGTGGGGTACTATAAAGTACAAGTAGATGTAAATGTTTCAACTACATGTACATACCTCATCTTTTTGTAATTTACATCCATTGTCTACATTTTTCTCAATCCTATCCTGTAGTATCTCCTGAAACTAGATAAACAGTTGTAACTTACTCACGTCGAGAGCTACCATGTTAGATTTTGAAAGTATAGCTCTCCGTCGTGAGGATCTCCAGCTGAAGAATTGTGACATCTAAATTTGATCAGCGCCAGTCAGCGGCTTACTGTTTGTCTCAAACTGTAGCCTACATATGGGCTCATATGTGTCTACTTTCCCTGTGCATGTAGGATCGCGGATGTGCTTCTATGGCGATCAGGAGTTCTAATCGTTTTTTGTTCGATACCCATTTCCAATATGGCGGTTAAACAGAAATATTATCGACGCATGCGCAACTTGGGAAACGTCAAGCCGCCATATTGAATATACCTGGCCAAAACTTTTGACACGACCAATAAAATGAAGTCCTGATCGATACATAGGGCAGTGAGACGTTCTATAGTTGAGCTGAATGAAAGATGGCGATGTAGGATACATTTTCAGGTATATAATGTGCAACATGAGTCAGCTGAATTCCCTGGAATTTTCTTTGAAGTCAGGACTCTTAAGCTGTTGATTCTAGCGATAGAGAGCTATACTTTCAAAATCTAAGTAGCTCTCGACGGGAGTAAGTTGTAACATTTAAACTTATTAATGTTATATATCGGGTGTCCCAAAAAATGAGACACTTTTTACCAAGTATTTTCCCAGCAACTGATGAACCAAATTCACTGAAAATTTGTACAAGTAGCCTAAGAGCATAATGAGCAAGTTGTGAAAATACTATAAAAAATATCAAGCAAATATTACATGAGTACTAATAAATTCAAAATGGCATGTCAAAAATCCCCATACCGAAGCTCTGTGATGAGACCTCTATAGTGTTGGTATCATTTGTTTATCAGTCAAAATCTAATGATTGTAAAGGTGACAACTTAGACTCTACAGATTGAAATTGATGCGTTGCCAACTTGACCCTCGCAAAAAAGTTTCATTGAAAATATGTTCTTTAAACCTGCACATCGCCCCAAAACGCAATCTTGGGTTGTTTCGGGGGTGAACTTTATCATTTTGAGCTAATGAAAGATTATAGAATGATGAACAAATGGGGCAAATCTTGTGTAGAAATACTTACGATAAATGTGTCATTTCAAAGATTATTCATTGAATTGCTTCGATCGGCGCCGACGATATGATTTTGAAAAGGTTTCTAAATGAAGAACGTGACGTCACTTCCGAATCATAGCATTCAAATTAAGTAGCGTTTAATTACATCCAGCATTCATAATAAAACGGAAGTCTAGCGGTACAATTCTCGCTTAGCACCCGGGAGGCCCGGGCTCGAATCCCGCATTCGCCTTTTTATTTTTTTTAACGAAATGATTGTTCTTTGATATAACGCAGAAAAAAACAATTTTTATTTACATAAACTTTATATTAGAGCTTAAAAATGTAAAAACAATATATGTCAACATATTGCGTTTTGGAGCGATGTGCAGGTTTAAGTGATTTCATATCTTTTAGGTGATTTTTTGAAAATATTTGCAATGTGTGAAAAGAATTGAAGCCCAAGATGTATTGTGGCTGATTCATTCCACTCAGGCGTTATTTCCTAAACTTCTTGCGCATCTCGTGCAAAGGTTGAAATAACACCTTTTTGAGGAATGATTCAGGTTTTGAGGAATGAGTCCAGGGCTCATATCCTAAATCCATGCGATTTGATTGTTTACCTGTGAGAGAACAAGGGCTAACCATGCTAAACCTGTGAATATCCATAGGGCTACAAACATCCTGTAGACTATTCGTAAGCCATTCTCAGTTATATTTAAGTCTCTACCTGGAAGACAAAGGTAGGTATAATGCTATTAATATATATTATTTCATTGATTAAAACCATTTTGGAATAATTAATTGCTACGTTTTCATATTGATGACAAATCATTGAAACTTGTGTTTTATGGAGCATTGTGATTGGACACTGACCATTTGACACTCTTTATGAAATCCTAGTCTGGATTTTGTCCATTACTATATATATAAACAAGGCATTAACATGCAAAATGTTATCACTTGCCATTTGTTACAGATGCCCAACTCCAAACACCCAATGCCAACTGTCAAACTCCATACAACATCCAGAAAAAGTTGGAGACTATAACAATATGTCACTACTTGTGGTGCATCCTCCGATCACAGGGCTTCAAAATCCAGAATATCTTCTTTCTTTTTACACCCTGCTATAAGCAGTTAGCATTTCCCCGATTAAGAACTCGCAATCTGATTGGCTGTCGCAACACTGCGACAGAAATCATGTATAAGTCATGGCGCATAATTAGATCACCTGATTCAGTTTAAATCGGGTGCTTCCAAATTGGTTATAGCAGGGGGAAGAAGGAGGTACAGATTCTGGATACCTGCTTAGGAGGATGCTTGTGGTGGTGACATGATAAAACTTATTCAAATTACCTGCTACATAGTCTCCAAAACCAACAGTTGTGAGTGTGACGAACGTTTAGTATAATGCCGTACCATAACTCCATTGTTGCACAAGGGAAAACAATAGGGCTGGCAAAAGAATAAATAAAGTCAATCCTAATATTATCTCTGTAACTATTAACAGTATATTTTTAGTTTTTTCCTTAAATTTAATGTTGTCCTTGAATGTTTTATCCTTGATTTTATTCCACAATTTTTGTAATTGTCCACCGATTCCTCCAAGGATAATGGCTGTGAATGGAATTCCAAACAAGGCATAAAAGATGAAGAACACTTGCCCACCAGTAGTTGCAGGTGATATATTGCCATAGCCTGGAAATAACAAAGAAAGAATCTGAGATTAAATGTATGGGATATCATTTTAAATAAATATACCATCATAATTTGATTTGCCAAAGAGAAAATAACATTTTATACTGGGAAGTCAAAGTAATGTCCATGGAACACAATTTCTCTCTAAAAGACAAACACATCTGGGATCTTTTAAGACACCTCCATTCCAAATTAAAGCGATTTTGTGAAAACAACCGGTGAAAATTGCCTACTGCCTGCTGCTAATGAAACCCCTGATCATCTACCCTAGTCTGAAACTTGGGGAGAAAAAAACTGAAAAAAATGTATAGACCTCATCCTCCTAAGAGTTACAGGACAGATAGTCTTGTTTATTGCACTGCTGAAGTATAGTGTGCTATAAACCAAGGTGAGGGGGTGTTATCACTTATTACCAGTAGGACTTACCAATGGCCTATGTCTGTGGGAGTTTAGCAGTTAGTAACAGTATGAGGATGTAAATCCCTGTCTTCACTTTAATTAACTTATTCAAAGTGGTTACCATAGACGGTGTATACATTGATTGAAGAGTGGGCGAAGTTTTCACATTTGAAACTGCAAAAAATATCTGTTATCAATTCATGAATAAATCAACTATAGCATATAAATTGGCATTGTAAATCAAACATAATACAGACTACAAGATCATACGCTGAACATTGTTCATACAGAAACTTAAAGTTAATAAATGTAACTCCCAAAGATCTCAAAATGCCTTCTACTCATACCTTCAAGTGAACATTTCCTTATCACAACTTAAATACTTATTATTGAAGGTAGGTTTCTGTTCTCTTTACTATATGTACATGTAGTTACTTTGACTTTACATCACCGGAACAAAATGGAAAAACTGCCAAAGTTAAATTTGGTAAGATTTTTTGTTTTCTTGCTTTAAAGCTAATGAAACCTTAAAGTTAGAGAATATAGTCTTATTTGAGAATATATCTTCAGTTTAAAATTTGTTTTTAAAATAAACCACAATTTATGTATTTAGTCCTTCACTTTTGACGTGGACTAAAGTAAATATAACAAAAGCAAGCGACTAAATGTAAGAATTGCTGCTTCATTTAAAAAACAAATTCCAAACCGCATACATATTCATAAGAAGGCATGAACATGACAAAATGTCACCACCTTTTGAAGGGCACTGATTGTCAACCAGATGTCAAATTCAAGTTGCAAAAGTAAGTTAGATAAGTTTCTCAGTACCCCTACCCCTATACCCGATTCACAAACTTTGTTTAATGGAATAATGAACACATGACTCATCAAACAAACAAACAACAAACAAACAAACGAACAAACAAACAAACAACAGACAATATACTGACCTATGGTGGTGACAACTGTTGCTGAGAAGAATATTGAGGCAGCTACATCCCAGTTAGATGCCGAATCTGTATTATTTGTGGCTATAATACCCTGGTCATATGCCTTGATTACGGTCTTTATCAGGAACTCAAACTGCTCAACTGATACACAGGAAAAGTTCTCTGAAAAACAAATCAAATGTAATTAATTCAGAATGTTTAACGAAGATTTAGGCTGATAATCAAGAAAGATATTGACAATTGTTGAAACGGTTGTCTCAATTTACAGGTCTACCAATAATTAGCAAGAGGCTAATTATAATAGGCATTCCAATCTGAAGCAGATTATTACATATTTTAAAGTAAACAACAAAAAGCTCACAAAAAACCTGAGATTCTCTTCAATTTACTTCAAAATGTCAACCAAATTCAGAATCAAGTCATACAGTCATAAAATAATAAAACAAGGCATCAACATACAAAATGTCACCACCTGCCATTTGTTTCAGACACCAAATACCAAATATGGTTTTTAGTATCAATAGTAGTTACATGAACCTTTGAAAAACTTACTTAGAAACTCAAAACGAGTTGCCTTTGTTATTTGTCTAGTTTCACTTTCATTTTGTTGTTCCAGAAAGTGAAATACTACCCCTCCCAACACTAGGTATAACCACAATCCCAAACCCATTGCCCCTATAGTTCTACATTCCATTGTGATGTTAAATATCCTCCTTTCACTATTGAACAATTAGTTTAATTTTGAGAATATTGCTATTTACTCCAGCTTTATCACAGAAGCTAAAATCCTATGTTCTTCCATGTATTAGTCCATGTAATATTGTGTATGTCCTTTTCAGTGACACTTTCTAATAATCTCACAGATACTTGAGTACATGCTATAAATCTCAGGTATTTATTATGATACAGCATGCTTTATAATCTCATCATTCAATCTGATTGTGATCTCCCATTATAAAGTTGATACAATGATCACAATCTGATTTGTTGCTTATGCATCATGATGCTGAATGTCTGCATAGTATGTTCAATCTAAGTAGAGGTCAAGTTTATATTATAGTTATCGGAGAGGTTAAGCTAACGATGTTTTTCACAACGTAACCGTGAACGCAAAGTACAAAAATTAACAAAGGAATGTATCGAGCGCTCATAGTTTTATGCGCGCTTAGTCTACTTCAGATACTACTTCAACGGGAACCATTTTACTCCTGTCTATTGAACACTATGCTGTCAATTTTGATTTCGATGCACAGTTGAATTCTTGCTGAACACGATGATGTATGTCATGCATGATTTAGCGCCAAAAATCTTAATAAACGAGCTCGTTTAAAATATGTATTAGAAAACCAGCTATAAAACCGCATCAATGACATACTATAGAATCATTACACGCTATGGTGTAGTCTAAACAAACACTGGATTTGAATGGCTATTTATATGAGAAGACTACATGAATTTGTATATGGTCGAGTGATACGTACAGGTTCAGTTTCGATTATATCACGGGATGTCATCGCCTGATTTGGTCAATGTTAGGGAGCAGGTCGTTTTTACAATAAATTTCAATATTTTCACACAAAATATTTTTTTACTGAAAAACTGCTCATTCGCAGAGAAAATGTACTAGCACATGCAATGACAATGTCAATCACGCTTCTGTACGAAATTCGGCGGAAGTCTTTTATAACCTAATACGAAGTTACTAAAAAAGGCGCGAACGCCCTACACTCAAAATGATCGTTTTTTCCATTATAACTTTTTAACGTAATTTAACGAAGGCTTCTAATTATTATCCAAGATAGTCTAAATACCGATTAAAATATTTCTTACTTCAAACAGATACGCCGTCTTTTATTCAATTTTTTAAAAAATAATAAAAAATAACTCTTGTCAATGTTAGGGAGCAGTCAATGTTAGGGAGCAAAATGATTTTATCAGAATATTAAAAATGTAGCAAATGGCCATTTAAAATATGTATGGCATTTATAAACTAAACAATATTGTTTGAATGATTATTTTAAACCCCTTGCCTTAACAAAATTTAACAAAATCGATAAAAAAAATTGTTTTGCATTTTTGTTATCTTCAGAAAATGGACTCTCAAAGATTTTTGACGAAGGAAAGTTAATTATTATCATGGATAATCTCAGTACATATTGAAATATTTCTTACTTCAAACAGGTACACCTTTCTTTAATTTTTTTTAAATAATAAAAAATAAGTATGATCAATGTGGCGGAGCAAACAATGCAGTGGGGCGAAATGGTTTTATCAGAATATCAGAGTAATTGGCCTTTACAAACATGTATGTCATTTATAAACTAGACAAGATTGTATGATTGTTTTATACCCCTTGGTATAAACCTTACAAGCATACAGTATTGCTCAGCACAATATACACAATTTAACCAGATACAATACCTTACAACGGCATATTAAAACGAATCATTCTTCAAACATGTAAGATAGCGTAATAAATGCGCAGCTGCAGTTGCTAGCTAGCTCATGATCTAGTAGCATGAAATGTAATGTTTTGTTATTTTAAAAATTATGTCTCCCCTGAACTGTAAATTTCAAAAATATTCTCAATAATTCCATGATAATTCATTCATATAATTACTGTAGTACATTGGAAAGTGAAATAAGTAGCTTGCACGGTGGATATGGATGACGCAGTCCAGCCACGTACTGTATGTGTAATCCCAGGTTAATATATAGGGTGTCCCCAAGTCTGCAAGTGAGCCGCTTTTTGACAATTAAATTCATTCAAAACTTAAATAAAGTAGCCTTAAGCCCAGTATACACCAATGGGGCAAAATCCCACTTGCCCATCGAGTCCGATCTTGCCCTATCGAATCCGAACTTGCCCCAATGAGTCCAACGGAGTCCCATGGTTGATGACTTTGCCCCATCAAGTCCCAACGTGCCCCATCGAGCCCCATGGAGTCCCATCAAATCCCACCTTGCCCCATTGGTGTATGTTGGGCTTCACATAACATGTGACCTGATCGGAAATCCCACGATGCCCCATGGAAAGAATGAACATGTTCATTCTCGATGGGGCAAGATGGGACTCCGTGGGATTTTGCCCCATCCTGCCCCATCGAATCCCATCGAGTCCAACGTGGGACCTCATGGGACTCGATGGGGCAAGATTATATGCAAGTTGGGGCAAAATCCGACGGAGTCCCATTGATTCCCACGGACTTCATGGGGCAAAATCCCAAAAGGTCCCACTAGGTCCCACGCCATGTTAAGTCTATGGAGGTCCCAACTTGTCCCATTGGTGTATACCGGGCTTTAGAGTATCATTAGCAAGTGGTACACATATAACAGAGATCGGTTATATACTGCATTGTCTGAGTATTGACAAATTGAAGTATACGTGTAAAAATCTACTATCATACATGTAACTGCGCAATGAGCCCTTCATAGCGTTTGTGCCAGCTATCAGGTGATACCCGGTCGTAAAGATAAGTGCGAGACTAACTCTCTTACTTTAATACTAGGAAAATATCAAATCATAGAACTGAAGGATGTCGGAGATTTCTCAAGCCTATATATCAGTTCAGATAATTTATCATCCACAATTTAGGATTGTGAACTGATGACATCATCAAAAAGTGTATATAACGATACATCCATTCATTTACAGTTAGAGGTCAACGAATAAAGAAGGAATGGTTCGCATCTAAATATTTCTAAAACGAACGTAAACAGGATTTAGCTGAAAATAAAAAATGCAAAATAACCTTTTCAATGATTTTCTTACAATTTTAACGCTTTCCTCCCCAAAGGGTATCAAATAATCATACAAACAAAATTGTTCAGTTTATAAATGCCATACATATTTTAAATGGCCATTTGCTACATTTTTAATATTCTGATAAAATCATTTTGCTCCCTAACATTGACTGCTCCCTAACATTGACAAGAGTTATTTTTTATTATTTTTTAAAAAATTGAATAAAAGACGGCGTATCTGTTTGAAGTAAGAAATATTTTAATCGGTATTTAGACTATCTTGGATAATAATTAGAAGCCTTCGTTAAATTACGTTAAAAAGTTATAATGGAAAAACGATCATTTTGAGTGTAGGGCGTTCGCGCCTTTTTTAGTAACTTCGTATTAGATTATAAAAGACTTCCGCCGAATTTCGTACAGAAGCGTGATTGACATTGTCATTGCATGTGCTAGTACATTTTCTCTGCGAATGAGCAGTTTTTCAGTAAAAAAATATTTTGTGTGAAAATATTGAAATTTATTGTAAAAACGACCTGCTCCCTAACATTGACCAAATCAGACGATGACATCCCGTGTATATATGCAAAGCTTAACCTCTCCATCATCAGCTACTAACGCTGACAGACCAAGATGCTTTTATTCAAAGGGTCTTGTCAATATTTTTAAAACATTCAATTTAAACAAATCATAAAAAGTTCATTCATATCATTTTTTATCTACCAGGCTGGTAGCCAGGGGGGCGGTTCGGGTTCAGTTCAGTCCCCCCCCCCCAGCCAAAATTCTTTCAAAATCATGCAGTTTATCACCATTCTGAGCACTTTTTGTGTGTTTTGGCCATTTATAGGTGAACACACCCTGGAATTTTTTTAAATATGAACCCCCTTGGCAAATCCTAGCTACGAGCCTGTCTACTATCGGAAGCTGTTGGCTGTGATACCTTGAGTAATATTCTGAAATATGTTGGAAATTGGAAATTTGTTTATTTACCCAAATATGACTTTTGAAAAAAACTGTTGGTCTTAATTTTTGAAACATTTGAATTTCCCTCCATCCTAACAGAAAAAGTATAGATTATTATATTCAACACTTTATACTGTAAATTCATTGTTTTCTGATAAGTAAAAACTACATTATTTCAACTACATGTATTATTAATTTTTTTATGTATACTTCAGAACATTTAGCAATGTTTTTAATTTTTTATGTCATGAGGTCATTCAATGATGTCACTGAGGGTGCACAATTTATTTTCAGCAGTTAAAATTGGAAGATGATTAACCCGGCTACCGATAATATACTAACCACTGGCGGATTAGGGGGGGGGCCTGGGGGCCCGGGCCCCCCCCCCCCTTGGGTGGGCCCAGAAAAAAAAATTGGGCCCAAAAAAAATGTTGGGCCAAAAAAGGCCTCCAGGCCCCAAAAAGTGGGCCTTTTTGGTCATTACTGGGCCTTTTAAGGCCTTATTTTTTAATTTCAGGCCAAATTTTGAAGAAAATGGGCCTCAAAATTTGGGCCCACTTTTGTGTTTTAGGGGCCCAAAATTTTTTTCCCCGCAAGCGCGGACGTTTTTTTCTCTGACTTGAAATTTGGGCCCCCCCCCCTTGTTGATTCCCAGATCCACCCCTGCTAACATCAACAGAAACCAATGGAAAGTCACCGATATCTCCTATCGATACTGTCTCTCATTGATTTACATGTGATATAATGTATAGGCATAGCCAGGGGGGGTGAGATTGGTGCGAAAAATTGACCTTTAGTGACCTTTCCAAAACGCTAACTTTTAACTTTTTTTAGTCACACTTTCAGAGGGCTGAAAACGCTATTTCAGCATGGTAAGGGTCATTTTGACCATGACCATTGTGATCCTGGTCACATAAATGATATATAGGAGGAGTACAACTGACTGAAGTTCAAAGCAGAACTCTGTTATCTTACTTCAAAAAATTCAAAAATCCACATGTTTTTTTCATTTCCTGTTTGGTGTAAATTTCTGATAACAACCCCAAGACCTAAAATGCTTTTTATTTAAAGCTTCTTGCACAATTTTGAAGGAAGTTGCATCAATTTTTGTATAATTCAAAAAAAATCTGTTTTGCCCTGCTTATCCCACTTTATCGAATCCTACGACCACTTTAGATTGTGGTGGGCAGTGGCGGATGCAGGGGGGGCCCATGGGGCCCCACCCCCCCCCCCCTAAGTTGGGCCCCGAAAAAAAATTGGGCCCAAAAATGTTGGACCAAAAAAGACCCCAAACAGTGGGCCTTTTTAGTAATTACGGGGCCTTTAAGGCCTTATTTTTTAATTTTCAGTCCAAATTTTAAAGAAAATGGGCCTCAAAATTTCAGAATTTGGTTTTAGGGGCCCAAAAGTTTTTCTCTCTGACCTGAAATTTGGCCCACCGCCCTTGTTGGTTCCCAGATCCACCCCTGGTGGGGGTCATAGGATGCGATAAATCCCACTGACTGAAAACCTAAAAGAATTTTGGCAATCGCACCAACTGAAAGCTGGCCACACCCCCCGGGGGGTTCACTGTATATAAAACTCGACGGGGGTCCTAGGCTGAAGCCTCAAATATCAATATGTTCCCATACCAATCTGTCAAATTTCAATATGTTCCCATACCAACCAAAATAACGCCCAAAGGCCATACCAAATGTCTAAATATAGGACCAATGCCATACCAAATGTCCAAATATAGGACCAATGCCATACCAAATGCCCAATTATGGGACCAATGCCATACCAAATGTCAAAATGTAGGACAATGCCATACCAAATGTCCAAATATGGGACCAATGCCATACCTTAATTCAAAGGAAATGAAATATAGGATCAATGTCATACAAATTTGGAACTACTGGACCAATGCCATACCACGAATGTTAGGTAACGTATCTACAACGACCATTCTCATACCAGAAGAGCAAAAGTCCGACCATTGCCATGCCTCAGAAGTCAGAAATTTCCGGGCATTCCCATACCAAATCCTAAAATATGGGTCCATTGCCATACCAAACGTTGAAAAAGGTACCCCACATGCGCCGAGGATCCCCGTCAAGGTTTATATATAGTGAACCCCCCGGGACACCCCTGAAATGCATCGTTGATCAGATATGCTCCGAATGTACCAGAGAGGATATAAATTTTATCGTTTCTGGGGGGCATGCCCACAAACCCCCGGCTTGCTACGGTTCTTCTACTATACCATTAGTCAGGACACTAGTAATAGATGTCGCTACGTGTCCCTGTCCACAGTGACCACTTGATCTATAAATCTTCCTTATTCAATATTAGACTGATTCTATTATATTGGATATTAGATAGATGGTGTTGGCTGTGTCTCTATTCGGTGTCATTGTGTACTAAACGCCATCTATGTATTGATTTTCTTATCAACCATGCATTTATTCTTCAAAACAAATAGCCTTTCCCAATGACCATGACATCTTGGGAGTCTGGGGCATCTTGAAGTCTACAATTATTTTTTTAGACTCAACAAAAGCATCGCTGAAATTCGCTAAATTACAAAAGGCCCCAGTTTTACTGGATTTTATACCTACTAGTACTATTCAAACCAAGGATTCTTGTGGATCATTTTGCTCACTTGCATATTCCGTTTTCTCTGACTATCTGCAAGCAAAACGGTTCTTTTCTTGAGGCATGTCTAACTTGCACTCTTTACATCGGCCATGATCTTGGGAAATACCCAGGGAAATTCCCTGATCACGTGACTGTTCAACAACATTACGTGCGCATGTCCTTTAAAAAACCGCGAACAAGATGGAGGGAAACGGAATTTCTAATGGAGTTTCTCCAGCGAAAAGACCTAGAAAACAGGACCTGAACACGGTCAATGTTGTACTTGGAGCTCAATGGGGTGATGAAGGAAAGGGAAAGGTTGTAGACATGCTAGCTACCACATCGGACATTGTCTGTAGAGCCCAGGTAAAATGGCAATAAAATTTCAGATTTATTTTTTTCTTCACCGACTTTCTGTATCAAAAGTATTTCATCATCAGTGTCATAGATAAAATTAGTCCACATGTATGAGGCAAATCATCTTCAGTAACATATGGATCTATAGTCCCCATAACAATTCTCTTAGAATCGAGAGATTCAGTTTCCTTTTCTGCAATAGACTAGCATTGGGTTCAGGGTTTGTGTAAAAAACGGATGACCGGGTACCTAACGTTGCTACCAGGGTTATGAATTTGATTTTTTGAATTTATCATTTTTATGCCTCAAAACGCGCAATTCACCTCTAACTCAATGTACCAGTCATAAAACCAATCAAGCAAACAACCAAGCAACCTTATCCCTAGGTGCATTCATTCACCCTCTGGGTCTCTGAGGATCGTGTTGGCCCCAGGGGTGCATAACGTGCAATGTAAATTTATCAAATTTAAGAAATGCTGAAAAGTCCGGATCTGATGTTTTTGACTTTTCTCCCAAGATCTTACCTCAATCTTGAAAATTCTTTCACCACTGGATAGCGGGACCAAAAATCTTCAAAATGAACCCATAAATGCCTCGCTTTATTACAGTAATTATGTGTAATCGTTGCAGATAAGACAATATTGCATTTCTGACCGGTCTTCTTGACATTTTCGCTGACCTAATTTCAAGTGCACATGCGTTGCATAAATCAGTGTGATGATCACGTGACGTGACGTAATTTGATGATCACGTGTTGTAATGTTTTCCAATAACCAGTTGGTAAAACTGCTATAGTGGATTCAATATGTTTGTTATCACGTCTTGTAACTGTTCTGGCTTCAAATCAAATCCAAACTTTGGTTTTATGTTATGCGAATAGACATCATTGATTTCTTCCATCAAATACATGATGGTCGAATGAATGATATAAACTCTGTATAGTTAAATAGATGGCAGCAATATTCAATGGCTACTCTCGTCAAATCTCGTGAGAATAGAAGCCGCCATAAAGATTTTGTGAACAGTAGCGACAAACGGCGATTTTGCTACAAAATTAGCACAATTCAACCTTCTACAACCACAAAGCTATGGTAATTTTTTGTATAAATCATCAATGTATCCATTTTGTTTATATTTCTCTGTAAATGATGCAGAGATTCTAAGCAGAACGTCAAAAATAATCAAGAAAAACTTATATTGGCATGAATTTACAAGGATAAACACCGCCTCTAATGCAAGTCCTTACGACAATCCAACGCATTAGAAGCGGTGTTCACCGTCTACCTTATCCCGTGCCAGGACTATAGTCCTGTAAACGTCTTATTCTTTTGCCTGTACGATTACAACATGGGAGAATTTTCTACGCTTCTTACACTTAAAATACCTACTTCAATAGATTCCTTGGTATTTTAGCATCAATCAAGCAACTAACGTTGTATTGTACATCATACTTTAATTGACAGTTTAAAATGGAAAATTACTTGTTCGTAATATATATATATATAAGAAATCGCCATTGTAGAAAACTATCATCGATATCCTGTCAATCACTCAGACAATAAATCAATCAACTAATGTCATATAGTAAAAATTTAAATGTTACAGTCAATATGGTACAACGAAAATGGGACTTCTGCGCATGTTAAAATTTTTCGTCAAAACTCAACTTTTGTTCAAGTTGATACGATTGTCTTTCGAACTAGAGACTTACTTATGGATATGTATTTCTGCTGACATTTCAACACCACACCACATAGAATTACGATGCAGAATGATAATAAAACACAAAACAACTACTAAATTCCACTTGTTATTTCACAGGAGGTAAAAATACAAACTGCCTAGATTCTTTGTAAGGGTCGTCAGACATCGGATTGGCCGCCATATTTGAAATGAAAATATCACTAAATAGAGGTCTGCGCATGCCTCAACATTTCGACTGGTTAGTAACTACTTTGACTTTAAAAATTAAGCAATCAAAGGACCATATTGAAGCTAGCAGTATATGTAAAAATAGAAACATTTATACATGTCCTAACTCTTGCATATTTTAGTTTGTTTTGTAGTTTAGCTATCATATCTGTGGCCTCTTATATTTTGATGCTTCTCTGCCATGTTATTTTCGGAAAAATTATCATGGCTGAAACTCCTTAAATTACAAAAGGCCACAGCTTTACTGCACATTAAACATAACTATCTGAAATATACAAAAGTTAAGACAAGTTTCTATTTTTTTATATACTGTTGCAATATAGTCATTTGATTGTTTATTTTTTAAATTCAAAGTAGTTCCTAACATTTGAAATTGAAGTTTAGTATATGTATGTAAACTGTAAAATGTATACTACATGTACTGAGGACTTGCGAATTCCATTGAACCTAATATATAGTTTTCAAGCATCCGCATTCTCCGAATTTTGACTTGTGACCACCACCTTTGTTCTTTTTGTATGACGTCAATGTTATTGGTGATCTGCGGTATAATTGGTAATATCATAAAGCTCATGGCATGGTAATATCCTCACATTATACTGGAATAGCGCTGCAAGTAGCATCAAATTTCAATACCAGTATCACATACACCTGATTTCGTACTGATCGGTAGTGTTGTGAAAAGTTTAAAAAAATCAAAAAAATGTGATTCGTTATTTAAAACCTTATTCTTTACCTTTTATTCTAATTCTGACACTCATTTGACCTTTATGTGCCTCAAGTTCCGCCTATCATACTAAAAGAGAGTCTGAATGAGAAAAGTTAGAAAACGAATTTGGCGATCTTTACATCTCGGCCCTCCATTTTGAAGAGCAATGAACTGAACACTTCTGGATAAATAATTTAGTAAATTTCTTGCCAATTTATGTTGTTTTACAAAAGAACAATGCAAAAAGTGCAGCTATGGTTCATTGAGGGAGAGGTAAGGTATACCATCTTCTTAACATGCTATTGCAGGCCTCGCGCTTAACTTTTTTTATCAGGTAGTTGTTTCACTACTTAGTGAATTTTCCAGGTAGCTATTTGAGAGAACCAGATAGTGAAGATTTCGATCTTTATTCTTATGACTTACCAGCGCAATAATAAGATATTACACTGTAGACCTAGTGATCTCCCAAGCAGCAATTGCGCTGCACCCACTTGAGATTTTGGTAATAGGCATGCACCCACCTGAGAATCAATTTGCACCTACTTGAAAATGAGAAAAACGTGAAAAATAGGCATATTTTTTCCAATTTTGGTCTAAATTGTGAAATAAGAATTTTGCACCCACTTGAGATAAAATCCTGGGGAGAACACTGCACTCTATTAGATATATGGACGAAGTAAAAAATCCCCGGGAATTTCATGTATGGCAAAGTTTTCTTGCCAAATATGACTAATTTGCAACATCAGAACGGAGTATAATAATGGAATGGATTGTTATCCCAACGAACGAAGTTCGGTAGGGATATAGTGAAGCCCTCCGTCCGTCCGTCCGTCAGTCCGTCAGTCTGTCAGTCCGTCAGTCAGTCCGTCCGTCCGTCCGTCCGGAAGATAACTCAAATACTAGTGGACGGATTTTCTTCATATTTAGTGGAAAGATGTATATTGATGAATAGTTTTACGCAAAAAAAAAATTTTTCAAGATGGCCGCCGCTTAAAAAATGATGGGACTTTTTCGCAAATATCATAAATTTTTCATTCTAAACCAAAGATATTAATATTATTGTTTGAAATTTTGGTAGTATATTCGCAACATCTATCTATTTCACATATATTCCGTGTTTTTCATCCTGACCCCCATGGGCTGTGTATGGGGGTCAGGAAAACAGAAATTTTCGCTAATTTTTAGATCTTTCTGAAGTATAGCTTTATTATACTCAAATGAAAGGCAATTAAGAGTAGATTGCAAATATTGTATCTTTTTTCTGATTCGAGCCTCGTAAAATTCAAAATGGCCGTCTAATGTACGATTTCGCAATCATTTTTCGATCCCTTCAAAGTATGGCTATATTATACTCAAATTGAAGGAATTTTGGAGTAGATCACAATTATGCTATTATTTTTCAGATTTGTACCTCAGAAAATTCAAAATGGCTGCTTTGCAGGAATTCGCAATTCTAAAATCTAAATTTTTCAATTTTAACCAAAGTAATGAGTATAATTGATTGGAATTCGGTAATTGATATTTTGTTCGTTGGGATTTGCTACTCCGCTGAGTTGCCATTATCTAGTTATTGGAGAGTTTACGGTAAAGATCGCTAAATGAACCAAGAATCAATAAACAAAAAATCAGTAAAAAATATTGCAGAATTCCCTAGTGGAGCCCCGCGAATTGAATGATATGTTCTCCCCGATTATCTTTATTATTTCCGCTAGAGACCGTTCGATATCGATCTGATATTATACTGAAAGCTATTTGTTTAATGATAGATCGTCATTTTCCATGTAAAAGTCGTAAGAATAACGAGAAATGTTAGAAAGAAAGAGGAAGTTCATGACCTTGACTGTCATGTTGACATGCGCAATAAAGCTGCGCAAAAGACTACTTGGTTAAATGCGGAAACGACTCTAAATTTGAACATTTCTTTCATTCATTTCAGCCTATTTTGAGATAATATTAGTTTAGAATTGTGTTAAAAGGACCCACTGATGCATATTCATCGGGAGGATGCATCGAATTACAACATGTGTCATTTTTATCACTTTTTAGTGTGAGTACTCTATTATCGCTCACTTCATTTCTCGGAAGTTCGATCTTTTTTCTTACCAAATCTTCGGGTCTGGCTGTTTGGAACTAGCGAAGTTAGCTATTTGGAGGAAATGACAAGTAGTGTTCTGGGAAAACAGGTAGCGAATCGCTACCTTCGCAACGCTAATTTCGAGGCCTGTATTGTCTTTATACAACATCCAGCATCTGATTTCAATACCGGCACTGAAGCCCTGTGCTACTTTCGCGCTACTCCCGATAATACTTTGATGCACTATACTGGAATATAGTGCTTGCAACGGTAATGGATCTCACTGCCGGTAAATTTCACCTCCATTACCTTACCGTTACCGATAATCGTTGATACTGATAATGTTCCTAAAATCCCGGGGAAAAACCTGAAAGTGAAACTAAAATATTTCGAAAAATCATTAACGAAGCTGATTTCTCAGCTTGATTTCCCGCTCACATCAACTACAGTGGATATATTGTATCATCGTGTATCTCGTGTGTGATTGTGTATTGTTAGGAAGTCTTTGAATTATAATATAGAGTGAATTCGATCAAAATTGATCAAACTATTTGTTTTTGTTTTTACTTCACCGAAATATCACGTCACGTGATTTGTTAATCTCGCGGCATGGGAGATGATTGACAGAAGTGGGTGGGGTTTTGCTTATCCTCCCGCCTTTTACGAATCCTTTGCAGTTGATTGACAGATTAGCTCTTCAAATGTGGAGATTGAAATATACATGATTGATAAAATATTCTTAAACGAACATTGTTTCGTAAATTTAACAATGGATCGCAATGCCAATCATCATGTTGCAGCAGCATGGCGATTATCGGCAATGGATTTTATTACCGGCAATTGAGAGTATCTACTGCCGCTGCCGACAACCCGGCATTACCGTAAGGCACTACTGGAATATATAGAAAAGTGATTTAACTTACCAGAAACCATGAAATAAAATGCTTAACATCAATAAAAAGTAAAGAAAAGTCATCTTCAGTCACCTTCTGGGAAATGTTTTTGTGTTGTTTTTGTTGGGGGTGCAAATGGAACTCATGCCTCTCGGGAACGGAACTCTTGGATGAAAAATGGAAATTTCACATTGTTTTCAATTTGAGTAATGATTACATTAAATATTTGCTAGTAGAAGTCTTAATTTTCAATGCAGGAATTATCAATAATCAAGTAAAACATTGGTAAATCTGGTCATAAACGTTTAGGCAGTGAAACCCACAGCGCTTCTATAGCGGCAAAATAGGTCGAGACTTGATTGTCAAGTATCCTATCTATTTCTTCAGGTCCTGGTTCTTTGACCACTTTATGACTTTTTAGTACTCAGATAAAATATGAATTGTTGACCATGTTATTTGTAGGGTGGTAATAATTAATTGCTGACCATGTTATTTGTAGGGTGGTAATAATGAATTGCTGACCATGTTATTTGTAGGGTGGTAATAATGAATTGCTGACCATGTTATTTGTAGGGTGGTTATAATGAATTGCTGACCATGTTATTTGTAGGGTGGTAATAATGAATTGCTGACCATGTTATTTGTAGGGTTGTAATAATGAATTGCTGACCATGTTATTTGTAGTGTGGTAATAATGAATTGCTGACCATGTTATTTGTAGGGTGGTAATATGAATTACTGACCGTGTTATTTGTAGGGTGGTAATATGAATTACCGACCATGTTATTTGTAGGGTGGTAATAATGAATTGTTGACCATGTTATTTGTAGGGTGGTAATAATGAATTGCTGACCATGTTATTTGTAGGGTGGTAATAATGAATTGCTGACCATGTTATTTGTAGGGTGGTAATAATGAATTGTTGACCATGTTATTTGTAGGGTGGTAATAATGAATTGTTGACCATGTTATTTGTAGGGTGGTAATAATGAATTGCTGACCATGTTATTTGTAGGGTGATAATAATGAATTGCTGACCATGTTATTTGTAGGGTGGTAATAATGAATTGCTGACCATGTTATTTGTAGGGTGGTAATAATGAATTGTTGACCAGTGTTCGTGCTAGCCATTAAAATTTCTGTGTCCCAGGGACGCAACTCATTTGAAAAATTTGAGTCCCCATCTAATTTTTTTGCGTCCCTCTTATTTCTTCACAAAGTTCAAGAAAATATTGTGAAAGTGAAAATAAAGTGGGCGATAATAGAGTGCTTACACTAAAATGGGATAAAAATGACATATATTGTAATTTGATGCATCCTCCCGATAGATATCTATCACTGGGTCCTTTTCACACAATTCTTAAGTAATGTTATACCAAAATAGTCCGAAATGAATAAAGGAAATGCTCAAATTAAGAGTTTTGTTTTCACATTTTAAAACTTGCGATCTTGAAGGTCATGTCAAGGTCGTGAACTTTTGCTTCTTTTTATTAACATTTCTCCTTATTCTGAAGACTTTTAGATGAAAAACCTCGATCTATCATTAAACAATTATCTTGATGTATAACATTAGATCAATATATAATGGTTTCTAGTGGAAATAATAAAGATAATCGTGAAAAACAATTGTTTCAATTTGTGGGGAACCACAGGGGATTTCTGCAATATTGTATGTTTTGATCTTCCATTTCGATTGCGGCATTTTCCGGAATATATCGGAACCAATCAAAATCCATGTCTCATACTGGAAACCCTGTTAATCTTCGGTAGTCATGATAGCCAATCAGATTTGTCGATATAAATATACCTGGATCATTGCTTGTATATCAAGGTAGTGAGTTTGAAAATCTTGATGAAAATCATGTTTCACCGCTACTGTGCTGCAGTAAAAGTTATCTTGAAGCAGTTTATAATTTTTGCGTCCTAGGGACGTAAGTTGATTTTGATTTTTACGTCCAACCTTCTGAAATTTCTGTAAAAATGGCAAAAAACGGCGTCAACGCGAACACTGGTTGACCATGTTATTTGTAGGGTGGTAATATAATGAATTGTTGACCATGTTATTTGTAGGGTGGTAATAATGCTGGGCATACAGTTGTTGTGGATGGAGCAGCTTATGATTTCCACCTTCTTCCAAGTGGTATCATCAATGAGAACTGTATCTCTCTTATAGGTAAGCAACAAATTAAGTTAAAGTCAATGTGAGCCTATTTACAAATGTTTTCCACAATAGACAGACATACTCGTAATTATGTCATGAACATTTTGCTACTATAAACACTTTATTGTTAAGTTACTTTAAAAGGCCTCCTTGGTATTTTTAACCACTCGAAACTGATTTGTAATTATCAAAAAAGGTATTTGGCACAAATATTAAAATGTTTCACAATTTGTGAAATGGAGTTAGTATTATGAAATCAGTAAATTGTTTCACAATTTCCACAAAGAGCATGAATGATTGCTTCAAGGCATGTCTTGAGGTCATTGCCACCTAATAATTTTTAAGATAGATCTTTATAACATTGTGAAAAACCTGGGATGTATTTCTCAAAGTATTATTTTGTCTGTTGTTCAAATAATGGTATTTTCTGAAATAGAATGTAATTTCATTACATTTAAAGAAATCATTTATTAATAATTGCTCGTGACATTGTTAGATTGTGCAATAACTCAGATGAGAGTAGATAGTTAAGAAAAACTAATTGACTAATTTTCTTTTCAAGATTAACCAAAATTTCAGAAGTTCAAACCTGACTTGAGATTGAACTCATAATATTGTGAACAACTAGGCGTTGACATTTCTGCATGTTGATTAAAGTCAAAAACACTACCATGCAATGTTCAAATCCGCCAAACCCATGTTACATCAATAACGGTACCATGAGCTCCTACTTTATCGTAATAATATAAAAACCCTTCAATGTTTTCAGGCAATGGTGTTGTTATCCATGTACCTGGGTTATTTGATGAGATTTACAAAAATGTAGAAAAAGGAATGAAGAATTGGGAGAATAGACTGAAAATCTCAAATAGAGCACATTTAGGTAAGTAGCTCATATTTACAAAATGCAATGCTTCACTTGGGTTTATAACACTAACAATGAGGAACTCATATTTTATGTTTAGATCATTGAAATCTTAGGAAGTATTATATATTACTTCCTGACACTCCAGAATCAAGACAAGAAACTTAGAATTTGGCATTTAACATAGATTCTTCATACATTAATCTCATATTAGTTTCGAAAATTGCATAGAACATTGATGACTTTGACCATTTTAGTTGCAAAAAGGTTGTTGCTAATTAAAAACATTATGTCACTGTGACATAGTCTCACTTGAAGGATCCATTGGACCATTAGGACTTAAAATAATTGTTTAAAGTACTAAGTATTGACATAATTTTACTTCGGTTAATAGGACCGTTGTAAGGTCTAGATAGGATATGTAATTAAAGGAAGTGACTTGTTACTTATTGAACAGATCTGAACACCCATACTTGAAGTATTTTGTTTCCCATATTCATCCATATTCTTTTTTTTTTTTTTTTTTTTTTATTTCAGTTTATCAAGTACAGTTATACAATATTTTTACATACATATAGTACACAATAATTTTACATGACTTTTCTTATATATAGCTCTTGTTCTAATAAGTATTCTAAATTTGGATGTTGACCATATTTATACTTGCTAATACAGTTTTTTGTTATTAATACAATATTATTTACATAATTCTCAATATATTTTTTCTTATTTGTATATTTAAGCAAAATTTCCATTTCTGTTAATTTTATAGAGCATCCAAATTTTGCATTTATTTTGTTCATTATTTCTTTCCATATATGTTTTACCTTTTTACAAGAGATGAAGAAATGAGCATATGAGTCTTCTTCATTTCTGCAAAATTTACAATTGTATGAGTTTGTCCCTTCAATTTTCCATTTAAATAGATGAATATTTGTGGGATATACCCTATGCAATATTTTGTACTGTAAGCTCTTTAATCTCGGTTCAGTAATATTTTGAATCATTTTCCAAATATCAGACCAATTAATATTTTGATATTCATTATTCCATCGTTGACAAGCTCCTGGTATGATATTTTCTTTTTTAATAATTAATTGTTTATAATCTTTCGACTTTGATATTTTTATAATGATATTATTGTACAATCTTTTATTCTGACCAAGTGCAATTGTCTTGTTTTTCAATGCATTTTGAATGACAAAATATTCAAGCATGATAGCTGCATTGTTAGGCATCATTTGTTTGAAGATATTTATATTCTTTAGTTTCTGTTGATTGTCCAGTACATCATTTACCAAATTGATACCTGCATTTTTCCAATTTTTAAAAAATATAACTTTTCCCTTGTAAGTTATGTTTAGATTGTTCCAAATATAGCTATTATCAAATATGACATCATCACATGTTTTATATTTGAACCAAGTTTTCAAAAGGAATTCATAGAAGATGGTTGTATTCCCCCAAATAATTTGAGGTTTTATAAATTTTAAGTCTGAATTGAAATGAAAAATACTGAAATCAAATCCAATCTTTGATAACATCATTTTACTCATGTTTTTCCAATTTGAGTTTTCATCCTCGATAAAACGCCTGACCCAGGACATAATAAGTGCCTCTTGATTAACAAATATATCAACCATGTTGATTCCACCTTTTAAGTAAGGCTGTCTCAACACTTTACGTTTTATTTTTTCTGAACCTTTACCAGATTTACTCCATATAAATTTGTGTATTTTTGAATTGACCTGTTTTAAATATTTGTCTGGACATTTAAAAACCATTAACATATGCAACAATTGTGATGCAATCAAATTTTTAACAACACAGACTTTACCAACCAGTGACAAGTTGCGTTTACTCCAATTTTTCATTAAACATTCCATCTTATCAATTTTTTCAGTCCAATTTGATTCTATTAAATTTGCTGGTTTGTGGTTTGAAAAGTATGTCCCCAGTATTTTTATTTTAGCATTTTCACCTACTTCCCAGCTGATTCCTAAATGCTTTTCAATATTATTTTTATTTCTTCCGATCCACATTGCTTTTGTTTTTTCCAAGTTAAGTCTGAGTCCCGATGTTAAGTAAAATTTGTTTGTATCATCTAAAGTATGCTCTAACGATTGCAAATCTTTAACAAAGAGGGTTGTGTCATCTGCATAGCTTGTTAACTTAATTTCAGTATTACAGTTTTGAATTTTAATTCCTTTCACATTTTGATTTTGACGAATTTTGCAAGCAAAGATTTCTGTTGATAATATAAAAAGTAATGAACTCAGTGGACAACCTTGCCTCAAACCTTGATCTAAATTGAAAAATTTTGTGAATAATCCATTATTAGAGACTGTTGACTGTGTATTTTTTGTGAAAATTTCTATCCATCTTTGAAATTCAGGACCAAAATTGAATTTTTCAACAACTTTATAAACATACTTCTTAGAAATAGAATCAAACGCCCGTGAATAGTCAAGAGCGACCATAATACCTTCAATGTCATCATTATAAACGTAATTCATTATGTCATCTATCAATCTTAAGTTTAGATGTATACCCCTTTCCTTCAAATATGCATTCTGGTCACTTTCAACCAATTTTTTAATTACAGTCTGTAGTCTGTTGGCCAACACAGTTGCCCCTATTTTATAGTCACAACAAGTTAATGATATAGGCCTGAATGATTTTAAACGATTTCTTGGAATATTTTTGCCTTTAAGTATTAATACTATTATTCCTTTCCTTTGACTGCTAGAAAGTTGCCCTGTCTGAAACCCATAATTTAATGAATTAACTACTAAGCTTTTTACTTTCGTCCAAAACATTTTGTAGAAGGCAGATGTTAATCCATCAATCCCTGGACTACTGTCAGATTTCATTTGTTTAATAGCTCGTGCACATTCATGTTCATTAATCAAACCTTCACATTTTAATTTGTCATTATCATCTAAAGATGGCATTTCAAGGTCTATTGCAAAATCATCTAACGTATAAATAATATCCCCATTTTCCTTATACATTTCACTGTAATATTTAAACAGTTTTTCCATAACTTCACTCATAGAGCTTGTATATACCCCATCATCCTCTAACACTTCAATGGCTTTTATTTTTCCATGACTTTTCTCTAATGATAAGAAATAGTTTGTGTTCAGTTCACCTCGTTCTACCCATTTAACTTTTGATCTTAATTGTGCCCCTTTAGCTTTCTTATTTGCCTGAATATCATATTTTACTTGTAACTGTTGAACTCTATTAATATTTTGCGCATTTTGTTCATTTACTAATTTATCTTGTGCCAATTTTAGCTCTATTTCAATCTGTTTTAACCCACATTTTTCTCTAGAAGCACGAGTTTTGCTAAATCTTATACTTGCATCTCTAATAACACATTTACATGTATCCCATAAAATTTGATCGTTGACTACATTTTTATATGAGTTAACAGTGTCATCAATCAGTTTGTTTATCATTGATACATATTCTTGGTTTTTTAAAATTTCATTGTTTAGCTTCCAAAATCCTGTACCTCTGTCCGAGTTTTGCTCTTTTATAGAGACTGTAGTACCCATATGATCAGTATTTGAACATGGTATAATATCAGATTCAATAATGTTGTTACTGAGACTGTTATTGACAAAAATGTAGTCAATTCTTCGTGCAATAAAGGGATTATTCCTTGACCAAGTGTAACTCTTTTTATCAGGGTTGGAAGATCTCCAGACATCTACAAGATCATTCACATTAACAAAATTATTAAATGCCTGGACTACATTTACATTATGAACATTTCCAGATATAATGTCATTATCATTGTTAATAACACAATTCATGTCTCCCGCAACAATGCAATCATTATCAGAATATTTCCCATAGATTTCAAGTAATTTTCTAAAGAACATAATTTTTTCCCCATCCTTGTTTGGAGCATATATGTTAAAAAGTGTTACATTTCTACCAGAATATTTGATCTTTATTATTTGCACCCTACCATCACAATTTGCATCAACTCTTTCAATCACTTCTATATCAGCTTTTTTGTTAATCAATATAACCTGCCCTCTACTTTTGTCACCTATACCAGGAATTCCACAGATTTCACCTCCCCATTGAGTTCTCCATGAATCATGTACATTGGTATTAAAATGAGTTTCTTGTAAGAATATTAAGTCAAAATCATGTTGTTTTATCCAATTAAAAATGGTTTTACGTTTTCTAGTGTTTTTCAGGCCTCTAACATTGAGTGAGCATATTCTCATGGTATGTTATTTGGGGGGGGGGTTATTTCTTCTTCTTGTGGTGGTATTTTTCCTTTTTTGTAGGCTTTTGTCCGCTGGGTGGTGTAAATTCTGGAACTCTTTTACGAGATTGTTTATTTGGTGTTTCAAGTTCGTGGAGGTTTTTGTTTTGTTTGGATGGTTGTTTTTCTTCAGGATTAGGGTCATTTTCTGGTTCATGAAAGGTATCATCGTCACTTTTGTCGCTTGTGTCTGTGTCATCATTTTCAGATGTGACTATTTGGTGTTGCACTGGTGGCAGCTGTGCTGAACATTGGTTTCTATCTTGATTCATTTTTGCTTCATGATTTAGTGAAGGCTTTGTTGTCTGTTCTTGTGTCTGAGTTTCTCCTCGCTTTGTTTCTGTTTTGGCTGTTTCTGTGTTATGAGGGCATTTGTAGATGAGATGTTCAGTGCTCCCGCATTGTCTACATCTGGGTTTGTTTCATCCATATTCTATATTTCTTTTAACTCACATAAAATTGGGAGTTCAAGGCATCTAAAACAATTCATCATGCCTATTCACCTGTAAACATTTATAGCTATTGCCACTCTTTGGGTCTATTTTGAATTTAAATTATGACGTTTTACTTATGGGCAAAAGTCCGGGTGGCATTCTCCATTGATTAACAAAGACTAGCTTGATTAAAACATGTGAAAATAGATGAGCCAATTAGCTGTAGAGAAAAGAGTATGATACAATCCTTTGTTAAGTGGTTTCTTTATAGATTCTGATAGCTACCAGGAGTTTTTGTCAAGCTATGTATCAATTTGATTTTTTTATTGAACTTATTAATGTTTGTTACTTTTTATTTTATGTGAACAATGGTCTCTTGGGTATAATACATTCTCTGTTTTGTTCCCCTTTGCCTAATAAATCCAATAGAATGTGCTCTATTCCTTGATTTTTCCATTCTGGAATGCAACTTGAGGTTTTCACAAACATAATAATCATTTAATAATGATATAATACATGTCAGGGGTGGATCGGGGAACCAACAAGGGGGGGGGGGCAAGTTTCAGGTCTAAGAAAAAAACTTCTGCTCTTGTGGGGAAAAACTTTTTTGGCCCCTAAAACCAAAAAGTGGGCCCAAATTTTGAAATTTTGAGTCCCATTTTCTTCAAAATTTGACCTAAAATTAAAAAAGGCCCTTATAGGCCCAGTAGTGACCAAAAAGACCCCCCCCCCCGATCCACCAGTGCATGTACATACTCTGTTTTGTTCCCCTTTGGCCAATAAATACAATAGAATGTGCTTTACTCTTTGATTTTTGCACTCTGGAATGCAACTTGAGGTTCAAACAAATATGATTCAACTCAAATCAGTAAGCGACCGTAAAAGTAAATGATGAAAAAATCGATAATGCTTCTTATCATTCTTCATCAATCCTAAATGCAAGTGTGTATATAGATAGCACTTTGCATGACTGTGTGTTTTTATATTCATTTTATTTATATCAAGTTTATTTATACAGCTGATTCTGCTAAACAGCTGTAGAGCATCTTCATTGGAACTCCATTGGTTCTGCAATAAATTAGCCTATTTTCTAACTTACCCCAAAAATTAGGGAGTAGCTAGCTGTAACTACTGTTACCCTCTCAGTGCCTAGGACTAGGATAGACAGTTTTGAGGCTAATGTACAAGATCTTAATTCCAAAGTGCTATATTATCATTGTTTTTTGCTTTTTGATAGGCAGATAGCGCCATTGGTAAATTTGGGTTCAAGTTAAATTTTTTATGGATATAAGTCTTATAAGAGTATAGGCACTAAGTGTGAACAATAACAAGTGAGTTTCAAAAAAGTTCAATCCAGGTCAGCAGGTATATTCATTCAATAAAAGGAGGGAAATGAGATTTGTCTGTATACAACAAGTGTTATATAAATAAAGGCTCATTGTGGCCAAAAAGTTTGTAACTTTTTATTTAATTCAAAAACCTATTATACTGTAGTTTTCATATTTACTTGGCTTGTTTACAAGTGCTTAAAACCTGTTAGTGTTAGGCACTGCTTACTAAGCAGTTAATGTAATACATATGGATTATCCTCTTCTAAATGGCTTAGCTAATTTAGAAGATACAAGAGAAGATATGAGATTAGATTCCCTTATATTTTTCATCTACTGAAATAACCACTTTACACACCTCCAAAGTTCGCAACCAGTTGAACTGGTAGCTTGATCCAGTTTTAATATACAAGTACATGTACATCTAATTGCAGTACACAGCAACCTCCTTGTTGCTGCCAAATTGCTAGCCTTGTCCAGATACCATTTGGTTGTGTGATTCAAATTATGATATATGAGCCAAATAGGGGTATATTTTAGGTTTGAAAACTGGGTTAAATGTTACTTTATCGCCTAAATTCAGGCATGTAGCCAGGTTTTGCCAAGGTTGTTCTAATTTAGGGGGGTTTAGATTAATTGTCAATTTTAACCAAATATCACTTGAAAAGTGCTCAGAATAGTGAAATGCTGCGTGATTTTGAAAGAATTATTGGCTGTGGGCCTGAAATTGGGCTGTTTACTTCTGTTTTTTCAAGGGCAGAGAAAACTAAATGAAATATGTACTTACTAATGTTGAACATGATACACTATAGATAAGTATACCCTTGTATACATGCAGGGTTTTATCTGTTCAATCATCATGCTGTTAGTAATAGTTGTTTTTACCAAAAATAATTTTCTTTATGTTCATATCTCGTGACCTTTTCGTTTTAGGCTATTATAAGTATATTTAACCTCTAATGATAATCATATTCTCATTAGTGATTTTATTGATAGTTCATGATGATCAGCAATGAGTGAAATTAGTTGAATTAGTTAGTGAATTAAACACAATTTAAAAAAAATTATTGTAAACAGGGGTTTCACTAGAATTTCTCACAACAGGCAAAATTAATGGAAATCATAAATTTGACTTGGAAAAATTGAAAAGTCCCTAAAAACAACAGGCGATTTTATGAAAAGAAACGGTGAAAATCCCCTGTTGCATTCTGCTAATGAAACTCCTGGTAGAGTAAAACCTGTCTAATCTGAACGCCTCTGTTACCAGCCAAAAGTGTTCAGATTAGCAGGTGTTCACATTTCAAGGTTTTCATAATATGTTAGTATGGGAGATAACAATATTAGGACCAAGAAAAAAAGTGTTCACATTGACAGGTGTTCAGATTAGAGAGGTGTTCAGATATACAGGTTTCACTATATTTGGTCTGAATTATAGCTAGCTATGTGAATAATGAGTTTGGCCTACCAACATAAAAAATATTTCAGTGCAGCTTTCCATCTATTTAGGAATGCACCGTGATACCTGTATATTCACCTCTCTAATCTGAACACTTCTCAATGTGAACACTTTTTCTCTGTCCCAAATTTGTTATCTTCCATTGACCTACATGTTGAAAAAACCTTGGACCTTAAAAAAATCTTTGCTTACTTCTTAAATGCACGTACAGTATACAGTGATCTCCCCATGTCACTTTTACCGGGGGTTCCCCCTACTTGAAACCAAAGGCCCCCCAGTTGGCACCCAGTTGGAATCTCCACTTCAACTTCTGATTTGAAAAATGAGTGAAGTAAGCACCTTCACTGAGATATTGTGAGCATAGCGAGTGCTGATTTTTTCAGACTTGAAATCTTTTTGGGGGAGAACACTGGTATACAGCTTTACAATGCTAAGGTTTTGACTTGGGATATTTGTATATTAATCAATTAAGACTTCATTTTTTTTAAGGAAGTAATACTTCCAAGAACTGATTGTGTTTTCCATTTTCATTGTTTATAACATTGTTTATTAAATTATATAAATAACACCCCTTCTCAGTTGATAGCTTATTTGTATGGTATCCCCCAAACCCCGTGTATTATATTCAAGTCACATTCACATATCTAAGGTTAAATTGAATAAAAAGGTATATATGACATCATACATAGACAAATATTATCTCTTTCTATTTGAATCTTCAACAATTATTCAGAGTACTCACTGCTTTATAAAAGTACAAGTTGACCAGGAGATTAGTAAAACTAGATTAAAGGCAGTCTGTAGGTTTCATTGATAGTGAACAGAGCAGAAGCTTCATGATACGATTCAGCGGCAGCGGTATCCATTAATAATTTTTTTTAAGTTGCTGTTTGACAATGGCAGTGGAACAAATACATGATTTTTGACAAAAAATGTTGACAAAACTAATTTTGTAAACCTCAACCAGATGAAAAATGTAATTTTAAAACAATCAAGTGTTTGTGTTAAAATTATTATTAGGCTACTAACACTGCACATGTACAATGCTCAAGGTATAACTAAGATAGGATGAGATGGGTAGGATGAAAAGTTTTACAATATATAATCTTCAAAGTGTGTTCTATATTTGATCAGATAACTTCTTTCAGATAATAACTTAGGATTGCATGAGGAACTTTGGAGTGTTTTTGCTGCCATTTAAAAAAATGAAAACCATGAATTATTTAAGAATCAGTAATAATTTTTCGATATGTTATTTCAGTGTTTGACTTCCACCAGGCAGCCGACGGCCTCCAAGAGCAAGGAAGAGGAAGTAAGAGTATAGGAACTACCAAGAAAGGCATTGGTCCCACCTATGCCTCAAAGGTAAGCACAATGTACCTACCAACTGAATAATTAAACATGGTTATTTATCAAGTGTCATATAGAAATGTATAGATATAACCTTTTCCACCTTTTTCAAATGACAAGATATTTATATTTAACATTTTCGTAATATTCTTTTTGTTCAATACAATTAAATTGTAACATTTAAACTTAAAAAATTTAAATTTTAAAATTAAAACTTTTGATATTTAAACTTTTTTAAACTTTTGAAAAAATTCCCGGGGGCGGGATGGATATATTATATCTGCCCGCATTTGGCCTGGAGCGGGACATATACAATATATCCTGCCCGCTCCTCAGATATGATATATATTCCCGAGTGATATCTACCCCAAACCCACTTAAGTATGAGATACAGCCCGTTTCATCAGGGGAAGTGCTCAAATTTGTGAGGTTTTAAACTTGACAGTTATGACTAAATATTTGTCATTTTTTATTATCGCACTTTGAAAAAGTGCTATATTGTCGTCGTCTTGTGCTGTTGGGCGGGCGGGCGGGACAGAAACCAAATCTTGTCATCAAATTTCCAGGATAACTGCTTACCTCTTCAACTTGAAATTTTTACAGATGCAAGAGCAGACTAGTACCAAGATCTGATTAGGTTAAGGGCATGCTGGGTAAACTACGTGGCGGCCATTTTGAATTTTTCAACAAATCTTGTCATCAAAATTCCAGGAAAACCACTTATCCGTTCAACTTGAAATTTTTACAGATGCAAGAGCAGACTATTGCCAAGATCTGATTAGGTTTTGGGTATGCTGGCTGAATTACATGGTGGCCATTTTGAATTTTTCAATTTGGCGGCCATTTTGAATTTTTCAACTTGCTCCAAATTGACCAAATTTTTTAAAAACATCTACAAGTTCTCAAAAGTTCAAATCTGACCTTAGATTTCAGATTTGACCTTTCATTCACCTTCAGTGACCTTGAGAAGGTCAAAAAAGTTGATTTTCTAAATTGATATTTTGGATTTTAGATGCAAGAGCAGACTAGTGCCAAGGTCTGATTAGGTTTTGGCCATGCTGGGTAAATTGCATGGTGGCCAGTTTACTCTTCAAAGTGCGATATTTATCACTGTGTGTCTTGTTAATTTAAGTTATTATTTGTATTTTAGATCATACTTTTTGTTCATAGCAAAATAAAGGTGATGTAAATAAGATTAAATCATACTTTGAACTAACAACAAAGACAGTGAGTGATACAAATTGTTTTTGTTTTTATATTCCAGGCCACCAGAAATGGCATCAGGGTCTGTGATCTCGTTGGTGACTATGAGGATTTCAAAGTCAAGTAAGATATCTTCATTTTCTACTCATGTAACGTGTTATCCATCTTTCTTTAACTCCTTAATTTAATGAGATATTTGGGAACTTTTATTGGACATAATATTTAGGATAAATAGGGGACATATCGGTGTTTAATTCAAAATCGTCCCTGCATTATAGTTTTACCCCTATATGACAGTGAACCAATTAGATCATTGGCTATATAGTGTTATATTAGGCACCATTAAGGCATATAAAGACTTGGGTAAAATTTATATTTTTTGTTGTTTTCAGGTTCACCAACTTAGCTAACCATTTTCAGAAAATGTACCCCAGCATCCATATAGACGTAGATGCTGAACTAGACTCATATAAGGTAGAGCATCTTCTTTCTTATGTAAAAGGTAGGCATTATCAAACATTTGGGAATGTCTTACTTTTCACCAGATGAGCTTGCAAGTGGTTGATCACAATATATGGTATGAAGAATGTTTTGCTTGCATGTCATGTGTTTTATTTATTATATGTGTCTAAGGTTTCTTTATGCAGAAGAACCTGTGAAGGAGAACACCTCTCTAAAGGCAACTTCTCAAAATGTGAACACTTTTTGGTCCTTGCTGTGTTACACCTTATCATTTTTCTCTAGATTAATTCCACACATTGCCTAGATTTCCCTTTTGGTCGGTGAAAACAAAAAAATGCTCCGCTAAGGGTCCAGCCCAGTGGGGATAGAATCCATGACCTCGTTTTCTGGGCAAGTGATTTCAGTTTCATATGTGCACAAGCAAAGTAATGAAATCATATGCTAATCTTTCTGTTTTACCTTTCAGGATTGGAGGGAGAAGATGAAACCCCTAGTTGTCGACTCTATATCTTGGATGAACCAGGCACTAAAGGACAAAAGCAAGGCTATCCTTGTCGAGGGGGCTAATGCCACAATGCTGGACATTGACTTTGGTATGAACATACCTTTGATTAACCAATAAGGGTCTTAAAAAGGCATCTCTATTGATAATTGTGATTCGTGGTGCTCATAAGTTCAATAGTAACAGCTGAAAGAAAAGCGTGATTAGGAATCATCATTCTTTCATTCATTGTGAAATTCAGGAGAATTAATAGTGTTGCATCAAGTCCTGACCCCCTTCATATACAGGGTACATACAAGATAAGGGTGTGCAAGATTAAACCCAAATGAGACTGGAGTAACTCTCTTTTCCCTTCATTGAAAAAACATGGTGTCTGTAACAAACAGCAGGTTTGCATGTTAATGCCTTGTCCTGTGTTTGTCTTGGTGCGACATTTAAATATGGGTGGTGGCACCAAAACAAACTTCCCCTAACACTAAATAGAGTTACCCATTCAAACTTTTAGATGTTAATGATATTTGAATTGTTTGTCAGGTGCTCAAATTTCAAGAATATTCCTTTATCTTGGTACAATTTTGGACACCCTGTATTTTACCTGAGTTATATTGTTTGTTATAAGTGTATATCCTAGTGTTACCATGGTTGCCATGACACTATGTTGTTTGTTATAGGTGTATACCCCAATGTGACATCATCTAACTGCAGTATAGGAGGAGTATGTACAGGGTTAGGTGTACCTGTACAGTGTGTAGGAGAGATCTATGGTGTTGTTAAGGCCTACTCAACCAGAGTTGGGGGTGGATACTTGCCTACTGAACAGCTCAATGTAAGTAAAACATATCAATGAAATATTTCTGAACAGTATGAGTTATGAATATAGTGAGTTTCACCCTCCCAAAGCATGTGCAATCAAAATGTTTTTTTATTTATTTTTATATGTGAGTTTATTCCAATTGTTAACAAAGAATACAAAAATCGATTCCCAAAGTTTTAAGAAAAACATTAACGTCAATCAAAGACTGATGATCATTATTTGAAGACGCAAACATCGAAGTTCGAAGAATACTCATCAAATACTTACCTATAGTGCAGTTTTTCCATAAACTAAAAGATAGCCTTGTTCTTTAAGTGATTGACTGTTATTTAACATTAAATGAAGAATGTACAGTACTCCCCTCATGAATATTCTGTTTTGTAGGAGATTGGAACAACTTTACAAGAAAAGGGTCACGAATTTGGCGTGACAACGGGAAGGAAAAGAAGGTGTGGCTGGTTAGATATGGTGGCCCTACGTTATAGTAGCATGATCAATGGCTTCACTGCGTAAGTTAACATAAGGGTTTGAAAGCCTTGTAAATATGCTATATTGACTTCTTCATGTACTGCTTCATCGCTTGACTGATGGTCAATGACCAAGATAGGTGGCGCAAGTGTTTTAAATCTTCCAGTTATTTTTATGTGGTAACTGAGCATAGTGGCAAATGAATGTTCCGACATATAATGGCAGTTCTGCAATATTGATACAAAAATATCTTCGTAAAAATAAAAAGGAACATTTGAGAATGCCTTGGCAAATAAAAATATAGATTTTAGAATAAAATATAAATTCTTTGATATTCATAAATTACTTTTTTATGAACTAAAATATTGATGTCTTGACTTGTTTGGAATTTCAGGATAGCTATCACTAAGATTGATATTCTTGATGACTTTGAAGAAGTAAAGATTGGTGTCTCATACAACATAAATGGAGAGAAACTAGAATATTTCCCTGGTGAGAAACTACTCCATCCTAATTGATTTTTGATAAACTCTGGGGGCCAGGACAGAAATTCTTAAATATGGTGTATACTCACTTTGACAACATTTTCAGTTAAAGGGATGTCTTGGACAAAACTCTACTAATAATAGGAAATGATTTCATCAACAAAAACCATAATATCGTATGTGAAAGAAAGAACTTTGTACTACTCTATGGAGCCACTTTTAGTTGCAAGTTTCGTTTCCAAGATGCCCCTCTAACTGATCTAGAGTAATAGCTGTGTCATCTTGAAAGTGCGGTACAAATACTGTACTGCCGGTTAATTTTGCGAATTTTGAGAAAATATGATTGCGTGGCTATTCACAAGTTAAGGTACTGTTATTCTCTGAATCCTCAAGCTCTGTAAATAAGGTTACCTCATGTACAGTAAGTACACCTACCTAATGTCATATTAAGATAGGATTTACAAATACTACTAGATCTATTACTACTCTATTACATCGTCATTTTCAGTTTATTTGATCTAATAAGCCAATGTAACTGACATTGCTTAGTATCCCATTTATCGCCTAATAACACTGGACAAATGTACAAGTCAAGAAATAGAATGGAGTCCCAGGTAATTTCACAAATCCCTGGGAATTTAATTGACAATTTCGCAAAGATTAATTCTCGAAATTTTACTACAATCGCAAAACTAAATCCCACGCAAAAAATACTGGGAGTACAGTATGATGTACAGCATTAAATGGTAATCAAGAAAATCGAATTTTTCCCAAGCATAAATTGCAAAAAACAGATTGAGAGTCTCCACCAAAGCTATCAAAAATAACCAAACATACATTTATAAATATGACCTTACATACAATTAAATCTGTTGTCAGCAAAACATGAAGATCTAAAGGACGTTGAAGTTGAGTACATCACTCTGCCTGGCTGGAAGTGTAGTACAGAGGATGTGAGGCATTTTGACAATCTCCCTCTAAATGCACAGAACTATGTTTTAAAGATCGAAGAGCTCATGGAAGTTCCAGGTAAGAACATTTCATTGTCAAAGAAAAAATTACAGGTACCATATACATGTACATTTTCAGTGTATATAGATGTGTTTTAACTACTATTGCCCACAAGTTGAATTTTGTACAAATTCTTTTTTTGAGTTTGCGTATTGGCTAGTTTTGGTTGATAATTGCATTCTTTGAATTGTGTCATAATTTTAATGTTTAATTTTTATCTCATAAAATGCTTGAATCAGATATTTTGAATAAACACTTATATTAAATGGTTTTGTAGAACCAGGTGCTACAGTGATTGTATTCTAAGCTTAGAATCTAAATGCTATTAAACTATCCCTTACCAATGGATGCAGGTAACTTCATGATAATATGTGACTTTTGATTTTTTCCAGTAAAATGGGTAGGAGTAGGACAAGCCCGAGAATCAATGATTCAGATATTTTAACTCTTTCATGGCAAGGCTAGCGAACCTCACACATCAAGGTTTATCAGGTCTGCCTCATTGCAAAACCAAAACACATAATATGCAACGGTTAACTTTCAATATGGACACTTGTCTTTGTGTAGCATAGAGAGATTCACCTTGGGATTTACAGCAGAATTTCCAATAACAAACTTCTGATATTTGAACAATGAACATTAACATTGCACCTGGTCATTGTCAATGAAACAATGGGCTATAACCAACATGGGAAATGGGCTATAGCCACTATTAGATATAATTTTAGTGTGTTCAATCATGGCTGTGATGAATCCTTTTCATTGGAATGTGTGAAACGAAATCTCTGTTGATTGAAATGTTAGACAATGCATGTATTTCACTTGATGTATGTGGCAGCAAATCAAAGTTCTGTTCACCATACCTTTGCTCTTAGATCATACTTCATAGAGGAATATTTTAACGATTGTGTAATGTATAGGATGTCTTGTCTTGGCAAATTTAGGCATACATTAGTTTAACTGTACTTGTATATAATCAGAACATTTCAAGCGTTCTAAATACAAAATCTGTTGCGGGTGTTTGAATCTACTCAATTATTACTCAGGGTTGATATTTAATGGTAAACAATCATATAGGGATCCATTCACATTACATGATATAAGCATAATAGAAATAAGAAAATGTGAGAAGAACTACAAGGAAACAAATTGGAACATGGTTTCGTACTGTTAGTATTATTGAGATAAATGGGGTCAGTGCTAGATATTGTCACAATTTTATGTAAAGACGAGGATTATCCATTTCTTCTTGGCATGTAGTACTATTATATTGTATTGTATTTTGTTTACCACCAATGAAGGTGAGCAATACCTCTTGGGTATGTCCCGTATATATACGGTCGTAATTTACGTAATTAACACGGAAGATAGACCCGGAAACCCCTCCTTGAAGGAGCCCTGTGTTCTTTTATGTGCACTTATACATAGACATACAATTACACACCACAGCCTTTTGTACGAGTTGCGGACCACTCAGTCAAACACCCTGAAGTACTTCACGCAAACAAGCAAATTTAGTCTTGCCTGAACCGGGGATCGAATCCGGGACCTATTGCGTAAGAGGTACCTGCGCTACCGCTGAGCTACACGGGTGGACTATTGCTGCGCCAAGCTCAAATCAGTTCTGATTTGCATGTACTGTATGGTTTAAATGAAGTGGGCTTAAATATCAAAATATTTATTCATTATTATTAAATATGTGTTGGGAGTGAGTGTTTTAGTTTTTATACCAATCATGAAATCGGTGAATCTTTCACTTCATGTTCCTTTTTAATTAGAAGTTACGAGATGTAAAATACAACCTATATTTAATGCACAGGGTTATTTGGAAGTGATTATTAAATAATGTATCTTTATAACTATCATGGGATTTTAGTTTGAAAAAAATAGAGCCAAACCATTTTTGAATATCCTTTATATTTAAATGTTCACTCCACAGAACATACAAGATGCATGCATACATGGTTAGAAATTCTAATAGAATTTGCAAAATTGTGACTATTATTCTTTTTAACAAACTGTATGGTATGGTGTGCACTGTGCACCACATATATTTTAGTTTAAATTAGCACAGCATAGGATTTGATCCTACGTTTTCAGATTAACTGATTAGAATGTTTCCATAAGTTGTTAGACTATATTCAGTGTAGTTCCATTATTCATTAACCATTACTTGCTGACAGGATCAGTTTGAATCTAACATATTTCTGTACATATCGAGGGAATAAACAGGAAGATTTTATGAAAATAATTTGTAGTTATGTTGATTATTATATTCTTAAGATGATGTGAGAGACTGATTGCTTTGTATGAGGATATTGCCTTCTGGCCTTCAGTGTTGTTTTCATTAACATGGGAAAACCGTTAATCACCCCCACAAGCCTTATGAAGAAGTAAACAACACAAGTGGACCCTGGACTAAGGATCTGTAGCCTTAAAATGTGGCATAAGTACATGTAGTGGTTCTTTATTTGTGCAACTGTTGCAAATATTCAGAATTGATCTTTGAAAAACAACTCCCTAATTTTGGAATATCTTCTTAATTCTTCCCGAGGAGTTGGAGTCATTAGCAACCTCTTGACTAGGACCAATTATAGTTCAATTATGTCACAACTACAAGTGGTGACATATTATAATAGTCTCCAACGTTTTTGTGAATGGTGTTCAGTGGTGGAGTTTGGCATCTGTAACAAATGGCAGGTGGTGACATTTTGCATGTTAATACCTTGTATTCAATTCTAGTTTTATTGTCCTGCATACAATTTGTGATCATCTCAATTGAACACGCCATCTATCTTAGATAAAGGACAGACTGATTGACTCAATGTTTTCAGAGGCTAAAGTCATCATTCTTGTAAGTAATCTTTATATCAGAACAGTCAACAATGATGATAAACTGCATTGTGCCATTGACACAGACCTGAGATAGCAATCATGTCAAATCAGATGACATAACAAGGCATTAACATGCAAAATCTCACCAGTCCACAAAAAGATGTAGACTATAACAATATGTCACCACTTGTGGTGATGACATAATAAAAAGCTATTCACAATTTTAAAGGGTTCCAATAAGCTTCCCGTATAAAAACAATATGGCGGCTCCAGGCGAGTCAACTGGATCAGTCCATTTTGAAGAAATAAGGGAAGTTTTGTAAAATCCATTTTATTGAAATTGTCTTGGAGATTAAGTAATCCGTTTATAATGATTCTGAACATATTATTCAGAGAGTGATTGTTCAAAGAATGCATTGTACAACAGTCAATATGTATCCTTGTATTAGAACTGCTTTGTTTCATTTGGAGGATATTTCATATGCCAAGCTGTGTACTATTACCTTATAGCGAAATTTAGATGTCAAATTTTCCTTATTATACACAAATACTTATGCTATATAACAGTTAGAGGTGTTGACACAACGACCTCATGCCTGTGGACCCTTGAATTTTATTCCGGGATCGGGCCTTTTATACTAAACGGTGAGCAACACCAGAAACGAGCATTTGCTTTGCAAAATGATATGCATCACCCTTTAAGCTGTAACATATTACATGTACTTATTAACACCTCTTGACAAAGAATGCTCTGAAGTTTTTGATGATAATTTATTTTTCCAAATAAAAATGAAATCATAAATTACTACTGCAAGTAAAATTATCCTAATGTTAACAACAACTATTAGTAAACTGTCCATAGCTCATGTATTATTGGATGTTAACAATTTGGGCTCCTTTTGTACCTCTTCCTCAATTTGTTCAGGTTTCTTTTTCTGTACATTTCCAAGCACATGGTTTGTATTGAATCTTTCATAGAGATTTCCCTCCAGTTCCTCAAGCTCCTCTAGCTCAGCAGCATTGTCTATTACATTAATGTCTGTGTAGTCTATATTACTGACAATTTGGCACTTAGGTAGCATATCCTCAAGGTGTATCTGCACCAGGCCTGCTTTGTGGCCTAATTTAGGTAAATTGTTTATGAAAAGTCTTTGTAATGTTCTGAAAAAATGGAAACAGTGATTACCATCAATAAAGCATTTCTGTGTTATTTTCAAAAGATAATTTCAACTTTGAAAAGGAACGAAGAATATGAACACAATGATTTTAAGTACAATACTTGAGCTGACCTAGTATAAACTTTGTCAAACCAATTAGTTAACATGAAAGTTGATACAAATAAAGTACTAGTATAACGACCAGTGTCAAAATATATTGAAGTTTGGATATTTCATCAAGATTACCATATATTTTTATTATCTATGAAGAAACCCCCTGGATGAACATAATTTCAGCTGATATTGACCTGATAGCTCAGAAAAAATAAAAAATTTTGAATGTGCCCCTTTATGCAAATAATGACATTTTACAGTCTTGCCTGCTGTCTGGTTTCCCTTTATTTACTTCACTCAATTGTGAGTAGGTGTGTCATGGGAGGGGGTCACAAGGGCTTGTAGCTAGAGTAGAAATTCTACATGTAAAGGTTGACTCACGGGACATTGTGTAGTGTAGCGAGCCCTCTCTCTGATACCTCTGGACAATTACTGACATCCAGCACCTTGAGCTGTTTGAAGACATGTAAGCGAGAAAGGCAGAAGTCATCAATGTACTTGCACCCACTCAAGTTGAGGAACTTTAGATTCTTCAGAAATACTGGAAGAAAATAGGGGAATGCAGTAAAACATGCTTTGGTGAACAATTGTATATTGTTAGACCTCAGTTGAAATACTACATTCTGATTGGATAATAGGCGGGTCAGTAGATTTGACTATTGAATGGGCATTTAATTTCCTTACTTTTTTGGAACAGAAGAGAAGGACACAGAAGTTTTACATTGCAGTCCCATTGATGGTGAAAGTTGTAGACTGTTCTACACATAAAAGGAATGTTCAAGTTATATAATTTTCCAAAATGACAGTGCTTGGTTTTATTTAAGGAATAAAGACCCCGATGTTATGATTTATGGCGTAATATATGACCGGAAATTTTACTCTGTTCGTTGTTAAAAAATTGAAATCAGGTAGCGATTGAGGTCTTAGGCAATGGCCAGAATAAAGTTTGACGTCATATATTTGTCATATATCATAAAATCGAGGTCTTTATTACAATTCTAATATGATAAACAGACAACAAACACAACTATTTGAATTTTAGTGGTCATACATGCTCTAATATAGACCACCAGTTAATCAATTGTTCTAGCGATTGCGACATCACATGATATCATATTAGAATTGATTATATAGGAAATGTGTTCCTTACACAAACAACAATCTAAAGTGTTTCATGTAAGATATTTTCTGCTATAATAATTATTTATGGACTTATACATTAATGTTTTATGATCAAGCAACATTAAAATTATGAGTAAAGTTGAAATTATGAGTAAAGTTACTGCTACTTACCTAAATTGTCAAAACTTTCATACATCATTGTCGTATCTGATGCATCTATGCCTTCAACATAAAGTCCCTCAACTTTCCTGTTGGGTAAATATATCACACCCTCTTCAGTTTTCCTATGCCATTTGTCAGAATTTGATAGTTTCACCGCCCCATCCTTGCCAATGACAAAATGAGCAGTGGCCAGTTCTGGACCCAGGATATCATGTCTCAATCTTGTGAACCTTGGAAGAAAGAGAAAGTAAAAAAATGTCATGAAAATGTTTACAGACTTTTCCAAAAAGATGACGATCAATTGAGTGTTTTGTTCAAAAAATTATCAAAATTTGGGGAATGAACTTAATCAGATTTTCAAAAATTTAAGGAATTTTGGAAAGAAAAACTGGGCAATTTTGGCAAAATTAATTGTGCTTTGCTTAGACTCCAACCTCACTCCCCAAGTATCAGAACTCCCTCCCTTCTAATCTTAACAAATTCTGGGTTATGATTTGTAATCCCAGGTGATGGCTCAGTAACCTGCACACTACTGCCATTCACAGAAGTTGAATTTTAAAGGAGCCTCAAGAGATCAATTACATAATGATAAAATCGCCTTAATTCCACAAAAATTACAGTATAATGCATGTCTATTCCAGAAACTTAAGCTAGGCCTACCTATGAGACGCTTTCAGCTTTTTCCAGTCATGTTCAGCTACTATTCGTCTTAGATTTTTCATACTAAAATCTAGAGGCATATAGAGCCAACTGAGGAAGTCCCTTGGAATACCTTCTTCTCTGCTATATAAATCTTTAAACTGTACTCTCTTGCGTTCCTCACACATGCCACGGCGACTCATGTGGATACATGAACGACAGAATTTCCATAACAATGGGTTCATTGACTGCAATCAAAATAAAAACCATAATTATATCATCTGAATGTAGGGTGGAATTTGTACTGTCATCTTACTGCTTTTCCTTCTCTGCCCCTGTCCTTTCTATCTTTGATACAAAAATACACAATAATGCATTATTGATAAAAATACAGATAAAAATGGATTCAATTTTAAAATACTTATAGCCTCAATTCAATAATCTGAACTATTCACGCCATTTAGCTTTCAAGAGTTAGAATCAAAAACAAGAAATAAAAAATACTCATGTGAATCAAGTTTTCCTGGGACAATTATTTCAAATTTTCAGAGCGTAAAGATAATGGAGTTTATCGGTAATTTCCGGCAGTGTCCGATATTGTTCTTCTCTCAAATTACATCACATCGCAACAAACAGCCAATGAAAGTAAAGGATCACGTAGCCTAACAAACCATTGTAAGTTATTGTTTCTACAGGAGTTTAAGAAACGTCATGGGGTTTCTCGATAATCTCTGATGTGGCGTCATCCGGAGTGGCGCCACATTCTCAAAAAAGACATTTGACTTTGGGAATAAACATTTGAACAACGGAAATAGCCGAAACACTCCATTATAAATACGTTCTGTTATTTTATGCTTTTATCAACAGACGCTTTCTTGAATGTGTGACTTTAGTGATTGGAGATGAAGCTTATAACAGTATGCATCATTTGAGGTATGACATGTGACATTTATTTATAAACTGACTCCAAAATCAAGGAAATATAAATTTTCCGTAGATTTTTTTGTCTTGTCCTTGAGTATATTCATTGAGCCTAGACACCAAGAAGAGGTATCTGGCAGAGGTCCGTGCATAAATTAGTCCAACAACATTAGACCTAGCCTGGGCCTCGTTTCTTATCTGACATGTATTGTGGCCCGGCTAGGTCTAACCTCCATCATCATTTTGGCTTAAGTGCGTAATTTTAATGGTGCCGCTTTTCGAAACAAGCAGAGCTAATAAAACCCTGAAAACATGGTAATATTACATAAAGAATGTGATTCAAGCATGCATACATGCCTTATGAACACATACACACCATCCCGTACCCCCCCCAAGATCCTATTGATGCATAATTACGAGAATATTAGAGACAGGTTTGGATTGAACGAAAATTTTGGTCAGTTCTGGTAACATCGAAATTGCAAATTGTATCAGAAATTAACCGTCATTGCGGCACTGCATTAACAAACAGTAGGTTTGCAATTAATAACTATTTTGCGTGTCTATATAAATCAATCAAAGATACTGTAACCTGTTATCCTCAAAATTGATCTTTTTATCCCGAGTAATCGCGATAATAATCATCAATCTATTTGACAACAATTTTGTTTCGCTAATAGTTTAATTTTAAGGTAACTTATAACTTAATCAAAAAATCCAAGATGGCCGAAACCAGGAAGCACATGGCATTTGAGTATAATCTGACCATCAAAATTAACTGTCTTTTGGTTGGATTTTCTCTCAATTTTTTAGTTCCACTTATCATTTATATAACAAGGCTCACTGTAGTAATGCAAATAGAAACAGTAAACATTTTGGAATGGGAATTTGAGTCCTCTGAAAATGTGACAGAAAAATTGACAAAAAGAGTAGCACGGCAAAGGTCCCTGAACATTTTTTTTCTAATTTCTCTGAAACATCCCTTTAATATAGCCCAAAATGGAAGGAGCTTTAGAATTTTGAAATCTCTCATACAAATTTAAAAAAATAGAAAAAAACAATTTGAGAAGTGTACTTTTTTCCTTATTTTGATCCCAATTTTTTATCAGGTAATTTTTCAAATTTCCGTTGCTCCTTCGTTTTTGATATATGTTTGAAGTATATTTTCTGAAATGTTCAGATATTTTGAATCAGCGGTTTTTCACGGGCTACTCCTTGAAAAAAATCTTCTCAAATTCTTTAAACGGCACTTTTTTTCTCAAACTAAAGTTTTTTGTTGTTCTTTGATGTCTTTGTAATGATTACAGTGCACAAGCATATGTGAAATAATAAAAACGACTTCTCAGGAAGAGTTTGAAAATTTCAATTTCAAGATTTTTTCTGAAAATCGATGAAGTTAACAGTCACCTTAACCCGGGACACCTGGACCAATGACGGCCATGCGGAAATGTCATTTTAGAAATTGGTAAGTGTAGCCTCACAGACCTATAGTATAAATGAAAATTTAACACAGTAATATTGTGTTAATCACTTGATGTTATGTGTTTTTATATTATTGTGAAGTATTGAGTTGCATGTTATCGCGGAAAAAATGGTTTCGATAGATCCAGAACTTGCGACTAAGGAAAGAATAGTAAGGAGATTTAAATCAATAACGGCCAAGAAAATTCCTAATAGTAAAGAAAGCCATAATTATTGAGTTTAAGGTCTCATGGAAGTTAACAGGAAATGACAAAACAGGAAGTGACAATTTTTTTGGCATTTTTAGACATTTTTTGAACAAAGATAACAGAGTTCACTTTTGACCTCCAGTCAATTCAACTAGTTCCAGATACCATTTACAGGTCCAGGATCACAATGTTTATGGTCAGAATGACCCTAAATATCATGAAATAACCTTTTCAGCCCTATGAAAATGTGACTGAAAAATAGCTAAAAGAAGGAGGTAGGAAAGGTCACTGAACAGAATCTTTTGAATTTTTCAGAAAATGTGCCCAATATATTGCTTTAAATGGTACAATCTTTGAAAATTTGATATCATTCATAGAAAGAGAAAAAAAATGAAAAAACTGATTTGAAAAGCGATCTATTTTCCTTTTTATGACCTCCATTTTTGTTTACGACAATTTTCTAAAATTTCAAAGATTGTATCAGTTAGAGCATTATATTGGGCACATTTTCTGAAAAATTCAAAAGATTCTTTTCAGTGACCTTCCCTAGCTCCTACTTTTAGCTTTTTTTCAGTCACACTTTCAAGGGACAAAAAAGGTTATTTCATCATGTTTAGGGTCATTCTGACCATGCACATTGTGATCCTGGTCATGTAAATGATATGTGGAAACAGTTAAATTGACTGGAGGTCAAACCAGAACTCTGTTATCTTTGTTCAAAAAATGTCTAAAAATGCCCAAAAAATTGTCACTTCCTGTTTTGTCATTTCCTGTTAACTTCCATGAGACCTTAACGACGTTGAACTAGGCCTAATGTGAGTTGATCTTTCACTGAAATCATTTGAAATCAATGGAAAAATAAACCACGCATTTATGGGGGAAGCATACTTTGAATACAACTGTAGCCAATTTGGGTAACACAGCTAACATCTTCTTTGTATTTTATTACTGAACACTCCCAAATGAAAGAGAAAACAAGATAAACAAACCTGCATTTTTGGAAACTTTTTTTTACAATTTTGTGCGCACTGCTTTTGCGCATGTCCAATCATCATTAACAAACACATCCGGTTTTACAAACAAACAAGTTTCAGTGCCCTAAACTTCATTTTTGAGAGAATTCAATGATAAGCCTTGATTAAATAGACGATAATCATCCAAACTTTTACTTTTAAAGTTCTAAATTAAGATTTTGATTTTGTTTTTTTCTTGGATTTGTCATTGTTCAAGCAGCATTTTGTAAAAATCAAAACATTAAAATGTCTCAAAAGGTGTAGTATTTTATTCACTTATTTGATGGTTTCTTAAACATGGCAATACATCATAAAACAGAATGTGCTATGAGCAAATATTAGTGCGTCAAAGCAGTAAATTTTATCTAAAATCTATGTCGGGATAGCTTTTAATAATGACCTAAAATGAGATGCACTCTACAAAAAACACACAAAAATACATGACTGCTTGCAAATTTGATTTTTCAAATCAACCCCATAATAACTTGTGTCATAAAATTATGAGATTAAAAACGTTGTCGTTAGTTGACAAAAAGGTAATTTTATCTCAATTATCCAGCTTATTTTCCAAGATTTCAATACACATTATCCTGTGTCAGGACTATAGTCCTGTAACCAGCGCATTCTTTTGCCTGTACGATTACAACTTGGGAGAATTATCTACGCCCCTTACACTTAAGATACCTACTTCAATAGATTCCTGGGTATTTTAACATCATTTTCGTGTAGTTGAATCCACAATTGTTTGGGTATATCGGCAGAATGGGAACATTTTTCTTTTTCATCGAGAGATATTCCGTCACTTTCCAAGATGGTGGTTGGATTTAAATGGGGATTCCCCATTTGACTGACCCGGAAGTGGCCCGGATAACCAATAAATGGAAGAATTTGACGGTTGAAATAAGTTAAATATTACACGCAAATGTTGCGATCAAAAACGAAATTTTCTTTGTTCTACCGATAAACCCAGACAATCGTGAATTCAACTACACGAAAAGAATGCTAAAATACCTGCTAATAAATATCATAAGTGTAAGAAGCGTAGAAAATTCTCCCATGTTGTAATCGTACAGGCAAAAGAATAAGACGTTCGCAGGACTATAGTCCTGGTATGGGATAAAATACACAAGTAGTTGTGGAGATGATTTGAAAAATCAACCCCAGGTTTGTGTAAAAAACTGGGTGGCCGGGTGACTGGGTACTTAACGTTCCTAGCAGGGTTACCAATTTTCAAAGTTGTACATTTTCCCTAAATATAGTAGCCAATTGACCTGTCGAGCACTAAATAGACATAGCCTCCCAAGCGTAGACTAACGGCCATTCGCTGTTTACAGTATAATTTTTGTTAAAAAATTTCTTACGAAAAAACCTGTAATATCTTAGCGCAAATGCCAATGGAAACACCAAAAACTGTAAAGAAACTCTAAGTGTAAACATGTCATAAGAAAAATAGACCCTATATATCCCAAAAGCATGATCCAACGTGAAATGAATTACAATGTCTAAAATCAAGTCTAATCCAATCGAGAACCAAGAGCACTTTTTGAAATAATCTGCTACTTTATCAATACATGATCAGACAATAAGCTAAATGGTTACCTGGTTACACAGGATATCCACTGAATAAATATGAACACAAAACGGACTGAATTCGGAAGTCCTAAGTAGTTTACATTTTACACAGTTTACGTACATATACTATGACATTAGTTGCTTGATTTATTGTCTGAGTGATTGACAGGATATGATGATTGTTTCTACAAAAAACATTTAAAACATCGTTTTAATACAGAGGCGTAAATTGAAATGCCAACTAATGTATGATGAACAATACAACGTTAGTTGCTTGATTTATTGTGTGAGTAATTGACAGAATATTGACCTTTGTTTGTTTTGCTGGTTAGTTTGATGGTAGATTAGTTGTTTGATTGGTTGGTTGTTTGCTTGATTGGTTGTATGACTGGTCCGTTGAGTTGGAAGTCAGTTGGGCGTTTTGAGGCATAAAATGAAAAATCAAATTCCTAACCCTGGTAGGAATGTTAGGTACCCAGTCACCCGGCTACCCGGTTACCCGATCACCAATTTTTTACACAAACCCTCAACCCCACATAATACTTGGAGGCAGTGCTTGGGTAGTTCCTTATGCTCAGAAAAGTCCCATGTTATTTTTAGGTACACAATATTACTCATTGCATATATATATATATATGTATAGTGTACACCATTCATTTTAGCACAGATTTTAAGGGGCAATAAGGCTTGTAGAGAGAAAATGGGAAAATTTTAAGTTTTTCTGAGCTATCAAGGCAACAGTTGGCTTAACATCTTCTTCGACATACCTATTTTCTTAAAATGTATGGATAAACAATCATTTCCGGCATTAAAGAGTGTAAATTCACTTTAAAGCTTGAAAAAGTGGACGTCCACTTTTATATTTTTAAGATCCACCATGTTTCAAGAGGAATATAAGCTGAAATAATGATTATCTAGGGGGTTTCTTTGTAGAAAATAAAAATAGATGTTAGTCTTGATGAAATATCCAAACTTAAATGTATTTTGACACTGGTCCATGATCGTTGAATGGCCCCTCTGCACTACTTGTTGCACCTTTAATGTACCTTGAGTGTCAAAAGGCATTGATGGCATGGATATTATAATCCCTGCAGGCACAAGACAGCACAGCTAAATAAATCAACAGACTGGGTTCAAACTAGTGGAACCTTGAGTGTTAATGAGTTTGTAAAGTTTTCTCTAATGTTGAATTCATATCTTTATTTACAGATGTTGTCCCATTCAATAAGGGGTCTCTTGAGTGTAGGGACACAATCTAAAGGGGCACTCAATCGTCCTTTGTTTGGTTGGCTCAACTCTGTTTTCAATAGGTAAGACAATTCAGGTAACAATTGTGTACATGCAAATACTTGTTTCAAAGTATTCCATCAAATAAGGTTTGTGGGAGATATACAGAACACCTCTGTCATTACATGCATCCATCTGTACATCCAAAGAATAACTCAAAAACCATTGGTCCAATATTGTTCATATTTTATTCATAGTCATCACTGCTTTTATCTATTTTTTGTGTTATTTCTTTTTAGTAAGTTACCTTTCATTTCAGAATGGACAAAGATAGAGTTAAAGAAGTTGGTCCTGAGAGAGCTTGTGCAGAATGGCTTATTAGGTGAGATTTTTTAAAGAGGAAGTATCTGGTAGGAGCACAATTTGGAACCCTCCTTGATATTTTTGCATCAGAAGATGTAAAACAGGTTCATTCTTCTACTTTCCAACTGTCAATGTATGTAGAAATCGATTATAACTGGGCAGTCGAAATTAAAAAATGCTCTGAAGAATCTGATTTTCTGCCTGGGTTAAGTCATTTGACGGTGACGATGGTCCTGTCATTTGACAGGCATTCCCTTCGATGGGGGAAAGCTCAAATTGCATTCAATTCCGACAGTGGGTTGTAAATGTTCTCAATATATCGGCAATACTGTCCATCGGCCCATATGTTGGTCTCAAGATATATCTAATGTGTGTAAGATAGGATACAAGCAATTATAAATGGAAATCACTGATTGTCCTGGAGATTGACCTTGGAGACACTGCATCTTTACTCTTTACATGAGAATCCGAGTAGTAATCCTAGTAGTAGTTGATATACACCAGTAACTGATGATTGTGATGCAATATGCTCTATAACATACATGTATATTTTAAATATATCAAAATGTGTAGCATACACTGTATTTTATCTTTGTATATCTAGATGTGGGGCCCATGTTAAGTGGAAAGGTGCTAAAAGATGGCATGCAGATTACAACACATTGCCACAAAGTAGTTCTAACAAATATGTCATTGAGGAAGTGAATGGTGACAATGCTGCTGTGATGGGGATTGGCTTTCCTCATTTTGGTAAACAGTTTAACCTTATATTGTTTGTATTTTACATAAAAGTACACCTGTACATGTTATAAATAGAAGTTACTGTATGTTGCATTTTTTCTTTCTTAGATTTTGTTTGAATGATAATTTAGTCAAACATAGAATGGTTTTAAGACTGCTAACCATTTATTAATTATTATTCAGATGTTGGATACTTTATGTTTATATTCATGACTAGATGATAATAACTATATATACAGTTAAACTATGGAAAACAATTCTTTGTCAAGTATTTCATCTTTTGACTAAAAAGTATATACATGTATGTCCATTTGTAATATTCTTGCTTTTATGATTTATGTCCTTTGTTCATTATTTTCAGTGGGATGCAATCATGTCAGAAAGATCCGCTTTCACTTTTGTGGCTACATGCATGATGATGCCATTCAACAGCTAGACATTCTGAAAGAAACACTAGAGCACCTAGAGATCACAAGCTGCGCTAATGTGACTGATAAAGGATTATTTAGTCTTACCAATCTGAAGTAAGTTAACTTTGTGTATTTATTTATCTTTATACTTTCCATTGTTTTTTTTATGTCAAGTCCAAAACCCCCTTTAGCAGTTATAAAATCATATGGTCAAACTAATAAGGGATGATGTCCAAATATTGAAAGTTATGGAAAAAATTAAGTTAATTTTGTTATTGGTTTAGCCCCACCCTCCCCCTTACCATATAAGCAAAAATTCGGAAATGTTGATCCGCAATACACTTGAATTTCACTTGAAAATTGGCCTATTTACTTACAAATAATGAAATTAAAGGCAGAATCAGATCTATAAGGAGTGCCAAAATTGTAAGCAATTACAATTGATCTACCATGTAAAAATCTTTAATTTTCTTCAAATAAGGTTTACATTTGGGGTATTTTTAGAAAATAGACATGACAAATGATATGAGCCCAAAATATTCTAGAATTAAAACAATTTTCATCAAGATGACGACTGAGATGATGATGAATACTTGCTAGATCTGATTCTGCCCTTAATTTGTTCTTTTAAAACCATTCCTAAATACAAAATGTACAATGTACATTGAATTGTTTCCAGTTCACTGCAGACCCTTATTATGTATGACCTTCCATCTGTGAGAGACAAAAAAGGAAGTTTGGACTTGTTGAGACATGGACTGCCAAAGTGCCATATAGAATTTCATGATGTAGAAAAGCCTGAAAATCCAGCAATTAGCATGGGAGGAACAGATGCAAAAACCTAGTACTATTTATATGAAATCTCTGCACATGCATTTCAAAATCTGGGTGTGTTTTGTTGTTCTTGTACAATACTTTGGCAATCAGAGTATTGAATTAGTTCAAGGTGCTACCATGAATCATTTAACAAGTTTGAGAGAGTCAATAATATGATATGCCATTTGCCATATCAGTGAAAAGGAAACTCAAAATTGTCTTTATACATCGGTCCTGATATAAAGATGGCAGTGTGGTCGGTTTGTTTATGCTATGAAGAAAATACGGTTTCTCTTGCCACATATACTATTACCACATATATTGTGCCATCTGTAATGGACCCAACAATATACTGTAACTTAAAAAGAAGACATACTGGCACAGTGTACAACACAAAAAACAGAACTTTGTAACATGTGTGTGAGTACAGGTGTTATATTATGTACACGCATCTGATTTTACTTAACCAGATTTTGTAGGCTTTTGCTATAGCTTCAAGCCATTGCGCAAATCCTTCCACAATACCTGCAGAGTGCAGTACACAGAAGTCCAGAGACTTGTACATCCACAGTTTTTGAATTGAAATATAGGTGTCCCAACATATGATTAGAAAAAGGAGGTCGGAGTCTGGTGTTCAGCGTCTGTAACAAATAACATGTGGTGACATTTTGCACGTTGATACCTTGTTAGATAGTTAGTCTCAACTTGTTAAAGTCAGTTTGTTTCCATTTTGTTACATGCTACACAGACATGTTAATTGTAAATTAAATAAGATTTTAAAAAGTTTTAAATGAAATAAATGTTAAATAAATTATTTCTATGTTATATTGTCAACTTTTACCAAGTGAATAGACTTATTAAATGTTATTTAAATTATTTGCAGGTTCTCTGATTTCACTTGGTTGGATCGCAAAATGTAATGTGCGAGTAACCTTCACTTATGTTTGAGATCCAACAACGTTATAGTGAATGCTATTGAAAACGGCGCTGGATATCATTCCTAAGTGCACGTTTTTATTTTATTTTTTAATGTCGCAACACGGTGACTTGATAATATTTACATTTGTTTCTATCATAATACTGGAAGTTTAAGTGAGACACTTTAGTTATGAGATCGTTTTCTTTATTTTTACCACAGACCCCGAGCCAGATCCAGTTCCCATTGGTAGTACATGTAGGCTCAATGAATAAAAGGGGTATATTCATTGAGCTACTACCAATGGGAACTGGATCTGGCAGAGGTCCGTGATTTTTACAAAAAATGTATCATCCCCAGCCCCAGGGATCACAGCCTTCTCTCAGTTTCATTTCTTGTGCATTGCAGAGATGGTCTGAGTATCAGAATGCCAATTTGATCATGAAACTGCAGACCATGCGTTTACTTTTGGCCAGTTGCAATGGGGACTAGTTTCTTCGTGGGCCCGGTTGACCCTTTCTGATACTCATGACATCTTTCTGCCTTGAACTAGAAATAGAGAGAAGTTAATTGAAGGCCATGATTTCTCATGATGCGGTTGACCAGTTGCAATATACTATTGAATCATTTCAGATTAATGCCTAATTTCCTCTTCCGAAAAATAGAAAACCAAAATGTTTGATTTTAATAAAAAAATTATTTTCCTTCACAATGAGTTAAACACCATTGCTTGTAGCATTATTATCTGGGCATTAGATACACCACAAATGTTGATGTTGGGGCTTGCTTTATTATGTTAATCTGCTAAATACATTCTTTTATCCCCTGATTGCATTATGAATCCACCATCTAAGTAGAAAAATACAGACGATTCATCTGGAAAATTGCAGAAAATCTGAAGGTTTTCGGGATTTGCCTTTAGGTTCCTGCAGCAGGCCATGATCGAGCTGTTTATGTAAAGTGATAATGCCTATATTGCAAGATTTGTCAAGCTTATTAATGGATAACCAGATTTCGGGCAAGAGAATAACTTATTTATTTTCTTAGTCTAGACTTAGCTGTAGTTAAAGCAGACCTGGATTTTGGGACACTCGGGAGGAAAGATCCATTGCGCGCAAACATAGTTCGTGTTCATGAACCGTCTGAAGATGAGCGTGTGGTGGATGGTCAACAAACGCACCACTTCATTATTTTGCAAATGTTATCGTGTAAAACTCTATAACATACTTGACACAGCAAATTCGGAAGTTTTTAAAAGAACCATCTAAGTTCTTTAGAATTGAAAGGGGGTCGCTGACATTTTATGACCGATAACATTAAAACCAAATGATTATCATGTATGACCTTCTGACAATTTTTTAGAAATTCACTATCCGTTTATATCTATTGTTGCTCCCAGTCTTCCAATTTTTCGAAGGACTGTTCTGGTGCAAGAAATTGCACCAGAACATAGCATTAAATTTTGGGACCAATGATTCCAAATCAAGACAAGATCTTGAAACAAAATGTTTTATTTTGTACATTTATTTCTTCCGTCATCAAAGAATTTCAATAAATTCCGTTCGTGAGTTGCGTTCGAATGTTGAGTTTTTAAATAAGAGATATAGCCAAGGTTCACATATATTCTGTAAAGTATTGAAACTCTTTCTTTTGAACGACTATTGTGATGCTAAGTTTGACTATCACCTTAATTCATCGCTCGATGTAACAGCTAGGCCTACGCAAAATTTAAAATAAAATTACTTTCTGACTTCTATTTATGAGAACCCGGGGTTTGGTTATTCTAAAATAATTAAATCAACAGAATTATTAGTGTGGAAAATGGCAGCCCCGGTCGAGGCCCCGGGCAATATTACTCTAAATGGATTAGAAGATTCGCTGACCATCGACTTCACTCTTTAAGTAAATGAATTGAAAAAGATCAGCGGACTTAACCGATTCCTATTTATTGGTCCGACAAAATTACTTCATTGAATCATGCTTTTAGGTAACTATTTGTTCACGGCTTTCTTCTGTATTATGCAATTATTCCCAAAGCTGCTCCAAAATCCCAGGTCTCTTTTGTATCCAACAAAAGAACCATTAGTGTTGGAAAAACATGACTGCTTACTACCCCTCTCTAGCCCTTTATCCCATTCTTATTCCCGTATTTGTTCGTACATTAGCATCTAAACCTCTTTTAATTGTCTGCTTCTAAATATTTGTCTCCCGATTGTGAAATTCATAAGCCGTTTGCTGTTTTTGACTTGACGAATTAAAGCACCTGCGTTTAGTGCCGTTTACAATAAGCTTATCATCACAGAATTCCAAATGAATTTGGATACGCGTGATATTCACTCTTCTACACTGTGTTCTAGAACCAAAGCATGCATAATGCTTTTCTATGATACATACACTTTAGAAATAAATCTTCAGCTCATCCTTATCCCCATTACTATCTTATTCCATTACATTCGCTTTATTTCATATTCAAAAGTGATATCTATGAAATTTCATTCGAAGGACGACAACACTTTTGCATTCCATCTTAAATTTACACCACCTTGGAATGTTTTGAACAACAGATACTATGTGAAGTAACTTGTTATTGGAATTAAACTCTTAAATAAATATAATTTTAGATTTTCGCGATTTGTGGAAATTTATTTTATCGAATAAAATATTTTGTCATGAATTATTTCTATTTATCACCAAATAAGACCATGTCCCATGAAACGTAAAATATCCAGAATATTTCTTTAATGTGTACAACATACTCGTATAACACCATGGAAAAGTATTTTGGCATATCTTTCCTTTAATCTTTATATCTTTAAACATTTCGTGAGTTTATAATTCCGTTGCTTTTTGTCCCATAAATGTTATAACAACCATCGAAAATAATTTATCTATTTCCTCATTGTGAGTGTTTAAGGCTTCTTTGAGATTAAGTTATCAGAGAAATTATAGTTGCATTAACGACTTAGCAGTGTCGATATCAGATGCAGCGGGGAAGCATATTCATCCGCAGGCTGTGATTAAGAAATCCCTACAAGTTATAATTGTTTCTTTATTGGCTGACGTATGTTTTAATTAGAAAAGAATTTTCAGCTAAAATGTTTGTAACCACCCACAGGACTCTTTATTCAGGGGGCTTTTTTGAGTCTCAAAATGTGTTGGAAGCACACCGGGCAATAGTTTTAAGACGTTACGGGGCCAACTTTAGGTCAAGGTCATATAAGTTGAAAATAACAATAATCAGTAAGTTCTGCATAGGTTTAGCAAGATTGAGGTTGATGCCATAGTAACTATATTTTTTATTTTATTTTTTCAAATATTAAACCACTTTCACACCACCTCCATTCATTCAGACATTCACAACAGTCATACCCAAAAGTTCCGGTATATACAGGGTGGTCCAAAAAAAGTGAACCCCTGCAACAGGCTACATTTTTCTTAATACATGCATGAATTTGGTCATATTATCACATGTTGTAGAGAAAGGTCTAAAATTTTGGTTGATGCCATAATTTATTCTCAGTCTTAAATTTTAAAGAAATTACAAGCGTTTAACAAACATGCCTGGAAATTAGATATTGTACAAAAGTTTACAAATGTGATTCACGGAAATTGTTGAAACACATTGGATGATTTTAAACAGCTTTCAGTTAGAGATACAAGTTTAAAACCCTACCATATGATAAAAGGGACACTATTCAAGCAGAAAACACATTTCACACTTTCATTGATCATTTTGAAGCATTTTTAACTGTTCAACAGTTCAGGGGTATGTTACCTACACCAACAGTTAGAGGGGGGCCTCTTATGGAAGGAAGTTGCCCCCTGTGACCAGGTATCTGATAACCCCTTCATCAAATATCTTTAAAAAATCAAAAGAAAATTCAATATTCAATGTTTTGAGCCATATATCATTAGAATTGGTCCATGATTTATGACGATATTGACATTTCAAGATCATATAGGGGTATGTTCATGATTTCACTGGAAAATGTTTTCGTCTGTGGAAGCTTAGCACATCTCTTTGGATCACAATAAATTTGCAACTATCAAATGTAGAATGCTAGTTTTAAGCCATAATGTGCAGGATTTAAAATTGAACAAAGTCAGAAAATATTAGTTCTTTAAGACTGCAGCTTAAAAAAATTCTCAGGGGAAAGGTGTTAAAGGGTTGAAGAATCGCGGATATTGAAAATCACAATTTGTCCATTTTCAGTAATGTTTGGTTAGGGCTTATAATTTCTGCAAATTTGAAGACTAAGAAAAATGTATGGTACCACCATAAATTTTAGACCTTCCTCTACAACCTGTGAAAATAAAAAAGAATTCCTGGAAGTACTAAGAGAAATATGGCCAGTTGCAGGGGTTCACTTTTTTTTGGACCACCCTATATAAAAACATAGTATTTTCAAATTGAATCACGTCCAAGTTGGGATTTACTTCATCAAATTGTTTCACATATATTATATGATATTTGATTGCTAGTGATAGCCTATTTACCAAAATGTTTACATTATTTACAGATCTTCCGAACACCATACCATGGGCATTACAATCAAGATTTACATTAAATAATTTCTCTCAATTCTCTTTAATAGCTTTCAAAAAGATCTGAACCCGCCTACATTCCCAAAACGTGTGCTTTAAAGTGTCTCTTAGTGGACAGTAACTGTTACTATATTTTTATATAAACGAGCACCTTCGAATCATTTAAAAAAAATTATTTTGATTTTGAGATCTGTCTATTCCAAAGGATAGCAAGCTTACAGGCTGTGGATCCCACAATGTTAACCCTGCCATTTGTAGGTTTCGGTCAATCGTTTTTACCGAGCTTATCTTTAAAGTATCACAAAACATCCAGGTAAAATCCCCTGAAAATTTTTTTGACTTTGAAATCTGATCAAATATGGGAATTTGGGTGTCACGGTTTATTAGAGTTACATAAATGATATATATATCTTTTGGGCACATACCCCTAAAATCCAAGAAAAAACACGTTTAAATTGGGATGACATAAAGCATTGTGAGCAACAAATATTCTAACCACTCGTATCCGGTATTTTTGCGCTATTGAGGCTTTTAAGGTTATCAGAGTGTCAGGATCCTTAATGATGACATCTTAATAATATGTAGGTCAAGGTCAGGTCACCATATTACAATTTTAGATTATTTTTACTATCCTGCATTCAGAAACCGTTGGCACTTTTAAATAGTCTCATCAATGGTACACAATGTAGTTATTAATTGAATGTTTTAACTTTTGAGGTACAGTATCGGATTACAAATCCCATATGTTCAAAACTTTATAAATATTTTTAGTTTCTTCAAATCCTAAATCAAATAAGTTAAGGGCTTTTCGACGTTGACAGTTTTATTCCAACAATACCCCTTTTAATAGGTTTGTGGTAATGCATGTCAGGGATAGGATATCTAATTGAAGAAGTTATTTCGCTAAAAAGTAAATTTGTTTCCATCGTGGGGCATTGGTTGGGTTACGCTTTATTGAGAGCGACCCAAGTAGCCATAAGTCCTTAAGTCTACAAAGATATTACAAAAGGGTGGTGATATGAGACGCAGATCAATAGATTTAACAGATTAATTTACAAAAATGAGTTGGAAATTATTTACTTAGTTTGAGCTGTTGAAAAAATCTGCACTAGCTTAGAGTAACAACTGTGACATCTCCGGTGACATTTACTCTTGCACATTGTATGATTCGTCTTTGCTTTTGTCAGTGGGTTCACAAAAGTGTTTATGCAGTGTCGACCCAGAAATATATATTAACCTGTATGATCCTCTAATATATGAGGGCTATATGATCACTTTAGTCCGATAATAAAACAGAACATATGTGTATAGTTCATGATTTTATTTAATTAATAATATAATATAAATATAAGTACATATTTACACCAATAAAAGTTATTTACAATAATATAATGTTTGAGTACGACAGTTAATCAAAACTTGACTAAATTATTGAAAATAAAAATAACGCCAAGTGACGCTCAAATAGACAAAGACCAAAATTGAAGTTAAATTGCACCTTTGAAAGACCAGTCACTTAATAAGTAAACACGTCAAACTTTTGCTTCCATATTCGGTCACACATTACACATCTATGGTATCTATATTTGGGCTGGTAATCGTTTCAGTCCTTTTTATATCATTTAGATCACCTAACATTCTGTGATTGGTTGGAATGCTATTTGTATTGTCTTTCACTTCAATGTCACTCTCATCGCCACTAGAGGGCAGTTGGGAATTTAAAGATATATCATCGGCCTCGTCTTCATTTTCAGCAGACGGTATTGGTTTGGCGGGGTTTTCTATCCCTGTGGAGTCTTTGTTCGCATTTACAGCACGTTTGGCAGCCTCTTGTTGTTCTCTTTTCGTCTTTCTCCACTTTGCTCTTCTGTTTTTGAACCATACCTAAAATATACAAAAAGTAAGTTTCAAGTGAAAACAGTTTAGCCTACCTCATATTGTAAAAAAACTTTAAATGGAATATTTAGCCCTATGATGTTTTTTTAATCTGTGCATGGACTTAAAAGATGTCAAACTGTATTGTTTAAAAAACAATATCTCTCTATCAAAAGCAACAAAGGAGAAGTATCATTCGACACATCATGAAATACAAAACTGCAGACGTAAAACAACACACAACACCATTCGACGCAACTTAAAATGCACAACCACCATTTAACACACGGTTAAAACAATTACAAAAGAAGCATTTGACTCGGTTAGGCACAATCAATTTGCAATTTCAATCAAATACCACATTTCGGGTCCAACGGTCCATGAAGAATGGTTGGTTGTTCTTTTATAAGGGATCATTCAAATGAAAAGATTTATCAAATGCTTGGAGGCATTGGATGTAACTTGTTCTGAAAATCAATGGTATTAAAACGATTAGTGTGTGCAACTGAATTAGATGGAAGTGAAATGACAGGCCTAGATATCGTAAGCTGTAATCAGTACTAATCTGACATTACGGCGTTTTTAAAATCATGTTTTACCATTCATAATAAATTCCATCCCTAATAAAAGTTTATAATGAAGATTAGTGGAATTTATCGATGTACATCTGTCTAATTTACAGGATATATTTTCATTTTCACGCAATGTACCACGAATCAGTCTTTTCACAAATGACTAGTAGCTGTAATCGACCACCCCCTTGTATTTCATTTGGACCAAAATATGGCCACAATTAAAGATAAAATCATTTCTATATATCGTACGGACTCTCATATGGTACGGACAATATATATGTTATCCATGTAGCCTATAGATGTTATTTAATAAGAGGGAATGGATATAGCATTTATCCAGAAGATTGAAGAACAATGCAATATTGACCGAGGGAAATATCATATTGAACTAGGGCTTTTATCCAAGTGTCAATTTGATATTTTCTGAGGTCAATGTCATATTGTACCGCGGAATGAAATTCAAATTCTTTCCCTATTATCATGTAATCTCAATACTATATGATATTTGATATTTCATGGAAAAAAGTCAGGGAATGAATTTCCATATTAGGGTTGCATTGTACAGGAAACATATCTGGTGATTGCTCTTGGCAAGATTTTATGTGGTTTTAGATTTCCAACTTTAAACTATTAGAATTATGAAGATATATTTTTAATATAATGAGATTTAACTTGATCAAAGAGTTGATTAATAAGATTCCAGAGTAAAATATTTATAATCTAACCGGATTACTAAATGTTCAAAATTGATAGGATACTTTCATATTTCATTATATCCTGTGTACTGGGAAGTTATATAGCATTCAGTTAAGCCTCAGTCACATTTGCTCTACGGCGGCCGTAGCTTCACAAAATCGATATATAGAAAATCTACATCGTACTGCATATCCCTTTATTTTAAGCTGCATATTTCCCTCGATTTTAGGAAGCTACGGCCGCCGTTCAGCTGCCGCAGATCAATTGTGACTTAGGCATCAAGTTTTACTAAATAATCAAATAAATACATTTTCCAAATAAAATATTTGATCAGTGATCATAAATTTTATCAGATTAGCCTAAGAACGAAAATAACTATAAGCAGAAGTGTATGCAATTACCCCAAACTTATGAAGCCTAGAGATTTATACAAAAATAGAAAATTCTGTAATGATTTAACAACGTAAATTATGTAAATTAAGAGATGTAGGGAAATAAGGAATGTTCAATGGGACATGTTTATAGAATATGGCAGTCTAATACTTAAAACATATATGTTTATTGTTGACATTTAAACTCAATTATGATTAACTAGATTAGAGGCACATGTATAATATTTTCTTTTAATTGTAAAATATTTCTTTCTCGTTACATATCTGTTGAACCAACATACAAGTTCTAAACAAGATTAGTGCTGTAATTCCTTAATCCTATTTTCATCAAGTCAGATTTAGACGTAATATTCCATTAGTAACGAATTTTGGTAAATAAAATATTTAAATGTTTTAAAAAGCTATAAACGGTAAAATAATTTGAAACGAAAACATTAATCTTATCTGACCATTTTCTTGGACCAGCATCCTTTTTAGTTCGAACACACACCAGAAATCGTTCTTGGATTATGAGTTTTCCGTTTGGGGGTATACAACCTTTATAATCATTTTTCTTTTAACTTAAACTATTATAAGAAACATTTTAATATCCGTGGAAATAGTCTATTACATAACTCCCGTTGGTATCTCATGTCTGGTTTCGATTCCAAAATACAATACAGTTCTATATGTCAATTCTGATAAATAACTTTAATTATTAGTATTACTAGCAGCTATTAAACATAAGCCATTGCCAAATATTTAATCTAAAAGTTAATTCACTAAATCTACAAAATATAAAAAAGGAAACCCTTTTCCGATAAAAACTAATATCCTAAATAGGGTAAAAGAGCAATGGTCTATTGATTGTGTTTTGTATGTTTTACTCCTCTCTATAGAAAACACCCCCAGGCCACTTGCCCCTCCTTTGTGATTATAAATTACACGTTTACTCTTAGATTTGTATTCATAGGTGAAGTATTTTATTCCAAGAGCTCTTTTGCGGCAAAGAAAGATTTTTTGAAGCTATTGATACATTGGCGTCTGGAAATTGGATGATATTTCAATCAGCGGGTCTTTTGCAAAAATCTATCCCGACAGCAAACTCTTTAAAAATTCCCACACCCAAAATATAACAAGTTGAAAACCAAACTAAAACTATAAATGTTCCTTTAAAACCGATATCCAAAGAAAATAGAAAGACACTTTATCCGTAATCTAGATCGAAAGGACAACATCAACAAACACCCAATTTATTATTTCCATCGTCAATTTACATGCCAATGATACAGTTGGGGCCATGCACATGGAAAATGAAAATTTAAGTCAGCATATTTAGCGTTGTATGATTTTTCAATTCTCTCACCTCAACTCTCTCCTCTTTCAGATCTATTTTCATTGCAAGTTCCTCGCGTAGTAATACATCGGGATAATGCGTCTTGTGAAATGTGGCCTCTAGTTCCTCCAACTGCTCCTCTGTGAAAATAGTTCGGTGTCGCCTCTTGCGTTTGTGTCCAGCTCGCACAAAATCCGCTGGCATAAAACCCGGAAATGGGGAGGGATATGCACCTGAATCAAAAAAGAAAATCTCAATTAATTTAATATGTCTTTATTGTTTTATCGGAATGGATATTTTGGGCTTTTTGTCTCCTTTTCTCTTTTGTTACTGGCTTATCATAAATAACTCAACGAACTCTCTTTACATTCGTTTCGCACTATATGGTTGTTGCAATAGGGCCAGTTGGGACATATATTAATATATACGAGGGGCAGTTTTTCTATGTGATGTGGATCTCTTACACCAGCCGTTTGTTTGAATTTGATAACTCTTGATTTACTGATTTGGAAAATTTTCTCCTCCCCTGATGTTTCAATCTCCCAATAGCCATTGTTTCTCATATAAAACCCAAGAGAGATATATGATTACCCATAAAGTTTTATAAATAAAGATATAATTCGAAATAATTGAACTTTTGACTGAGGTATCAAATACATCTGATAGAGAACGTATACATTTCACATCAGGAATAATTTATCATTATAATTTAATATTATTTTCAATTTTAGGTGACACGAATGTAGTTGTAGGAAGTTGGTAACAATTCAAAATATATTCAATTATCAAGTCACTGATTTCTTTTTTGACAGTAAAATTACTTTTATTAATTGTAAAATCCAACATGACGATGCCACGTTTTCAAAACTCTGTCCTTAATTTTGACTTTTGATGAGATTTTTGGGATGGCTTCGGTTAGGAAACTGATATGATACTTTGCTATTGGAAGTCACCAGTCCGTGGGAGAAGAGCTGAAATGAATAAATGATCGGCTGTATCGGAGGCCTATCTTGACAGGTTTTTCTTGACAACTTTATTGAAGTCACTCGTTCATACTCATCGTATCCTTATATCGTGTACCGTTAATCAATTTTTGATTCTATCTCTAACTAGACCCATGTCACTTTCCATTAAAACTTCAAATATACTTTCTCATTTCTTTGATATAATCGAATTAAAATTATCAGATTGATCGATGTGTATTTGCGGACATTTGCCACTGACAACTGGTCAGTTATGTCAGCATAACTTTTAAGAATTTTGAAAAATTGAAATCAATTTAAAAATATTTTTATATCCAATCCATCTTTAATGTCAACTGCCTTTGAGGCATTTTATTCATTTATTACCGAGCGACTGTTGCTCATTTGGGTTTAAGGTCTTCTTTTCGCGTGATTACCCACCTAACAATTTTTAATTTCAATTTCAAGAAGCAGTGCTAGGGGTCCTGTTTGTAATTATATTAAAGTCCCTTCAGTTTTTGGGCCCGTGTGTGATCTGCCTCGCGTGTACCCCCGCATCAGATCGAGAGATCACCTTTAATGAAGCACCAAACTTCATCAATGAAATGATTGAAATCCGATCACTTGGCCAATTAAAATGCAAAGGGCTTCTTCAAGAGCGAAACCGATCTTCGAATCTTCTTAAATACGAATTGAATTAAACCACACTTGTTTTCTGCTATACTGAATCCCGATTATGATTGTTTATTAAAATGAATAGACGGTACTAAAGATTACTCTTATTTTTCTTGCATCCTTTTTGTTAAATGTGCAATGATAGTATCAAATATTGACACTAACCCCATGCCCCTGGCATATAGGACGAACCACCTGGTAGCCTGGTGGATTCGTTGTATAGTAACGCTGTCTTTTAAGTGTTTTGTACCCTCATTAAAGTGATCCCAAATAATTTGTATATCGGTCGTAATAGAAAAATGTTTTGAAAATCTATAGTCTTTAATTATATAAGTTAATTCCTGTTTGCTGCTTTCTAGTATGGTTTCAAAAATGATTAGTGCAGTATCTCAATTTAATTTATAATATATACCTAATATACTCCATATTTTAAAAACTTATTTTTTAGTTTTGACAGTTTAGCAGGAATCTCTAAATATATCACTTACATAATAAATTTGATTTAACTAAAAAATTATACTGATTAATAACAAAATAAGTAAATCGTTAAACAAAAAATGAATTAAGTAGTTGCCATACCTAAGAAATCTTGATGCGCGTGATGTGCTGCAGCAGCAGCGGCAAGGCCCGCTGGATAGGGGAAGTAGGGTGAGGGCAGCCCGGGTCTCTGGTAAAGGTGCGGCCTGGGAGCCAGTAGGCTATCAATGCTGAACAAACTTGGACTGGCGGTAGGTCCGAGCAGGCTCCCTGCGTTGGGTTTCACGTCACCTCCAGGGTGGTAGTAATAAGGAAGATGCTGCATTTTTAATTATTTCTCTGAAACTTTTGTCTTCTTACTTTAAGTTTCTAGTCCTTATCTTTTAGTATAAGAAGTTTATTTCTTGTAATTGCAAGAATTTTCGTCAATCGTCTTTTTTAATTGTCCGTCCTTTTTGCTCAATATTTTTCTCCGAATTTTCCAAGTCTCAATAATTCAGAATAGTAACAAATAAAGTCATAAATATTCACAAAATGATCTCTACAGTATTAGCTGTAAGTCCAAATATCCTAAATGAACGAATGAATGATGTTGCTGCAGTAGTTGCGTATGTATGTTTCCCGGTGGGTGGTTCGAGTCCAACTGAATATCGAATAATGATCCTCCGCCTTTTGACAACCCTCTCGTGCTTGTTTACCGCTAATCTGGCCTTTGTAACGAACAATTGTGTTAATACTCGCCTTTCTTATTGCAAGCCCTTAATTTGCTCCTACTTTCTGCAATCTATTGTGTCTTGTTAGGGTTTCCTACCGAAAGGTCTATTCAAATAAGCAGGTAATCCTTTAAATACACCATAGGGCTGAGGGTGAATCCGGTAATGCACAGAAGTTGGTTTTAGGTATTGTTACTGGAGAGTCCTCTTAATTGAAAGTATCATGAGAGCGTTCTTCCGTTAGTTTGTTTAATTGGGGTTTAATGAAATTAACCGAATATGTGCCATTAGTGTGGAAAGTAATCCCGGTCCGAATTATGAGGCACAAAATCATATAAAATGTCAGTGGTTATATGTTTTTCTCTATTATGACGATTTTCTATGGTTGCAAACTTAGTCTTTTGTGGCTAAGTTCCATGAATTTTAACTCCGATTCAAACCTTTTGACATATTAACACCAGTTTCATAATCTAAATTTTGTGCAACTTAAATATAAAGTATTTTAAAATGCTTCAAATCTCCGATAGATGTAATATATAGTCTATGCATTTGACGCAGATTAACCGATATAAGACAAATGATCCGTTTTGGAAAACAAAATGCACATGCTAATATAAAATAGTTAAACTTGTTTTATAAACACACGGGGTTAAATATTCCAAACAAACAGAGCCAAAATCAAAAATATCTTTACAATTAGATTGTCATTTTAATCTATAAAGATCAAATCCACTAAAATGGGGAGGAATGATGACCAAACTCCAGAAATGAGAGAATTGATATTTGTAGTAATGGTCCAAACTTTAAACAGGTTTGGGAAGGACGGCTATTGAATTCCGCGTTACGGCATATCATCCCAGTGCCGATGGATTAGAAGAGCGGCTCAAGGAACCGACCTCTTGAGTTTTGCAACAATTAGTCTCGAAGACTCAGCGAGTTTGGATTACAAACTATTTCAATTAGAATGTTTCTACACAGGATTTAGCGTGAAAGTGACACCTCTGTTGAAAACACCCTCAGATTTAATGACTTTAATAGATTTTAAGAGTGATTGTCACATTCCATCTCCGCCATTATGTCACAGAACAGCGATCTTTTACTCTAAATGCGCTTTGAGAAACAAAATTAAATAAAAAGCGAAAAGATTACAAAAATGGTCTCATTGTTAAGTGAAATTACATCCGTTTTACCAAATGGCCGAGCAAATACTTTACAGCCCCCAGTCGGGGAAAACAAATATGATGTTTAGAGTATAATACTGAATAAATGTTGTTCGTATAAAGAGGTTTGATTGGAAGGGTTTAGAACCTTAGATATGAATAGTAAACCAAATATCACAGTCATTAACCGAACTATAATCGCCTGAAATAGAGTTGATCTACTTTTATTCGTAGATAAAATTTGGAGAATTTATTAAGAAGATAATGGATTTTTGGTGTGCGCTCCTAAACTTCTTTCACATAGTCCTTTGCATGTGTAATTAAGATATTAGCCATACCTTCATTAGACTACTAAGTTTTGAATTGAGATTTAACAAAATAATACAAGTGGAATTAAGGTATTGTTCCCTAAAACGTTTCAAAACTGGATTAGCGAAATCCTCTTATTGAACAATGGGATTTTGCGTGAAAAGATTACTTCGCTCTCATGCTTGCTAAATAAAGCCCCCAGTATTTTGCTATTTTATAGCATTTGTATTATTCCCCTATTGATCAGCAATTAATCTTTCACGGAATCTTGTTAGAGAGATGTATAGCCTGCCAGTCACAGATAGAAACATCTCAAGATTTATTTCAATAAATATTTTCATTTTGTTGGTATTGATACACAATGAAATTATGATTAGGTCTAAGGTGTTATTCTACAAAGATCACATTTGACATAGAACACAAAGACCAGCGAACAATGCACGCTACTCGCATGCTTTAAAATCTCATCTATAACCCTACTTGACATCAATTAATTTAAACATTCATCGATCAAATATAAAAAAGAGTTCACTGAAGAAAAATTATCAGTCTTGCTTCAAGACCTCCCCCTACTTCAACAACAATTGTTGAAGTAGAAAAGAGGGTGGGGGCAGAATCTTGAAGTACGATTTAATGTCTATGGTAAGATGATATATGTAATGACTGATATATTCACTTTTGACTAACTTCAGATTTGACTGAGGAAAACGCGAACGATAGGAACAGGACCAGTACAATCAAGTATGCTTATTGTTTTAACAATTTCCTGTAAAACAAATGTTCATTATTCCCGGGGACTCTGAACCATCTGCGAAGTTAAATGATGGAGAGATCCGACCACGGACTTTATAATCTCTAAGTTGATGAACGCGATACACTAGAATTGAATTTGTGATGCCAATGTTGATATCTGTAATGAATGTTAACAGTTTAAAATCTCTTTATTTGCAAACCTAACGTCGTAAGTTAAGACTTCAATCTCTAAAAACCACTTGAAATCCGCAAAATAAATATCTATAGAAAATGGATTAAAATTAACACATTTGTTTAGTTCTCAACCGGATTCGAATAAAACCTAGGAGTTAATCCTATCCGCTAGGATCAACAAAAATAAAGGCGTTTCCTTTATCCTATTATGATTAAAGCTGACCAGATTAAGATAAATTACAACACCTGGACGCTCTGCTAGGAATCACACCCGGGAACAAGTGAATTTGTCGAGTAGAAAGGGGAGGGGGTGTTTGCCCGGGTGTTTGTAGATTTTGCATGCGTGATTACTCAGATTACTTTATATTCTTCTCAAGTCGGCGCAAGAAATATATTAGCAATTGCAAGAAAATACAACTACACTACATGGACTGCTATGAATCATGCAGAAATATGACTTAAAATCCAAGACTAACAAAGAGCCACAAAGGATCAATGACCCGAACATGATTTTCGAGGAACTAACGTGTAATTCCAGTGCTAGAAACATATGAATGGATCCCCTCCAGTCCTCATCCTCCACTCCAGTCCCCCTCCTCCCCCTCCTCTTCCTAACTTTTATTTCAAAAAAGTTTACAAGTGAATAAGTGCCTCGGGTCAAGTGCATAATATTGTAAGCAAGGCTTCTTTTGCGCATTTAGGTCAAACTTACACGCTGCTTACGTTGTACAATAGAAATACAAAATGTAAACCCAGTATTGTTCTCTTGGGATACTGCACTTGCTAACAAACTAGATTCCTTTGAGAACTTGTGGCAATCTAGATTTAATGAGATTTTAGCACATATAATATGTATGTTTAACTACAAATAGTTAGCAAAGTGACCTTTTTTAACCATTTATTCAATGACAAACTTTTAAATCATATAAGTAGCCGCTAAATTCACATCGACAAGACACATGGGAGCAGCTATGTAGAGATGTTAGAGCCAAACCCCAAGCCAAACATAGGCTTTCTAGAGAAATACAAATCTTGCAAGCGGAACATAACATATACTTAATCATAAATCAATCACAAATTACTCAAACTAATGAGATTCTAACTTTATTTGTAATATATGTCGGATAATTCGCTACTGAATGCCATAATCCCCAGACATAATCCTTAGTTACTTAATATTTGTTAGCTTAACTTACAATGAAAGATATTGTTGCAAGTGTCCATGTAAGCAGTGGATCGTTTATTGGAAATTATTTACATTTCTGCATGTAAACTAAGAATTTGTACATAATTAATAAGATGATTGGCCAAATCCGATAATTTTCAGGTAAACTTTAGAGTCAATATTTGCGGACACTTTCCCTACATGACATTTGTTTATTTCCTGACTTGTTAGTACTAATTGCGCAGTAGGTAATTACAGGTATTGTTTGAAAGACTATGTATTAATGCGCAATGACAATAATATCCAAAAACAGATACTCAAAATGAAATGTCAAGCAGAAAATAAATACAGGGTGTTCCAAAAGTAACAGGACTGGTGCTGGCATTAATTATTATGTTATGCACCAATCGTATATATACGGAGTGGGCAAATAAAAAGTTTGGGGTATAAAACCCAAATGACAGCGTGTAAATCAAAAACCAGATAGAGAAAAAATAAAACTTAATTGAAGAAAAAGGTGTAAGGCACAAAACAGTTTGTTTTCTACTAAAAAGAATGTGGTCATATTGTGGAAACAATATGTTCAATGCACAAAAGAACGCAAATGGTCCAAAAAACAATATATTCACAATACCAAAATGAAAGTGACCCCAAAAACAATATGTTTAAATACCTAAAAAATAAATACCAAAAAGTGGCCTAAGATCGATATTTTAAATTGACAAAAGAAAGTGACCACAAGAACAATATGTTGGATACGTAAAGGAACAAGGCATTAACATGACAAAATGTCACCACCTAGTTGCTCACAATATTATAATAGATAATTTTGAAAAAATGGTCAATTTGAAGCAAGTTGAAAAATACCTTTTTTGACCCTGAAAATATCATTGAAGGTGGAATCTCAAATCTAAAGTCAGATTTGAACTTCTGAGAACTTGTAGATGATTTTGAAAAAAATTGGTCAATTTGATTGAAAAAGAATTTGGTCAATTTAAAACAAGTTGAAAAAGACATTTTTGACCTTTTTATTACCTTGAGAAGGTCAATGAAGGTCAAATTTCAAATCTGAAGTCAGATTTGAACTTCTGATAACTTGTAGATGATTTCGAAAAAATTGGTCAATTTGAAGCAAGTTGAAAAAGACCTTTTTGACCTTTTTTTATCGTGAGAAGGTCAATGAAGGTCAAATCTCAAATCTAAAGTCATATTTCAAATTCTGATAACTTGTAGATGATTTTGAAAAAATGATTTGAAGCAAGTTGAAAAATACCTTTCTGACCTTTTTTGACCTTGAAAAGGCCACTGACGATTAAAATATTGAATAAAAATTCAGATTTGAACTTGTGAAAACTTGTAGATGATTTTGAAATACAGACGCCAACCGCCACCCGCCGATCGCCGATCACCAACCGCCGTCAAAAACGGAGACCATAACAGTATGTCACCACTTTTTGGTGGTGACATAAAAATGAACCGAAAGTGAACATAAACAATATGTTTCATTAAAAAATAACCATCCCACTAGTCACAAAGTAGATAACGATTACAATTTACAAATCTTAAATGTAGGTTACAGAGCAACAATTAGTTTCAATGAATAATAGAGCATGATGTATTACGTCTTCCTCCAGAATATTCTTCCAGAATAATTTACCCCTGATGTTTTAAGGTAGCATTCGCAAATTCAACTACCGGTTTATGATTTAAACTATGGCCAACTCCATGAATATGAATGGAATAGTGGCAGGTACTATTCATATTTAAATAAGTTGGTCATAAAATAGTAAGTTAATCCGCCAGCCGTCAGTTGAATTCACTAATGCTAACCAAGTACTATGTTATATCATCATATTCAACATTTGTGAATTTTTCCAGGGCTTCTGTGGCGAGGTAGGGGACCAGTAGCGATTCTGTCAAGGAGCCTTGGAATAATTAATACATCCAAATAACCACTTTACTCATTTATCCCTCCACTTAGCCTACCATTATCATATTTGGATATATTCATCCGCTCTTGAAATGCTTAGTTGCGATGCAACCACATCAGCTCGATGTAATCCCATGTGATTTCCATATCGCCGCTAATGATATTCACTGACCAAATAAAGTGGATACTTTCTAAGTGGCCATACAATCACATTTATCCGTCAAGTGGAGTAAAAAGATAAACAAAAGACGCAAATGAATGTAGATTATCCACTCGCACAAGTTGCAATTTTTCTAATACATCTACATTGTCTGTTGATTCTCATCAATTTAAGAAAATTATGAAATATTCATAGAAATAGAACAATGGCAAGAAATCTTGATATGATAAAATAAACACGTTATGTTAGATTAGCTTCTTATTATGTGGTTAATAAATACATGAACTGATTGTTAATGATGCTATATTTGCATATTGAGAGAAGAAGTATAGAAATTGGTCCTTCAAATAATCTTAATTTGAGAGAATTTACCCTCAGTGATCATCTGATGAAGGAAATTAAGCCCAACATTTCACGGAAGAAAATGAAAAAGCTTGAGAACTTTATAGCCCCTCTTAGAAAATACAGGTTCATTTATTGAGGTCTTACTGCTCTAGAATGTGCATGTTATCATTCAAATTGTATTTCCAAATAAGAGAACATATTTTACTCCTATTGTCTATTTAAAGAGAGAATCAGATCTAGCGATCAACCTCACAAAAAGTGTTCCAATTTAAGAATCTTTCTGGCTTATGTCATTCCTTTTCCTGTCTATTTTCTAAAAATCCCCTAATTGCACACTTTATTTCAGGAAAACTAAAGATTTTTACAGTAATCTATTATTTTTTTATAAGAATGGTTACCATCTTATTATTTGGGAGAATTTAAACATTTTCACCCATTTTTGCACTTTGAATCCATTATAACTTCACCAATTTATAACATAAGTGAATCTTTTGGGAGATATTGTATTTGAGATTGTAAGGCATAGATTGGTAGGTCAGTTGTACATGTTGCTTGTAATTTTGTCACCCCATAGGTCTGATTCTGCCTTTAAGTAAGCGGGTGAGTAAATTATACGGTCAGCTGACATATTCCGAAGGCACCCCAGACAGATCCATCCGTTCTTCCAGATTTGTCCCGTGCAATGCCAATATCACTCTCTCAGTTTTATGCCATTGATCGCTTCACAGCGATTGAAAAAGTCGAATGGAAATTAAAAAAGCATATAGTGTGAGCGACAAAATAAAAATAAAAAACACTGAAACTTAGAGCTAAGAATTAAAATCGATGAATTTTTGACATCAACAATTTCGAGATTCTGTCATGGTCCTATGGATAAACCTTGGATAGAGACGTACGGATTAATAAATTGATCAAGGTCAACGCCTGATGAACGATGTTACATCGATGCCATTCTCTAATCTAATACTTTACTAACAAATTGCATTAAAAGCTTGGAATTGACAACATCGGATAAATCCGGTCATAATGTTTGTCTTTAAACAATACATCGCGATAAATTGATCTAATGCTAGTGAAGATTAAACACTGGCCATTGGGCTTAGATTAATTATATCTAGGATTATGTAATTGCTTTTGCAATAATTTGTTCTGGGCCCCGTGTCCGTTCGGAACTGGAGGTTGATAAGTGAGTGCAAATAAAGTTAACTAACTCACCATACATTCATCCCCGGTCACTTTTAACCAAGTTAATGGACAATAAGCACAGTAGCTTTAAGAACAACGGCAAATATTTTACAAGAAACAGTTCGGAGTGAAATTCAAAGGCTTTTGTAAACCCCTTGACCATCTAAATCCTGCGTCTATAGAAAATCGTGCTCTTTCCATGTGAATTTTAACGATTAATTTCAAATGTGTTACAATCAGTGAAATTCTATATCCAAGCTAGGTTACATAAGGCTTGTTCTATATTTGAGGAAAGTCATAGCGAGAGGTAAAGAGAGGCCCTCTTTGAGGATTTATTTAACACTTCCATGACACTTCAGGCTCAAGTGCCAAGCTACTCTGGTATTCTAGCTACCGATTAGTCAAGTTTCTCACACTTTCACGCCATAATCAGTTCAAATAAATCCCATTTCCGAGCCAAATGCATTCAGGGAAAACAGGTGTATTTGGGACAGTTAAATAATTTGATTCTAAGCCCAAATACTATCATCTTGATATGTAGCCGAACTGTCAATTCTTCGTGTAGGTCTCTCAATTATTTAATATTTTTATTCTCGAGAACAAATCACTTCAAAATCCGTCACATCGCCTCCCGAAGAAGAATCTCAATCTGCTGCCAGTGCTCCCGTATGTTGCCATCACTCATTTAAAAAGTACATTTTAATACAGATGGTAACTAAGGAAACACGAGTAAGGAGGTCACATTATGAAGTTATCGGGCTGCTTTAGACGGTCTCCTTCGGGAGAGTCTGTTTTGCAAGTACAAAGTGATATACCTCTTATCATCCTGTATCAAATGGTTTAGGTGAACGTCATAACTCAAAAGTCACAGCCCTAAATTATATAGACTTGCATAGGCGTAGCCAGGGGAGGGGGAGGGGTGCGATGGAAAATAGGACCACAAGACAGAAGAAGAAAGATCTTTTTATTTTAAGCTTCTAGCTCAATTTTGAAGGAAGTTGCATCAATTTTTTTAAAATTCAAAACAAATCTTAAAAATTCCACTTATTTATTGCTTATGCCATGATCGCAACCACCCTGAAAACTAAATGAGGTCTTGCATCTACTTTGCCCCTAGACACTTTGTGGAGGAACAACATAATAGTATTTCTATTTCGAGAAAGCGATGGGCTCAAAATATCATACTTAACATGAAATAAAGTGAACCTACATGAGAAATGCCTTGAAATGAATCAGCAGACACAGAAACGTCACTTCGTTTATCTGAAACTGGAATAAATCAAGCAAGCGAGCAAGCAAAGAAAGTAAACAAACAACCATCTGATTAAAAGGTACTTAAAACAAGTGCAACATTTCAAAAGAAAAGTGTAGACCCAAACAATTTTTAGTTCAAAAAGCAATTCAACGGGGAATTATTCCACTCTGGGCCAAGTGGGGACAGGGGGTGGGATGATATACACGTGGCGACATGCTTGTTGTGATACGCAGTGTGTGTAAACCCCTCTTGACAGATGTACTTGTATTATAAACGAAATATCACAATACACAATGTAAATCTGATTACTGCTAAATAATAATGAATAAATAGTAAATCGGAAACGAATCGTGTTATAAAACCACTAATCGTAAATTAATACTATAAAACATTGTTAACTTTCTATATATCTGTCTGAACTGTCAATCATAGAGTTTAGAAATTATAACACTGTTGATATTGACAAATACTTTGACATTTTGTGGTAATTGTGAAATTGTTTGTCAAAAACCACATGAATTATTTGTGAATTATGTTGGCATGTAAAACCATAAGGTAATAAGGTAACAAGTTGTGATGGATGGACATCCCAATTTCAATTCTTCAATGACGAAATATTGTAAACTAATTTTCTCGTAAAAGGTACGGACAATCCAGTGCTTGCATCCTGTACAATTAATACATTGAGCAAAATGGGAAATTTCTTTTTCAGGCCGTTGCAAGACTACCAAGTGGGAAGGTCTAGCCTCTTTTGCTTTTAGATTAATCTCAATCCAGGTCAGTTGCCCATCCTAAACATCCCATGTATTGTTCATTTTCATTTGTAAATATGTTACTCGATGTATAGGTATTAGCATTCTTTTGATTTTAGTTTTTGAATTAAGCATCTTTAAAGCAGGTGTAATATTTTGTGGCGAACATTTGCAAAACCCATTGATTTCTATAGAAGCCCTAAAAAGCGTCTTTAACGGTACTTATTTTACAGTGGCTCTAGAAAAGCGGTGTGTTTAAAGTCCTAATTCCTTAAATTCTTCACAAAGGCCAACAATATGAAATACAAAGTATTTATATTTTGCGCTATTAGTTAGAGTTAGCTTTACTAATTCACTAATAGGATTGATCCCCTTAGAAAATCTCCAACAAAGCCGTAAATCCAGGGAATAAGTCAGAATACAATGGACCACTCTCCGACCACACTTTTAAGTTTATCATTCAACAAAAAATAACAATTTCCACTCGATCTGATATTGTGCAATTGTTTTTGATAAAGCTGGGTTGCCATAACATATAAGTCAAAGCAAATGATTGAGATTTTTGGCTCTGTTGGGACTATGTGGAGAGGAGAAAGGGGAAAGTTATCAAATAATGATATAGTCAATAAATGTCCATACTCTCAACGCCACATTGCGCCCTCAGATATTTACAAGTTATTTTGATATATATCTAAATTGCCAGTGAACAGTTTTGAAAACAGCAAAACTGGTGTAAGTAAAACGCCCTTAGGACCACAAAAAGTGTTCCACTTGCGAGGTGCCATTTATAGAGGTTCATTAACATGGAGTTAATGGGCTGTGGGACATTTGAAAACCCGTTCCACTTGTGAGGTGTTCCCCCTACAGATGTGTTCCACGTAGGTGCAGTGATGTTCGACTTATACTTGTATTAGCAGTTTCTTACTGTTACTGTATCGTATGAGATATATGAGAATTGAAATGGTGTAAATGCAAATAGATCGATGTATTTTGTAGGTACTCGATTTGTAATACCCGCACTCTGTTATCAACAGAATTAATATGAAATAATCCCACTCAAACAAGATGTTGAAATTGATGTTACATGCATTTCCAACTATGTGATTAAATTAAATTTTATTTGCTTAGACGAGTTTGGTTGCTACTTATCATCGGATCGCAACGACCATGCCCAGCGTGTGTAGTGGTAAAACTTGCGATAAACCTTTAAAATATGCTGTTCTATGACATAAGAATAAGATCCATCTTCAAATGTGTGAAAATATAATATGTCGTGTACGTGGATTTTACTTTCACATATTGGTCACTTGTTCCAGGCATTTGCCAAAAACCCACTAGGAATTTAAATATTTCTAATTTTAACTAAAACTGAGACAAACTCATAACACCCTACTATTTTCCCTTGGTATATTATCCACCCATGGATATCATATTCGACACTCTTTCTCTTGACATATAAACCAAATGCTTAAAGGTCTACGCTACAATGTTTAGGTACCGTGAGTTTTCTCCTTCGTGTTTTGATTGCTACGAAACCTTGACGAATTTAATCAGATATTTTGGTGGTTTTTAGACCCCGGGCCATCCTGAGGGAATTTACTGGAATTACAACTGACGAAATCTTCGTGGGAAGATGGCGGTTGCAATTGGATGTTTATTGTTTCGATTTCTCTCAGAATTATCGCTACATGTTTAATGCTGATCATGCTGATGTTCGGATTGGTATAAAATGACAGATTTAAGACCAGCTTATGGGGTTAAATTGAATATAAAAAGAGATTACCCCATTATCTTCCATGTTTTTGCCAATGGCTACAAATATAACCTAAAAATAAGTAGTCTTAGCATGGTTTGGTGGAATTAACCCTTTCTTAGAATATTTCCAATAACTCTGTTTTAAATGCATCATTGTTTGCATTGTATTTCTCGACTCCCAAGAAATTGAATCAGGGGTCCGTTTTTGGAATCGTCGTAACTTACAATTTGGTCCCAAGTCATTGCTCGTCAAAAAGTAGACAATGGTTTTCTAAGAATCTTAGGTTACATTACAATCATTCCAAAAATGAACCCCAGATTCTTATAAACCAAGTTTGAAATGTTAGAATTTTTCTAGATTTCTGTATTTTAAATTCTAAATAATTCCCCCTTTTATCAGATATCATCATCTTTTTGAAACCTCATTTGAGCTGGTGAAGAATATATTGGTCGGAAAATTGTATTTGTGACACAAAAATGACATTCATTAGAAATTATAGATATTGAGTTAACAAGAGTGATAATTTGATATGGAGCCCGTCATTATAAACTTCATCTAGTCAGTCTTGGCATGTTCGTAGTTGAAAAGCAAAAAAATGTGTGATGGTGAGAATCCTATCAGAATTGTGTTTTTGATGCAACACTTGATCTGTTAAAGTCCCCGTCTAAAGTTTGAAAATATTTTTTTATCATTCATTTACTATTTGTCAGGACTTAAAAAGTGATTTTAGAGATTTTTGAACAAAAAAAAAATTTTGAAAAAAAAGTTGTGAGCATTTCATTTTTCAAATATTCAAATTTCCCGCCATTTTTCAAAAAAAGTTGAAATTTCTTAATCATCAAATATTTCTTAATGCATTTCAAAAAAGATTATCTTTTTAACACCAATGCAAAGATTGAACAAAGGACACACTATTTCAATAATAAAATGCCATATTTAATGGGCCACTTCAATGTTTTAGCATATCAAAAATATTTTGAAACATTAGTGATGTCACTAAGGTACCAAAAACTTTTTGAAAAATATTGAAATTTTTTTTTCGATGTCAAACTTTCCTAAATATGCTAGGCTTTCATAAAAAACCAATGTTGATTGTCTAACCAGGTTAAAAGGAAAAATAAATTATGTTTTAGATATCATTGTACCATTGGTTTCTATGAGAACTAAAATTTTGAAATGCATTTTTCTCAGAACCATTTTCATGCACTGATAAGTTCATTTCTCGCTTATTTATGAACCGATTTTCTTAATTTTTTCGGCAAAAAAACATGGGAGGATAAATGCTATGCATTGGTATGAATTGTGGCTAATTAGAATATATGAGTGACCTCTTGGTTTTAAATAAATACACAAATTTCGGAACAAAAAGTCTATCAAAAACCACTTTTTGAAATTTAAAAAAAAAGTTTCACATATCACACTTTGATAACATTGGGTAAGACTACAATATAAGCCAAAGTGGTTTAAACTTTATATGGGGCCTTTAAGTATTACTGTAGTTCAACAACTAGAAGACACTATCGCATCTAGACTACTAGATGACTTCATGTAATACGAGTGCAGACATTCTATATCTTGTTTTCAACATTTCATTATCAGCAGTGGTTTGTACTGAAAACAATTTGACCAGAAGTTCATTTTTCATTGTGATCTTTGCTGCAAATGTATGGCTAAATAGTATGGCAACATCCCCGTTAATCCTCCATTAACAAAATGTTACATCTTTTAAAGTGATGTTCATCCGGTTATATGCTCAAGGGTTCTTCATTAATCCAGTTGAAAAAAATAATTCATGGATCAAAAGTTGAATGAGTTTTTGCATGAACTGCCATTTTAATTGTTAATCTAGAATCCTCCATTTTGCTATCTGCTGGGCAAAATGCAATGAAATAACAAATCAAAACCATACCATTTCTGAAGTCAATGACACGCCTACTCCAAATATTAAAGAATCCCTGGATTTTTGCAATCAAGAACATGGTCTGGTCTACATGTAAGATAACAAAAGGATGAAAAAACAATAGTTTGAAGTTTGATAAAGTTCATGTTCCTATTGTCAAGCTTACAATAAAAATGTACTCAAACACTGATAATAATTATACACTAGACTGTCATAAGTTCATCTACAAGAAAAACCCATTTGAATCATATACTTTTTGGAGGTAGATTTTTCAGTCTTGAACTGTACTGTTTCTATGACCCGTGCATTCACACAAGTTCGGTACATTCTGTGATTGTCATTGAGTGAGAACGCATCTTCTTTAAAAAATCCACAAAATGGTAGGTAAACATCATAATGCAATAAATTCATGATTAAACTGATTTTAGTATTTGTAATATAGTTTAATTTATAAATACTTGACTTGTTCTATTTTTTTCTTTAGTGAACATTTTGAATGCTCTAGATGCAATTCACGTCATCTATTTCATGATTTTAACACACATTTTATATGTATTTATACGTCTATGGTTGGAACTAAAACAAGGGATAACATGACAATATGTCACCGCCTTGAAAATGTACCACTTGTTATTGATGCTGAATGTAGATAACATTTAGAGTCTATATGGTCAGTGATGTCATGAATGTAGAAAAGAAAAAGAGGGGGGCTAATATTGATTCTTGAGGAACTCCTGCATTGATGTAATTTTCTTTGGACCATTCAAATTTTGTCTAACAATACCAACTTTGACCTTGCGATTAGTTAAGTGTGATCTCAACATCAAGGACTAAATCCATAACAAGTTTAATCAGAAGATTGTGAAGAATGTGTCAAATGCCATCAAAATGTCCAAAAATATCACTTTTACATCGAACCCTGCATCTAAGTCTTCAGTCAAGTAATCAATTATTGAGGACTGTGTCCAGATAAAAACACAAACCCAAACAATTTTGCCAAGTTTCCAGCATTTAGGAGAAACAGTTTTTCCCCACAAAATTATTGATAAGTTATTTGGTCAGGTCCAAAGGCCTTATTCACATTCAAAAACTTAAGCATCATTTGTTGACAGCATGTGGATGGACTGTTTGTTTGTAAGAGATTGTAAAAAAGCATTATCAAATTGCCTTTCCAAGTGAAAACTTTAAACCAGAGACATATAGTTTTGGGAAGATATTGGCTTTATCTTTGCCTTACCTGACGTAATTACTCAAATCATCAACAAGAATAGGTATTGAACTCAATTGACTATTTGAAAATAATTTAGTACAATGTTCCAATAAGATCAAAATTGTTTGTTTCTATTTTTCCCCCATTGTTTTACTATTCATCCACTTTTCGTGGTCAAGTTTCACTTCATCATCTAAATTGTACACTGGGCAAGATATCTATTAAAATTCTCAGGTTTGTCGGAATGGTGAAATACATAATGACATTTGTTGTTTTGTTTATTAGTGATCCAGTTTTGTCAGTAAAACATGGCTTGTCATTTGATTTTATTCTAGTTTGTTTTTTTGTAATACAAGTACAACAAAAAACATTGAATCAGAAAAAATTGAACTTTTCGCTTATGTAGTTCAAGTCATTTGAGTCTCCAATTGGTTACATTATAGAAGGTGATGTATTAAATGGACGCTTTATAGCAGTACTTCATTTGTCATATGTGGCTTATGACTTCAAAAGATTAAGATAGATGTGGTATTATTATCAGTCAAAACATAAGTCAAGATCACCCCTAAAACTGATAACAATAGAGTACTTCTAAGCTGGGATGAAAGTACTCAATATGATAAAATACTTGTACATGATGAGAATAATGTACATGATAAGAAAACAAGTTGTGCAAGGCCACAAGTGGTTGAAAATGCAACAATCAATTCGTCATTCAGTTATATTATTTCAGGTATCGCCAATTTCGGTTGCTGTGTTGTGTGTCCTGACAATCGGGTGCTTGGCCCAGGACCCAGAGCCCTGTTGTATTCCAACACAATGGCAAGCAGACCTCTCTCAGGCCCGAGCTGTGCTAGGAGGTGCACCTGTTCCTCTCCTAGTCACCCTTAGTAACAGAGCATATGTGGACATCCCGAATCAACGAGCTGCCATTAGTGTTGAACAACGACTTGATGACGTAGTCCAGAGATTCCGCATCATACAGGACTATTCAGCCAACATCCAGTATGTAATCACTGAACCAAGTAATGGAAATCCCCTTGTATGTGAAAGAGAAGAAACAGTTCTTGGAACCATCGATCCTTGTGCACTTCGGGCTGTTAACGCCACATTTATGCGAAGCATGGTACTAGGACTCAATTTAGAGAGTAATATGTGGAGGTTTGAATTGGTAACTCCAGTAATACAGATGACTGCTTACACGACTGTTGCCACTGCCAGCTGTATACCCGTTCACTTGCTCTATGCCGGGGCACTGATCCCTACTGGTACTCCGATAATGAGTAGTATCACCTACTCCGACTATGTGCTAGGGCCAGTTGATGATGGCATATTTGCTCTGCCCCCTGAATGCCAGGCCATGTCACACAGTGACAATGTAAGGCCTGTTATACCTGACTGGGTTCAGCCATGGTTCCAACATCTCTCTACTCGGTATATGTAATAACTATTGAAAAGGACATGGACTTGAATGATCAAATTGAATATTGACAATACTAGTAAATCAAAACAAGTGGGTGATAACAATAGCTCACCATGTGAGCAAAAAATGAGAAGACATTATTGCTTTATCTTAAGAGCTCTATGGACATAGTACTGATAATTGTTCAAAAATACATTTAAATAGATACTTAATAAATATTTCAAAGCAATGCATTATCTTTTTAAAGTTTTATTTTGCTGATACCTTACACAAATACAGCCATTGGTTAAGTTAGAATGAGATCTCGAGATCACATATCTTATGGCAAATGTGGATAACAAATTGTGACATAAATAAATCATTTAATTGTTATGGATATATAATTGAAGAATTTCAGAGAATGTCCATACCACCATTTCACATATCTTAAAGTTTAAACAGTCTCCATTTCTAAAGGTTTAGAATCACTTTCTAAAGAAAATATCTGAAATGTCCACATTTTCATTGAATAAGTCCCTATTCAAGGTACCTTGAAAATTTCAGTCTCCATTTGTAAAAAAGTTTCCACAATATTTTGAGTTGTCGCTTTAATTGCGAATCAGATCTTTATTACACTGAAAATCTTAATTGAAATTTCAACTTAAATCTATGGCATTCTAACTAAATCCTTTATAGTATCAAGAGAGATGCTTCAATTCCACAAGAATATACTCAATTCTTTCCTTACACAATTGCCAGATTATACCACACTCTGAATTATGTGTTTGTATTAGCTTGTGTGTTAAGTCCATGGAATGGGCACAATATCACACATATCTGAATTGTATGTTGGCATCAGCTTGTGTGTTAAGTCCATGGAATGGGCACAATATCACACATATCCGGTTTGTATGTTGGCATCAGCTTGTGTGTTTAGTCCATGGAATGGGCACAATATTACACATATCTAATTGTGCGTTGGTATCAGCTTGTGTGTTTAGTCCACGGAATGGGCACAATATTACACATATCTAATTGTGCGTTGGTATCAGCTTGTGTGTTTAGTCCATGGAATGGGCACAATATTACACATATCTAATTGTGCGTTGGTATCAGCTTGTGTGTTTAGTCCACGGAATGGGCACAATATTACACATATCTAATTGTGTGTTGGTATCAGCTTGTGTGTTAAGTCCATGGAATGGGCACAATATCACATATATCTGCATTGTATGTTTTCATCAACTTTAGTGTACAGTTCATTGAATCGCCATGACAGTATGTATCACATATCATATTTGCATTGTATGTTAGCATCATCTTCTGTGCTTAGTCCATGGGATGACCACATTATATCATGCATAATATCTACATTATATGTTAGCATCAGCTTGTGTGTTTAGTCCTTAGAGTTTCTTGTAGTGACATTATTGTTGCTATACTAAGATTAAATGGTTGGAGTTTCTCTATTAGGTCAGGTAGTGCCATATCTGAAACAGTAATACATGAAACTAGTACGCAAGTTAACACAAGCTTTTGGACAAAGTTTCACCAATTAATTCATGAGAAATCTTTTCATTTAGTTCTAAGCCAAGACCTAACAGTGGAGTGCAATATTCATCCCATTCAAAGAAATAAATGAACAGGGGCGACATCTTTAAAATATAGATAAAGTATTCTCAGCAAGAATTTAAACTTACAAGTTCTTACAGAAATATTTCAAAAATAATTAGTGTTATAAGAAGCTGCTATAATAAAACTGAATTTATAGATGTCAGCACTTCTTTTTGTTTGTTTGGTGGGCCAGACTGCCATAGACTTCAATCTTAAAAAACCTTGCAAGAGTCACTTAATTTCATGATTCATCAAAACGTGTTGGTTGAATATGTCTAAAACTCTAATGGCATACTATTGGATGACCCTATAGTGATAATGTGAATATTGAGATAAATCATGAAAATGTTGGTTGTTAAACAACTACATTACAACAAAATGTATAATATGTTGCCACGTTAACAGAGATTGCCTAACATATGTATATTTCAATAACATAACTATAGGTACTTATTAATTTATGCTATAAATACTGGAAAATGACTAGTTCGTATATGAGCATGCAACAGTATACTATACAGTGTACAGTGTGACTTGAAACTTACCATTGGAGACTATTCCTGAACATTGTGTTTGGTTAGGTAGAGCATGCCATGTGAGGTAGCCCGCTAGCATACCAGCCTCTGCTTCTACCCTCCCTCCCTGCATGTACTGTAATACAGCCTCCCCATGGGCTGTAAACATAAAAAACATATGGTAGGTACAATTTAAAATCTACATTTTCAAACATACAATATACAATACACATTCGACAACTTTTTATGTTGTCAAACTCAACATTAATCACTAAAAAACAGAATAGTGAACCTTATATGATTTTTAATACAGTGTGAAATCATAAAAATAAGGCTTGGTTCTGTGTATTGTATGAGCTGTGTTTTTTTGATTAACGAACCATTTTGTATATGAGAGAGTCATTATCATTTGCATTTTTGAGGTATGTTATTTTTGTCAGTATTACATGCACAATTCTATGGGTTTGTAAATACATAGGAATGCATATTGGAAGAATCCACAGCCGTGGTAGAATGTATAGTCAGTAAATATCCACCTGAGAGAATTCCAACCACCAAAAAGTTGAAATTGGAAAACGCCACTGATGCCTTAATTACCACATACAATAACCCGATTAACAATCAGAAAATATCACTTTTAGATGAAATGATCTAACAAACACATGGATCATTTTTAAAACATTTTCTTTCAATTTCAATTCCTTCAATTTCTTAGAATGAATCTTTCTAAATTAAATAGATCAGTGCAAGTGTTTTGATAAAGTGTGTAATTCTTAGAAATAAACCCACACATGGTCCTTCATGCTTATATAATTATGGTCAGGTTGACTTAACTTCTACCTTGTGATTTCCAAAAGAATTCAGTCGTATCACTGGGACAAGGATAAATACAATACATGCATAAACTCATACGCAAAAATAACAGTTGATAAGTGAAAAAAGTATGAGTTTTAGCATTCCTTCTGAAGGTGATTAAATAGAAGGCACCAGGAAGAGTAAATAAAGTTAAAATACTGCATTTAACATCACATTGGAAAACCTGCCGAACTGCTGCCATAGTCAAGGTGAGTTTTTCTTTCTTTTAGTATTACCATACTTTTAGAGAAATGAAAATAGAAAATTAAAAAATTCCTTTTTTCCTTAGTGATGTAACTTTCATTCAAAGATCATATATGAAATCTGTTTAAACTTTCCCACACAATTGGAGCCTTATATTGTGATTGTGGTCTGATTTAGAGACGCTTTACTTTTAAAGATATATTATTTGCTTATTTATACTCATATTAACTGCAACCTTATATGAAATGGGTAATTGTTAACTAGTCAAATCTCCACATCCTTCAAAAAAATTTTGTTCAATTTACATGCAATAATATAACAAGACACATGGTGAATAATATTGCACCATTGAATAAAATCTCAGGAAGGGTGAATATCCCAAAGTTTGGCAATATCATGATTATTGTGTAGTTTGTTATTATTGTAAGGGCTAAAGTAATCAGGTAAAATTTTCTACAGTTTCGTTTCTACCTGTAGAAATGTTTTGAGACAAAAAATCCAAATGGTCTTTTTAAAATGTATCTAGAATGCCCCAAAACTTCTCATTTTAGATTCATACAGGGTGGTCAAAAAAATGACAACCCTTATTTTTCCTCATATCTCTGTCATTTTAGAGAATCACTCTCTGATATGATATGATCTGTACATCATTCAAAGAGTCCTTTACCTTATGAAAATGCAATAACTATCAACATTGAATGCAATATTGTGATTCTCAGGAAGTTCTGGTGGGGGGTGCGGTATTAAGGTAATCTCGGGGGGATTGATAGGCAGCAACAGTTGTTCCAACACAACAGAGCCATGCCCCATATATTCAATGATGCACTAGAATATACAGTGTAGGAGAATGACAACAGAAAAACATTAGACCTCAAAAGTGTGATCACACATGTTATTCAGGCCATACTTTGCTGATGAACGCAGTTAGATCATTGACAACTTTGGAAAACGTGTGCAGGTTTGGCGACAGTACGATGTTGGCCAACTGAGGCACGTTGTTTAAAGTGCTGTAACATTGAGACTATTAGTCCGATATTCGTGAATTAAAGTGGTCTAGTAGAAAATTGAATGATGTACATGTGTGCCAAATATCAGGGCGAAATTTCCTAAAATGACAAAGATATGAGGAGAAACTAGGCTTGCCGTTTTTTATCCACCCTGTACCAGGAAACTTCCCCGAAAAATTTGAAATCATCCTTGTTTTTTCTAAAATATGCTTCTTTTGCAACAAAAATCCAAAATAACCACATTATGATTTACCCAGCATGACTAAATACAAATCAGTTCTAAACTGTTTGCACTAAAAATACAGCTGAACTGTTAAAAATTATAAAATTCAGTGCAAGGATTTGTAAAATGCATCCTGTAAAAAAGCTGCTATCTATCTGTTTAAAGTCCTTGTCTAGTATTTGTCAACAAATAAATAATCCAGATTTCACTTCAGTAACTTGAATAAACTTGATACCGATCGTTATGCTCTCCGAACCTTTTTGAATGCCTAATCCATAAACTTTCTTTTTATTGAAACACAGATGTTGTTGTGGAAAACGTGATTAGGGTTAAATATTCATATACTTGTAAAATAAAACAAGGAAGTGCTTTTGGCTGGTTTAAGCCTGTTTAATTCAGATATTTCAAAATTTCATCATCCAACATTATTTTCAGTGAAATGTGATCAGCTTTGTTACTTTTCTTTTACAATGTGCAAACCATATCTTGTGGCAGTGCTAGTCTTCATCATCTGCGGCAGGCAAGTCGTTGGTCTCAGCTTCCACCATAAGGAGGTGGTTCACTTAAATTAATTGACATAATTGGTCCTTGCCCCATGCTCATGCCACTTGATCAGAAAATCCAGAGAACTTGATTGGCTGTATCACTTATTAATTGATAAAACCACGCTTAGGGAATTATTATAAAGTTTAACCTTAAAATTTCTTCTGTAGAGATTCCTTCTATTATTTCATGATTTTTGGAATATTTTGACAAAATAATGATTGAGCAAAGTAATAGAATATATATATCATAATTTAATCGAGAATTGAATATGTCTATGGTGAAAAAAGTAGATTTTGGATATTTTACATTTGCCTGCTGTAGTGCCTATTCCGAGACACTGCCATCGGAGTTTATGTACAAACATATATTATTTCATTTCAGATGATACACAGTCTAGTTTTAGCTTTGTGTATGGCCATGGTGTCAGGAGCCCCCGGATTTCAATATATTCCCAAAGACCCAGAGCCTTGTTGTTTTCCCGAAGAATGGGAAGCAGACTTTAGTGAGAACTCTGTCCTCCAGCAAAAGGTGTCCAGAGCTCACCCTATGATGTTTGTACAAGAAGGCCATATTTGGTATGACAGCCCAAACAACAGAGTGGCACAACAAGTGTATCAAATGGTCATTATCATTCTTGAATCACTTCTGAAATATTGTTTCATTTTCAAACATTTTTCATACTCTGTAGACAAAATACAAAGTTGTTTTTTATTCCAAATCAGTAATATTTAATTGCACAAACCATGTATGAAGTTTTATGCCAATGAAACAGTTCAATTTACTCTTAAATTGTCATCTCTATGTACGCATGTTACAAGAACAAGTATTAGTTCCATATAGTTTAAGGGTCATACAAAATATGGATGAAAGTTGAACTCTGATTGGTGGGGGTCATATTTTCAAAAACTAGTAGCACTTGTATGTATGTTCTACTTTGTTTATTGATCTAGTTGCGTCAGCCTAAGATAGTACAAGAAATCATTATTTTGGTGGACTACAACAAGCAGATGAAATACATTATCCTCCCAGAGAAAGAAAAGTGTTTTGAACAAGCAACCCAAGCCAAGAAACTTCCAAGATGTCTGAATGAGACAGATTACACCTTTTTGAAATCACTCACTATTGGGCAAGAACTGAAGGTCAACTTGTGGGAGATGAGGATAGTGAACAAGCAGATGCAGCTGACAGATGATTTGTTGGTGACGGAAAATTGTGTCCCTGTCGGAGACTCATTTTATGGGGAAGTCAATACAGAACGTAAGGAATCAAATCATTTGTTACATAAGGATACCCAGCAATATGAGTGGTTAAAACTCTAAACCTTGATTGAAAATCAAGCCAATGAATGTGTAGCTAACATACTCCTAAGTTTTATTGAAAATCATATCAATGAATCTGTAACTAACATAATACTCCTAAGTTTTATTGAAAATCGTACCAATGAATCTGTAACTAACATGATCAATAAACCTACTTTTCAGTAAAATACAGGTTGCGACAATTCCATTCTTGGGGAGTTGATTTCCTTATTTTACTTATTTAGTGTAGTATTAAGGTCAATCGGGTTAATTGTTAAGTTAATACCAAATAACCCACTCTGTGGCCCACCCTGTTTAGTAAATCATGCAGTGTCCCATTGTTTATGGCCCATCCAGTTTAGTGAATCATACAGTGTCCCATTGTTTATGGCCCACCTTGTTTAGTGAATCATGAAGTGTCCCATTGTTTATGGCCCACCTTGTTTAGTGAATCATGCAGTGTCCCATTGTTTATGGCCCATCCAGTTTAGTGAATCATGCAGTTGTCCATTGTTTATGGCACATACTGTCTAGTGAATCATGCAGAGTCCCATTGTTTATGGCCCACCCTGTTTAGTGAATCATACAGTGTCCCATTGTTTATGGCCCACCTTGTTTAGTGAATCATGCAGTGTCCCATTGTTTATGGCCCACCCTGTTTAGTGAATCATGAAGTGTTCCATTGTTTATGGCCCACCCTGTTTAGTGAATCATGAAGTGTCCCATTGTTTATGGCCCACCCTGTTTAGTGAATCATGAAGTGTCCCATTGTTTATGGCCCACCCTGTTTAGTGAATCATACAGTGTCCCATTGTTTATGGCCCATTCTGTCTCGTGAATCATGCAGTGTCCCATTGTTTATGGCCCACCCTGTTTAGTGAATCATACAGTGTCCCATTGTTTATGGCCCACCTTGTTTAGTGAATCATGCAGTGTCCCATTGTTTATGGCCCACCTTGTTTAGTGAATCATGAAGTGTCCCATTGTTTATGGCCCACCCTGTTAAGTGAATCATACAGTGTCCCATTGTTTATGGCCCACCTTGTTTAGTGAATCATGCAGTGTCCCATTGTTTATGGCCCACCTTGTTTAGTGAATCATGAAGTGTCCCATTGTTTATGGCCCACCCTGTTTAGTGAATCATACAGTGTCCCATTGTTTATGGCCCATCCTGTTTAGTGAATCATTGAAACTTTTATTTACAGGTGCGGGGATTGAAACAATGGGAGCTATCGTGATATCAAATGTGACGCTTGGAATCCATGACACCAAGATCTTTGACATCCCTAGTTACTGCAAATCAGATATGCTTCAAACAGACGAGGATATGACATTTGCCTTCCTGAGAGCGTTTTGAAAAATGTATAACTGATCATGACATTAAGGAAGTAGAAGCCATAGAAAGAGTATAAAAATCTTTTCAAAAGGAATCCAAATTTTATTTACTGAAAAAATAAAATAGAATTGAATGAGACATTGTCGGTGACAAAATTGCAAATAATATGTACTGATGTATGCTTTAGTATACCATTTAAAATATGCATCTCAAAAGATATACTAGTATGATCTCTTATATGCTTGTAAAATGGGTTACACAAGATTCATTCAAAAAGCAAAATTGTTTAAATTCCCTCATATAAATATTTAGTTTCCTTGGAATAAATATGAGCTTTGTTTTTTTTAGTTTAAACAAGTTTTTGGAAAGGTTGCTCCTAAATCTGATTCTGGCTTTAACCTCAAAGTATCAAAATAAGCAAAAAGAAAATATAAACAAGAATCATTACATATAATTATATTTGAAAAATGACTATGGAACATTTATTGAGGAACTCTGAGAATGTGTACCTCCTGTCTTGTAGTATTTGTTAAGACACATGTTCAATCATAAATATAAATACTATTTTGAAGTCTTTAAGCAAAATGATGTACAGTACTAAAAATGTCAACCAAATTCTTGGTCAATTGCAATTTTGAATCTATTCAATGTAAAGAATTCAATTTTGCAGTAAACTATTTTCAACATACTGTTGTATACAAATACTATAAAATTGAAACAAAAATTATTACCATTAATGACAGTGGCAGTCATCTTGAAAACTGGCTTCTGTATACCCATGATGTAAAGTACTCCCAAACTTTGTCTACTTGGATAACATCTTGTATGTACTCAGTTCAGTAACCTGAACTACAGGGTGTCAAATAAATATGTTCTCCTCTTAGCTTTAACATCCACATGATGTTTTATAACCCCTTTGTCTGCATGATATCTGAATTGTTCTTTGGCACATCAAAACTAGTTTTCATGGAGGAACTCCACAAGAATTTTCAGATGACTAGCTCAACTAATGCACAAAAGTTCATACTTCTGAAACTGAGAGGGGAGAACATATTTATTTGACACCCTGTATATGTACAACCAAGTCAACGTTTGACTTACCTGCAGTCCATGTTTCCAAATAGGCCTCCACTCTACTCCCTACAGCTTCTAAAAATTCCTCATTTAGGAGCTTTGAGACATTCCCTGCTGTGGAAGTGCCCTCTATTCTATTGTATGTATCTTTTCTATTGTATGCTAGGATCAACTTTAACTGCCACAGATCTGATACATTGATGCTTTTATTGAAGTGCTGTAAAACCTGAATCGAAAATTAAGTTGATTTACGCAATACTTGGGTTGTCTTTTTCATGTAATGCTTGAGATTTTGTAATATGAAACATTAAAAATAAATAAATTGAATTGAATAATACTGTTTAGCTGTTTGATGATACTTTGATTCTAGTTCTTAGCAAGTAAATGTAGGTCAAGTAAATATAGGTCAAGTAAATGTAGGTCAAGTAAATGTAGGTCAAGTAAATGTAGGTCAATTAAATGTAGGACAAGTGATGTCACATCACTGCTCATTGGCCCTTTTGTGTAATGCTGTATTTATTATTGATGTGGTGCCTACGTGGATGTAGCAATGTATTGTACGTAGCTTGAAACTATGTGTGTGCCTGTAGGGTAGTGGCACTAATGGTACATGTCAATCATCAGAAGGATGTTCTAAATACTTTAAAACTGCCAGAAATAGCCACTTTAATGATTAGCAATGTTAACTAAATCAATTTTTGGGGGAATTACCTGATCGATCTGTATGTATGTCCATAAAACTTGAAGTTTTTCTTGTGTCATACATTCATACAAGATTGTCGATAACAATTGCACTATGGGTAAATCTACCTCCTTCATTTCCCTGCAGAAATGTTTGGCGAAATTGAGTATTTGAGGGTCAGATGAGAAAGATTTCACAACATCAGGCTAGAATTAAAAAAAATAATATAAATTATAATATGAACATTGCCCAATTTTCTACAATTGAAATCTAATTCTGTTGTCTATTTTTGGAATAAAATCACTTTAAAGACACACCGATAAGGTAATACTGGTCTATTAATGAGTAATAGACTAGAGATGACTTGATGAGAAAATGTTTAATGATTTTGGAAAAATCAGCCCCTGAAATACATTTATTATTACCTTTATTATCCTGTGACCTGATTGGTCATTAGTGAGAGATTTGGCCAACAGGCTTCTGTAGCCCTGGGGATCTTGTTGGTAAGACAGGTGGCCTGCTCTTTGCTTTACCCACACACACCCCTGCTGCCCTAGGGTAGACCTATCAACACAATTTATACATTGGGAAAACATTAAAACATTTAAGTAGTAAAAAGTGACCATTAAATTAAGTAAGTTTTCAACTATACACAGATAGAAGATATATGTTCTTTATAGATAAAAACATCCAAAAATGCATTTGGTAAATATACTTTTCAGTCTTTGTTAACAAAATATAAAATATTATTTTACCACTCATTTAGCAAGGTCATTCAAGAGAGATATGAGAAAAATTACCTGAGATTTTCCCAGTTTTTGTCAGCTGTAAATGTTACAGGCCAATATCTTGGTCCCCTCACCTCCACCTAATAAGTAATAACGTACAACTTTGGATACAATCAGAAGTTTTATATGTAGTTCAAAATTTCATGATACTGATATACAGGGTGATAGAAATGGCAACCCTGTGGCTTGTTCTACCATATCAGACTGATAGTCACAATGTTACAGCACTTTAAACACCATGTTTCAGTGGCCGCTATTGCACTGTAGGCAAACCTGCACATGTCGTCCAAAATGTTTGTACCTGACTTCTACCTTCTACTGCGTAATTCACTCATTTTCTAACTACGCTTTGTGCATGATGGAAATCACTCACATGTAGCACATGTAGTTTTATAAAAAGATGTCAGGTCTGTTCAAATGTATGTACATGTACATGTAAGTTAGATAAGTAAGATATATACATCATTCGGAATAAATATCCATTTATACAATATAAATAACAAAAGAATGTTCTCAAGACAATTGCAGACATCAAAAGGGAGATCAACCGTGTCATTCAGGCCATACCTGCTAAGGAATGCAGTTGGGTCATTAACAACTTGTGCAGGTTTACCTACAGTTTATACATTTGTACATCATTCAAACTAGGTAAATATTTGATTAATTTACCTATATTAGACTTCAGCTTGTTGTAAAAATGACATAAATTATTAACCCATAATCAAACAAACAAATTTAATACAAACCTTTTGGAGTTTCTCAAGCTCAGGTAGTAAACAGGGTGCCATACTGGAGAAATGGGACTGTCTGAACTCATTCGTCTCCGGGAAATAACATTTTATGTAAATATTGATCCAAAATTGTCACATATAGAAACTAAGCAATTTGTTAGACTTAAGAATTTAACATTTTCATGTCAATATAGGCCAAGCTTTTTATATTTACAAGCTACATGTATGTAATTTGTTTCTACGTACAAAGGACAATTTGTCAGATGTAGAAACTAAAAGACAATCATTGTATTAAATTATAGGAGGTCATCGTTTTGTATAATATACATTATCCCACCCTAAGTGCTTTATATGATTGTATAATAGCATTGTATAACGGCAATATAAAACCAACACTCATCGTATACAACTCTTGAGAACGATATACAACTCCTGGATAGCGTATACAACTCCTGGGCAGCGTATACAACTCTTCGACTCGATATACAACTCCTGAATTTAGATTAAACTCTTATTGATTAAAGATTAGGTTGGGATAATAAGATCATATAATGGTTGATTTTGTATATCGCTATACTCTTGTGAGTATATGATATATTCACTCATTCCCCTTGGTCACTCGTGAATATATCATATACTCACTTGAGTATAAACACGATATACAGAATCAACCATTATATAACCTCATAGTATATCAATATATGTATATGATTAAGGCAATGCCCATTTGAACTGAAACGATTCAGAAATCCATCAGAGCAAACTTTGCAAGGCAGAGGTGGTCTGAGAATCAAAGTGATACAAAAAGCATTGTGAATGCTTTATCACTACACCATCTATTCAAACTTTAAAATCATATGTTAAATCATAATTCCTCATACTGTATCACAAATACTAGTACCTTGAAATGTATTTCCATGGGTACATAGCATACATGTCCTGTGTCAACATCTCTAGGTATCACCATACGTGGTTCTGCTGCCAGTACATACAGGTGCCTGAAGGCTTGTAAGTGGTATCTGAAAGAAATAGGTGATGGAAGGTAGTCTATTTCCACATTTATAATTATGTGATTATCAGAAGGTAATATGAATATGAGCTGGGATTTCCAACCCAACTGTAGTGTGCTTAATAGTAATGTATGACTAGGAGGTACAGGTTCAAAAATGGGGGGGGGGGGGGGGTTAGAATGTGGTGGTGTATACTAGAGGTCAAATGTTAATTCAAAGTAAAGGCTAGTTAACTCTATTAAAATCAAGTAACAGCAACAGTTTATTTTAATAATTTATTTCATCTATAATGCCCCTAACATACCTATTATCATTACTGTGAACTGGGTACTTTGGGAAGAATGCACACAGCATGGCACCTACAGCTTCAGGACTTGTGCGAAGTGTGTATCTAAAAATATGAACAAGAGACATAACATAGTATAGTGTTTCATCATATATCTGCTTCCTCATCTATTCATTTGAAGTTTTAACTGTAGTATAGATCAATTTTGAATATTGCATATTATTAAAACAAACCATTTTGGACTTATACAAGGATTTATATTGGCTCCTGCATCCTTTGGATTATTCACCCTGTCAATTTTTACAGATTGAAGGCTTTTCAGAGGATTGTTTTACTTTCGCGATTTTAATAAACTGGAATTTACTCCCCTAATTTCTTAAAAATAGATTGATCTAGTAGACTCTTTTGGATCCACCATAGTGCTTTTGTATGGGAAGCTTTACATAACCCTTTTGACATTTTTCTTGTGTGATTTGATGCATAATGCAACCTATGAAATATATTTTAAGAATTATTTATGATCAATATGAATAAAGTTGAAAAATGAGGTGTCACATGGAACAAAAGGAAAGGCATTAACATGCAAAATGCCATCACCTTTGTTACAGATGCCAAACACCAATGCCAAACACCAACTGCAAAACACTGACCACAACAAAGTTGGAGACTATAACAATATGTCAACACTTGTGAAAAAGAGGGTGTTACTATGAAATACTAACCTGCAACCCCCCAGGAATAGTAGACCAAGTGACATACTGACTGCCATATGAGATCCATACAAAACATATGTATAAGAGGAACCCACTCTGCTACGTAAGTGTCGACATAATCGCAACACGTCCAGGTTGCCTGTTCCTGACATAACCTGCAAAAATAATGGAAGGATGTACTATTACTGTTTTACAGTATGTTTAAGTTTATTATCTGAACACTCTGTCAAAAACCATGAGCCAGTAAAGGAAGTTGTTACTTAAATGTTTTACTTTGAGCTAATATACATTTAAAATGGATCACCACTTACCATGGATACAGACTTCAGACTTGTGTTATTCTCTCTTTAGATATCCATCAGAAAAACTTCTTTTAAGGTTAACTGTTTGAGCCAAGGTTAAATGCAGTCATCGAACAGGTTTATTGTTTAACAATAAATCCCCCATAACATTAGACTCTACTTACCATAGATAGAGACAGCACGATGATGTCCAGACTGTTCTCCACAGTACTCTTGCCAGCCTGCTCCAATAAACTGGCCTTTGACACTATCGCTAGGATCTCTTTAGCATACCCCATCTGCAATTAAATAGGGTTGATTTTGAAAATGTTGCACTACATGATCTCTTATTCAAAGATGTATGAGACTGAAATGATCAATTATTATTTTTTCAAATAATGGATAACTGAGATATATTTTTTAGCTATTTAAGTTTGTTCACTAACCAGTAAATTAAAAGCTTCCTGGTTTGCTGATCCTGCAAACTTGAGGCCTATTGTCATACATGCTCCTGCCATTATATTGCAATATGCTTGACTGAAATGTAAAAGAATATATGAGGCCTATTGTCATACATGCTCCTGCCATTATATTGCAATATGCTTGACTGAAATGTAAAAGAATTTATGAGGCCTATTGTCATACATGCTCCTGCCATTATATTACAATATGCTTGACTGAAATGTAAAAGAATTTATGAGGCCTATTGTCATACATGCTCCTGCCATTATATTGCAATATGCTTGACTGAAATGTAAAAGAATATATGAGGCCTATTGTCATGCTCCTGCCATTATATTGCAATATGCTTGACTGAAATGTAAAAGAATATATGAGGCCTATTGTCATACATGCTCCTGCCATTATATTGCAATATGCAATGCTTGACTGTAATGTAAAAGAATATATGAGGCCTATTGTCATACATGCTCCTGCCATTATATTGCAATATGCTTGACTGAAATGTAAAAGAATATATGAGGCCTATTGTCATACATGCTCCTGCCATTATATTGCAATATGGTTGACTGAAATGTAAAAGAATATATGAGGCCTATTGTCATACATGCTCCTACCATTATATTACAATATGCTTGACTGAAATGTAAAAGAATATATGAGGCCTATTGTCATACATGCTCCTGCCATTATATTGCAATATGCTTGACTAAAATGTAAAAGAATATATGAGGCCTATTGTCATACATGCTCCTGCCATTATATTGCAATATGCTTGACTGTAATGTAAAAGAATATATGAGGCCTATTGTCATGCTCCTGCCATTATATTGCAATATGCTTGACTGAAATGTAAAAGAATATATGAGGCCTATTGTCATGCTCCTGCCATTATATTGCAATATGCTTGACTGAAATGTAAAAGAATATATGAGGCCTATTGTCATACATGCTCCTGCCATTATATTGCAATATGCTTGACTGAAATGTAAAAGAATATATGAGGCCTATTGTCATACATGCTCCTGCCATTATATTGCAATATGCTTGACTGAAATGTAAAAGAATATATGAGGCCTATTGTCAGACATGCTCCTGCCATTATATTGCAATATGCTTGACTGAAATGTAAAAGAATATATGAGGCCTATTGTCATACATGCTCCTGCCATTATATTGCAATATGCTTGACTGAAATGTAAAAGAATATATGAGGCCTATTGTCATACATGCTCCTGCCATTATATTGCAATATGCTTGACTGAAATGTAAAAGAATATATGAGGCCTATTGTCATGCTCCTGCCATTATATTGCAATATGCTTGACTGAAATGTAAAAAGATATATGAGGCCTATTGTCATACATGCTCCTGCCATTATATTGCAATATGCTTGACTGAAATGTAAAAGAATATATGAGGCCTATTGTCATACATGCTCCTGCCATTATATTGCAATATGCTTGACTGAAATGTAAAAGAATATACGAGGCCTATTGTCATACATGCTCCTGCCATTATATTGCAATATGCTTGACTGAAATGTAAAAGAATATATGCGGCCTATTGTCATACATGCTCCTGCCATTATATTGCAATATGCTTGACTGTAATGTAAAAGAATATATGAGGCCTATTGTCATACATGCTCCTGCCATTATATTGCAATATGCTTGACTGAAATGTAAAAGAATATATGAGGCCTATTGTCATGCTCCTGCCATTATATTGCAATATGCTTGACTGAAATGTAAAAGAATATATGAGGCCTATTGTCATACATGCTCCTGCCATTATATTGCAATATGCTTGACTGAAATGTAAAAGAATATATGAGGCCTATTGTCATACATGCTCCTGCCATTATATTGCAATATGCAATGCTTGACTGTAATGTAAAAGAATATATGAGGCCTATTGTCATACATGCTCCTGCCATTATATTGCAATATGCTTGACTGAAATGTAAAAGAATATATGAGGCCTATTGTCATACATGCTCCTGCCATTATATTGCAATATGCTTGACTGAAATGTAAAAGAATATATGAGGCCTATTGTCATACATGCTCCTGCCATTATATTGCAATATACTTGACTGAAATGTAAAAGAATATATGAGGCCTATTGTCATACATGCTCCTGCCATTATATTGCAATATGCTTGACTGAAATGTAAAAGAATATATGAGGCCTACTGTCTTACATGCTCCTGCCATTATATTGCAATATGCTTGACTGAAATGTAAAAGAATATTGTCATACATGCTCCTGCCATTATATTGCAATATGCTTGACTGAAATGTAAAAGAATATATGAGGCCTATTGTCATACGTGCTCCTGGCATTATATTGCAATTTGCTTGACTGAAATGTAAAAGAATATATGAGGCCTATTGTCATACATGCTCCTGCCATTATATTACAATATGCTTGACTGAAATGTAAAAGAATATATGAGGCCTATTGTCATACATGCTCCTGCCATTATATTGCAATATGCTTGACTGAAATGTAAAAGAATATATGAGGCCTATTGTCATACATGCTCCTGGCATTATATTGCAATATGCTTGACTAAAATGTAAAAGAATATATGAGGCCTATTGTCATACATGCTCCTGCCATTATATTGCAATATGCTTGACTGAAATGTAAAAGAATATATGAGGCCTATTGTCATACATGTTCCTGCCATTATATTGCAATATGCTTGACTGAAATGTAAAAGAATATATGAGGCCTATTGTCATACATGCTCCTGCCATTATATTGCAATATGCTTGACTGAAATATAAAAGAATATATGAGGCCTATTGTCATACATGCTCCTGCCATTATATTGCAATATGCTTGACTGAAATGTAAAAGAATATATATGGCCTATTGTCATACATGCTCCTGCCATTATATTGCAATATGCTTGACTGAAATGTAAAAGAATATATGAGGCCTATTGTCATACATGCTCCTGCCAATATATTGCAATATGCTTGACTGAAATGTAAAAGAATATATGAAGCCTATTGTCATACATGCTCCTGCCATTATATTGCAATATGCTTGACTAAAATGTAAAAGAATATATGCGGCCTATTGTCATACATGCCCCTGCCATTATATTGCAATATGCTTGACTGAAATGTAAAAGAATATATGAGGCCTATTGTCATACATGCCCCTGCCATTATATTGCAATATGCTTGACTGAAATGTAAAAGAATATATGAGGCCTATTGTCATACATGCTCCTGCCATTATATTGCAATATGCTTGACTGAAATGTAAAAGAATATATATGGCCTATTGTCATACATGCTCCTGCCATTATATTGCAATATGCTTGACTGAAATGTAAAAGAATATATATGGCCTATTGTCATACATGCTCCTGCCATTATATTGCAATATGCTTGACTGTAATGTAAAAGAATATATGAGGCCTATTGTCATACATGCTCCTGCCATTATATTGCAATATGCTTGACTGTAATGTAAAAGAATATATGAGGCCTATTGTCATACATGCTCCTGCCATTATATTACAATATGCTTGACTGTAATGTAAAAGAATATATGAGGCCTATTGTCATACATGCTCCTGCCATTATATTGCAATATGCTTGACTGTAATGTAAAAGAATATATGAGGCCTATTGTCATACATGCTCCTGCCATTATATTACAATATGCTTGACTGAAATGTAAAAGAATATATGAGGCCTATTGTCATACATGCTCCTGCCATTATATTGCAATATGCTTGACTGTAATGTAAAAGAATATATGAGGCCTATTGTCATACATGCTCCTGCCATTATATTGCAATATGCTTGACTGAAATGTAAAAGAATATATGAGGCCTATTGTCATACATGCTCCTGCCATTATATTGCAATATGCTTGACTGTAATGTAAAAGAATATATAAGGCCTATTGTCATACATGCTCCTGCCATTATATTGCAATATGCTTGACTGTAATGTAAAAGAATATATGAGGCCTATTGTCATACGTGCTCCTGGCATTATATTGCAATATGCTTGACTGAAATGTAAAAGAATATATGAGGCCTATTGTCATACATGCTCCTGCCATTATATTGCAATATGCTTGACTGAAATGTAAAAGAATATATGAGGCCTATTGTCATACATGCTCCTGCCATTATATTGCAATATGCTTGACTGAAATGTAAAAGAATATATGAGGCCTATTGTCATACATGCTCCTGCCATTATATTACAATATGCTTGACTGAAATGTAAAAGAATATATGAGGCCTATTGTCATACATGCTCCTGCCATTATATTGCAATATGCTTGACTGTAATGTAAAAGAATATATGAGGCCTATTGTCATACATGCTCCTGCCATTATATTGCAATATGCTTGACTGAAATGTAAAAGAATATATGAGGCCTATTGTCATACATGCTCCTGCCATTATATTGCAATATGCTCGACTGTAATGTAAAAGAATATATGAGGCCTATTGTCATACATGCTCCTGCCATTATATTGCAATATGCTTGACTGTAATGTAAAAGAATATATGAGGCCTATTGTCATACATGCTCCTGCCATTATATTGCAATATGCTTGACTGAAATGTAAAAGAATATATGAGGCCTATTGTCATACATGCTCCTGCCATTATATTGCAATATGCTTGACTGAAATGTAAAAGAATATATGAGGCCTATTGTCATACATGCTCCTGCCATAATATTGCAATATGCTCGACTGTAATGTAAAAGAATATATGAGGCCTATTGTCATACATGCTCCTGCCATTATATTGCAATATGCTTGACTGAAATGTAAAATATAGCATTATAAATGATTTGCCTAGAACGTGGCAATTCCACTGAGTACCAATTCCAAATACACATGTAAACAAAATATGATTTTCTCGAATGAGTTTTCATCCATCTTAGAAGTCACAGTATCATATTTGCAATCTACTCTAAAATACAATGGATTGTATGAACATGTACATTTACCTCATAGTTTCAAAGTCTATGTGACAATCTGGATCATCTTTATAGTCAGATTTCTTGAATGCGTACTTCATCACAATCTACAATCACAACAAAAAAACGATTAAACATAACTTTCCGCAAATGGGTGCAAAAATTTTCATCTTCATTTTTCAGAGCAAAATGGTTCTAAAAATATGCCTCTTCATGATTTTTCTCCTTCTCATTTGGGCGCAAATGGAGTCCTAGTTGGATGCAAGCTTCTTAAAAATCTCAACCTCACTTGGGCTATGGAGATCTATTTTCTATTTTTTCAATCTCTGGTACTATCTCTCCCAGTTTTTCATTCATGTAGAATGCTGAAATTTTACCAACTCAGCTTGTTGATATTTTGTCTTATTTTCGTCTAAAATACTGTCAAATCCTGCAGTTCTATATTTCACAGAATTTTATCACCATGCAGAAAACTTACCTAAATGAGTAAATGTACTTTAGTGTTAAAATTGCTGGGTAATCTTACCTCTGGTATATTCTCCTTTATCCAGGCCTTGGAGGGCAGGACATACTCCCAGAACACTAGACCTCTTCCTATCACCTAAATCAGAGATTTAAAAAAAAAAAATGACTTCCTCAATTTTTAAGTTCGATAAACTAAAGGGACACTGTCACTTTGGAGACTTTTATAACATCTAATAATAAAAGTGATTTAATATAATTTCTTGGTATATCATGGGAACTCTTATGGAGAAGATGAACACTTGAATATTTGTTTCAGGAGAATATAAAATGTGAAAGTTTACATGAAAGGGGCTAAACATGTTTAAATGCTTGTTCCAGGTGTTTGATGATGTATATTCCAAAATCCTGACTATGTCAACGATATGGTCACATTTGCTCATCATTAGTGTCAGACATGCTAAAGTCACTTTTTGATGTATCAGAGAATGTACCTACAATCTGCTATGTACCATTTCACCATTTTAGCTTTTATATGAGAAATATATTAAATACAGTAGATATCTTCCCATTTTTAGCATGGATTTAAAGAATTCACCTTATGGTTTTTCTTACACTGACAAAATAGGCCACCATGTGATTGTTTAGGGTTTTAATATAGATATCTTACCCTCAACAGGAGAAAGTCTGGCCTGACGAAGTCCAGTAGGAACTGTGTATCAGGAGCAGTGAGCCATTCACCTACAGCACTGGAAATATAACAACACAATCAATATGTCTAATGTGTTTCAAAGTTTAATAAAATTCCACATTGGACAACTTAAAAGGATTAAACACTCAATAAAATTCCATTTTGTATTAAGAAATCTAATTTTGCTACAAAGCTTGAAAAGTGTGGTACTATATTAGATTTTGATGCTATACATACGTATTGTTCGTGCAGAAAAACATCATGCCTAGTGCGAGAGTTGCCCCTGGTGATGTGACATCAACATTGACTGTATCTCCTTCCTACAAATACAAGATCACAAATTAGTCCCATTAGACAAATATCATAGCCATACCAGGAATGAGGAAATGGAGGCAACTGCCTCGGCAAAATTTTGCAGAAAAATATTAATTTAGACATTTTTTCAATTGAAACTGTGAAAATAAATCTCATGATAGCAGGGGTTTCATTAGCAGCAGGCAACAGGCGATTTTCACCAGTTGTTTTCACAAAATCACCTGTTCTTTGTAGAGACTTTTCAACTTTTCCATGTTAAATTTGTGATTTCAATTAATTTTGCCTGTTGTTTTCATTTATTTAGCCTGTTGTGAGAAATTTCAGTGAAACCCCTGGGGTAGTGATATTTCACTTTTTGCCTTACCAAATAAAATTTCCCTCAACAAATTTTTGATCCTGGCCACACCTCTGAATATGCATGGGACCTAAATAAAACACATCTATATTTACTGTTGCAGAACACACTCCAGTAAATATCATACTTTTAATACCTTGATCTGGTAGCTTGGTGACTTGAATCGTTCCTTGTTTGTGCCTGAAAGGGGTCTCTTGTGCCCACCAACAATGTAGTTATATAACTGATCAGCCATGCTCAGGTCTGCTAGTCCTATAACCTCACTGCCTTTCTGCAACATCAAACAGTATAACCATGGTTAAATAAACTATTTCACTTTCAGGAACAAGTTTTTTGAATTGAGCTTATTGCACATTTCAGTGAAATCCTAACAATATTTCATGGAAAAATAGACCAAATCGATTTTAAATGATAATTTCTCTGGTCAGAATAACATCACATTCAAGAATGATGATTTTTTCTCAATTTATTTCATACACTAGAGTTTGATGTCAGATACACAATGTTCATCACACAAAGTTTAAGGTAAGTAGGTAATGCCTCTTAAAACATATCAAAATGTTTTTTTCGCTTACCCCAAGCATGACAAGCCCTAAAGCCAGACCAGCAGCAATGGAGTAGGCCTCTCTGTCTAGACTGTTCTCCATTTCTGGGCCAGGGGGCCGACCTGAAGAAATGAGTGCTATGGTGAGAAATATATCATATGCTGCATGACTTTACATAATGAGTACATTGTGAGACTTTACACAATGAAAACATATTTTTCATAAAACGATGAATTCTGAAGTTCTCTATAAGATGAGGCCATTTTCTTTTATCTTTTTAAGCGACGTCTGATCAAAGGATTGATACAAAACTAGCACTGGATTTACTATGTTGCACTCTTATTGTTATTTTTTTTAACTTTCAAGATTTTTACACTTTTATACCATGAAATAAAGTTTACTTCTGACTATGCAACATAAACAGGGTGATCACTAATTAAAGTAATGACACTAGGTCTTCCATTTTGACAGATTTTAACCAATCATTCTAATCTTTGCACATTACATTATTGGGCCTGTTATTATTGCTCTTCGATGAAATGATTACCTATTTCAGACAACAAGACCTCAGCTATGTGTCTGTGTGCTGTGCACTGGTACACAAGGCCTACTCCTAACACAGCTGCCACCTGGACTATATGTGGCACATCTAACTCAGTAGAGGAGGGTGGAAGAAGGGCATCAACATGGATGGAGAGTAGTTTAGTTGTAGCTAGGTCCATGCTGCCTCTCCTGTCAAAAGCTCAAAATTATTATTCATATTCATTTACATTGAAGAAATATTTTGCCATGTAATTAAGTGCTGTATATAGAAATTTTAATGATTTTCAAAGTAAAAGGTAATTTGGAAATAATGATGGTTCATGGTAGACAGAAACCTTCTTAATTAATGGATAAATCAATAGATACTGCAAAATATGCAAGTATTGAAAAATTGATATCTGCACACTTTTCAACAAGTGTGACGAATACATGTACTTACTTGGCGGCAGCAATACCAAGCAACAGGCCTACACTTGTCATATCATGCCCCTACAATGTAAAATAAAACACCATTTTCATATGGTTATATCTGTGAGATCACATTCATGTAGAATAACATTAAACATTTGATTTCCAACATATTTATTACATAGATCACTCGAGGTATGCTGCTCGTATATGCAGCTATAGTTATTTTAATATTTACAACCATAGGTAAATATGAAGGAATACAAAGGAATAGGTTTCTGTATTATACAGAAGACATTCCAAGACAAGTAATAAGATTTCACATAATATTTTTACATGTATACTTTATTTCAACAATTGTTTGACACAAAACATATGAACAAGGCATTAACATGCAAAATGTCACCACCTGTCATTTGTTACAGATATTGACCATCTAACACCGCCTGACACTATGGAAACATGATATCCACATATCCACAAGGCATTAAGATGCAAAATGTAACCACCTGCAATTTGTCACATTTGTTGCAGATGCCGAACACTGAACACTGTCCATAACAGATGCAGAATATAACAATATGTCACACAGAATAAAAACATTGAGGTAGTTTAACATCACATATTCATCATGTACTTACCCTGGCAAGGTAGTCATGAACATTCATTGTAGCTAAGTTAGATAGATGTCCTCGCAGTCCTAGCGCCATAAGGAATCCTGCATGTTCATTGGTCAGTTCATTTTGCTTAGGTTTATTGTACACGATCCATGTAGTATCAACCTAAGAAAGTAAGAAAATTAAATCATAAAATTTTGTAGATATCAGGTTTATGTTTTTATCCATTGTGGTCTAGAGTTTAATATATAAATAGTTGGTTCAGAAGGAATATTCTGAAGTACTATTAGCCGGCCTTAGGAAATCTTATTCTATTATCAAAAAAAAAAAAAAAATAGTTTCAGTCAGTTTGCCCCTACTTGCCTTGAATCAATGATGCCACATTTGGGGTGAGTTTTTCATTTATATTGATCAGCATTCTGCCTTTATAAATCCACTATGGTATTTTACAAAATTGATTGCCCACTAACCTGTGCCGACCCAGCTAGCCTTAGGCCCGCAGCAACTCCATTATGGAACTGTGGCCACATAGCCATGTTGGGAGGTGTCTCAATGTGCGACAAGTCCACTGTTGTGTTCCTAAAAGTATTGAATATTTGGTTTGTAAACTCAAAATAAGCTACAATTGTTTTTGAATACAAGTAGTAACAAAAGAAGATCAGTTTTCTTATAATTTATTCCTTAATGAGCTCTAAAATTTTTTTAAAGGTTAGGATCAAAGATTTTTGTAGACAATCTTATTGATGTCAAATATCGAGAAGAGTAAGCAAAATTCAAAGTTTCTCATTTGTTTGGGGTCATTAACTGTATCTTGTTGATGCAGACACGTGCAGGTAAGTAATACTTGTATCATATCGAGGGTTTCAAGCAAAAAAGTACTAAGTGCACTTTTGTTAGTTTTGAGAAAATGAAGAAAAACACTTTGATTCTTTACTATAAATCAGACTGCTGTTTATTCAAATATCTATTTGTTTCATCTTAATGATACATGTAAGGGGTTTTATTTCCTTAATTACCAATTCTGAAATGTTATGCAATAATGCATAATCTGGGGATTTGTAAATAGTATTTTTTTGCACGATGTATTTTTCAAAAATGTTACCAGCAAAAACATACCATATGCATTATAGTATTTTTTTGCATGACAAAATAACATTTTATACTAATGTTTTTAACTAATTTCTTCATCCATTTTGCTTGTAAATGTTTTCTAAAGTCTAATAATATGTCTTAAGTCACTCTATAGTAAAGTATTTTCTCTAAGTCTATTTTGTCCATGTTAACTCCCTTGGATTTCCAGTCATTTCTTTTCTGCCAACTCATGGTCCTTGATTTCACCTGAAACATTCAAATCATTATCATGAAATTATGTTTTCAACAAAACAATGGATGGTACTATCAACATAAAGATTACTGTATTATAATGTACTTATCAATTAATTTGTGAAGCTCACCTATTCGTCCGTGTCATAGTCACTATCATCTGGATGGGGTACAGGGAGTCTATCCTTCATGCCAGCTGGCTTCACATTCAGACTGTGGTAATAGGCATGGTGATCTGTTGGAATCACACCACTTCTGCATAGTGATAGAAGGTCATCCTTTTTGGCCTTTGTTATAGGGAGTTTTTCTTGGTACGCATATGGGATGTCTTGGTCTTTACTAAGCTGACGCCCCCTGGTGGTCTTTGTAAGTTTGACTTCTACAAAAGGGCAATCGAAGCTATATTTAAGCTGTAGTGAGTCTGGTTTCTGTTTGCAGTAGCGGATCCATTTTATCTGCCGCCATGATACAGCCTTCCCTGTTGTGTCTGTTTTAGTGTTTGGGTATATCTTTTTCAGAGATTTGAAGTTTCTGAAGTCAGTAAACTTGAGGGGAATAACAGAGTATGGTTTATTTCTCCTGGCCATTCTAATAACGATGTCCCAGTTACTTGGGACATAGACTGATGTTGCCTTCTTTGCACCTTCAATGGCACTGTGCATGGAGTCACACTCCATTTGGGTATGGCCACTCTCCAGGAACTTCTGGTCCACTCTTTGAATCCTTGGATTGCCTCCAGAATGAACTGCATGGTAGAAGGCCAAGGCAACAAACTGGTTTTTATTCTGTCCTCCACATGTGTCGGAATATGTTGTTAGAGTGGTAACTGATGGTGGCAGTCCTTTAATGTATTGTGTTAGTCCAGTCGCGATCTCATTCGATCCTCTCTGTCCGTTGGTCTCGTCCCAAACGTAACAAGTTCCTCTTTTATCACCCAAAGAGTACACTGATAAATTGTATGTTGCTAGTTTTCGTTTATAAAAGAGTTCAGAAACTCTCCCACAAGGGGTGGCAAGCACTGCCTCCATATCAAAGGTTACACAATGGTGCGCTTTGCTGTTTATCGCAGTTCTCTTGTCATTTTCTTTCTCTTGTCTTGCTCTTTCTTTATCTTGGTTATGTTTAATGTATCTAAGTTTTATATCTGCATGGTCTGGACCAGGATGTTTACAACTTTCTTCAAATTTCGAACATGTCAGACATTGATCTTTCTTAGGCTTGAAAAACGAGATGTTATAGTTTTGGGTAAATATTCTCCTGTACATACGTTCATTTATAGTTGGCTTGTGATATTGTTTGCATTGTTCAACATAGAGTTCATGCATTTTTCTAATATTTAAGCCAATCTCCAGATATTCTTTATTTGAGTCCTTTCTTGAATAATGCGAGGCTAACCTTGGAAAGGACTCTATGTGTTTCTTTACATCATTGATTATAGGTTCAGGAGTTTTATTTGCAGCCTCCGCTTTGCCTCTCTTCTCCTGCCCAACATATTTCCCACACTTTTTACTTTTCATGATATTAGTAATCATGGTCTGAGAGACATCAAATGTAGCAAGGAACATTTTCTTACATACCCTGCGTGCTATGTTGTTTTCATCATATAACCTGTATTCTCTTGAAGTACTTCTCTTTGATTCTGGTTTACATCTAATTGGTTTGTTGTCAGTTACCAACGAGCAAAGATAATCTTTTTGTCTGCTGTCTAATTTCATGTCCCTGAACGGGGTCAACCCAGTTGTCCGAAACCCAGTTCTCCGAAACCCAGTTGTCCGAAACCCAGTTGTCCGAAACCCAGTTCTCCGAAACCCAGTTGTCCGAAACCCAGTTCTCCGAAACCCAGTTCTCCGAAAATTAAAAAATTAAATGTCTTAGCGGTAACGAATCTTGTCGCAACTTCGCGAATCAGGACAGCATAACATTGGTATCACGTTGACATCGGTTAGCCCGGTCAATAATGGGTCCGAAAGTTCACGATCATATATATTCTTACTAGATTCTCGGCACATAGACTTATATGGACATTCTACAAATTTTGAACCGCATTGTCCAGCACGAATCGCACTCCTTCTTGGTGAAAATTCAAGACTGCCGCCAACATTTTAGACAATTATCACAGTCGAAGAGAATATTCTGGCGAAAGGAATATCTATCTCATTCGAATAACGTATGAACGTCCGTGACAATTATATATAGACTATTCATTTGATAATTGTTTCATTCCCTTTTCTCAATAAAATATGGTTAATTATGTTTTCCAATATCATTTGATAATATTTCTACCCTGAAAAATATCTAAAAAGAAGATTTTGGTTGTTCAGTAGTCTACCACCCATTGTTAAGATTTCGTCCAAATTTTCGATAAATCAATAAAATATTCTCATTTCGTATAACTTATATATGTGGCATATATACATATCAGATGTCTATCCTTTTTTCATCATAATATAAGAGGTTTGTATGTTTTAGTAGAAACGTATTCCTTTCCAAACATTTAGATTTAAGAATTTCTCCCATTGGTGATATTGTTCAAAATCAAAACTGTGTTTTTGCGATATATTGAACTGTTGAAGTAGGCTAAGTGTGTAATAGTTTGTAGTAGAGCCAAGATTTGATCTGTATCATGTACGTACCCTGCATAAAAAATTCGTTTTTAGTGTGCCATAGATGTCAACCATTAACTATTGCAGAATCATTGAAAAAGTTTTGTGAAAAATTAGGATAATGTTTCAAAATTATACACCGGACAATAAATAACTATACTCAATGCAGACAGGGAGTTTTAATTGCCCAAAAACTGAGTATCAAAATGCATTTGTATCTCTTTAGTATCTTGCATGACTCGTTCATATGAATTCTTTATTTCTACCTCGTTCCCAATACATTCTGAGACAGTTCAACCTTTGCCCCACGTCGCCACGCGGTCCTAACTTCGACCGTTAATTTGAATTTTTGACCTACCGGATATTTGAAAATCAATTACGAGTCTCATACTGCACCGTTTTTCTTCAAACTTGTTCCATTCAAAGCATGACAAAAATCTCTTTCTGATAGTACGTTATTATCTTAAACAGAGTTCCTACTTCCAGCGTAATTTTGGTCCCCAGCTGTAAGAAGGCCTTCTAACAGCTGGGGAGTGGGGACCAAAATGCTGCTAGAACGAGAGACTCTTTGCAATAAAGTAATGCACTGACAGAAGTGCAATTTTGTTTTGCTTTTAATGGTATAATGGAAGAAAAACGGTGCAGTATCAGACTCGCAATCCTTGATTTTCAAGCATCTGGTAGGTCAAAAATTCCAATTAACGGTCGAAGACCGCGTGATTGCAGAAAGTGATGACCACGTGGAAATTTTGGAACTACCCTTTCGAGTAGGCAAGTAGACCCCATACGGTTCTAAGTACTTCCAATCCGTCCACACAGTTTAAGCCCGTTCTCGAGAGCGTAGTGAGAACTAGTTTGGTGTGATAATAGGGTCAGATACTGAAAGTGTAAGCATGGACGACCTCCCACCGTCCAATGAATACAGTTGGTTCAGAATCAGAAGGCGTTTCAGACGGCGTTCTGAAACAGCTCACTATAGCTTATTCCTTAAATTTTGGCCTGAATGCTTTGTACGTTGAGAGACGGGACGGGACACGAGCAGTGTGACAGCGCCATTAGCATTAGGCGCACGATGGGCACATTTTAACTTAGTATGAGTAGGGGATAATTTATGAGGATCAATAGGACTTCCCACGGCAGCCGCATGGTGAATTTTAAATTTCTGTTGATAAATAATACTTTTTTCATTTTATTTACATCAGGGCAATTTATAAATGTTATTCATAGTGCTAGGATGTAATATCAAATGAAAAGTGATCGTGAAACATTGACAAATAATGATTCAATCTTGTTGAGCCAGTTGATTTCTACGGGACCTCAGAAATGAACAAATATTATAACTCCGAGTTATAATTTCTATACGGCGACCCTGCGGCGTGTGAAAAACTGGATACGCCGTACGGAGTCCCCAAGGCAAGCTTAGTTTTCCTACGCACAGGCACTGTAGCCCCTTTAAACATTATCCTCCGTCAATAGAAGATACACTCACCTCCATAAGTTGAATTTTTATTTACTTAACCGGCGATGAAATAACTATAATATTGATGGAAACGTAACTTGACTTTATTTCCAATACCTTCAAATTTTATCAATTTTTTCCAATTTTTTTCCTAAATTACAATAGGTCGAAAATTGATGATAAATTTGATGACTTTTTGAAAATCGTCATTCCCATGTCATCCAATGGGAAATGGTAGATTTACCGCACGTCATATGACAGAATATCCATCCATCCAAGTCCTTGCAAAATATGAGTAAGGCAGGCAATTGAATTTGCTAACTTTATTTAACAAAGAATTGATATGTTTCTTCAGGTTCAACAAAGTTACAGGGCTTTAAAGTCAAAATTGGTTTTCAAGAAAACTCCCATTGAAATAACACAGGAGTCGAAAAATTATTTTCAAAAATGACTTTGAAGCGCTATAAATTTAGTATTCATCAAATAAATTAAAACTTAGTGAACAAAAAAGTCAGACAATTCAATTTTTTATACCAAAAAAATTTTGCTGAATCTTTTACTGAAAAGATTCTGATTTGCCCCGAACTCTCTATTTCCCCTTGGATTATACGGGAATGACGATTTTAAAAAATTCATCAAATTTATCCGTTCAATTTTCGATCTCTTGTTATGGAGGAAAAAATCTAGAAAATTAGGAGGTATTGGAAATAAAGTAAAGTTACGTTTCCATCAATATTATACGCTATTTCATCGTAAATAAAAATTCAAACGTAAAGAGGCTTTAACACGTAGTTCAATGGGGGAGCTAAGGTTGCCAAACTTATGGAGGGGAGTGTATAAATACAACTACCGGCTTTTCACGCAAATGAGCCTACTGGGCGTTTATTTAGTAAAGTTGACGTCGTGTACATCTTTTGAAACCAAAAATTATTCTTCATTTAGGTACTCTGTTCGAGAAATAGAGATTAAATTCAAAAAGATGAAGTGAGTACATGGCGAAAATGAAACTTTTTGCGAATTGGAGAACATCCAATTTGATACGAGGACAGCCTGTCTTCGTTTCCAGTTAATCCCAAGTGATTAAGTTTAGAATGTTTTGTTCTTTTACATTTTACGATTTGATAAGAGACAGAGACTAAGAAATTAAATGCGACGAAACATTTTGACAACGTAATATGTGTACTGTATTCTTAAAGTTTTATGCGTTAACTTATTTTATCGGTTTCAAAATGTTTCATTTTATTTTGCCTATATAAAATATATTGAATAAGATAAGATCAACTGTTCCGTAATATATATTGTGTTTTGATGACCTTTTTTAGAATCACAATGTAAAATAAATCCCCCGTTCCTGTCATTCTGGTAACGCCGTGTAATGGATGCAATTCAAAGTGAGAGAGAGATCTATACATCAGAATGCGTCCATGCCATTAATTTTGTCAAATACATGACATGAAACTGGCTTGAGGTGCGTCCCCCTTTATCTGGTAAATTATGACTAAATTTTTCGGACAACTGGGTTTCGGACAACTGGGTTTCGGAGAACTGGGTTTCGGAAAAATGGGTTTCGGAGAACTGGGTTTCGGACAACTGGGTTTCGGACAACTGGGTTTCGGACAACTGGGGTGCACCCCCCTGAACTCTGCAAATATATCCTCTCTCTGTTCCAAACTGATTTTTTCATTACAGTTGAATCGACAGTTGGTGCAATCAACATCTCTGACTTGCCGGGCCTTGATAGTTTTGCCAAGATGGTTAACATATTCCTTCTCTGCTAATCTATTTGCTTTATTTGTATTCCTCTTCCATGTTTCAGGCTGATATTGTACCCTTGCTCGGACAAGCGTTTTCTTCTTGGGACTCTTGTAGTTTGCAGTTTTTCGAGGTGTAACATTGATTGATAGATTTTGCCCTTCTTCATCTTGAATTATGCCATCATCATTCATTAAACCTTCATCATCAATTGAGTTATCGATCCATGGATCATGCTCGTTTTCATAAGCTGAACTGTTGTCATCTATAGCATGGCCACCAATCACATCTGTATTTGTTTCATTTATATCAACTATGTTTGGAGGTTCTTGGTGTTTGGGATTACACGTTGATTCCATTTCTGGCGGTTGATTTGTTTCATTTATATCAACTCTGTTTGGAGGTTCTTGGTGTTTGGGATTACACGAAGTTGATTCCATTTCTGGCAGTTGATTTGTTTCATTTAGATCAACTCTGTTTGGAGGTTCTTGGTGTTTGGGATTATACGAAGTTGGTTCCATTTCAGGTGTTTGATTTGTTTCATTTAGGTCAACTTTGTTTGGGGATTCTTGGTGTTTGGGATTACATGAAGTTGGTTCCATTTCAGGCGGATTATTTTGAGATATGGGCATGCATATGTCGTAGTGCTTGTGCCCCGGTATAGCTAAGTATGTCAAGCTAAATTCTGGTTCAGTTGAGAGTCCAGTTTGTTTCTCAACATAGTTACTTTCAATTGTTGGTTGAATGTATTGGATAGGCTGATCAGACTTGGTTGTATAGACTGTGAATGCTTGCTTATATAAATTGGCCAATGCAAGTAACACCAAATCTCCTGCATTTGCTGTCCAAGAATCCCTTAGCTCTTTGATATGTTCTTGATACGGTTTGTCCAAAACAAGGAAATTCTTATATTCATCCTGCTCTGCTATTAGGTGCTCTATCACTTGTTCTTTCAATTGGTCAGCAGGTTGATCAACAATAATACCTGCAGCATGAAAAAAGCAATTGCCATCTCCAGGCACCTTAGCTAATATCTGGCCATTGCTTCTCAAGAGAGCATCCATCTTTTTACTGTGTGCTTTTACAACAGCATTTTTTTTCCTAGCCTCATCTCTGCTTATCATTATAGCTTTCTCAATATCAGCATTACAGTTTTGCTTTGGTCTTCTTGTGGTTCCAAACCTTTTTTTACGGGTTTTTATTACATATTCTAGACTTTTTGATTTGTTTGGTGTTGAGATTTTATGCTTTCTTTTCTTTCTTTGACTTTTTGACATGCGTATATTTTCATTTTCATCAGAAGATATAGGATCTGACATTGATGTTTCAGATATATCTGGCCTGTACTCTGATCCTTCTGATAAATCAGAATCCAAAAGTGTGGCTAGTGGTTCCAAATCCGAGTCGTTCCATCTTGTTGTTTTCATCAGGGGTTCGTCATCAGAAGTATCAAAACCTTCTGACTTGTACTTTATCTTTTTCACTTGTCTAGTCTGTCTAGTTTCATATCTTATTGAACCTTCTCGTGTGGGCAGATCAGGGTGTGATTGAGTGTCATTAGATTTGCTTGTGACAACATTGGATAATGGTATTTCTGGGATGAATAGATTAGCCAACAAACTATCCTCAATGTCAATTTCCCATTCACTCTCACTTGCCATATTTCACCTGGAGATGAAATAAGTTGTTTTTTATTCAAAATATTAAGAAAATTTATCGCGACACAAGTAAAATCTAGATAATTGGTACATGTTAGCTTTCGGCATGCAAAAAAATACTATCTTCATTCTTTAGTAAATATTGTTTTAAATGAATTATATATATAGTTTTTAATTCTATACTCTATAATTAAATTACAAAGTTAGATATAACAAATAAATTAACGTAAATATGTTTCATATAAGTAAAACTTAATGTTTTGAGTTATGACAGAATCATTTTATATCTTGTCTGCAAAAAGGTACTATAAAAAAATTACAAAATTTCTCATCTTTAGCGATGTCTGAATCAAATTAAATACAACAAAAATTCCTAAAAATAGTTTGATTACTAGCAGACATTAAGTAAGTATATAAATCAATTTGAAAGATTTTAAAGGAAAAAAGAAAACTTACCATTAACTGACAGGAAAATCAGTATCATGCAGTTCTTTCAAATCCAAATATAGCATGTGCCTATGTGAAAAACTTTAAGCCATAAACTAATCCTCTGTTTTGCCTCATTAGATTAACAGGACAGACCATTGTTAAACCTTATCTTTGTATAATATCAAATAGATAATGACAATTCAGAATACTTATTCAAATGCAAATTGAAGAAATTCTTACAGTTATTATCTTCTGGTTCCTATTTAAAGATGGATAATATGGTCATTACAATCAAATATGACCAGTAATGCAAAAAGCACTATTATGAAGTACAACAAAACTATACTTTTGAAATGGCAAATCATGCAAAAACGTAACATAATGCAGTTAGTATTTTTTTGCATGAGCATTATGCACTTAATACTTTTTTGCATGTAACATTTTCCACAATAATCACTTAGTACTTATTTGTATTAGACATATACAAAGTTATATAACAGATTTCAATATAACCTTTGGTAGGATGATAGAGGGGTATTAAACCATTGTCCCAGATACAATATCTCAATTTTGGCAAAAAGTGCACTTAGTACTTTTTTGCTTGAAACCCTCGATATGTATATGACTGTCTGATGACAATTTTAGGAAAATATCACACATACCTCAATAATGTCAGAACAATTACTGACTGTTATACAGATACTACAATAATCGTATACCCTATATATAAATATATGCATCATCATCATTAATGGTAATACTAATAGTTATGTAGTTTTTTACATGTAAATTACTTCTTTTTTCCTTCCTTTATAATTGTTATAATTTTTGTTTGTACATGTACTTGACCCAAAGGGGTGTGAATGTACTTGAAGAATAAAAATATTTATATGAAATAACTTGTTACCTTGGTGGTGCCTTCCCTGTTAGACACAGCTTTGGTATAGGGAGCTGTTCTGTCACCAGGCTGTGGTAGCTGCTCAATGTAAACATACCTCTAAAACACAAAATAGCTGTACATGGATCATTTCATTTATGTCTGAGTCACATTTCGCTCGATTCATCGGCTGGTGCCCGGCCGATTGAGCATTTTGGTCAAAATGGTATTCAGTTTTAAACAAATACTTAATCAGCCAGCGTCGGCTGATATATAAGAGCAAATGTTACTCGGGCATGAGGCAACTTGATATACCTTTTACATCAACAACCCCAGGCATTATTGAGCCTGTAATGTAATTCACATACCAATTTAAAGATGGCTCTTTGCTTAGTAAAATACACTTATTCATAATCACATACACTTCAAGTATGAACTTAACATTGAAAACGTAGTTTTTCAAAAAACTTTATTGCAGTTCATATATCAATATTTTGAGAGCCTCGAAAAAATCCATAAGGAATAAAACACGATATGCCTGTGTTTGGAGGGGTCATAGTGACTTAAGGGAACTTAGATAGATTTGGCATGAATGTGACACAAAGAGTGTTTAACATAGCACAAACAACTCCTACACATGACCAAATTTAGTCATGGACATCCCATGAATATAATTCTTTATTATGCACCTAATTAAAATACTCAAATCTGATTGGTTAAGAGCTACAGGGTCTATTGCCATACGTGGCAGCAAGATCTTGTTCTATCCAGTATTGAAGCAACGAGATCTCCAACCATCCCGTATGCCAGAATACCTATCCTCCAAAAAATACTAGGCTCGGCTTCTGTTTTAGTAGACCCATTCTCATGATCATCCAGTATTTGTTTAGTATCGTGCAATGCAATAAAGTATATGTACATTTCTTAACTATTTTTGAATTTCAAATGTTTCAATTGAGATGTTACCTTGATACAATGATTTTACATCTGAACACTAGAGTGAAGATCTTACCTTCCAACTGAGAGTGCCATGGTACGTATACATAGTCCATATAGATGGCGTTCTTGTTCCTCAATAAAATCATGGTCGCTGAAAGTGTAAAGGACAATTTACAGAATGTTATTGTTTGACACACAAAAAACAATTCAATATGATGATTGATGTTTGTATTATTTGTTATTAAGCTGCCATGGCAACATTGTTTCATTGCCTAAGAATCCTGTGAATGAATCATATGAACTAACTCTAATGTATTCAAAGCAGTGATCTCCCATGATTTTTTCTCAGGTGGGTGCAAAATTCTCATTTTCACAATTCAGACCAAAATTGGTCAAAATATGCCATTTTTATGTAAAGTGGAAGTTTACCTATAAATAGACAAAATAGATAACACAGAATTATTACTTTTAAAACATTACTCATTGAAGCTGGAAAAAATATCGAGGTTTGTGTCATCTGCCTCTCCTCCCCTTACAAAGGGGTTTAGTAGGCAGATCCCTCTTTATTTGAGTAGATAGGCTAATTACATACAGACATGCATACAATTTACATGACGCTTCAACCTAAAAAAAAATCAGCCTCTGCATTGTTTCTGATTAATATTTCTAACTCTTGTATATAAGGGTTATGTACTGGGAGGTTTTGGATATGGGGTTTATCCAGAGGGAGATATGCATATCTACCTGAGGGACCTGAGGGACCGAAGGTAGATGTGCATATCTCACGAGGGATGAATGAACCCAATATCCAAACCGACCGTACATAACTGCTTTATCCTATACCAAGTAGAGTTTTCAGGGGCATATGGCCATTTCAATAGTACAAGGTGTATGCAATGTCATTTTATTGCATTTCCACTACTTACCGGAAGCGGGGAGATATGCACCGAAGCGGGAAGATATGCACCGAAGCGGGAGATATGGCGGGAGATATGGAGGTTCTGGATATGGAAACCTCAAAATCAGGATACGGGATATATCTTACCAACTTATCTCCATAGAACTCTACTTGGCATAGGATAAATCTGTATATCTTGATGCATGGGCATATAATATATATATACATATACAGTACATGTATACTCAGTCTGTATAAAAGACAGGAATATTTATCCATAAAAGTATTTCATAGACTGAAAGGAATACAATACATTCTAGAATAATAGAGCAGCATGGCAGAACATGTGTTTGATTATGAAACTGAAACCAAAACTGAAACTGAATCTAAAAAAGAACTCAGCTGCCTTATACCCTGGATGCCTTTATAAATAAACAAAGCCATAGGAGTTGAGTCAATAAACATACAGAAACATCAATAAACAAACATATACAATGTAGAAACTTAATTATGCTTTAACTTTAATAATGATACCCTAAAAAATGATACTTTCAGGACTGAGATGTATGAATATGACCGACTGTCACTCTGACAGTACTGGACAAAAACAGTTTTCTTAATTAAATATAAACCTTAGAAAGAACAAGAAATGCCAACTAACATATCATATGCTACCATAAAAAACATGCACATTTTGAAGTAATTCCTGACCTACCCTCCATAATTCAATTACAGACAGGTTCCCATGGCTAGCTTGTTGCTAATAGTTACTATACTGCATAGATGCTATCCAATGAAATTTGGCCAGCTGTACCTTAAGAAAGGGGAATCCCCTGAAATATTTGTTTTGGTCTTCCAATTCAATAATATCATTTTGCAGTCAGAAAACCTTTCGCTGGCGTTGGACATCGCATTCAATTTTGTAGTAAGTAATCTTAACTTTATTTACTTTAACAGAGGAAAAGGTTCATGGAATCAAAAACATTTAATAAATGTCTTGCTCTGTTAACGTCTAATCACAGATACTAGAATTCTGTGATTTCTCTTCACTGCAGAAAAACTGCAGAATTTTGGTTTTCAATTTTTTTGCAGAATTTGATTTTTTTCATCTTTTGCACTTAAAGATTATGTCTAATATGTCACGAATTTGAATTCCCTGCAATATCGTGATAGTTAGATGAAGCCGATGCTTGCAGAATTTATCACAGAATTCAGGATTTCATGCAGAATTTGACGCACTAACTCGACCTTTTCATGCAGAATTTCTGTGCAGTATTTGCATTTTTCTCATGCAGAAAACTGGGATGTGTGTAATGAACTGCAAATATATGATTCATAATTGTGTAATTAACATTCATTATTTGACGATTGGGTTAATTGGGCCTTTCACATATGTAGAAGTATTTATTTTAAATATATATTTTAAGTTCAAAAAATGTAATAGAAGTAATGTACTTGGTAAGAATTGATAAAATATTTCACAAACATCTTATATTTAAAAAAATTACTTTTATGATTGATCGATGATACTCTTGGGTTTGTATCAATAATTTGCTTCTTTAATCAATGGATCAATGGAGGGTAGAATAATTGAGTATATTATTTTTTGGATGAAATGTCTGTTGTCAGGCTTAACACTGATGTCTGGCTGGATTAAGATCTTGATGCTACCTACATTCCAGGTACAGCAACAGAAGAATTAGGTTGTCACTGGTTGTTATACATCGTAGTTTTGTCAGTTATTTAAAAGCAATGTATTTATGTTTTCAGTGGTGACATCATATGCTTTTTCTACTGATTGATCAAACACTCAAGATGAAGCAAACCATTAACCAATACAGCTACTGCACACTATTCAAGATGGTGTTGATTCGGGTATTGATCGCAGCAGTGTGTAACATCTACTGTATAAATCAAGTATGTTGCTACAATATTGAAGATGTTTATTTACATGGCATTGAGAAGGCAAGTAAAGGGCACACCGACCTCCCAAACACTGTACCAATTGAAACATTTTTAGAAAGCAAATATTGTGAACAAAGAGGTGAAAATAGCAAGGTGATATTTGAGGAAAGAAGTTCAATGTATCCCAAATTGTTGTCTGAAAATGGAAGCACAAACCCAGATTCCTTATCCCTAAATATTGAACCTCTGAAATATGGAAAACTGTTACGTACAGACACTTCTGACAATGTACATATCGCATGCCTAACTGCTAACAAAACTGGAACTCTTATACGACAATCAAGAAGACAACGACAGCATGACCACCATTATAACACTCCTCACGTTAATATGACAACCAACAGCCACTGTGTAGAGAAAGAAACTCCCGTTATTTTGACCTGCAACGTTGACACAAGATTGAGATTGAAAGGTAATGTGTCTTATCTTCAACCATGGCATATCAAATGGGTACAAAATACTTCAATGTTGGTTGATACCAAAATGTTTCTCCAGTCTACAAAGCAATTTGGAATGGGACAATGGAAAAGTCAGCTGACAATTACGAACATGTCATATGAACACGAAGGGAGATATATGTGTGTGGTGATCTTTAAATGCGAGTGGATGACTAGTAGGACAGTATATTTAGCTATATCCAAGCAGTTGTATGGACCAGATTTGAAATTTGCAGCCCTTAACTACCCTAAATGGCCACAGCCAAATGTAAGTCATCCTATGAAAACCTCATTTACTGTTGAAGTGAATAGTATATATGGAATTATGGTAGGATTTCATGGGCCTGACCTATTAGAAGTTAAGCACAACAGATTCAAGTATGGAAGGTTCTATGAGATGCAAATTACATGCTTGTCTTCTTTAGGTTTTCATGGTACTTGGGTGTTCAGCAAAGCATTTTATTGTCCAAGTCACAGAGTGCATCTCTCTCTTAAGTTCACCAATCTATATAACAATGGGCTGTTTATTATTTACCTTGCCATACCAAAACTTAAACTAGAATCTTCGGAGAAAAGCATCAGCAATCTACATCAATATTCTGAGGGTTTATCTGGTATCATAACACCTCCTTTATCACCTGTTCCTATTATTTCTGGTGGGGAGAATGTGACACACAAGGCAACAATTTCAATTCCACAGGGTCACTATGTTGACATAATGGTTCTGCAAAACCCAAGAAAATGTGCCAAATGTGATATCAGAATACTACATGGTACAGATACAACAACCATCAATGGAAATGAAACTGTCAAACACCAGTACCAATATGGTACCAATACCACAAACTGTGACATTGAAGTTGTTGCGATGTGTACTTATTCAAAATTCTGTGTTACTGATAGAATGTTGTTTTATATCACTTGGGAGGAAATTCATGTGTATGGTCATGGTCTTTTAAAGGAATCAGATAAATACATTGAGGGTACCATTGGTAGTTTCTTAATCATTTGGCTAATTGTTGTTTGGATTCCTATATGCCATCTATACAGTTAAAGTGCCAAAGATAAGAATAGAAAGCATATGTAAATATCCTTATGATGTGTTTGTCTCATATCATCATGATGATATCAACTTTGCTTTCAACTTAGTCACAAAAATTGAAAAATGGGGGCTTACTACACACGTGGCGGATAGAGATTTCATTCCTGGTAAATCCATCTCTGCAAATATCACTAATGCCATATACAGCTCAAGGCGAACAATTTTGATTGTTTCACAGAAGTTCCTGAAAAGTAACTGGTGTAAGTTGGAATTTCGGCTCGCAGTTCAGGCAGCAACTGAGTCGTATCTTGACAGAGTGATTCTGATACGTTTAGATAAATGTGACATTCCAAATGAAATGAAACTTATCCAAACATATCTTGACCACTATGACAGGCATTTTAGAAAAAACTTTGACAATAGACTACAGAGTGCATTAATTGGTCTGGAAAAAAATGATGTTGAAATCTTAGATGGGGTTGTTACAAGTTTTATCTTTCAAAATGTAGTGACGCTATTTTTATTTGCATATATTGTACTGCAATAAATATATTGTTAAATTGTTTTTTAACATGTTGTTTTCTACCACTTATAGCTAGCTATCAGTTAACTCCTATAAACTCTCACTAGGGACCTGAGTTGAACTTGCCAGAAAGGGAATTTTATCTAGGTCAAAGGTCAAATAGCTCAACTCAATTACAAAAGACCTACTGAGGTCTAAAAAAGTAAACTTTTCAAAGTCAAAGGTCAAGGTTATGAAATTATGTCACAAAGAGTGTTATCATACATGACCTCATATTGTGATTTTACCTTTGGCTGACCTTCACATTTTAAAACCCCTATTGGGCCTCCAAGATTGCTTGCAATCTTAATGTCAAGTTATCATTATTTATTCCATATTAGTTCCAAAAGTTGTAATAAATTGCCAAAGATATATAAAATGTTACTAGCGCAATTAATTACTAACAAGCTAATTTGTAATTAATGTAATTGTTTCATGCATCTTATGAACCTTCATACAATATGGTCAAATATTTGTGTGCGCATACCTACCTACAATGACTAAACTATGTAAATATTGTACATTCCATATTATGTCATCAAAGTAAAAATACTTTCAATGAATAGCTTATATTGTACGCTCGTATATAACTTTATCGTATGATCTGTAAAATGAAGCCCTCTGATTGGTCAGTTCTTGTGCTGCACCAATCTGTATTGCTACTGAGATTGTCTGCGTTGATCATCTCCGTCGCAATACAGAAAATATTGGTACGGAGGAGACAATCTCAGTAGCAATACAGAGGATAACACGATAAAAACGTTATTGAATGATTTGAAGTGCAATACAGGATATATTCTGTCTCGATATTCTGTATTGGCACTCGACTTCGTCTCGTTCCAATACGGAATTTCTCGAACAGAATATATCCTGTATTGCACTTCAAATCATTCAATAACTTATAGCACAGCACAATATAGACTGTAAATGAAATAAATACACTTAATAAAAAGTAATAATAATTGTTATTGTTCATGTAAAAATGTTGATAAATATTCAGAAATAACTACATGGCATGCCCCTTAAAGGAATATTCCTTGCCAGACCCTTTCTCTCTTGATATGGTAGCTATAATCATATATATAGTTTCCATATTTAGCAAAACATGGGAAAATGTTTTAATATGGTCAATATTGATCATTTAAAAATCTAGTGCTTATTTCCAGTGAGCTGCCATCTTTTAAGATTTCTTGCAGGAAGTGATGTCATCAACTCTCAACTTCTATAACCTTGCCCATAACAGTATAGGAAAGTAGCACAAAATCACTTCTAGACAAGCGATCATTACTTTCTGTGCAAAAATATTTTCAGGGCTTGTCAACTTAGAATAAAAGAAGAGATTTTCAGAAGGATTAAATAAGATACAAAGTTGAAAAAGAATATTTAGCTGGTTTTGTAATTCTTAATAGCTCCTCACCTAATGCTATATATGCAAAGTTGAGAGTCGATGACATCACTTCCTGTGTGAAATTTTAAAAGATGGCAGCTTACTGGAATTGAGCATCACATTTCTAAGTGATCAAATCTGACCATATCAAAACATTTTTGCATGTTTTGCTAAACATGGCAAGCATATATATGGTTATAGCTACCATATGAGGAGAGAGATGATTTGGCAAGGAATATTCCTTTAAAAACTTATAATCCTGGAAATCTGATATTAGTATTCCGAAGATTTAAAATCTTACCTGACTTCTGGTCTTTGCGACAGTGCTATCCTGACAGGTCTTGCTGACTGGAGCAGACGTCGAACTTCTTGAATCCGCAGGTCATCACTGAACAACAGACGTAATAACTGGAAATATAAGAAAAACCAAATGTTTTTACATGTGTTTATTACATGTGTTACAACATGTGGTTATTGCAATACTATCAGTTATTACACGTTTCAGCATGTGATACGGGAAATATTTCACGAAAGTAAAAATTGTATCACCACGAAAGCGCAGCTTGAGTGGTGATACTTTTTTACTGAGTGGAATATTTCCCGTATCACATACGCTGAAACGTGTAATGACGATTTTATCACATACTATGTAGAAATCTAGTCATTTGATTGGAGCTTTCTTTGACGTTCTAACTTCTAGTTCCCCAAATGACGAATTCATCATTTTTAAGAAATAATAACATAGCCTAAATGTGACGTCATTTTGAATTAGGAAAGAATAGAATGAAGTTGTATGACGTCATTTCGTTACCATAGACAACGTGTAGTACGTGTGCTCGTATCATATGAAATTCATGTGATACGGGAAATATGTCATAGAAAGCAACCAATCAAATCACTAGATTTCTACATAGTATGTGATAAATGTGGTTATTGCAATATATAAAAAATCAGATCTCTCTTACGCTTGCCTTTTTCAACATATGCTGTTATTTTCAAACATTTTCCAAGATTTGCAATTATCTTTAAACTCTGATATATCACAATGAACATTTTCTTCACAAGTTAACAAATTAACATGATCATTATATTACTAGAGAATGGGAACCCTACAGAGTTTACAAATCCCAATGAACAAATTATTCATGAAATCAAAATATGTCATAAAATATATTTTCAATGTACTGTTAACATTCTTTCACCAAATATGAAGAAAATTCATCCAATTGTGTTCGAGTAATTTTCAGGTCAGATTGATTGATGTTGGGGTTTACTATATCCCTGCCAATAAATCTAGGGGTCAAACGGTTAACCGCGGTATGCGGTTACCGCGGTTAATGATGCTAGGACGGTATTTTCGGTTCATAAACATGAGATTCGGTTCATCCACGGTTCGAGGAAAAATTGAAAAATGAAATTTTTTAGACTTCAATATTCTCTCTTTCGTTCGACATGAACTTATTCTTCATGTATATATTCCTTAAAAACATGTTTATAGCAATAGAGAACATTCAATTCTTACCTTAGATATGAAACAGATCGCTCACAAATCGATAGACAAGTAATTGTTTACATTTTTGTGACATATAAATAGACCGGAAGTTGGTCTCGCCAGATTACGCTATTCATAGTACAATTAATTTTGCTTCGTGGAGGTGTTTTGTCTGTTATAATGAGTTAGTTTTTAATCAATATTATTTAAAAAATACTGCAATTACAGAAATTATAACATTACTAATATGTTTGGTAAAAACTTGAAACATATTTGTGTTTAAATCTCCCGCACAATCGCAGCGCCATCTGTGCTGATTCAGCTGCTTTGACTACAAGAATCCCGGGGCTATGTTACTGCTTGTGCTACATGTAGATCTCAGCTCTTATCTGACAGAAATCTTATCAAGGACAGAAAAATCTAAAGTTTAAAATTTAAAGTGGGCCACTAGGCCAATAAACTTTGCTTTGTCAAGTTAATTTAATAAAAAAGGATAGTGGGACCAGAAAGTGACCAACTTGGGCAAGGCTAGAAAGAAAGCTAAAACCTGTTTTTGTATGAGCTGTCTTTACAATTTTATAAGGAAATATTACCAATTTACGAGACCCGCGAGAACCGTGAAAGAACCGAACCGTGAACCTAAAAACCGTGACCGAACCGAACCGTTGGAATTTTGAACCGTTTGACCCCTAAATAAATCCCTCATTATTCTCCAATGTTGTCTACAAGGGCATGAACCTTTGAACTTTTCCTACCTCTCGATCGATAAACTCCATACCATCCTCTTCCTCCTTGACCCCCTTACTCTGTGGGGCCATTTCTTTCTTCAGGGTCACTACAGGTGGCATATTGGAGATGTTGGCCTGCTGGTGTAAATCCTCCCTACCTAAACACACGTTGACAACATTTAATATCAATTTAAGGTACAAGTAGGCTGAGTGCAAATATCAACGTACTTGTTCTGACTTAAATGTTTTATTATCAATTGGAACATGAACATGTGTTTTAAGGACCAAATAACCAACTCATATGTGTATACTAATTTGTACAGTACATGATTAGGAAAAGCATTAAGGACTATACAAAGGACATTTAGAAAATACTTTTTCATTTCAAAGGACTTCATTCTGTGTTTTTTAAACTATTCACCAATTAATAAAAAATAACAGGAAATAAGCAAAACTAGACAAGCTTTAAGAACCTACTTCCATCTGTCATCACTTCATTCAAGCTATACTTACCTATTAGTATGTAAGCATCATCAGGCCAGTCAGAAGGGGGGTTTGCCCTACAATGGTGTATTGCCTCATAAAGCGGATGTGAGATTCCAAATGGGAGAAGATCCAAATCCTTGCTTGTCATACCTAGAATGAAGGAGCAAATGCTAGAATATCATTTGTAAGTAGAGTTTAAGAATGGACAAGAAAAAGGTACTTTAACATGTAATACATGTAATATCACACCAAGATATACATGTACTTTATTGAGAATTTATACAAAGCAAGTATACATTGCTTCTTCAAAGTACATGTACATGTACTGGTAAATGTTTATGTAGTCTGTGTGGAATAACTAAGATACTTTAAAAGACTTAGCTACAAAACAGGTTGACATAATTATTTGGTGATTAGTGAATGTCTGGCTGGAGACATCACTTGTGACATAAATATGTAAATATCCATTGCTTGGTTGAATTCAAGTGGACCTCACCATTACATTACAATAAACATAAGAGTGTTGATCTCATACCTAGTTCTGCCATGTAGAGCACCACCCTTTCAAATACTGTCCCACTGGTATCTGGAGTGAAGCTCTTGGACATTGAGACATCTCTAGAGACTACCCTGTGGCCTGGAGCAGACACCTTACGTACATATCTATCCCACACTGGCTCACTACTCTCTTCTGGGTGCAACAGTATAGCATATAACTGTAACAGAGACATCAGTGTAAAATAGCATATAACTGTAACAGAGAGACAAGTGTTAAATGACATATAACTGCAATAGACACATCAGAGTTAAATGTTTCTAGTATATAACTGCAATAGACACATCAGAGTTAAATGTTTCTAGTATATAACTGCAATAGACACATCAGACTTAAACAACATATAACTGCAACAGAGAGATGAGTGTTAAATTACATGTAACTGCAATAGACACATCAGAGTTAAATGTTTCTAGTATATAACTGCAATAGACACATCAGAGTTAAACAGCATATAATTGCAACAGAGAGACGAGTGTTAAATGACATATAACTACAATAGACACATCAGGGTTAAATAGTACTAGTATATAACTGTAATAGACACATCAGGATTAAATGGCATGTTAAATGACATATAACTGCAATAGACACATCAGGATTAAATGGTACTAGTATGTAACTGCAATAGACACATCAGGGTTAAATCAAATGACATACAACTGCAACATGAGAATTAAATCCCATGAAAAGGCAAATGCTTTCAGAAACATGACTGCTTATGATATTTAGGTGCAATATAAGACACATGGGAGTTAGAGATTTAAGTAAAACACATAGGGTTATTGAGCATATAAGTGCCAAATACACAGGGTTAATTCAGTCAAGGTATCACATCATATTACAACTAAAAATAAGGTTTCACTTTTCGCACATTGATGACTTTGCCAGATTTTCTTTGTAACCAAAAGAACACTGATGCAATCTGTAAATAATACTATAGATATACATGTTCTTGTTCTTGTACATACCGAGACTATGTTCATGGTAACCTTGCACACATCTGATAAGTACGGGAATGGTTTACATGGGGCACCAGTCATGCTACAGTGGAGCCATCTATACAGGCTAGGGGGCTCTTGACTCAGGAAACTAGGGTATTGCATCTGCTTCAGGGTATCTAAAATATGTGATACAAACTTTTAAACATTGTACAAATGATTGAGATACAGTAGAGTAAAGAATGACATGGTACATGTACAGGGTTTCCATAAAGTCTTATAAATACAATAAAAAGTCTATGTAAAGTGTAAAGACTTTATGGACAACCTGTATATCACATAAATATGATTAAGATTTCAAAATGTATTAAAAAATAAAGTAGTATAAAAAATACTTTTAACTTTATGCCATCACCACACTAGTCATCACTACAAGAGTGTCTTACCTGGTAGTATTTGGCTGGTATGTTCCGGGCTATTAAACAATGCGGGGTAATCCCTGACATAGTGGTCAATATAAGCAGACAGTTGCAGGTCCCTGCAAGTCAAAGTTAAAGCAAATACATTATATGGGGAAATGGCAGTAAATTCTTTTTACACCATTACTTAAGCTTCAGAAAGAAGATTATACAATTGATTTATAATACAGATTGTCAACCAGCTGATGCATATGTACCTTTATTTAATGTAAGCATCTTAAAAATCAAAATTCATGTATAATTGTGCAAGTCAGAATAAATAAATAGCATTGCTTAACAATTTCATACCCATTTGAGGAATACTAGGTAAGTCACATATTTTGGTGCTAATTTATGGAATCATTTGCAAGTTGAATTTCATAAATACAAAACTTTGAACTCTTGAAACACAAAGAACCATGTAACATGCTGCAAGTAATTTTAGACAGTCAAATCTTATCACGAGTATTTTCTGGGCATTAATACAGTGGTTTTTATTAAAAGAATGCATTTTCTTTTAATTAAGGAGATCAGAAGATCACCTAATACCTGACCTCCAGGTACATATAGTTGAACACAGTAAAGAGAGTATAAACTGTAGTGTGTGCTGACTGTGATAATTAACTCATATGATTTCATGGATTTGAACCCCCTGGGCAAGTGTATCAATGGTTTAAGTATTAGCCACTTAGTTGTCATTGTTAACTGGTGTAGAACACCATAAATTTATGCTTAATCCAAGGGTATCATGTATAAACTGTACAATGTAACAGAAATATAACAAAGCATGTTGCATAAAACATAATCGGATAAGTAGGAAATGAATCACAATTTGTTGAGCCAATAAAGCCTTTCTTGGTTAGTATATAATAGTATTATATGATAGTGTACATTTTAAACAAAGACATACTCTAAAGTTTCAAATAACACAAAAATGAAGTGTTATAAGTGATAGGAAGTAAATATAAAATAACTGAAAAATGTGGGGTATAACAAGAATGTGACCGACACTCATACAGATATATTCATGAAAAACATTCAGATGAATCAATGTCAATAACTGCAGACACAATGATGTCAACAACAGAAGACATGCCGATGTCAACAACCACACATTAATGTCAACAACTGCAGACACATTTATGATGTCAACAGCAGACACGCTAATATCAACAACTACAGACACACTGATGTCAACAATCACAAACACTTTGAAGTCAACAGCCACAGACTCATTGATACCAACAACTGCAGACACGTCAATGATGTCATCAACAGCAGACACACTAATATCAACAACTACAGACACACTGATGTCAACAATCACAAACACTTTGAAGTCAACAGCCACAGACTCATTGATACCAACAACTGCAGACACGTCAATGATGTCAACAACAGCAGACACATTGATACCAACAACTGCAGACACATTGGTGTCATCAATTACAAACACTTTGATCTCAACAGCCACAGACACATTGATACCAACAACTGCAGACATGTCAATGATGTCAATAACAGCAGACACATTGATACCAACGACTGCAGAAACATTAATGCCAACAATCACAAAGGATTTAGCTTCAACAGCCGCAGTCTCATTGATGTCAATGACAGCAGACACATCGATGGTTTCAACAACTGCAGACACATTGATGCCAACAATCACAAACACTTTGATGTCAACAGCCAAAGATTCATTGATGTCAACAACAACAGAAACATTGATATCAACAACTATGGACACATCAACAACCACAGACACATTAATGTCAACAACTTTAGACACATTGATGTCAACAATCAAAGACACACTGACACAAACTGAGCATGTACTAACTGATATCCAAACAACAAATGTAACATGTCCACCACCAACGCCTCTTCCCACATCAGGACTTATCACATTTCGTATTATAATGGACGTGTATGTAGTAGGAATCATATGTATACTTGGAATAGCAGGGAACATCACCTCTATAGTAGTACTACAGAAGGGATGTATCACAGGAAAGACCACAAAGATACTACTCCAGACATTATGTACTTCAGATACATTCTGTCTCATTAGCGCCTTTATAAGCTCAACATTACGGACAACATGGGATTATACTAATATTGATCCATTTTTTGGTAAATATGCCCATTGGTATAGATTTAACTGGACATTTTCTTCAATAACTAGACTCTGGGCTGTACTGTGTGTTGTGTGTATAACAATTGAACGCTACATCGCTATCTGTTACCCATTCAGTGTTAAGAAATGGTGTACGATCACAAGAGTTAGGAAGTTAGCAAGCTCCACATTGGTATTTGCAACAGGTTTTAATATTCCTAAGTTCTTTGATAAAATCCCAGTTGAGTGGGACCTATGTACAGGAAATCTGGAGGTGACTGGTGGATACTCAGCATATATGGCACTCAATGGACGTATTTACTCGTTGGTGTACATCACATTTCTTTTTTATTCAATCAATTTTATAATTCCTGCCATAACACTAGTTATCCTCAATCTACGAATCATAGTCACAATACGTAAAGCATGTAGTCCATCAAAAACAATGAACAAATATAAAGAAAATAAGTCGACAACCAAAGAGAGACGTACTACGATTATGTTATCAACTATCGTGCTGGTATTTCTGCTCTGCCAGTTCCCTGCATTTGCTATCAGCGTGGTCTACACACTACACAACTGGGGGATCAAAGTTCCAGATCAGACTGCGAGAAGATTCTTTTACTCTGTAGGTACAACCCTCGTGGCTTTAAACTCAGCGATAAACTTCACTATATATTTTGTTTTCTCAAAACAATTCCGTAGAGTATTAGCCAGATTGATATGCAGATGTAGCCGGAAAACAAAAGAAGATCCAAAAATAACTGATGAGACACAAGGTCCTTGTTAAGCTGGACCCAGTCAGACTCGAATCAACACAGTGACCCAAGTTAACTCAAATCCAAATCAACTCAGTGACTCAGGTTAACTCAAATCCAAATCAACTCAGTGACCCATGTTAACTTAGCAAGCCAGGTTCCTCCAACGTGGAACAATTTTTAAGACAGGTTTTACTGTATCTAAAATAAATTACTACTCATGAAAGTGAGTATTTGTTGGCAAAACCTCCTTAGACCAGCAAGGGACAAAGAGATAACAAAAACAACAACTATAAACTGACCTTTCAGATGGCCTTGACATCTCAATGTGACCTTGGCCTTTGATTACCTTAATATGCATATGGTTGTATTTGTTGTCAGGGATTCAAATGTGTATCTTTCAAGTGACCTTGACCTAGTATCATTACTTCAACCTAGAAACGATCTTGACCCATATGATCATTTCACCTTCAACATTAAATATTTAATCAGACCATAACCTTGATATAACCATAGAGACCCATCTATGTTTGAGCCTGTATATATCCAAGCATATTGTATTGAGAGTCATTATCCAGAAAATACAAAATCTGTGTAAAGTGACTTTATGGATACCCTGTATAAACTACACAGGGAAAAATGATTCAAAGTACTCAAGAATAATCTCCAAACTTTTCCTCTTAAAAAAGATGTTTACCTGGCAATGTGATGTAGGAGAGTGGTGAGTTTATGAAGATGCTCAAGTAGCTGACTGTTTAACTTCATATCCTGCAAGTAAAATACAGCTGTTCCAAAGGACTGTGCTAAATAAACTTTTGGAGATTTACATTTTAATGTTTACTAGTATGCATTGTTTTACAAAAATAGACATCTTAGTGAACATCTCACTCTCTTGGTGAGCATCTGTCCCAAGTGAAGACATTTCTTGGAACATATTCAATTGTCTCTTCTATAAAACGAATACATTAATGTAAAAACCTTTAGTTTTTCTCAAATATATCACACACTTTTACTTTTACTACGTTTTTAGAGAACCCTTCAGGGTCTTGCTAAATTTGGTACTGATTTAAGGTAAAATTAAGCAGTTTTAAAAAATCATTATACTCTCATTTTACAAATCATGTGAGTGTTTATTTTCTTCTTTATTTCTTCCACATTTGAAGGACTCAATCAAATCAACAAAATGGGCATGTTTCCCGACTCATCCTTCAATATTTCCTTTTGACAGACATTAATTCAAGAAGGTTTTACAAAAGATGTTACCATCTCTTACCTCATATACAAGGTGTAGAGCATAGAGGAGAGCTGGTATATGTGGAAACAATGCAGCACTTGTATCTATGCTCACAGGTGTAGATCTGTCTAGTTTCATATCTGACCTAGGTGCACTCTCAGTAGAGCTCTTCAGTATGGAGGTTACAAAATTGTGATGATCAGACGACAGTAGATATTGCCAATCCTGAAATAAAATGCAAAATTGAGGATGCTTTATGTCTTATCTAGTAGGCCTAGTATTTTGTGAATATCAAAATTAATCGTGAATGCATGAAATGTATATTCAATGAAGTTAGTTCCAAAGGATTTTTCACCTAAAAGAGAATGATAAATTATTAAATTACCGATATTAAAGGAGTTGAGGTATTCAATTTGTATTTAAAGTCTTGAACCAATTTTTAAACTCATTTCATTCATTACTCAAATCTTTCCCATTCAGAATCATAAGCCTTATGACATACCTCATCTGACCCCTGATCTGATGGTTTAGCCTTCTTGGTGACAGGTGAGAGTGGGGAATCAATGTCCATCTGAAATAAACACAGATTATATGTAGTTGTAATATTCTATTTGTACACAAATGTTATCATCAAATTCATACAGCTTTAGAGATAAATATCTATACCTGTGGGTCAGATGCCTATAAAATATGAACAAAATCAAATCACTGCTATATTGAACTTGAACTTATGCTGAACTTCTATACTTTAATCAGAATCAATCAGATAACTATATTATTTACCTGTAATACCAAAGGAAGTCTACCAAGATCATATCCCATCATGCCAAGCAAGCACTTAGTAAATGTCAGCCATTCAGTCTGCTTAGTCATCCCTCCAGGTGCATTATGGGTAGAATACCATTTTATTAATACTTGACTCGCAATGTAATTTGGCAGAATATGTTTGATACCCTCAAGACAAGCATCAACTGTAAGTAATTAAAATATAAACTTAGTTTTATTTATGTTTATTGATAGATTTAATTTTGATGTAAATTATATTTCTGATTAAAATATTACAACAGTGGTGTAAAAAGAACTAAATTAACTCCAACCAATACATAAGTTGAATGATGGCGAATGAGGTGAACCACTAAAGAAATTGGATTTTTATGATGGTTTCTTCCCAGCAATTTAACCTTTGAAATGGGGTAATGTAAACCCAGAGGTACATACTTATAGGAGAAGTCTCCATGCTTGGTATGGTTATCCTGCACAGGCTGCCATTGGCAAGGTCCTAAAATAAAACATAAAAAATAATTTAGTCAGACAACCAACATGGATACAGACAGACTTTCAATTTTTCAATCTTTATTGTAAATACTACTATCACCCATTTACCCCAATAACTCCAAGGGGGTGATGAGGATATCATAGGCCTCTCCCAAAATGAGGTAATCCCTTCATTATCATAGTACTATTTAATGTGAGTACATTTTAGTGCATTTTCATGAATAATGTAAGGTTAAATGTACATACCAGAGTGCATCTATTAGCTACAGGGTCCTGTAGGCTTGTAATGGAGCTCTGTATGCTAAGGTCCTCTCCTAAGCTACCTGCATGAAGCAGTTGGGAAGATTCATTCATCTCTGGGGGCACAGGGGATAATAGATGGACCTACAATCAAACAATTAATGACTTGGCTTCAAAATTATTTGTCTAATAGAGGCTTTGTTATATTGCTTTGAAATCTTGATTATGTTAGAAATATACAGGGTGGCCCAAAAGTAGGTTTACAGTTATTCAGCAATATCTTGTAGAAATCATTGTCACTTACAGGATCATCAAAGTGTGCATCTAGTGCACTAGTGGGGCGACTGGAGGTGACAATGCCTGGACCAGGACTAGCGAAGGGTGTAGTAGACCTCAGGCCTTCACTGGTTGACAAATGTACACTGGATATTGGGAGAGAAGGCAGGAATACACGTGTCACCTAAAAATACAGACAAAATATTGTAAGGTCATAATAATAGAATTAGCGTATCAAATCCTAATTTAAAATTTAAATAATATCAGAGTCAGAAGCTGTTCAGAAATATTTTGTGATTTGGCTTGGACCCCTTAGTTTGACAATTCAGTTATTTAAATTCACAGTTTGTTGACATGGTACAACAACTTTAATTCATGAAGCCATGGACATGAACAACAGATCAGATTTTTGAATGCTTGAATCTTCTGTACTAACATTAAACAGTTTCTATTCATAGACTAAGTAGATATTCAAATGTCCCCTATTTATACCTTAGTAGGTCCAGTGTAGAGAAGCAACGTAGAGTTCAAGTCTAGAACTAGCACCATGTTAAGACTCTGAAAAAACAAAATGTACAAAATTTGTTACTGATGCCAAAAGCTAAGTGAAAACCACTGAAAATGTTAGTCACAAACCGCTTCTTATATTAGTGGTGTCATAGAAATGATACTTTTCAGAAATAGATCCACCAAAAGACATGTACATTTTTCATTGTCCCCTGGCTATATTTTCATTATTGCATCGACTCTTGTTTTGTATACTACTTACACTACTAAAAATCAACTCTGTGCTACACAATGTAAACTGATGGTTCACTCATTGGCCAAATTAAATAAATTTCACATAGATCCCGATATCAGATCATATTCTTTAAAAAGAAATTGAGTAACGAGTAAGCACTGAAACTACTCACAGGTAAACTAACTGCATCTCTGGCCTGTACAATAGACACTGCACCAAATATCAACTGACTCTGATCATTGCTCTCTTCCCATTTAACACACCTGCAAACATTTCACTTTAAACTACAGTATTGGGATTGGAATGTAGAATTAAGGACAATGTATTTATGATAGATAATAAATTAAGTCAAAAACAGTTAGCCCAGAAAGTTTTTGAGATTTCAAGATCGCAGTATTTATGTACCATAGAATGTACATTATGCCCAAAATTAGCACACTGTATAATTGTTAATTAATAGTCCATGAGTTTAATAATTTAACATTCAAGGCATTAACATGTAAAGTGTCACTACCTGCCATTTGTTACACATGCTGAACTCAGAACGCCAACAGCTGGACACTAAATACCATCACAAAAAAGTTGAAGACTATAACAATATGTCTCTATTGTGATGGTGATATAAAAACCCTGTAATCCAAAGATACATACCTGAGTTGATACCTAGATGCAACCAGGTAACAAAGGTACTGTTGTCCACCAAGGTCTTTAGTGAGGAACACCTTAGTTGCCTTGCCAGTCATGCCCTCTCTGAAACAATTAATACAGTAAAACAATCTAGCAATAATCGAGTGTAAAACTGGGACACTGTTTTGAGATACCAAAGATGTTACACATACATCAGTTTTACCGATTTCCATAGAACCACTTATATCTCATTTGCAACTTACACTTGATAAAAACCTTTTATGCAGTAAATATAAATAATATAGATGTCTTCATTTTTTGGGTCATAGTGGTGATAACAATATGTCACCACTTCTTGGTGGTACATAAAAAGAGGGACAAAACCAAGACAAAATAAAACCATCATCATGATGGCCATATACATGTACCACAGGTGGGGTAATAATAAATATCAACCAACCAAAAGCTAATATTCAATTCCTTACTTATCCGCACTGTTTTAGTATGAAAACAAGAGACATGTGATATCATATTTACGATAACACTAACCTGAGTGAAACTTTCTCAGTCCATATATGTTCCATACAAGTATCAGGCATAAGTGGCTCAACAATCTCCCCTGTCTCATTCACCATAGAGACTGTCTGCCTCCCAGGTGTGCGCATCAGGGACCCCATGGGAGACTTACCCCCTGGGGAAGGGCTGTGGTAGCGATACAGGCTACTTACTGAAGCGTGAGATGGAGTTTGAGATCGACTGAAAAACCAAAAAATAAAACTCTATAAAAGAGAAAAAGCTCAAAAATTGCAGGATATTAAATTGTATTTTTATGTATTATACTGGAGATGAATGGTACATATTTCATGGGATTAATATGTGTTTGCAACTTGTGTTTGCAATCATTCAAGCATTTGTTGACTGATTATAAAAGTGCAGAAAATACAATATTGGATTGGTATAATGTAATTGTACTACCTTAGAGCAGCCATTTGATTAAGTCCAGGACTATGTGAGATCGAGCGTGATGTGAAACCACCAGATGGTGAACTAATGCGACTATTGGGATGACTCCTGAAACAAAAGTGAAAACCTTTGAAATATATACTGAACTAGTTGTAATTTGCAGAAAATCCTTAAGAAATTTTAATGATTTGATTTGATGAGTCATAAGAATTTGGGATAGTTGCCATAATGTTTCTCCATGGTAAGTTGAAAAGAAACTTATTTTCACATTCATTTGAGACTAAAAAGATCTTTTATAGCATCCAAACTTTAAACAATGCACACTGTGATCAATATTATGCCTAAAAATAAAAAATTGCTGCCTTGTGATCTACCCATGAGGAATGTACAAAAAATGCACAGTCAACAAAAGTAAGTTGCCACTTTTTCCCACCCAGCTGACAACATACTTTTTTTAAACAATTAAAAAACTTAAATTCAGATGGTAGTGTAAGTAGCCAATCGGAATGAAGCAGTTGGTTGTAAATTGCGTACTTACTGAAAGCTTCTGAATGGTGATAATCCACTGGGGGATTGACTTGAGATGGTCAGCTTTGAGAAGCTGCTAGTTGAATGACTCACCCCCACACCTGGAGTTCCTGGGGGTTGGGGTAACATACTGGGCGTCAGATCCCCCAGACATCCAGTCACATAGTACCCTTCCTACAGTCACATTGGCAAATACATGAATTCAATATTTCTCATCATGAAAAATAAAAATATATATCACAGTATAATATTGAAGTTAAGTTTAAAATACCTCTTAAGATATCTCACCTCATGTTTGGCCCTCCTGAGTCTCCATACACTGTGAGTCCCCTGCATCTGGTCATATGTCATAATAAGAGAAGGGTCTTCATTGGTAAACACCACATGCTGGGATGTATCAGTCACAAACTCTATCTTGTTGCTACCTAGAATGGTAATATTTGTATTTGAAGCATTGCAATTATCTTTTCAACATTTTTACCTTACTAATGACATTACATATTTTATTTACCCCTTCAGAGGTAGACAAAGTAAACCAGACTGTGAGACCAAATGGAGTTGAACTATGACTTACTGGTTAATATTTGAACTATTGTGTTATTTTTGAGAGATTTTCTCTCTATTGTATATGTCATGAGAAAATGCCTGGCAATGAATTGCATGGTCATTAATCAAAACTCGAGAAATATTAGTGAAAATGGTGCTTTTGAATATTCTGCAGCCTATATTAAGATCTATTTTTACATTATATTTTATTAACTTTTTATGTTAAAGTGCAGAAAGGTTATAAAGTGTATGTACATATGTCTTAGATATAGATAAAGCATCACCTGGTTGTGCTTTGCTGTATATAAGAGGAGCAAGTTCATCAAGGGGGTGCAACATACTAAACAATAACGGCAATGCTTCTGTAGGCCTGCAAAAGATGGTACAAGGCATTAACATGCAAAATGTCACCACATAATAAACTAGAGTGGCTGTACGTTTCAATTCTTTTAATCAATGTTTCATTTCCGTCAAAATCAACAAAAAAAACAAATACGGTACATGCACTATCCATCACTTAAGAGGCAGTACATTTTAGGTAGTCTTAAAGGACATATAGAAATCTAGTAATTTTAATAAGGAACAATATAGAGCATATTAGTTCATGGCTTCTGTTGGCTGTTTTTTCAATATAATATACCAAACAAAAAAAAATCATAATCATTAGTTTTGAATCATACAATTTCTATTTGGTATCAAACGGAACATATAATATACTAGATGCACTTATATGATAGATTACTTAATATCCATGAATTCAAACGGAACATATAACATAATTGTGCTCACTTTCTAGGAGTTCCTTTCAATTCTACTTCCTTGGTTGACCTCTCAAACAGAAGGCCATTCATAATTGGCCACACCTTGGAAACCTGGAAGACGTACATATCATTTTAAATGTGTCAGCCATTGTGAATAATTTGTTAATAATGATTATAGAGTTTACCAATGCCCATGATAACAATTATAAAGGTAATACAAAAAACAGCAAGATAAGTTTATATATTGTTTAGTTGTTGTTGCTTTTTTATAAGATTCAGCAAGAAGTAGTGTGGTAAACAAGGCATAATTTCATAACAAACTATTGTGATTAATTAAATGCTTTATATATCCAAAATGATATCAAGCTAATTAGAATATTGTATTAATTGTATGTAATATTATAGCTGAATAAAAGTTAGGTAACATTAACAAGTTCAAAATCTATAAGATGAATGGTTTTTAAAGGGGCATTATATTGCTTACTGGGTGAACATAGAAAAGGGAGTTTTGTATCTTAGTCTATTACGGCGTTCAAGTGTGTTCTGAGTATTATTAATTTTGAAAGAAAAATATCATTGAGATTCCACATTAATATGACGTTCTTGTTTGTACATAGTGACTATGTTGTAGCTAGTCTTACTGTGAATGGCAAGGCAGTAGTGAAGTCCTCTCCCTCAGTAGTGAACACATGAATACAGCTACTCTCCAGTATATAAACACCATACTGGGCGGTTCCTAAAAGTATATTGATTCCATACAAAAAACTCATCTTACGTTTCAAGTTTTCATGCCCCTCCTACAATAACTTATCTTTTCAAGTTCAAAATACCAAAGAATAAAGTTTTTAAATCGCAAAGTATCCAAATATTTTAAATATCATGTTGCAAAGAAACCTGCTATCCAGGGGAATAGCATTTTTAAATTAATTCCAAATTATGAAATGTTCAATCAATTTAGCACAATAATCCCACCTGATTTTATTGGAATTCTATTGTAAAAAGCAAAATTTACCAGGCATATCTTTGAGGGCGTCAGTAGTGGGCTCCTCAGGAGTGGTCTTGGGGAGGAGAAACTTACACCATCCAGCCTGTAAAATACAACAGTACAGTGTTAACATACACCTGATGACAACAAAAAATCTGATTCAGAATCATATAAATATCAAAATGAATAACAATAGTATCAATAACTTTAGATTCAACTGTACAAAGTGTAAACTTATGCTCATAATGATGCCTCTTTATTCGACTGTAAATTTAGTACACTCACATCAGTGACTCTGGAGTCCACTGTAAATGATCTGTAGTGACTTCTGGCACCATCTACTGTGCCACGACTCCATAATACAGTATTCTCCGCAATGTATAATTCCTCATCTGTGACATTATCCATATTGTCAACACTTCTAAGACGCCATTGCTCTCCCTATAATGTGCACAAATAGTGAATAAATGATTTTACATGATTTTTTCATTTTAGTGAGTTTGAAAGGGTTTTCAGGTTATTTTCCTTTTTATGCAAGTTCATTTTTGATATTCCAAGTGACAGCAATTTGCCCGTGGAGATTACTGCTTAAGATATGTTAATTTATATGTCAATTTATCGCCAAATAACTGGAATAAAAATTCATGAAGAAAATAGACCCTCCCACTTCCATGTGAAAATATGAGTACAATCATGTAATTACCTGTTTGTCATCCTGCAAGGATATATCTTTGATTGCTTTCACAATTGGTAGACCATGATCAGTATGGTAGCCAGGGTGGGAGTGTGTTACCCCAGGATGTGACGAGTACATGTCCCGGCCATGCGGGACATAATCCTGCCAGTCAGACACAGTGATCATGTCTTCAGAGGTCTGATGGTCCAGCATTCAGACAGTAGGTCAGCAACCTAAATTATTGAAAAATCCGTAAATAAATGAAGCGCATTTAATTGTTTAGGTATTTGACCTAAGAACAATATGAAGTTGCAATTTGGCCATCTAAAAATTCACCAAGCATGCCAGTGTTAAGTAACAGAATTATGTGTTTGGACAATTATTATTTGATTTGCTAGAATAAAAACAAGAAAAACAGCAATTGCCCAGAGTAGCAATTCCCACCAAGCAAGGGATATTTTATACAAGGCATTAAGGTACCGTGGTACTTAAGGTCAGGGTGCATGTTGGAATTTATTTGCGATTTTGAAAAGTAAACCACTGAATATTCTAGTTTTTCAAACATTCTGAAGAATTATCAACCCTCAATTAATAGTCTAGGTACACCAATACATATTTTGTGCAAGAATGAAAGATGAAGATGATGTGTGGAATGAGTTATGTTTATCTGAAAATAGCACATGGTCATGAAATTTCATCGAAAGTGCACCCTGATCTTAACAGGAAAAGACAAAACAGGAAGTGACAAAACATGATTTATTTTTAGACATTTTTTGAACAACGATAAAAGGGTTCTGTTTTGACCTCCAGTCAATTTAACTAGTTCCACATATCATTTACATAACCAGGATCACAATGTACATGGTCAGAATGACCCTAAATATGATGAAATAACTTTTTCAGCCCTCTGAAAATGTGACTGAAAAATAGCTAAAAATAGGAGCTTGGGAAAGGTCACTGAACAGAATCTTTTGAATTGTCCAGAAAATGTGCCCGATATATTGCTCTGAATGATACAATCTTTGAAAATGTGATATCATTCATAGAAAAGGAAAAATGGAAAAAAGCTGAATCGAAAAGTGATATATTTTCCTCTTTAAGACCACCATTTTTGTTTCAGACAATTTTCTAAAATTTCAAAGATTGTACAGGGTGGGCCAAAAAAACGCCACTTTTTTTCAAAATGCTATAACTTTTTTAATTTTTGAAACAAAATCATAATTTGTATACCAATTGAAACTTGAGGTTGTTATCTAGCCATGGATCATGAATTATACACTTCTACTTGAATAAAATATGTCACCAGCGTCTCACTTAAACATGTGGTGTGCCATGAGAAATAAGCATAATGTGCAAAATATTCCTGAACTGATACGGCCTGATGATCACCAAGCTAATAGCCCTGATGCAAACCCCAGTGAGTATAGGGTATGGGAAGGTCTCCAGGAGATTGTATGAAGGCACCCAATCTAGAAAATGGCTCAACTAAAGCTGGCAATCAAGACTGGTTGAAAAAACTTTGCTAACATTTCATTGATACTGCTATATCAACAAGGCGACTAAAACTAAAATATATCATGAAATAGTGTGGCGGACCAATTGAACTCCTCTTTTAGATCAAATATAATCCAAGTTGAAGGACTTGTTACAATATATTATTACTAAGAACCCCTGGCACTATTTAACTGCAAAATTTGAGGTATGTAGGTTGGAAAATAAAAAAGTTGTAGTGTCTTGAAAAAAAGTGGCATTTTTTGGCCCACCCTGTATAAGTAAGATATATTGGGCCCATTTTCTCAATAATTCAAAAGATTCTGTTCAGTGAACTTTCCAGAGGGGCTACTTTTAGCTATTATGTAGTCACATTTTCAGAGGGCTGAAAAAGTTATTTCATCATGTTTAGGGTCATCCTGACCATGTGCATTGTGATCCTGATCATGTAAATGATATGTGGAACTAGTTAAACTGACTGGAGGTCAAAACAGAAGTCTGTTATCTTTGCTCAAAAAATGTCTAAAAATGAAGCATGTTTTGTCTCTTTCTGTTTTTTCATTTCCTGTTAAGTACCATGGCACCTTAACATGCATAACAAAATGTCACCACCTGCCATTTGTTTTAGCATGGGCTTACAACAGACTCTTGAAATCCCATGGTTTCAGACTCCGAAATTCCAGAACGCCAAATACTGTCCACAAAATGCTGGAGTTTTAACATATAAACCATTCAGATTCCTCTAGTCTATATGTCTATGTCAATAATCTGCAAAAGGCTAATAAGCCCGTATAAAGCAGATATATAATTTAACAGTGATAGAATTTGAATAGAATATAATTTAAAACCTTAACATTTAAAAAAAGATCTATGGTTTACAACTCATATTAAAATTGAAAGGAACCTTCCTGGTTGGCCCCTGTACCCCCCTAGTAAGTCCCTTTTAGTGTTGTCGCGATTAATCGATACATCGCGATATACATCGCCAAAGCTGATTCTGGCGATGCATCGATGTCTGAAACAAAACATCGATGTTTTTGAAAAAAATTAATTTGCTAAAAATCACCCTTTCTTATCTTATTTTGACGCAAATCGCTTACCTTTCTCATGTCTTATTTCATTTACCAATGTTTTCTGATATTCTTTCGCTTTAAAACTGTTTTAGCTATTCGAAATGAACCATTAATCTAAAAAAATTACTTTACTTTCATTTCACCTTTCTAGAAGTTCCCGGATGTTCGGTATTTTAGTGCATTAGCCTTCGGTATTTCAGTGCACTTTTCTCTGACTTTTTCTCGATGTACATCGCGATGTGCATCGATGTTTACTACTGAAAATTGCCGATGTACGATTATGGCACATCGCGACAACACTAGTCCATTTATGTTGAAATACCCTGGGGCGACTGTCAGGCTACCGCGTTGACATCGTCCCTCTTTACCAGTAGTGCAGGCTTGTTGCTGTGCACTGGGGACCTTTTACATTAAAACATAGATCTATATTAAAAACACACCTATTTAATTGCAGTTATTGACATAGGCATAGTATGATGATTTAAAACTACATGTACTTAGACTGTCACAGTCTAAGATGTCACCTAAGATGTATCCAATAGACTGAATTTCCTGAGAATATTTTCATTCCAAATTTCAAAAAATTTCAGACTAGAGGATATAGTCCACAGATTCCTCATTTTGAAAATTTGATAATAGAAATAACCAGGCAGGTCCGACTAAGTTGGCTAGAATTTCTCTTTTGGTAAAATCTACACCCATCAAGTCTCAGCCATAATCCAGAGCCTAGCATAGGTCAACAATGGGACATTCACTTCAGTATTGATTGTACCTTGTACATCATTGATGAATTCAAGAGTAATCCGAGCTATGATCATGAATGACAAAATAATTCAAAAAATGAAAAATCACATCAGTCGAAAAATGTAGAAAAAAGTACGTAAAAGTGCAAATGCAATTATAAACAATGGAAACAAAAGTGTTTGGAGACTTACATAAACATCAATTATTGTATTTTGTACGCTGAATATCATTACAAACAGCAAGTTATAAGATATCGGCAGAAAACCATCCAGAAATCTTTCAAAAATGTTCGGCCATTTCCCGCTAGCTATAAGGACTGAAGAATCACTTAATTTTCATTGGTTAGAACGTTGTGAATTACCACATAAAAATATAAACAAGAGCACGTGTTTTCACAAAGCCCCCTCCCCCATAGGGAGGAGGGTCGAACACTATAAAAGGAAGAATCAGATTCTAATGAGTATTCTTGACAAAAAATTGTATCAATTTACGAATCATATCATTTCTTGTCATTTTCTAAAATTCCCCAAAGTGTGAAGGATGAAGAAATAGACTTGAGGAAAACGCCCAAGCCTTACTTAGGTCCAAAGCCTTCTCCGGCTGTAAGCTAGAGACTCGAGTAACCCAAGCCTACAATACATTCATTTTTCTTTACACCCCACTTAGGTAGCAACATAATAGAATGAACTGTAGTTTATTTCAAAGAATGTACAGTTGTAACAAAGAAGAGTGCATTCTTTTTCTACTGTTTTTAAAGAATTGACACTTGGCATTGGCACAATATACCTTATAGTCAGTACAAAAGAAATCAAATTTTCCTAAAATTGGATCATGGATCATGGGCCATGGGTTTAAAGGTGCAATAATTAGTGCAGAGGGGTCATTCAATGATCATGGACCAGTGTCAAAATATATTTAAGTTTGGATATTTCATCAAGACTAACATCTATTTTTATTATCTACAAAGAAACCCCCTAGATAAACAATATTTTAGCTGATATTCCTCTTGAAACATGAAGGATTTTAAAAATATAAAAGTGGAAGTCCCCTTTTTGAAGCTTTGAACTAAATTTACACTGCTTATGCTGAAATTGATAATTTATCCATACATTTTAAGAAAATAGGTATGTCAAAGAAGATGTTAAACCAAATGTTGCCTTGATAGCTCAGAAAAAATGAAAAAACTTTCCTATTTTCTCTACAGTCCCTATTGCCCCTTTAAGTTAGATAAACCATTCGTAGTGGGTCTTAGGAGAACTAATACTCCTCGGGCCAAGGCTTCGGCTATTAGCCTATATTTCTCACCAAAGTATTCGTGGTTTATTCATAACATAAATATGGTTACCATTTTCATTATTTAGGAGAATTTACACAGTGCCCCCATTTTGGTACCTTGAATTCTAATAACTCCAATTTATAAAATATCGTGGATTTTTTCGGAGCTATTAGTAGATTGTATAAGGAATATATGGGTATGCCAATTGTACATGTTGCTTGGAATTCATTGTCAATCCCTAGATCCGGTTCTGCCTTTAAATAACAGAATCAGATCAAGGGAGGGTACAATTACAAGTAACTTCAGTTGAGGATATAAATGTACATGTAGGTCTACTTGTATGGTATTCCTTACCCCGGGTTCCTTACAATCTCAAATTAGAGCCAACAAAAAGTTCTAACAATCTAGCCCAATCCCATTTCTTACTACTTGGCATTCATATCACATTGTAGTAATACTCCTCATGACCTCATAAATTATTCTCCCTGTTGAGATTCGACCAATTTGAGTTTTTCTGATATAATGAGGATTTCGGCAAGGGTGTATTGACTTAACATGGCGATATACAAGTACACCACTGAGTTAATGGGGATATCATCATATCATCATGGGGATAGATACAAAATCATCATTATCTCAAAAGAACCCAAGTTGATCAAGTCTCAACAAGTGATTCAAATGGGATAGTCACGAATGGTAGAATCCATTTTCAAAAATAAGAATAGGGGTTCTTAACAGGTATTTAAATTTAACGCCTTTTCATTTTTAATTAATTTTTAAAATTTGAATTTCTCGCCATTTCATAAACAAAAGTTTAGATTTTCAGATCACCAAATATAACACTTAACAAAACACATCATGAGTTGAAAATGATTTTATTTCTTGCTTATTTTTTCAGCCAATTTTCTTAATTTTTTCAACACAACATTGGTGTTATGCGTTACCTGGTTATGCATTTGTGTATTGTTATTGTAATTCCAATAACAATGCACGTGCCGCCTTTTCCGAACTGATTTCTGTCAGATTCAAAAATGATCTGACTTTCTAAAAGAACTCTAGAAAATAGCTACTTGAGTATATAAAGTAATACAGTTTTTTTTATAAATATACACAATGGAAATAATTTTTATGACAATAGTTGAATGTTGTTGTATTTTGGATAGGTCAATGTAGAGAAAAACCAACTTGCAATGGAATAGATTTGATTTCTTCACATAGTTTTGCACCAAGCCCTTGAAACTTCCCTAGGACGTGCTAATGGGATCGAACCATTTGACATAAACGTATGTAATACAAGATTAGAATTAAATTTCCAGATCGACAATAGCCATCGACTCACATTTACGTAGATTCTAATGATATTATTCTCTTTCTAGGCCTCCATAACTCACATCCCGGGCTCACATTCCTTGGTCAATCAACCTTGGGGTCAATAAAGCAATTATGATTGTCTCTTCCCCATCCTCGGTTATGCACCCTATGCTTAGTGAGCGGACCTAATTTCAAGGGTGATGGTAAAGACGAGGCATGGCGCCCAAACCTGGCCTGTAACTAGGTGCACTGATGCTATCTTCGCAAATTACATCGCCATTGCTCGTCATCGAAATTCTGATCGCCGAATAGACACTCTAGTAAACATTCATTTTATATTGGATGTACATAACTAGAGACCGCCTTATTTCGCAAAAAAATAAAACATATCTAGGTACATATATCTTTATATGTGACATCGATCAGGAATTATTGACATATTGACAATATTAGGTTGTAATTTCTTGCGGTAAATTCAAATTGTATCTTTAAACGACTGTTTCATCTTAACTATTCGTTTCATTGGATGTAAAACAAACGGTATGCATAGTTTAACATCTTTCACTTCTAAAACAGCATAAAATATCACAATATCATCACCTTATGCTGCAATAATACGACTTAAAAGATTATGGTACTAATATTCTTTGGTTTTTGGGCGCCCTGCCTCGTCTTACCATCACCCTTGAAATTAGGTCCGCTCACTAAGCATAGGGTGGTTATGACTTACTTATGACTTTTTCCCTTCTACTGTCCGTACTAACCCTCAATGAGTATTATCACTATATACGAGTAATTGATTAAACCCTTGGATCAACCAATCGGTAGGGAGATAATAAATCCGCGTGGTATCCATTCCCACCACACAGGATAGAATCACCCCGGAATAGCCTGACGGTTAAGTCAGATACCGTTGTCTTTACCGTTGTCAGGCTATTCCGGTGTGAGAATTACAAATCAATTTCAATTTTACATAGGACAATAACACCTCAATCAAATAAACAATATTCCAATTACAAATTGCACAATTAAAATGAGAGTTTGTGATATGTTCTGAACTGACTTGACACCAGCAGTGACATCGTTCTGTCCAGCTGGTGTCAACTTCATTAGCATCATCTTCCGACCGAACCCGCTTTTGACTTGTGTCTTCAATTCTGACGTTTCATTTCTATTGTCGTATTTATCAGGTTTCTCAGTTTGTACCCTGTTCCTGTATATACGAGGAGAACGGTTACCTTTTATGGTCATTTTATTGTTTTCGACTTCTTGCTGCTCATTCGAGTCTTTTGATATGTCCAAGTTGTTTTCCACAGCTTCCGAGTCGAATTCTTCAATTTTCGAATCGTAGTCTATGGTTTTATAATCGTTTTCCACAGTTTCCGCATCGTATCCCGTGGCTTCAATTTCCGAGTTGTATTCTTTAGAGTCGAAGTCGTTTTCCGCGATTTCTGAATTGTATTCTACAGTTTCTGAGTCGTGGTATTCTGCAGAATTTTCACTATACTGATTGTTTTGATTTGATTCAGATAAGTAGCTGTCCCAAGATTTGTGAATGTGATGAATTCTGTCTCTTTTGTCATCTATATCTTTCAAATTATGCTCCAGTGATTGAACATCATCTTCGCCCCATCTGACGTACTCGTGTAATTGTCCATTGCGTCCCCGGGGTTGATTGTTTGATTGTGCTTCCTGTGTTGGTTGTGCCCCATACTTTGCTCTCTGTGTTGTTAACATCGGTGCACCAATATGGTCATTAACATAAGTGTTAAATGTTGATTGCCTGGGCCCCATGGACATTGTGTAATCTTCAGTGTTTTCATGAATCGTCAGATTTTCAATTTCTATAAATAAACAACCACATCGTGACAGTTTTTGGTATACACTGAGCCAAGTAACAAAAGCAATTTAAAGCAGAAAGATCACTTTCTTTATACATATTTTCTTGTGTGACTGTAAAATCGGATTTAGCTTATACTTTTTGACTGATTGGCAGAAAAGGAAATTTTAGGGTATTGGGTATTCGGCGGTATTTCCAGTTTTCTTACATCAAAAATATTATCATGTAAGATGAGTCACAAATATAAGCAATTTTATAACTCTATTATTTCATCTTTCTTTTTATCACTTCCTTGTTATTTTTCACAATATATCGGATAATCAATCAAAAAACAATGAGTGAACAAAAAATTTAAAAAAAACGAACAAGCAAGAAAGAACAAAATAGTCTTACTAAGAGGTTTTGCATTGCAGTCGTTAGTGTCACAGAAACACCATGTTTGATCGTTGTAGCGGTGACAGCCAGGGGTCCGCATTGCCTCAGGGAGGTAGAACCCCAATGCACAGCCTCTGAACACAGCTGAAAATAGACTTCAAATGAAAAAGAATCTACTTTTTGTGCAACGCACACACCTTTCTCCTAAATACAGTACCGAGAGGGGAAGAAAATCATTCATAAATTGTCATTTTTGCCATTGATTATGATGGGGCAGTAAAGTTTGGACAAGCACGTTTGGTTGATATTTTTGTATATCAGAATTATGGTTCCATATATAAACAAAACTTTGCCAAAATTACATGCAGGTTATCTTTTATTAAGTTCAATGTGAAATGGGTACAGTTATCGCAAATCTGGTAAATAGCTAACTTACTGGATGTGTCACTGCCCATGAATCGAGTGTAGCACAAATCATTACAAAAATGTGAAGTCATCAGCTGTGTATTAACGTGACCGTCGGCGGGGCACAATGATTGCGACTGCACATATTTATTATTGTAGCAGTTATAGCAGGTCAACCTGTAATTCGTCGTGACATCGCCCAGTACGCCTGCAAATATGGTATATAATGACAATAAATAATAATTTTAATCTAAGTTAGTATATTTTCTATTTTCTAAATCTGTAAACATAACCCTTTCCTCATCATTTCACATTAAACGATTTTAGACTTTGATTTTTATAAGGTACAGGGTGTGCACTTTTCGACGCCGTGAATACAGCTAGCAGAGTGTAAAGGAGTGGTATCGATACTGGATATGGTGAACTTTTTGAACACACGTTTCTCTTAAACCAGTCATAAAATATCTAAAAATTTAACACATCTTCAATTTAATGGTCATCTTTTGAATGGTAACAATATAATTTGAAAAATATATATATACTTTCATCTATATTGTTTTAGAAAACACATCAAACACTTGTTTTGTTCTTGGTATCATGTTTCTAGAGTGGAATGAAACATCTTTCCGAACCTCATTGGAACAAAACGACACAAACACAACATGTTTAGGTCTCTCAATATTGTAATTGTACAAAGGAAAGTTTGGTTGATTTTAAAAAAGTATCTTGTTAATGAAATAAAAGGTTTATCTTGATTTTTTATCTATTTTAGGGGGATTTTGAATACTTTTTTAAAATCAACCCAAAAATTTCTTTGTATAACTATAATATTGAGAGGTTTAAAACATGTTGTATATGTTATTTTGTTCCAACAAGGTTCGGAAAGACATTTTATTTCATTCTCGAGAATTGGTAGAAAGGAGCAAAAACAAAAAAGGAGCAAAAACAATCGCACTAAAAAACAAAAAATGTTAACAAAAACAGTTATATAAAATATTTCACTAAATAATTTTCGCATTAAATTGTTGTCAATCAATCAACATTACATAAAATGCCGTGTTTTTACAGAATGTTTTCAATAATTGGTTTAAGAGAAAAACATTGTTGACAAATTTATTCAGTTCGCCATATCGATACCTATCCTTTTGATAAAACTTAGAACGGTACCAGGTTAAATAGTCTCGCCAAATAAAATTAAATCTACATTAACGACGTATATCAACTTAAGATATTTGAAACTTACCAATTTGTACATTTTTGCCTAAAATAACAAGTAGAACCAAACATTTCAAAAATTCTTGAACTAATGACACCGTCATTTTTGCTTCTGTCGGCTTTCCTATCACTTGAAGAACTAACTGGGAAATCTATTGAATATCACAATAAACGTAGTTTAATCATAATTAAAAATCATAATTATGTATTCATTGGTCACTTTTTATTAAAAACAACAGGTGCTTAGATACAACAAACAGGTGCTAAATAATTATATTTGATTCTGATTTAATAACTAGAATTAATTTTTACTTTTTCCAATACAGGCTATTATTATCAGCATAAGATCTTTTCTTGAAAGCCCACGAGCAGAAGTAACAATTAAACGATCTCTTCCCGCTTTCTGTTTATGAAATGGACTTCTAGTGTTGTCAGTTCAGGGCCATAAGTAAACACTGTGGTAAAGCATGGGCTCTAGAGCCCATGGGTAAGGCAATGCTTTGTCAATGCAATGCTCGATCAAAATGAAAAATCCATGCATGGTCACTCATTGTCCTATGTAGGCCATTCAAGTATGTCGTTTCATTTACCTCTATGATCTTTTTACCCTCTTTAACTATTGTTTTTGAAGACTGTTCTGATCATTCGTCTTCTTACTGTATTTAGAATAGTAAAAAACGATTATGAACCGTGAATCCTTCCAAATAACTTCTCCGCAGAGTCATGGGCTTTCAACTAGATTGAAAGCCCATGGCAGAGTCAACGGGGTTTCTTTTTAAATATGTGAGACTAAGTAGTATCTGCTTCAAATTGGCATAGCCTAATATAATGTGGGGAATAACTTTTTACTATCATAAGTTCAAACTTCAAGGGTTGAGTCGGAAATATTCAATCCAGCTAATCGCACACAGTTTTCCAAAACCAATAACTTATAATATATGTAGTATACGTCCTGGTGTAGACGTCCTGGTATATACCCCCTCCCCCACTATTGGCACTACATGTAAATGCAGTGGCCTTTTACTTGGCATGAAGAGAATCGTAAGGGTAGACAAAGTTTGAAAGATCCCGGTTAATTTGACACTGAACGAAACAATCCATGTTTTGATTCAGAACGAGGCCAAAGAAAAAAATGTTTTCAGAAAAATCGAAATCGTTTAGATTTGGACCTGTTTCATACAGTTTCCATCGACATTACAAGGAAAATACTTATTTGAAGAATCGTCTATTGAGAGAGAGAACTTCTGCATTGACTGGATTGTATTCCAAAGACCTTAAGGGTCACTTTGGGTGTGTGAATGCGATTGAATTTTCTAACCATGGAGGAGAGCTGATTTGTTCAGGTAAATCGCCCTACGCCAGACGGAATGTACATGTAAATTCTGCCGAGCTTTATCAAAATAATAGCTTTATTATATGTCACTGTTCATTGTAGTCTATTCATATGTTCAACCATGGGTTCTACCTAAACTTTTGTTACAGGTGGTGATGACAGACGAGTTCTGTTATGGCATTCAGAGAGTGCCCTGTCGCGACATAAGGCTAAAGTGATGAAGGGGGAACATCATAGCAATATATTTTGTATTGCCTTCAACAATGACAACACAAATGTGTTTTCTGGAGGTAGGTCAGGCTTACTGTATCTGTCAGACTGATTAGAAATCAATTCGCAAACATAATCGTTTTAGGATGTTTATTGCTCACCTTTGTCATTTAAAATCTTGATTATTTTAATTATGTGTACTTTGTTGTTATGCTATATTCATCCCTCCCTTGAAATATATGCAGTAAACTTAAAATATAGTAAAAAGCTAGTTGAATTGAAGCATGAATTGAAGAATATGTATTTGATACAGATACAGTACATGTATATGTGTACCATGCTAACTTTTGTTTGAAAACAATACATCTTGGTTTAGCAGGCTCTTATGAACCATTCCTGTCAATCAAACTCTTGGAATGCAACTCGCTGATTGATTCTAGGGTTTAAGAATACTTATTCCATATTCAGATTTTAAAAGCTTCAAATGAATGAATTGCCTCTTACATTTAGGTAATGATGAGCAAGTGATAGTTCATGATGCCACTACTGGTGAGACAAAGGATGTGTTTCTACATGAAGAAGCAGTGTATGGCCTCTCAGCAGATCCCAACAATTCCAGTGTGTTTGCTAGTGCGTGTGACGATGGCAGGATACTAGTGTATGATATCAGGGAACCTCCATCTTCAGGTAAGGTTAAGAACTTTTCATCATCAGCAAGCAATGGTTGCTTTCCCTGTGGGGAAGACAATCCATACATTTCCCATGTAGCCTATAAGAAGTTAAACTATCCACTCTGAAGATTTTAAAATTTTATTTGAAAAAACATGTTATTGTGCACACAATAATTAATTACTAATTAGGAAGTGAATTTCGGCCATGATGATCGTTGATCTTATACTTTTGTACTCTCAACTATTGATGTATCCTCTTGTAAATTCTAAGATTTGAAACATGGAAAATCTTCACTTCAGCTATCCAGGTACATATTATTTATGGTACTATACATGTAGCTGTTGTTGAAATTGTAAAATGCATGTAGCTACAGGTTACACAAATAAAGTTGATTGCTTTCTCATACCAAACTGTACATGTACTTTCAGAACCTTTCTGTTTTGCCAATTATGTGTCCCCAGTGCATTCTGTGATGTATATATATTAATGTTGATTGCTTTCTCATACCAAACTGTACATGTACTTTCAGAACCTTTCTGTTTGGCCAATTATGTGTCCCCAATGCATTCTGTGATGTATATATATTAATGTTGATTGCTTTCTCATACCACACTGTACATGTACTTTCAGAACCTTTCTGTTTGGCCAATTATGTGTCCCCAATGCATTCTGTGATGTATATATATTAATGTTGATTGCTTTCTCATACCAAACTGTACATGTACTTTAAGAACCTTTCTGTTTGGCCAATTATGTGTCCCCAATGCATTCTGTGATGTATATATATTAATGTTGATTGCTTTCTCATACCAAACTGTACATGTACTTTAAGAACCTTTCTGTTTGGCCAATTATGTGTCCCCAATGCATTCTGTGATGTATAACCCAGTAGAACCAAGGCTCCTAGCAACAGCCAACTCCAAAGAAGGACTCGGACTGTGGGACATTCGAAAACCTCGCAGGTACTTTGAAAGATTCATTTGTTCAAAATTAATAACCCAAAACCTGATTACTTAACTAAAGAATTGTCCAAATATGTGTATACCAACCAAATAAAATATACCAACCAAATAAAATAAAATTTAACTAAAATGATTAATCACCCTTATCTCTCTTTCTGCTTAATATGAATCCTATGTAAATGTTTGTTCCAGTTGTGTCATAAAGTATGGTGGTAGAGATTGTGCCCAAAGCTGTATGAGTGTACGCATCAATCAACTAGGTACAGAACTAGTGGCCCTGAGGCGTCGTCTACCCCCTGTACTTTACAACCTCACCTCAGAGACACCTATACACACATTTGATCAATCTGGGTACTATAACTCTTGCACCATGAAAAGTTGTTGCTTCGCGGGTGATAGAGACCAGGTACAGTATATTTTTTGTGTTTTTTTTTACTATCACATGGAATGTTGTATAAGGGGAAATAGAGAAAACCTCTGTCTATCCATACTTCCAAATAATGTATATGTTTTTACTTATTTTCAATGGTCATTTACCGAGCTAGGCATAATCTTTCTACTGTCACCATATCCTAGGCACTTGGATACTGATTCCATAAATTTTAGTCCCAAGTTGCCATATTTGAACTGAGGTTCTGATTGTAAATGTCTTTACATTTAAAGCCTAGAGTTCGTGGCTATCAGGGATTCACAAAATTATCAGCAACCTCCCCATTGAGACAGAGAGTACAATTTTGTAGCCATCATTATACAAACAATTATACTTGTATTTCAGTATGTGGTTTCTGGATCAGATGACTTCAATCTGTATGTCTGGAAAATTCCTGAAAAACCAAATTCAAGTAAGTAATAAAATATTGTACTATAGCTTCATATTCTTGTTTGATCAATAGCATTTCACATCAACAGCATAGTGTTTTAATTATATTTTTATTTCAACCTTTTATGTGAACCTTTTATATGCTAATGTATTCAAGTAGTGATAAGAACTTGAAAGGTTTCTAATCACTCTTATCAGTTAGTTTCATATTTTAAGCTTGACTAATTGAGGTTTGAAAATAAAGTAGCCTGTTTCAATGATAGTTTTGTTCAACAGACGCCTAGTAGCATTTTAACCTTTTTGTCAGATCAAACATGGCAGTAATATTGTCATACTCCAGAAGAGTTTGCTCTATGGCATTGTTTATACGGGTCTTATATTCTAATTGCAGTTAAAGAGGTGGACCAGGCCCACTTTGTTTTGGCAGGACACAGGTCTATAGTGAATCAAGTCAGATTCAACCCAGACAATCCCCTTCTCATCTCATCATTAGAGTTTGTTCAATCTTATTGTTTATATGGGTCTTATATTCTGATTGCAGTTAAAGAGGTGGACCAGGCCCACTTTGTGTTAGCAGGACACAGGTCTATAGTGAATCAAGTCAGATTCAACCCAGACAATCCCCTTCTCATCTCATCATTAGAGTTTGTTCAATCTTATTGTTTATATGGGTCTTATATTCTGATTGCAGTTAAAGAGGTGGACCAGGCCCACTTTGTGTTAGCAGGACACAGGTCTATAGTGAATCAAGTCAGATTCAACCCAGACAATCACCTTCTCATCTCATCAGGAGTGGAGAAAGTTATAAAAGTAAGTTAGTGAAAATCTTTAGATTTTATCACAATGTTTATTGAATTATATTTCAGATTGATCTCTCTTAATAAAAATGCAAGCATCAATAATGATTTTTTCAAGTAAAAGTGTGTCCTTATAACTGGTATGCAACTGTTTCATAGAAAGCATGTGAAGACTACATGTAGCTCAGAAATATGGATCTATTATTAGATTCAATAGGCCACACTCCTTAAGTCCTTTCCTTGCTGCGCAGGTTGGTGAAAATATATTAACAAGGACAGATTCAACATTCTTGATATTTTAATTACATTAAGAGGTGGGGTTGATTGTCTTCCTCAATGGGAGTCAATAATTTTGTATACTGTTCTAGGTATGGAGCCCTTTCCCTCTGCCAGGCACCCTGAATGAGGAAACCTTGCTGAATCGTGTAGAAGAGAGGTCCATGTACTCACATGAGGAGTATATAAACCTAGTACTCAGATCAGGAGAGGTAAATGGTTTAAAATTACAATTATTGATAGATTAATCAGTGAATGAACTTTATATTTCTGCTACTCACATGGGACAATTGTTGAAAGGAGGAATTTTTGGAGCCTCTTCAGCAATGTTCTGATATCTCAGTGTCAACACAACATAACATATTGATATAGTCTCCAAGTTTTTGTAGACCGTGTTCAGCGTCTGTAACAAATGGTGTCTTTAAGAAATGGCAGGTGGTGACATTTTGCATGCTAATGCCTAGTTTGACTGATGTTGTCACCTCCCAGACGTGTCAGGAACATGTGTTATTTGGGCATTACATTGCACATAAAACATGCCTATATGCATGACACACTTTAAAGATTATACACAGTTACTTATGGAAGAACCTGACATGTCTGAGAGTGTGCTATAAGTGTCTACAGGGCCTAAAGGTCAAAATTGAATAATGGAGCAACTACAATCACTTACTTGTCTGTCTGTTTGTCCATCTGTTTGTCAATAATAGTGGCCTGTCACTATAACAGTCTGACAGTGTTACAAATCATATCCTGTATTTGTTACAACTCCATCATATACCACTTTGGAATTTGTATATACAGTAGGTATTTTTTCAACAATTCCAGGTGATGAGCCATGATTACACAGATGGCTCCATGGAGGAGGATCCCAGAATGATGGCTTTCTTTGACTCACTTGTGCAGCGTGAACTCGAAGGCTGGTCTTCCAGTGATGTCTCATCAGACACAGATGTTGATGACATCACAGCTATTCAACAAATTAGAGATGAGCTGTCTCAAGGTACTGCCACAGGCTCTGATTCCGATGCAGGACGCATCAGTCCTTTTTCTGCTGCTTTCGCTAGTGTTATGGCTGGTAGAACGCAGCAGCTGAGTAATGATGTCATAAATCGAATTGACCAATCAGAAGCAGAAAGGAGCAGAACTCCACAAACAGAAAATAATATTGTCGCTCGACGAGCACGTATTGCAGAGTTAATTGCCAAAAAACGTAGAGAGTATAAAGAAAAACAAGCATCTTCCAAGACCATAAAGAAACTTAAAACTAAACGGAAACGATACACAAACACGATAGTTTCTTCTGAATCATCTGATTCAGAGTCTGACTCCTCAGCAGTATTAAAGAGAAAACCTCCCAAACAAGTTTGTAAAGTCACAATAGGAAGTGGTGATATTGTGGATACAAGTAGTTCTAGTGAGTCAGGGGACAATGCTTCTATTGACATCTTGGAGCAAATGCAGGCAGATACCAGACAAAAGAAATCTATTATGAGCCATATTAAACAAATGAGATCTCGACTGAGGAATTTGGATTCTAATGAATTGTGTAACTTAGGTTATGAAGCTTTACGAAGTGAAAGCTCATCTAGTGAAACAGCACCAAATGAGAGTAGTACACCCATTGAAGTTGAAAGCCTAGACTTAGAAAGTATACACCAAGAGATTGAAATTCCAATCAAACTGGATACAACTGACAATATGATTGGTCCCCAATTACCAAAGAATGACATCTTGAATAAGGACAAAATGATAGGTCCCCAATTGCCACACACCTCAAAAGACTCAGCTGTACCAAACATAGAAACCAATGAAATGTTGACACCTGGCTCCACTCACACATCATCTAATATTGGTTTTACAGCTATTAAGTCCCGTGCTATTAAAAGAACAACTATTCCAAGATCAGAAACGTCAAGGAATCAAATAAAACTAAATGCAAATAAAAACAGTAAACACATTGGAAACTCTGAACATCAAAACACTAGCACTGAAATTTGTTATACTTCCGACAATTCTAAATCAACCATTGAAAACAATACTAAAACAGTAGATTTCAATCATTGGAAAACTGATGAAGAAAGCAGGGGGAATAAAAAAGATTCCAACTCAGCTGGTTCCTCAATGACAGCTGCATCTAATAATGTACAATCTGTATGGTCGGAATTTAAACGTTTCAGTCGACGAGTCGAGCGTGCCCGTCGTCATTATCGAAGAATAAGTCAAGAAGATCAGGAGCAAGATCAAAATCCTGCAGATTAAATTACTTTACAGTACTGTAAATTGGGTTAATTTGGCAGTTACTAACTATGGTGTTTTCACCATTTTCTGAATATTGGCGCATAATAGTTCCTAAGGCTAGTTTTTGTGAGAAAAGTATCATAGTGCCATAAACCATGTAATCTAGAGATTTGTACAGAAGTATGTTTATATGTCATTTTTCTAAAATATGAATAATATGGAGGATTTTCTGTCATTAGTAAACAAAAAGATCGTACATTTTATGTCTAATTATTTTTTTCATCAGATTACTCAAATGTACAATTTTATGACATATATTGTATTGTCAAGTGCCTCATGTATTGATATCTTGCATCAATTCTCTGGTCACACCCCCAATATCTTGTCCCCAACCAGTGTTTTAGAGAGAACAGAGGCAGGGCAGTGATCTCTCATTTATCAACAGCGTACAAAATCCTAATTTTAGCTATTTCAATCAAAATGTCAACATTTCATTACATTTTAGCTATTTCAATCAAAATGTCAACATTTCATCACATTGACAGGGTGAAAACACATTCTCAACAGGGTGATATGTAATTTTAAATTTCGACAGTTGTCCTATTGGTGGAGAGATCACTGAAGGGGATGAAGCAAGACTACAAGAAATCACAGGTACATATAGCTCATACAAGATGCCTTGCTATAGTTTACTGGGGGCATTGGTGTGACATTGGAGGGCACAAATAAGACAAGAGGGTCATTTTTTGCAAATTTCAAACAGTAAAGTTAATGTCATATTCACTGAATTGTAAAATATGAAAGTATGAGTACTGAGTCAATTTTCTCAGAATTACTGTAAAACTGTATTGTATGTTAAACTGATTTACTCTTGACCTTTAATACAAAGAAAAGAAGGAATTCATAGTTTGAAATCTTGTATTTGAATGCAATCATGTTGTGAATATTAATTAATGTAGCCAAGATTAACTAAGATAATTAGTTAAGATATAGGATTTGATGGGATATGTAACTGAGAATTTTTTTTATTTATGAGACATGTACATAATACATGTACTGTACTGTTACTGTATGCCTGTATCTAAGCAGAAATTTTGCATGAACATGTAGTTTGCCTCATTTGAGATATTTTCACTTCTCAGTATTGAAAAATTAGGAATCTAGCAAATTAGAATCAGGAAATTGGTTCAAAAATGAATTCAAACATGCACTCCAGATGAATTACCACTCGGATGTAACATTAATTTTTGTTCTTGATTTATTTATATCCTGTATTTATCATGTCTGTCTTCCATATTTTTTGAAAAGTAATTCCATACTAATCATACTGTAGGTTAACCTGTCTATTCTTTTAGATCTTGTATAATTCTACAGTATATACACCATTTATGCCAAAACAGGTCTTTCACTGACTTTGAATGTATATTGAAATGTGATACACTTTCCTCTATCATTCTGTCTATTGAATGTTTTGACTTGCATCATACTTTGTCTGACAGAACTTCACAGAAGGCTTAACTTGTGTGACAGGATACAAAATATAGTATAAAACTTACATAAGGATACACCCCTCTGAAGTATATGCCTCAAAATATGACGTTTTTCAGTTCCTCTTTCAGATATCTAATTGACTGTTGTTGGTGGTTACCTGAATTTTTATTCTATATTATTTTCTCAGCTATTTATTTGTAAGTGAATTACTACAACCTCATGGATAATGGAATTAAATATAATCATACATTCACGAAAATTATGTTTAAGATGTCTGTACAGGGAAATGAGGGGATGTACAATCTACTGTATAGTATGTAATAATATTAAACCCAATAAACAAAAGTATACATAAATGTACATGATACTTGTTTCTATTAGATTCATATTCCTTTATTTTAGAAATATACAATATTTACAATACATACATATGTACAATGTGATATTTAAAAAATAACTTTTCCCACAAACATTTAAAATTTACCTTCATTATAATATGATCTTTAACAATAATAGATTAAATATGCAGACCAACCCTAATGTCAATACTTTAATTGGGCCGGGAGACCAACCTCAGAATAATAACACTTATCTTTATTTTTCTACTGCTCACATAACTTACATGTTTGGTCAAATATTCAACACTGATCAATTTCTTATCATAACTTTATCATTTCAAAGTAGGATAAGTAACTAAAATATGTTGACTTTGAGGGTCAGTCTGCATTTTTAAGAAATAAGTAGTAAATTAAACTGCATCCAAACAATGTACTCTGGCTAGTGATAACTCTACAAGAATATTACACGCATAAGTTTGCTGGTCCATCAAATGGTCATAGATATTTCTAACTTTCTGAGAATTTTCTTAATGCAATCATGGTTCAGAAAAAATCCATATTTTATACTAAAGAATTTACACATTTTTTTAAGGCTAAAGTAAATAAAAATTCATGTTTAGCTTTTTTTGAAGGATAGAGGGAAGATTTTTGTCCATTTTAGATATTCAACAGAATAATTGTGTAAAATATGACAAATATTTCTGTCAAAATTGATTAAACATACAATCATGTTTTACTTTCCCTATAAATGTAATTTGTGTATGTTATTTAAAATGGATGTATGGCAAGCTGCTAAACATGTTATATATTATTTACCCTAGCCTTACATAATTATAAGTTGTGAGGTAGTCACAGTGACAATTGAATAAACTTACGGTAATGTAAATCTGCATTACGGTGATAAGTAATATGTAGCATTATTCAAATGAACCACAAAATTAAGTCTTAACATTACAGTTTCTATGTAAAGTGACAATTGATGGAATTTTAATAGGTTTGTCTCTTAATTTCGAAGTTTACATGGTCAATATTCTCTGAATGTCAAAGTTCCCGATGCATTTCTGCTTTGCATAATGCACCATTTAAAGGTTTGCCTTGAGACCTCCTAATTGGATGGGATTTTGACTTGGTACTTCTTCGTGTGAGTAAGGACTTGAAAATACTAGCTTTCTCAGAGCGGGTAGGGAATTTGAATTTGATTGTATTTTGGGAAATCACTTCCTTCGTTTGGAGTCTCACTCAATCCTTTCAATGATGGATAAAAGCAGAATGTCTGATTTATTTATTTAGGTAAAGAGAACAATGTTTATTACCCTCGTAATTTTTAAAATTTGATGTTTTAATGTTGCAGTCAAAAAGGATCCTTTTGATAGGCATATTCAGTGACTCTCCTCAAATATTGTATTTCTGTGTCCAACAGCATTTTGACTCACATAGTAAAGTCGAGGTATACATGAAGAGTACATAAAACATACAGAATGTTTATACGAAATCCAGGAGATGTATAATGATAATTTACACTGAAATATATATGAGTGATTTCAGTATGGCACATGACGTATTGTATATTTTCCTTTCTGTAGTTGTGCAATGTAAAGTTTAGATTTTTCACCATCGAATCTTTTAACCCAGACTTCCCCAGTATTGATTGCAGTCACTGTAGCGCTGAAATTGTGAGAAGACACATGAAACTCAATTTTGAAGTTTTTAACAGGTGTTTCATTGGTACTGTAGAAATGGAAAATCCTAAAGCTACCGGTATATATGAAAGAGGCATTAACATGCAAATTGTCATCACCTGCCATTTGCTACAGACACCGAACACCAACCGCCGTGACAAAAAAGATAGAGATACTCAAGTACACTATCAGTCCATATTGTTTAAATACTATCTTTTCCTTGAAAACAACATATTTTTAAAAGATGTTTGAAGAAATGATGTTGAGAAAAGGGAGGTCCATATTAAGTTTAACTTTTACATTTTAGGAATAAATTGACTACATACTGTACTGGTGATTCTTTTTTGTTATCTATAATGATATGATGTCCTTTACTGTACCAGTCCCCCTCGTAAAACAGCTTGCCGTCATCATACCTGGCTGTGTGAGGGTATTTGTCAGCTCTTTGGACTATAAAACAAAACATTTAAATGAAGTTATCGGACTGAAAATGTTAAGGCCAAAGTAATCAAATAAACTAAAAACATTTCCACCTGGATTGAAATTAAAACAAATTACTGTACTAAAATAAAATGAAACACTTACTTTTATTATCTTTTTTAGTTCTCTGAGATTGCTTCACAGCTTTTTTAATAGTAGACCAATCCTCAATGATATCTACATCTTTCAACATGTATACTATATAAGGCCCTGACACAGTAGTTGGTTTACGTCGGCGATCTGGATTTGATGGGTCAGATTTCCGTCGCTTACTTTTTTGACATTTTTGAGACTCTTGCCATAAATCTATAAAATCATGATACAATACAAAAATCAATTTTAATGTTTGGATATATACAGTCTATCACATACCTCCACATTGAACTCATATTATATAAATTCATTCGGAAATTCTAGATACATCTTAACAAGCAATTCAATCATTTTTGTACATTTCAGAGCATTCATCGTATTCAACAATCAAATTCTTTACTTCCTCTTCTTATTTTCATATTAATGATTACAATAACAGTTATTTCTGCTACCTTACCTGATGATATATCTATATTGTGTCTGTCCTCTTCTAACCTCCTTATTTTATCTTCTAAATCATTTTTGACAGAGTCATATAATAGTTCTTTTTCACTCTAAAAATATAACACAAAAATGGATCACATGTACAGTTTTGAAAATACAATTATGTGTCGCATAAAACCCATGAACACCTATATAAAAGCTCTCTAAAATGAACAGATTCGAATGAGAATATTTAGGTTAGATCTCAGCAATTTTCAGGGCATTTTACTGAACTACTGTATAGCTTATGATATTAACGATCAGAGTGGAAATATCATGAACAATTTCATCAGATTAAATTACAGTTACTGATGAGAGCACTAATGACGAACTTATAATATACATGTTATATGTAGTTGACTACTTACCGCATAATTTTGTTCTGTTGCTATTTTTTCACTACAATATCTATTTTCTATATTTACAATTCTATGTTGTTGCAGGATACCTGGAGCAAACAATGTAAATACTTTATGACAAACATCATTACAGCTTAACACAATGTGAGATTTAGGTATTTAATTTGGAAAGCTCTTTCAATTGGTCTAAAACACATACATCTCATAATGCAAAATAACACTGATTTCAATTATGAGATTACAAAGCTATTCAGCAATGATATGAACGAAACCCACCCTCAAGATATTTCTCTAATTGACAGACTGATGGATGGCTTCACTCCATCCCAGTTAAGTTTTGATGCACTGAACCCATACTGTTACTAGTATCAAAAATGCACAACTTTTTATAAGAATCATTCCAGCAATATCATCTTTATTGGAAAGAAATCACCTACCAGCAACAGTTATTCTTATTCTCATCTCTTCTTGGAGTCTTGCTAATGGCTGTAGATATTCAGGGGCTCGACTGGCCCTCACTTCCTCAAGCTTGGATTCAATTTGAGTCAGTCGCTCTGTGTACAATCTAAAACATTTAGATTCATTATATCTTGGTTAAACCCAATATTTATGATTCATTTGGACTGTTTTCAAAAATTTTATGAAACAGATATCAAATACCAGTATATCATGCATTGTATTTATCTCTACTGGGCCATTTTATTTTCAAAATATTAAGTTATTGACTTTCATAGATTATTGTTTTTAAATGCATGATACATTTTGAATAAATATATTCATCGGTTGAATTTGCACTGAAGTATGTGTCTGTTTTAAAAATGGAGGATTAGAAAAGTTTGAAGAAAGGCATAAAAGTATTAACTTACTGATCTTTTAGGTTATCAAACTGTCTTTCCAACTCCAACATATCATCCAGATGCTCTATTCTTCTTGAGTCACATTCTGATTCATTCAGTTCTAAAATAAAAATCAAACAATTACCTATAAAATAATAATGTAGACATAAAATCTCCTGTTTTGAGGCACTTTCTAGGCAATTTTGCTCTCTTCAGAAATGACTTCATTCATTACTAATCATTAATTCATGTTTTCACTGCATGTTCAAAAGCAGAAAATTGTTCTGCTCGAAAAGTCATGCATTCAAACAAGCATAAAAATTTTTGGTTGTAGTTAAAAAATGATCAATGGTTCATCTGGCTCATTTCAAACTATATTTGCGGAAAACTAAAGATTTTTGACAATAATGTGTACATTCCAGGTCACAACATTTATTATAGTATTTAGGAAAATCTAAAATGTTTGTAAAATTTACAAGGTTTTCTAAGGGAGTTGGAACTTTTGTTCTCTTTGGTTGGAAGTGTTTTACATGACCAGAACCCAAAGTTGGCAGTGTTGCGGTAAAATAAGATTGGGGATTTAACTCCATAAAAAATTCTATTAATCAGCTATTTATTTTTATGTATTTGTACCCCAAATCGTATGGTTTAATTGGCATAAAAAGGAAATTTTCGATTTAAATCGCTTAATTCCTCCATCTATCCAGGCTCTGCAAATTCAGCGGATTCCCCTTCCGAAATCTTGAAAAGTGTGGAGATATTCCCAATGTAAAATGAAAATCATTTAGAAAATCTGCTGATAAACCCATATACAATTGGGGATTCGACTACACATTAAGAATCCAAATATACTCAGGAATGCGTTGATGCACGTCATTTACTATACTCCTGGTATTTTTCGCTTGCAATTAGTTTCCAGCTTCTTCAAGTGTTTTTAGGCGATAAATGGGATACTTAAAGTAACGATGCCTGTAACAGTGGCTTATTCGATCAAATAAACCAAAATATTATGATGTAAAAAAGTTAAGATGCAGCGTGACCAAGATAACGTAGTAGTAGGTGTACTTTGTGAAATTCACGAAATTTGATAGCAGCGAAATCATGTTTTCTCAAATTTCGCAAAATTAATTGGAAGTACAGTAAGTGTGCAGTGCGTAGTACTTTCTTCAATGTTGCAGAAACACTGCCTGAAAAATAGTTGGATTGCACGACCACAATGTAAGTGGAACTGTACCTTTGACTAGTGTGACCATGGGCTTTCAACTAGAAGGGTATGCAACTCTATGTAATAACATGAGACCTTCAAAATGAGCAATGACATGCTTCCCTTTTATGGCAATATTTCAATAAGTATTAGATAAATGTATATGTTTTAGTATTATTTTGAATAAAAATCAATTTTTAATATGATTGAAGCATAAAATATATTCAATATCATATAAAAGTAAACAAAAGAGACCAATAAGAATAAGAGTTATCAAGATGTTCTCTTTGAGTATTGCATTGTGGGTAATTATTCAAGAACACATTCCAATAAAAACATAATTTGTGGGAGAATGTTCACTTTCTGTATTGTCATAATTATGATGAATTCCAAATTTTATTAAATTATCAAGATGTAAAGTGGGGGACAAAAATAAATCTCAACCCTCAAAAGTTGTCACAATGAGCTAAATTCTAAGTTTCATGTCTCAAACTCTCCCAAGTGGTAGAAAAATAATTCCCATCCACTTTAAGTAGCACAATAAATGAATCCAAAGCCTCATACCTGCAAATGATGGATAAATCCCTACCAAATCGGACTAATGTTTTCATGAATCGCCATGTTTGTGATCCAAGGAGGATTGACTCCCAGAATGCAACATCAAGTAACCTTATTTATTCGTGACGTATTTCAAAACGGCGGAATGGCATTTTGAAAGCTGACACGTGTCATGTTGCATTCTGGGAGCCAACCCACATTGCGGCGTAATCTGGCTCCAAAATCACCTCAACATTTGAAGAGTCGGCATTAACATGTGAATTCCACATCAAATTTTTAAGTTCTTTATTTGTCATTATGGACACAAATTCCACTATATCTGGACTTACTATGACGGAGAAAATAGAGCACTGAATACACTGAGGTAAGAATTTATCACATATGCGACAACATGTAATTTCCATAGGTTTTGTAATTCTTTATCACGCCCGGTGATCGTGAAAATGGGACGGAGGGGGGGAGCAGGCAATTTCCGATAGAAAATTCAACAAATCTGGTAAAATTATTTTTCAAGACAGAGTTTACGATTGAATTGCAAATTGAATAAGCGCACGGTATGATAAAATATGTTAGGTATTCTAGGATTATTTTTCAACCGATACTATTTTAAGATATAAGATCTATTAAAAAAGGCGCAACGCAACCAACGTGCAAAAGTCAAAGATTTTGCTATAAATCAAGCAACAATGGACTACACGACCTGTAATAAATACTTGTAAGTGATGTTATCATAACTAAATTAATGTCATTGCTGAATTTATAAAATAAGTTTCCATACGTAAAATAAAAAATAATCGAAAATAATTAAAATGGGACAGAGGGGTGAGGGGACGGAGGGGGGGGGAGTAATAATTCTATAAAGTGAAACAACTTCACACGAATTCTTGTATTTGAAAAAAGAACTCATTAACTTAGTAAGAAACTGGATGATATACCCCTGGAGACTGAAAAATGGGGACATTTGGAGTAAAAGGACTTAAAGTCGCGAAACATCTCTAATCATGTCTTATATACATATTGCTCCCCCCTCCGTCCCCTCCCCCCCCTCCGTCCCAAATTCATTATTTTCGATTATTTTTTATTTCACATATGGAAACTTATTTTATAAATTCAGCAATGACATTAATTTAGTTATGATAACATCACTTACAAGTATTTATTACAGGTCGTCCAGACCATTGTTGCTTGATTTATAGCAAAAACGTTGATTTGTGCCTGTTGATGGCCTTGCGCCTTTTTTAATAGATCTCATACCTTAGATGCGTATCGTTTCAGAAAAAATCCCAGAAAACCTAACATATTCTACCATACCGTGCGCCTATCCATTTAGCAATTCAATAGTAAACTTTTTCTTGAAAAAATAAATCTTCCAGATTTGTTGAATTTCCTAGCAGAAATTGCCTGCTCCCCCCCTCCGTCCCATATTCACGATCACCGGGCGTGTTTATGCCCCCCACTGTATGTAGAAGATCATGTTTTTATTTTTGAGTTATTTCTTTTAATCATCAATAAAAAGTACAAAATAAGATTTTCTTGGAATGTGTACATTCTCCAATTTTGAAAACCCATGGCAATGTTTATGTATGAAATATGGGAAGTTGCCTACCCTTCTAGTTGAAAGCCCATGGTGTGACTGATAAAATTAGATGAATTTCACTTTCAAAAATAAGTAATTTCAAAAGTTTTATTTAAAACCTAATGTGATGGCAATGGTACTGTTTATTTTTGGTTACAGAGTCCAAATCTGCCGATTAAACAACTGAATGATGAATCCCGCGCACCACAAAAATCCGAAATATTTACCTGAACTTTCATCCGATTCTTCCGAAGCTGAGCCTGAATCGGACTCATCATCATCGCTTTTCTCACTCTCTGGACTATCCTGCTCCATATCTTCTTCTTCTGTTTCTCCTTTGTTCTCTATTGAAGGCATAATAAACCGAAGAGTGGAGAAAACTAAAATTTCGATTTTGAAAAATCCGACGAACAGACATATAGCATTATCAATACGCATGCGCAGAAAATGGAAATTCCGGAGATTCCACAGAGGTTTCCCAATATGACGTCATTAGTGGGAAAGCCCTCGATGAGTGTCAACATTGCCAATGTGTTTCTAAGGCAATACAACATATTTGTTGATATGCAATGAGTCAATGACAACAAACACTGATAATACGAGAAAATGGTGAAACATTTGCATTTTGTTCACAACGATGAAATATGGTGAGATAACATTATATTATTTCTAGGAAATCTTTTTGCAAGGGCAAATATATTCTTGGGAATGCCATGGAAATGCAATGACCAACAGCAATTACCATCACATAAATGAATATTTCAATCACTGGGTGCATCTCTATACGTTCATAATTCTAAAACTGCACAAATAATAAATAAAATGTGGAAGAGCACTTTGAACTCATGAATAGACATAGGCCTACATGTATTCTTTTTCTTCCAATACAGTACAGACTCCTCTTTCATATTATGTACTTCTATGAAGAATATTCTAGACATATTCTATAAACTATAAATAATTTGAAGGAAGGACCACATTCGCAGAGAGCTGCAATCTCAAACTAGAAAATGGCCAGAAAAATGGGGATTTCTGACAAAGGAATATAGACAAGTGAGTCAGAAGAGGGGGGAGGGGGTAAATAGCTATTAAAACATGTCTTACATAACCAATGCGCTGAAATATCAAAATGCTCAGTAATCATGCTATTTGAAATTATCTGTTTAAAAAAGTACTATTTGAGATGCCCGATAAATAATTTTTTGCCTTCTGCAGAGTCCATCTCAATGAGGAGCCTCTGAAAAACCCAATACTGCGTTCTATAACTGCATTTTGTTCAAACATCCTGCAGGACTTTATAAACAAATCTTGGATGGCAAAATTGCTCTATTCAAAGGGTAGCAATTATGACTAGCCTTTTATTTTTTCGAGGGTTGAGGCAAAATAATTATTTTAGCACAAAGGTCAGACCAACATCTTCTCTGTTTGTTCACATAGTTGAACACTGAAGTTATATCACTGCCAACTCAATGACACTGATTTTTCTGTAATGAAAAAAAATCTCACGTTTCAGATGAACAGAATCCTAGAAGTGGGAACAGAGTCCAGAGATGTGACTCCATCACCATCGCCACCCCCACCCCGCTCAAATGGAATTAGGCTACCCCCTATACCCAATGTCCCTAAACAACGAAGAGCATCATATCCCCAAACAACAGCACAAGAAATTGGTCTGAGGCTAGTTAATGGACAGGGGTGTTTAGAGAAATATGGCTTTAATGCAAGGGGGTTTAGAAACCCATGTACCGTATTTAACGCACCACCTGACGGGGTTATTTAAAGAATCTGAAACTTGAATTTTGCTGTGATAATATTTACTAGATGCAAAAATAACAAATTAAAAAGAAACTAAACAATCTTATGTAATAAAATTCAATTTATAATCAAAATATTTCTTTGAGTTACAATGATTCTGCATACATGTAGTTTTATATCTTCCTTATCATTCATATCTTCGAAACATTAATTTGTAATGGCCTCATGTAATATTTTATTGTTCCCATCCCATTTGGTCAACTGGACAAAATATATACCTCATTGTATAAAGCTCTACTTCAATGGTGAGCTTGATATACAATTAGTCCAGATGATCTCTGAGGGGAATAATTAATAGTACAGTATAGGCTTACTGTAAATTGCTTTTATATGATGGCCATTTTAATTTGCGGATTGATGAAACTGCCAATTAAGTCTCTGCCAATTTAAAAAAAAAAAAAATCTTTGTACTAACTAGCCCTCCAATATCCGCATTTTACTATTAAGAAAATCTGCCCAATCAAATAGTGGTCAAAATTCATAATTTGCCCATCAGCCAAATTAAAGCAATTTATAGTAATCAATTGGCATACACTATACTACTTTTTACAAAATGCTTGATGAGTCCTATGTATGGGTGATAATAATATTTTCTCAGTGTCTGAAATTGTACTTATTTAGTGTCAAACACATTAATCAATTTAACAAAGGTATAACTATTCTTGAACAAATATATGATGAACACCTACATATCTTAATAATATTTCAATATGAAAGATGCTCAATTGACATATAATTTATTTTTCATGAAAGTTTTTTCTCATAGAAAACTTGATAAATAAAATACCTGGAATTATATTAACATGCTTTACTTAGTATTCATCCCATATATTTGTGAAGAATGTATTAAAAAGCAAGGCATTTGTGAAGTATATGTACATCCTTGGGTTACATAAATTCACATATGTTTCTTCCATATGCATCATTCCCTAATCCTTTATCTATCTTGCACTTCTTCCTTGGAGTTGGAAACAGTTTCATTAGTTTTCCCAAGTACCCTTGTATTCCCACAATTGTTAAGTCCATCACACATGTCAACATTTTCTTTATTTTCACTCTCTGATAATTCCTCATCACTTGAATCCTCTGAACTGTAATAATCTATTTGAACACGGTTTGTGTTAACAATTAGGTCTTCCTCATATTCAGAGTCATCACTGTCACTAGGTGGCAGCATGTCGTCGGGAATCATGGCACCATTTGTCTTCTTTTTTGCATCATCAAATTCCACTGGCCTGAAAAACAAGGAACATAAAATGATATTATCAAAATGTTACCAGCTAGTTGGGCAAAACAATTTTAATGATAATTCATGGCTTTGATTTTTTGCACATTTATTTTAAATTCATGATTTACAGAAGTGACACAATATGGAATCCCTTTTGCTAATGAGATAAATACTACATTTTCAATTTATTTAACATGAGACAACTGAACATTTAGTCAATAAATTACAAACATGTACTTAATTTACTAAAAATTTTAAGCAAATATTCATGTATGTGAGAAAAGAAGTTTAGTCTGACAGCAAAACAAGTAGAGACAAGAAATTGTTTTGCATCAATTTAAAATAATGAAATAACATCAGAATATAATGATGAGTCAGATCATTAGGATGCCTTACCACATGCTCTGTTCCTTTATGTACTTTATTTGGTCTTTATAGAGAATGTTCCTAATTTCTGCTTTAACCTTGTCACCTTCCTGAATAGGCTCAACAAGGACAAAATCACCTGCAAAGACATTAAAACATAACAGATAATCCCTAATGATGGATAAGATAAGCAACACAACAATCAAAAGCACAGGTGATTGGACGTCATTTACTTTTATATGTTAATATGAAGATTTGGCTCTAAATAATGCCTCAATGATATTTCAGTATGGTGTTTAATATTGAAGGTGTCAGTCTCAAATTCTGTTTAATTGATCTTTTTCTTTTGCCCTATTACTTAAAGGCAGTTGCTCTAACATCTCATCACCGAACATATTCATCATTAATCATTCTAATCAATCAAGAGACTTATCTTGATCATTTGTTAAAAGTTTTGAATGAAACATAGGTTACGTGGTTTCTATTTAGGAAGTCTCACCCTCGACTTTCTGGACGGATCTTTTTCCAAATGTGCCGTTTTATATTTTTCGCATTATTATGACTTGATAGACCATGCACGTTTGTTTTAAATAATCAAAATTAAATTAAAATATCTCCCTTTTCAAGTTATTTATTTTATTGACTGTTGTATTCACTTTTTGAGCATAACTGACCCAAAAAGGCCCATTTTTTAGGCCCTACAAAATTTTTGGGACCCTATAATTTTTTTCTAGACCCACCCGAGGGTGAAAGGCGGGCCCCATGGGCCTCCCCTGGATCCGCCAGTGTAGCCCATGGGACGGCGAGAATTGCTCAGTGTTCAGGCGTCGAATATACAAGAAATAGATCTATTACTTTTCATTCCTTTGCTTTTACGCCACCATTTTTTCTGTTTGATCAAGTGACCTAGTGATGAAGACCTTTTTTTTTAAAAAACAAAGAAGTGAACATCTAATTAGCTTGAAATATGGTAAGTTCATGGTGTTTCACTGGTGTTTATCCATTTTAAATCAGTCGTACCGTAGATTGAGTTAGTAAATATATATGTAATCATATTAATCTGGCTAGCCAGATGCTACCTTTAACAATTAAACACATCAAGATTTTTTTCAAGATAAATTAATTCTAAATGTTGGAATGTTGGATTCTAAATGTCATAATTAATCTTCCTCAAATGGTTGCCCCCAAGTGCAAAGTAATTTTCTGGGGCAGTGGTGTATCACTGCATTGAAAGTGGGGAATGGCGGAGATACTGACATCTAGTAGGAATGAAAAGTGAGTGTAAGAAGTTTTAAAGGAAAGAGTTTATCATGGAATCTAATTGTGGTACTGACCTCTTTTTATCCAGACATTTTTGCGGAATTTAGTAGGCATACTGACAAGATAATTCTCTCCAGCTGCTGTTTCTATTTGATGGAGGTTATTTCCCCGAGGAGCAGTGACCTAAAATAATAAGACGTAAATACTGTAGTGTTAAAATGCAACATAGCCATGTATCCATCTTTTCATGATGAAATAACGAGAATCGTGAATTTTCTAGATATTAGCATGCTAAATGTAATTTTCATTGTAAATGTGACAGCTATAGAACTTCCATATCAAATTACTAATATATGTATACCCGATTTCCTGGCCTGACTTGTCAGTAGAAATTGAAATATAAGAGTTACCTAAAGATTAGGGAGTCTTACTTACCCTCTAGAGGTTAGAACACACATTTCAATGAAACCCTATCACCTTTATTGAGTCAACCATAGAGCATTTAGCACAATATCCAAAAGGTAAAATATGGACCGTGAAAATGAATGATTTCCTTGTAAGTTCCGGAAGTTTCAATACAATAAATTACCAAGCATTTGTGAAATTGAATGTTTGTAATTTACAAAATTTAAATTATAAAGCATCACAAACAGGTCCTATTGTATTAATAGACTAATACAGCAGATGACCCATTCATACTTTCTGCGCAGCATTTAATTCAAACCAATAGTTCAACTGTAGATCATGCAGTTTCTTCTATTTTAGAACAGGCCATCCTCCTCTGCCCTGTTCTAAACTCGCCTGCAAACGACTGCAAAGCATTCTTTCTTACTATTTTAACACCAGGCATGGCTGGATGATATGTCACAAAATTAAAGTTCAAGGTCAATATATTATTTCATGATAGGGGCAACTTATCCCGTGCCAGGACTATAGTCCTGCATCGAGCGCAATCTTTTGCCTGTACGATTACAACTTGGGAGAATTATCTACGCCCCTTACACTTAAGATACCTACTTCAATAGATTCCTGGGTATTCTAGCATTCTTTTTGTGTAGTTGAATCCACAATTGTCTGGGTATATAGGCAGAACGGGGACATCTTTCTTTTTCATCGAGAGATATTCCATCACTTTCCAAGATGGCGGTTGGATTTAAAAGGGGATTCCCCGTTTGACTAACCCGGAAGTGTCCCGGAAGCACCAATAAATGGAGGAATTTGATGTTGAAATAAGTTAAATATTACACGCAAATATTGCGATCAAAAACGAAAATTTCTTTGTTCTGCCGATAAACCCAGACAATTGTGGATTCAACTACACGAAAAGAATGCTAAAATACAAAGAAATCTATTGAAATAGGTATCTTAAGTGTAAGAAGCGTAGAAAATTCTCCCATGTTGTAATCGTACAGGCAAAAGAATAAGACATTCGCAGGACCATAGTCCTGGCATGGGATAAGGGGTAACATCTACTCGGAAGTAAACATGAGAAAATGGAAAACTCCAAAAAGCATCTACACAAATTTCAATCAAGTACTGTGCTTATGCTTCATCATGAACATAACAAAGCTGATTTGGTTTCATTGAAATGTGTGTTCTAACCTCTAGAGGGTAAGTAAGACTCCTAATCTTCAGGTAACTCTTATATTTCAAGTTCTACCAACAAAGTCAGGCCGGGAAATCAGGTTTAGTTTACAGTCGTCTATGACTGCAGTCTAAGTGCTTCAAATCAGATCCCAGGAACTTTTAGCCTTGTAGAAGGCTTTAGCATTTGTTGATTTTTTAAATTTGGATATTTGTTTGACATAAGCATCTCATATAAAGTACTACAAGTTCCTGTGAGTCAGATACAAGAAATGATAGTGAATGCAGCACCCATACCTTTACTACTTCTAGGTCTCCTTCAGGAAGAACATAATCGTCCAAGACCTCCTTCTCTACATGTTTTCGTTTAGTCGCCTTTGACATTTTACAAAGTTGTTGCTCGTGTAATGATAGCTTATGTGTGCTATGTATGTTTTTTGTATAAATAGTGTGTTATTAAATACTGCACAATAATAGTCTGCCCTGAGATTGCACTTCCGGTTGAAACTTTTTCGAGATAAATCGGTCACCTCCCTTTCCGTAAAAAGTGTGTACACTGCGTCCGGAAATCCTTAAAGGGAGGTTCCCATTTGGCTAGCCATAATTGTAAGGTACTTGCCCTAGTTAGGTGAAGAGACACTTGTTAGAAGAGAAAATAAAGATCAAAACGTGTGAAATTTTGTGAAGATTGCAAAACTCCATTGCAAGAAGTATACGGACTGAATAAAGCATGTGACAAACCACATAAGCATTTCCGGCAATCCGGGGACAGTTTCAAGTTTAATTCACTCTAAATAATTTGGGCTAGTTTGGGTAGGTTTTTGCAGCACGGGCAATTTTGGCCTAGGGCATAAACCATGGAACCTGGCCAATCTGAGAGGAAAAACACATGGAAAATTTGTCGAAGAGAGAGCCTTTTTAAGTAAAAAAATCAGTTTTTCTACAAAAAATGGTAATTAATTCGTCAAATCAGCTGGAGAGGTCTGGGACAAATCACCCCAAAAGTGGCTTTTGTATTAATATGCCAATATTTCAGGAAATTTACTCCCTTTTATAAATCTAAGAGACAGTATACATGGACACCTTCAATATTGAGAGGAAATTGACGTGGAGAAAATGCTCAAAAAGGGGGTCTTTCGCCGCGGTACATAGGTATTAAGAGGTATATTGGAGTGAAACCCCCGGGGATCATAGAATGATAGTATTCATCACGGGGAGAACTGATATCAAAATACTTACCGGTTGGCTCATGTACCTCCAATGTAAGTCCATCAGTCTATGTAAGATACACTGGTGACATTACACAACTGCCAGGCAACTTCATTGACATTGACATCGCCCCTGTATACCAGTAGGCTCAGTAGTCAGTGCACTGGGCACCATATACATCAAAATAAATAGTTGCCTATTTGGGCATTATCGGGCTTTTGGGCATTATTTTTTAATTTTGGGCCTAATTATGAAGAAAATGGGCCTTAAAATTTCACAATATTGGCCCAATTTTTGGTATTTTTCCTTTGAAACTGTCCCCAGACTAGGTTCTAAAATAAAGTCAGGAAAAAACTAGTACTTAAACTCAATGCCAATGTTGTCCTTACTGTGTTCCAACATTGAAGAAATGGAGAAAAAACTACAAAATTGTAGTAAAATATATTTTCTTTGATTAAACATTTAAAATGTTTATCATACAGGATAATGCAACATCATATAGAGAGAAAATTTTGAACAACAATCCTTGAACTACAATAGTATTTTCACGACGCCATTATCGGGGGCAAAGGATCAGAATCCTGACAGCTATTACATGCATTTCTGGGCTATTATGGCATTTTCAACGAACAGAGCTATGTTTCTAAATCACATAAACAGCCAAATACCACACTGATCGTGTAGGTAAGTATAGATGCAAGCCGCTGACCCCACTGTTTATCAATGAAATTCTGATCTTTGTCATTTCTCAATTTTTGCTCAGCTTACACACAACGAAAAGTGTACGACTTTCCCGGGGATCTTCTTAACCTATAGTTTGTGACTGTCACATCTGTTGATCAACGTCCACAGCTTATAATGGTTGAAAACAAAGAGGATTGCTCCCAGAATCATAGTGAACACCATCCATTTAGGAATTCTAATAGGAAACTTAGGTCAATCGATGGTGTTCCTGGGGGAAGGGATTAGCTTGCACTCCTGAAATCATTCAATAACGTTTTTATCGTGTGATCCTCTGTATTGCTACCGAGATTGTCCCCTCCGTACCAATATTTTCTGTATTGCGACAGAGATGATCAACGGGGACAATCTCAGTAGCAATACAGTTTGGTACAGCAAAAGAACTGACCAATCAGAGGGCTTCATTTTAAAGATCATACGATAAAGAGTAACACTTTTAGACGACTTCCTGGAATTCTCCAGCAAATAAATAAAACGATTTTAGTGCAGATAGCTTCTATTAGTGAAATACATGAAATCCATTTCAATAGAGGTGTACGCGATAGTTCAGAATAACAACAATATTCTCACCTCCCCTGTTGAAGAGCTCCAATTCCGGGAACAGATTTTTTTACATCCGGGTTTTTTCCCCATTGAAATATACTGAGTCCGATTTTGAATACATCATTTCAGCATTATTTGACATTCCTCTTCACTGATATTTGCACAATCGATAAAAATATAGGTCCTGATGGCAATCTGCAAAGTGTTTCCACGAATATTTTTCGAAACTGAAGATAATCATGAAATGTTCTACGGTGAAGTCACCGACTTAGTTCCCGGAAGCTGAGACTATATGACTCGATATGAAAAAGAAGCAAGTTCTCGTGTTTATAACGCAGGTTTGATGTCACGTTTATATATGTTTGACTTATATCAATTGTGAGGGTTGTAACTTGAAATTAGTATGACCTTTATCATCCCGACCATACGCAAAAACATGGTTTTAAGGTTGGGAGAATTTGGTTTAATCAACGGACCAATGAAAATTTGTCCCACTTGAAGTGATGCATTGTGGGAGATATTTATGTTAATGACCATCTTTTCGTCTATCGTGTATAAGTCTATTACACAATTTTGATGAAGGATGAAATAGCACTTATTCTATTACTAGACAAATGTTAAATCTATGAGACCTTCATGTTGGCCTATGAGTCTATGAGTCTATGAGTGCATTATACAATATTGCATTAAATGTTCATTTATACTAGTAAAATGAGACTAAACTTAGCAATTTCTAAAATGAAATGTCACACATTGTGTCTGTTCATCTCCGCTATAATTAAACTAGAAGCGAAACGAAATTGTTGTCCAATAAATTAATAATTGTTATCACATGGTTACTGGGGATAATAAGATCAATTTGGAGGATAATATGTATCTTTGATTGATTTATATGGAGCGTGTATACACGCAAAGTATATAGTTATTTATTCATCATGTAATCAGGATTTAAACAAGCGGAGCTATTTATTTTCCACGAAATAGGGAGAATGCTCATGGAGGTTAGACCTATTCAGGGTCATAAGACATGTCAGATAAGAAATGAGACCCCAGACTAGGTCTAACGTTGTTGGACTAGGAGGAAATGTAGAAGTTACTAGACTTTTTGGTGGTTTTGTCAAGTCATGTCTGGCATTGTCTGCACTTCACAGTTCAAAATCAACTTCTGTAGCAATTTGGGACTACCTTTTACAATTTGATTCACTGACCTTTGTTTCTCAAAACATATTCTCTCAAAATCGGGAAATAGGATGATAAGCAGGGAAATTTTGTAGGGAATTTCAGTTACAAAAATAACAATTGACAACTTATACTTATACTTCGAGTGTAAGCCCCGGTATTAAACAAACCCTTGAATTCGATCTTGAAGAATGTCATTTTGAAATTCAATAGATAAGGATCCCAAGAAATTGTTGAATTTTACTTAGCTGTTTACATTTATTTTCAGATCTACATACAGAAGTCACAATGCTATTGCTGACGAAATAACAAACAATTTACAAACCTGTAGTATACCTGAAGTCCCAGTTCTGCAGTCCCAAAGTGTGGTACAAATTACAATGGCAGATAAACAACCATTTCATTCTGATAAGTTACAAGCTGCTGATGCTCAGTTAAATAATCCATACTCTGCTGCGTTGTCATACCCAGGGTCCAGTTTCTCATCGTTATCTGAGACTGTAAGCAGAAATCCATATGGGCAAATTCTGTTTCCAGGGATTAGCCCCACTTCTACACAAAACAGTAACTCTAATGGATCAATGATAGGTGTGAATGCTGTTCACCGTTACCCCTTACCTACAAGTATTAATCCAATCTTGAACTCATCACTGACACAGAGTACAGCTAGTGCCACCTATCAATCAGTAGCAGCAAATATCAAATCTGACAGTCTGAGTGCAAATACTGATGAACCCCAAATCTATAACAATCCTCCAGATATAGATATCAAGCTTGATTTGTCTAATATGGAAACTGATACTAATATGCAAAATAATGATAACTGTGATGTCAAAGGAGAACCTTCTAATCATGACAATAATGAGGCTGCAGAAGATAGTGAAGCAACTCTTATTGACTCAGACCATGAACACCAACCACTAATGGAGAAAGATAATATTACTTTAACCTCTGTGCCACCCAATGCCAGTACTCTTATTTTACAGAATGTTGCATTGAAAGGAAAGCTTGCCAACCTAAGGACTTCTCAGTTATTCACAGATTTGATATTTTTACTGAAAGGAGGGCAGGAGGTATTTGCTCATAAGGCCCTTGTTTGTGAATACAGTGGGTTTGCAATGCAGAAATGCATGGATAACATATTCATACCTAATGAGAGGTCAACAGTTCATATTGACCTCACTGTCATACAAGAGCTTGAGATAAATGAACAATTATTGAACACTGCTCTTGATTTCATATATGGCATTAAAGTCACAACAACTCTATCAGAAGTAACGGTATTAAAGCGTTTAGCGAATGCCTTGATAATGCCAGACTTAATCTTCAGTATTGGTGAAGCCTTGAAAAAGATCAAAAAAGAAAATGAACAAATTAGTATTAAAAAAGAAAATGTTGAATATGTTAATGACAATGAGGAAAATAATGACAATGACGAGTCTTATCCTTTGGAAGACACAGAGCCACAGACACAGATTGAAAATCAAAAAATTACGAACGCCCCAGTCGGAATCATGGGAACATCAGGCTTATCTGGAAAGGGTAATAAAAGGAAACGTGGCAGACCGCAAAAAGTTCAGGTCGAGAAAATGAACGCTGTTAACACTGAAACGAAACGACCTCCTGGTAAAAAACGAGGACGAAAAAAGAAAATCAAAACTGAGGAAAAAGAACCTGAATCTAATGATCTTGAAACAAATTTTGAAACAGCCCCAGTTAATGTTAAAATGTTGGAGGCACCTTCTAATGTTGAGGATTCTTATATTGAAGAAGGTGAGTTAACTCCTGTGCTGACCATGTAAAGTCTCCAAACCTTTAATTAACTGTTGTGCTCTGCACATAATCAAAAAGAACGTGCCTTTTAAAAAAATGGGAAACTGCCTCCCTGCTTGAATTATTGAATATTTGTGATATGTGTGTTGCTAACATAAATGATGCTACTCTTTTGTATTATAAACTGGTTGCCTTCTTATAACATATAATTGATAATAGCAACCCAATCATAACAGATGTTCAATATTTTATAGATGCTGGTGCAGAGGAGACAGATGTAGTTGATGACATGGATGATGATTGGAATGCAGATGCAAGTGATAATGAGGAGGCAAACTATGAAGAAGAGCCTGTTAGTGAAGAGGATCCAACTGATGCAGCTTACAGGCCAAAACAAGGTCGTAAACCTCCTAAAACATCTGGTAAGATATATTTTGATCAAAGTTCAAGAGAGACACTGAAGGAAGAATTCCAATTCCCAGTCAATACATATACCCTGTATGGAACATAAGGGCACTCAACTTCTTTTTAAACTGAATTAACATAGCTTTTGAAAGTGAGTAACAAATTGATTTATTGAATGAGTACAACTCTTTCTGGGAAATATAATTGAAGTACATGTAAGTTGCTTATTCAGAATCGCATATTGAATCGGGAATCAGACCGAAATCGGAATGTGTATAAGAAAGAATCCCATCTTGAACACATATGAAAAAAGTTATTTTGGTTTCAGGTAAATCAAGTAAAGCAGCTAAAGGTTACAAAACCTCTTTTGTGTGCAAGAAATGTGACAATCTGAAGTTTAAGACTCGCCAGGAAGCATTTGAGCACAAGAAGTCTGTCCATAGCATGTTTAGCTGTGACTTGTGTATGAGGGTGTATGAAACTGAGGCCTCGCTGAAAGTTCACAATATGACACACACAGGTACAGTAGTTATTTCATTTTCTTTCAATTTATACTGCACCTGGTCATGTTTATTCACAGCTGGTTATGTTTATTCACAGCTGATTATGTTGATTCACTGCTGATTATGTTTATTCACAGCTGTGTTATATTCACAACTGGCCATATTTTTATTCAAAGCTGGTAATGCTTATTCTTCGCTGATTATGTTTATACACAGCTGATTATATACATCTAGCCATGTCCGTTCACAGCTGGTCATGTTTATTTATAGCTGATGATGTTTTTTCACAGCTGGTTATTTTTACAGCCAGTCATATTTATTCAAAGCTGGTAATGGAAATTCTCAGCTGATTCTGTTTATTTACAATTGATTATATTCACAGCTGGTCATGTTTATTCACACCTGGTCATGTTCATTCATTGCTGATTATGTTTATTCACAACTGGTCATGTTTGTTTACAGCTGGTCATGTTTATTCACAGTTGGTTGTGTTTATTCGCAGTTGGTCATGTTGGTTCACAGCTGATTATGTTTATTCATAGCTGGTTATGTTAATTCACAGCTGGTCATGTTCATTCATTGCTGATTATGTTTATTTACAGCTGGTTATATTCACAGCTGGTCATATTTATTCAAAGCTGGTAATGGCATGTTTATTCAAAGCTGATTTTATTCACATCTAGCCATGTTTGTTCACAGCTGGTCATGTTTATTTATAGCTGATAATGTTTATTTAAAGCTGATTTTATTCACATCTAGCCATGTTTGTTCACAGCTGGTCATGTTTATTTATAGCTGATAATGTTTATTCAAAGCTGATTTTATTCACATCTAGCCATGTTTGTTCACAGCTGGTCATGTTTATTTATAGCTGATAATGTTTATTCAAAGCTGATTTTATTCACATCTAGCCATGTTTGTTCACAGCTGGTCATGTTTATTTATAGCTGATAATGTTTATTCAAAGCTGATTTTATTCACATCTAGCCATGTTTGTTCACAGCTGGTCATGTTTATTTATAGCTGATAATGTTTATTCAAAGCTGATTTTATTCACATCTAGCCATGTTTGTTCACAGCTGGTCATGTTTATTTATAGCTGATAATGTTTATTCAAAGCTGATTTTATTCACATCTAGCCATGTTTGTTCACAGCTGGTCATGTTTATTTATAGCTGATAATGTTTATTCAAAGCTGATTTTATTCACATCTAGCCATGTTTGTTCACAGCTGGTCATGTTTATTTATAGCTGATAATGTTTATTCACAGCTGGTCATGTTTATTCACAGCTGGTCATGTTCATTCATCGCTGATCATGTTTATTCACAGCTGGTCATATTTATTCATAGCTGGTCATGTTCATTCATCGCTGATCATGTTTATTCACAGCTGGTCATGTTCATTCATCGCTGATCATGTTTATTCACAGCTGGTCATGTTTATTCACAGCTGGTCATGTTCATTCATTGCTGATTATGTTTATTCACAGCTGGTTATATTTATTCAAAGCTGGTAATGGTTATTCTTAGCTGATAACGTTTATTCACAGCTGATTATATTCACATCTAGCCATGTTTGTTCACAGCTGGTCATGTTTATTTATAGCTTATGGTGTTTTTTCACAGCTGGTTATATTCACAGCCAGTCATATTTATTCAAAGCCGGTAATGGTTATTCTCAGCTGATTCTGTTACAACTGATTATATTCACAGCTGGTCGTGTTTTTTCTTAGCTGGTTATGTTTATTTACTGCTGTTCATGTTTTTTACAACTAGATTTCTCAACTCTTGTAACGCAATATCTGATTTTTTGGTTTCATGTTTTTATACCAACAGTATTTAAGCAGTTAGCCTTTTTTGTATGAAAAAGTATGCTTTTCAGTATGATGAGATGTAAACCTCAACACTCCATTTATTAACACTTCACTCATTTCCATAGCACCATGATATGAATTTGAAGCTTTTTAACACATCCTTAATATGCAATGTGTTATCTAAATCACTGGGTACATTAAATTAGATATTAATCTAGATAAATTCAATCACATCTGAAAGTTGTGTTTACATGACATGCCTGTAGCCATTTAAACGTTATTGTTTAATAGGCCAAGTCATACTATATCTGTATATCGAATTTGTATTGCCATTCTGGTTTTAATAAGGCACATCTAATGAGAAGCAGCCATACATATTGGTGTAAAAAAGGAAAGTCATTATATTGTAATGACCTTCGATAGCAAGTCGCTACTACAGTCTCAGCTGTAGTGACTAGCCCTTATGGCTCAGGGGTAGAGCGTCTGACTCGTGAGCGGGAGGTCCTGAGTTCGATTCCCGTACGGGGCATTGAATTTAGCACATTCTCTTTCGAGTGTAGTATCTGGCTCGGTACACTACAGCTCCCCGACGAGCGTGCCCAAGGGTCGTTACATTGGTGTCAGAAGTGGGATTGCCCCTGTGATCAGTTACGACGGGACGTCGTCTTCTGGGGGGGGATGGTGTAATGACCTTCGATAGCAAGTCGCTACTACAGTCTCAGCTGTAGTGGCTAGCCCTTATGGTTCAGGGGTAGAGCATCTGACTCGTGAGCGGGAGGTCCTGGGTTCGATTCCCGTATGGGGCATTGAATTTAGCACATTCTCTTTCGAGTCTAGTATCTGTCTCGGTACACTACAGCTCCCAGACGAGTGTGCCCAAGGGTCGTTACAATATTTAAAATTAGTCATAAAATTACTAAAACAAAACAATTCTTTTGTTGACATTCGGGGTATTGTTCGGTACTTTAGCAGAATTTAATAATAATGACCTCAAGACAATTTCTTGAACAATTTTTTAGCTCTTCCTCCTGGTTTGAAGGGGTCTTGATACCTGTTTACACCTCTGCTACTTTTTTTCTTGGGATGCCTTTCACTGAATTGATTTACTGGTTGATCATGATTAGTAATACTGTAGTAACTATATAAAAACATGTGCCCACACTCTTCTGTAAATTCTACTATTGCACTCACATGATTTACTGAGACAATGATATATTGTGAGAATTAGATAATCTTTACACATGTATGGTACAGGACAAGTTTCAAAGATATATATAAAATCTGAAAGAAGTATAATTTACTGTACATTACGTCTCAAGTTTTATAGAAGTCTTTTTTATAGAAGTCACTTCCTTACAAAAGTTATAGGAATAATTCTGATTTCTTTAATAATAACAATATTTATTATTGTATCTGTCGAGGTTATGTTACTCTTGGGATCTAAGTAAGGTCAAGTTCAATGCTCAAGGCCAAGTTCAGTGGTCAAGGTCATCCAGAAGGTTATGAAGCAAGTGATAAAACATCTAGAATAGAACTGCCATTCTGAAAACTTACAGTATAACATACATACATAACAGTATCTTTCAGTAACCTGAAGCATACAATGTAGGATCAAATTCTAAATAGTTACAGTAGTTTAGATAGTATTTAAATAATTAATCAGATAGTGTTTAAGTTATAAGGCAATATTAGTATCCCAACAAAGTAGGGATAAAATGAAGCCCTTTGTAAATTTGTCAGTTCGTTCGTCCATCTGTCCGGAAAATGATTGGAATACTCATACCTGCCAGTGCCAACCTAAGACCAAAAATTTGAGGTAGTTCTTTTTTTGAATTACGGTATTTTGCGGTAGATTTTTTCAAAATGTGGTAGTTTTTACGGTATTTTTCGGCAAAAATGCGGTAGTTTTATAGTAGATTTTGAAAAAATTCGGTAGTTTTAGCGGTAGAATTTTGAAAAAAAACGTACTCTTTCGGAAGTTTTTGAAAAATGCGGTAGTTTTATGGTAGATTTTGAAAAAAATGCGGAAGTTTTTGCGGTAGATTTTTGAAAAACTAGTTTTGTGGAAGATTTTGAAAAATGCAGTAGTTTTCCAGTAGATTTTGAAGAAATGCAGTAGTTTTTGCGGTAGATTTTGGAAAAAACAGTAGTTTTGCGGAAGATTTTGAAAAATGCGGTAGTTTTACGGTAGATTTTGAAAATAATGCGGTAGTTTTTGCGGTAGCTTTTTGAAAAAACTGTAGTTTTGCGGAAGATTTTGAAAAATGCAGTAGTTTTACGGTAGATTTGAAAAAAATGCGGTCGTTTTTGCAGAAGATTTTGAAAAAGGTGGTAGATTTAAAAAAAATGATTTTTTGTTGATTTTGACACACTTCAATGAATATGTAGTAAAGTATGTTTTTCTAACACAGCATTCATGGAACTCTTTCATAAACAATTTGAGTACATCAGTGTTTTTATAACTACAGTAGAACCTTTGGTAGTAATTATAATAAAATATTTTACAGTAGATTTCGGTAAATTACAGTAGATTTTTTAATGGTCATTTTTACGGGAAAAAATGGTAATTTTTTACGATAATTTGTCTTTTTTTTACGGAAAAACGAAAGTTTTACGGTAGGTTCCCGTTAAAATACGGTAGGTTGGCAGGTATGATACTAGTGATCAGATTACCTTCATATTTTGGTAAATAGTTTTATGCAAACATTTTTTTTAAAGATTGCTAGCACTTTAAAAATGGCCAGAATTTTTTGTAAAAATCTAAATTTTGTATTTCCAAACAAAGTAATAAGTATTACTTTTTGAAATGTCGGTATTGTATTTGCAAAATATATCTATTTAACATATTTTGCTAGTTTTTTTTAGTCCAACCCCCCTCTATTCAAATTTACGGCCATATTATATTAGGATCAAAAACATCTTAATCAAAGAGTGGATTACAATTATTGAATCATTTTTGTCATGCTTCGGTAAACTAAAGGGTTACCTCATATGAAAAATCTCAATGATTAGGAAAAATAGTATATCGTGACATTTCAAATTTATAAATAATTTGGTCTTTGGGATTTGCTACTCCATGGAGTAGCCGATTTCTAGTTTAAAAACATGTATGAACAAAAATGAGTACTCATATGAATGGTTGTATACAGATTAAAATGTTATATTGGTACAAAACAATTGTATCTCCTTGTTTAGCACAAATTCTTCAAAAGCAAACCTTTCTATCCTAATAAAACTCCATGCAAGTATTCCTACCTTCCCTGAAACACCATACCTTCTCTAAAACACCATGCAAGTAATCCTACCTTCCCTAAAACACCATGCAAGTAATCCTACCTTCCCTAAAATACCATGCAAGTAATCCTCCCTTCTCCAAAACACCATACAAGTAATCCCTCCTTCCCTGAAACAACATGCAAGTAATGATACCTTTCCTGAAACATCATGCTAGTGATCCTACCTTCCCAGAACACCATGCAAGGAATCCTACCCTCCCTGAAACACCATGCAAGTAATCGTACCTTCCCTGAAATTTGCACATAATCCTACCATCCCTGAAACAACATGCAAGTAATGATACCTTTCCTGAAACACCATGCAAGTAATCCTACCTTCCCTGAAACACCGTGCAAGGAATCCTACCCTCCCTGACACACCATGCAAGTCATTGTACCTTCCCTGAAACATTTTTTTACATAATCCTTCCTTCCCTGAAATACCAGCAATGAATTCTACCTTCCCTGGGGCACCGTGCAAGTAATCCTACCTTCCCTGAATTCAGTGCATTCCCACATCCCATTTGATTAAACTGTATGACAACTGTATGACTGCAGTCACCTCATGCAAAGCCAACTTTAAAACCTGCGTTTGTTTTGATTTTGCAGGTGACAACCCGTATATAATCAAAACAGACACAGGCAAAGTTTTGTACCAATGCGACATCTGTCAGGAAGAGTTCACTGAACGAGACAGGTTTTATACTCACATGCGAGCACATAGGGGAAAGAAAGCACTGGAGTGTCAAATTTGTGGACTACGGTTTGAATGGTTTAGAAATTACACCGATCATCTTACCAGTCATTCAAGCTATAAGTGTTTCAAGTGTAGTCTCTGTGAGAGTTCTTTTAAACGGGAGAATGCACACAGAAAACACATGAAGATATACCACAAGGAGTATTCAGCACTTGACCATATGTATATTCAGCCTAAATCAAAACCTGACCCTGGGAACTTCCCTTGTGACATGTGTGAGCAGTTGTTTGAATATGAAATAGATTTGCTTCGACATAAGCGGACACATACAGGTCCATTCCAGTGTGAAAAATGTGACAAGCAATTTGTGAAAAAAGACAAGTATAATCGGCATGTTTTGGCACATACCAAACCATATCAGTGTGAATTTTGTGGAAAGGGATTTGGACGCAAAGATCATTTACAAAAGCATAATCGTATTCATACTGGCGAGAAGCCACATATTTGTGACATCTGTGGATTAAACTTTATGTTCCCAGCAAGTTTAATATCTCATAAGCGCTCCAAACACCAAACTGATCAACCCTTTATGTGTCACACATGTGGGAAACAATTCAAGGCTCCATATGCTCTTAAGGAGCATCAACGTCTCCATAGCAACCTCAAGCCATTCAAATGCCCACATTGCGATAAATCATTTGCGCAAAGGAAGTACCACTATCGACATGTCAACACACACCTTAAACCATTCAAATGTTCAGTGTGTACTAAGGGATTCAGTCGTTTCTCACATCTGAAGAAACACACAGGGAGTCATCATAAGTCAGTTGAGGGGGGTAACCAGAGTGCCGTACTCTCTAAGGCTAAGCGGAAAGCCAGAGAGGTTAGAACTGGTAAAGGTAGCATACAGTTTCAACAACAAGGTAGCTTGCAGCAACAACAAATACAACAAAGCTTCCCACCTAATGAAGACTTGTTGAAATCTGCACAAGGTATGCCCCCTGAAATCTTGATGCATTCACACCCAATGCTCCAATCTCAAATTCTACCAGATCAACATAATTCAACATACCAACTTTTGGTACCAGCAAATAATCACCATACCCAGGATCTTAATGCTGATAGAAGTAACACCAGGGAGAGACTTGGAGTTGAGGATAGGGGGATGCGTATGGTAGATACAAGGTCACATATGGGAGATTCAAGGCCACATATGGGAGATTCTAGGCCACATATGGGAGATGCAAGGTCACACATGGGAGATACAAGGCCACATTTAGGAGATTCAAGAACTCATATTGGAGAAACAAGTTCACATTTGGGAGAGACAAGGGCATATATTGGAGATCCTAGAACGCATTTGGGAGACACAAGGTCCAATACCGGAGAGAAATCTCTAGACTTTAATCCTAACAGTAATCAGATGTATACATTACCTATGGATCCAGATCAACAAGCGTACAATAGCATACTAAATCTAACTCCTGGTCTCTCACATCTCATGCATTATAAACCATAGAAAATGATATGCATAATAAATTATTGTTAAAATATTCCTGATTATGTGCAATAAAAATGTGTCATTTAGTGTTTTTGTATTTTATGCTTTGCCATGCTAATTTTTGTAGAATACAACTGTTACTGTATTGATTTTATAATTTTGGTAATGTTAAGCATATTGTCTTGTTTATATTTAAATAATGTACTTATGATGGTGCTGTGATTTGTGGAAATTTGGAATTTTTTAATGAAATGTAAATGTACATGTATTAGAGAAAATAAATGCTTATGTTCTATATACTACATACAATATTTCTTTAATAATTATTTTATTTTTTGTCACCCAGTAGAGAAGTGTTACTTTGCTAGTGTAGAATGGATTGCTTAAAAATGGTCCCACTTTATTTAATATTTTGCTTCGATTATGTATTATCAGGATTTCTATTTTTTATTGTCGTGGTCTCCCAACTTTTTTGAGGACAATGTTGAGTGGTTGGTGTTCAGGATTCAGTGGTTGGTGTTTGACAGTCGGTATCTAACAAATGGCAGGTGGTGATATTTTACATGTTAATGCCTTGTAACCATAGATATCCATTGAAGGTCATTCTCTGAAGTCATTGTGTAGTATAGTACCATTTTATTTCACACTATGAATTGTGAAGTTCCAACTCTTGCGTCATTCGGAAACAACCATATTTTAATACATGTATATGGAGATGAGATCTGGTGTCTTATAATTGGATATCGCAATTTTCAGCCTGTAAAAATCCTAATTCCATAATTATTTTTGTGGCCACCCTGTAGAGGATTCTAACTTTGATCTCTATGCTTGCAGGAGAGAATCCGTACATGGTGGCCACAGAAAATGGAAACATGCTCTACAAATGTGTAGGCTTTGATGGTTGTAGCATGACCTTCAAAAGTGGGCATCAGTTAGAGCAACACAATAAGGCCACTCATGGTCTGAAAAAATCATTCAAGTGTGAACAGTGCTCAAAGGTCCTGAAGGATGTCAGAGAATTTGCCAAACATTTGTATATGCACCAAGCAGAAAAAGTTTACAAATGCCAAGTTTGTGCCAAAGTTTTTGCAATGCCAAATCTCAGAAATGACCATATGAGGAAACATACAGCAAAGCCAGAGATCTGTGAACAATGTGGCAATTTTTTTAAAAATCTCAAACAACTTCGCGCCCATATTAAAGACCAGCATCACGACCCTGTTTTATTTTGTAATGACTGTGGAAAGGGGTTTAGCACAAAGCAACGTTTGAACAAACACAAAGGAGTACATACTAAGCCATACCAGTGCAATGAATGCGGAAAACGGTTTGCACGAACTGACCATCTCCGTTCACATGAATGGATACACACAGGAGAGAAGCCGTACAAATGTTCAACTTGCCCCGAGGCCTACAGGGAATTGCGCTCATTGAGAGAGCATGCGGCAAAAACACACAATATCTTTATACCAAAGAAAGATAATAGTGTATATGACCCAGAAATCAAAGGAGTGAATTCACCTTATTGGAGTAAAATTTTCAAATCATAATCAGATTTAAATTTCTGCCTTATAATTTTGCTTAGAATGTCCATACAAGGTTTGTTCCAAGTCCTATGATGGTGTAAGTTATAGGTTGTTTTTATTTTTTAATTTTACGTGGTGTTTTTAGGATCTGAGTTAGAGCCACAATATGCATTTTAATTGAAAATAATTTAATTAGAATAATAATATTCCAATATACTATTATAAGGTAGATTTAACCTAATTTGTGAGTTCTGTTGGAATAAAGGAATTAAATTAATTCTAAAATGGGATAACATTACTAAAGATATCAAACTATTTAGGATATATATGGCTAGTACCTATGAGAAGAAATTACTATAAATTGACAGGTTGACATATGGGGCTCATATATATGATGTCATTTGATAGTTACAGTATTTCAAAACTTCTTATTCATTTAATCAGGGAAGTTGATGGCTTATATAGCATACATGTATATGGTTGTCAGTTGTCAATTTAGTTACATGTTCCATATGGTATAATATTTCATTATACTTGTATATTCTCATTCAAACCATTTGGCTAGTGGGGGTGAACTGTATTGACCACCTGTTTATTTCGAAAATGCAGCTCAAGATTCAATATTTATTGTCTAACTTCTTGCATAAAAAATACCATTAAAATATTTTTAAATGAATTAATGAAATATTTTGGGATCACTGATGGGCCTCCTTTACATCATTTTGAAGTATAAGTAAAGCAAAAATGGATACTTTGGTAATGATTTTGTGTGCATGGTTGTCTTTATTTCAATTAAATATTACATCACTCTTCTATAGCATGCAGAGATGAGATGAAGTAACGAAAATCTTTAATGGTATTTTCTATATGTATTTCCAGGGCTGAACCCCTACTTTACATTCACCTCCTCTGGGCTTAAACTTTACAAATGCGACAAGGAGGAATGTGCATCACTCAGCTTTTATACTTCTGCAATGTTATATAAGCACGCTAGAATAGCACATGGGCTTGTTAAGGCGCTTCGTTGCCCCCAATGTGGAAAATATTGCAAATACTTCTCAGAATTTGAACGACATTTATTTTTTCATACTGAATCCACAAGCTGTGAGTGTAGGATTTGTGGTCTTAAGTTATCGATACCTGGAAGTTTGAGACGTCATGAAAAACTGCATTTACAATCTGATAAACCTCATTGTGATCAGTGCGGGAAATCATTTGGAGATCTCCGTGGACTTTCTGATCATGTAAATGTTGTACATTTGAAACTAGTCAAATTCACTTGTGTAGTTTGTAACAGAGGATTCGCAACTAAGAAATTTTACAGACGGCACTTAGAGAGCCATACAAAACCATATCAATGTGACCAATGTGGTCGAAAGTTTACCCGATCTGAGCATCTCAAGTCCCATGAGGGGGTACATAATGGCGAATACCCATACAAATGTAAATTATGTGACGCTGGATTTAGAGAAAATAGGGCTCTTAGAAAACATCTAGATAAAGAACATGGTGTTGAACTGCCAAAATTTGCATCAGGCAAAGTCAAGTGATAATGAACTTACTCCATAACCATTGACCAACTATACTGTACATGTTCATGGATTTAACTCTTCATTAAGTGGCTCTACTGTATTTAACTGTCAACCTAAATTACTCTAAACTACTTCATGATGCTAATGTCACCACCACAAGTGGGGACAGATTGTTATTGTATTGTATTTTGTTTACCACCAATGAAGGTGAGCAATACCTCTTGGGTATGTCCCGTATATATACGGTCGTAATTTACGTAATTAACATGGAAGATAGACCCAGAAACCCCTCCTTGAAGGAGCCCTGTGTTCTTTTATGTGCACTTATACATAGACATATAAGTACACACCACAGCTTTTTTGTACGAGTTGCGGACCACTCAGTCAAACACCCTGAAGTACTTCACGCAAACAAGCAAATTTAGTCTTGCCTGAACCGGGGATCGAATCCGGGACCTATTGCGTAAGAGGTACCTGCGCTACCGCTGAGCTACACGGGTGGACTCCAACTTTTTTGTGACAGCAGTTGGTAGTTGGCATTAGGAGATCATTGTCTGTAACAAATTGCAGGTGGTATACATTTTGCATGTTAATGCATTGCATATATGCAGTAGAGCTATTGAAGCGTTCTGCGGCGTTTTAAGATACGAAATTCCGACTAATATTATCAGTATATATAATTTAATATTTTTAAAGTGTGGGGCAATTCAATATAAAAGGAAGAACCTTTCTCTAAATTTTGAGAGTATGCCATGGCGTTTTATGTGTATATGACGCTACGCCATTGCCTTGTTCAAATTTATGAGGATTTAAGGGTCAATGTTAAGTGCCAACCTATAATATTCTAGTCTTGTACATCTACTTGTAGTTCAGTAGTTTGTGTGTTGTATTGTAAGATGTTGTTGTATTGTTTGATGTTGGATTACTGAAATAAAATATGGACTGTTTAAATTAAAAGTGAGAATTGTATTCAAGTGCAATTAAAGACCCATACAACCTTTATTTAATATTTGATATGGTATAGATGCTCTTGATATATGCAAAAATGCATTCTCCACTAAACTCTTCAGATGAGATGTGACTTTATTACTTTTTTATATGATGGAAAACTTCTGTTCTACTTCAAGTTCTATACTTCCAAATAGGCAGTAAAAATCCAGTAATAAAACTAAATACTCTCATTTTGCCCAAAGAAATCAATTAGGTTTGAACTAGAAGAGGACATATATTATATATTAGGAGAATATCTCAAGGCATGTTATTTCAGTGTGTAAGTGGACGTGTCAGTATGCAAGTGGACATGATTTCAGTTATATGCAAGTGACCATGATGTCAGTATGCAAGTGGACATGATGTCAGTTATATGCAAGTGGCAATGATGTCAGTATGCAAGTGGACATGATGTCAGAATGCAAGTGGACAGGATGTCAGTATGCAACTGGACATGATTTCAGTATGCAAGTGGACATGATGTCAGAATGCAAGTGGACATGTCAGAATGCAAGTGGACATGATGTCAGTATGCAAGTGGACATGATGTCAGTATGAAAGTGGACATGATTTCAGTATGCAAGTGGACATGATGTCAGAATACAAGTGGACATGATGTCAGTACTATGCAAGTGGTCATGATGTGAGTATGGAAGTAGACATGGTGTCAGTATGCAAGTGGACAAGATGTCTGTATGCAAATGCAAATGACATGTCTTATGTGTCTTTTGCTTTTTTCACTAAAACATCCATTGCACCCTGACATCCAAAGATTAGTAGTAAAATTCTAATTCTAAGGATCTCAAATTATGTAACAGTTTTACTTTTAGACATTCTGTTCAATAGACTTCTGGTCTGATTTTGACTCACTCCTTGAATCTCTTTTGATACATACTGCCAAGCAGGAATTGTAACTGTTTTTTTATACTGTCATAGTTCAGTGCAAGCTTGTATGTACATTTGTATGTGGCCCATGGGTCAGAGTAAATTAGCTTGGAACTGGGAGGCCACTTTGCAAAGTTATTGTAGATCATTCTTTTCAACTCTATTTCAGTTACTTCCACAAATTCTTGTTTGAGAAGTAGGATCCAGATTAGTGATTGTATTAGGTCTAGGTAACAACCCGACCTCTTACTGCATTTAGGGGATCTCAATATAAACACAATTAATTTTGATTTGACATAACCCCTGTCCCCCTACCATTCAAAGTGAAATCTTCACTATCAATTTATTGCTACAGCCTGGATGCGCCCTTATGCAATCATAAAATAAAATTGGATTTTACTACCACTCTACCCCTTCAAAGAAGTGTCATTTTGTTATACAAGTATTTATAAATGTCTTGTTTTAAGTTGATGTTTTGAATAGTACATAAATACAACTGTAACCTTTTCATTACTTTTTCAGGCATGAATCCTTACATGGTTCACACTGACACAGGGGATCAATACTACAAATGTAACCATGTAGGATGTGAGGAGGAAATTTTCATAGTCCCCAAAGATTTAAATACACATTTCCTTGAAGTGCATGGACTGGAGAAGGGACTGTTGTGCATCCTTTGTGATAAAAGTTTTCGTAATTTCAGGGATTTTGGTATCCATATTATTAAACACACCGATGAACATCCATTTAAATGTAAACATTGTGAGAAAAGATTCCAGTCGAGCGATCAGTTACGAGATCATCAACGACGCCACACTTCTGTGCCTTTCTATGTTTGCGATTTATGTGGGAAAGGTTACACAAAAAAGCGTGAAATGAACGAGCACAAAATGTGCAAGCATTTCAACCAGAATCCATATGTTTGTGAAATATGTGGAAAAGGGTACCCTGGGAAGATGAAACTGGATCGACATTATCAAGTCCATACTCGTCCATTCCAGTGTAGCACATGTGGTAAGGGTTTCGCCCGAAAAGGAACTCTTGAAATTCATATGACGCAACACATGGACAAAAAGCAATTCAAATGTGGAATATGTTTTCTAGAATTCCGCAACACAACAACAGCAAAGAAACATCTTAATTTAAACCATCAGAAGCAACCTCCATATCGTGACTTTATTATTGGACCAAAACCTCCTATTCTTAAAGTAAAAACAATTGATGAACTTAAACAAAGTGATCAAGATATTGAGACAAGCATAGCATATGATAATAATGAGATAATTACATAGTGTGACATGAGATACTGTGATATTGATGTTGGGATATGTATTATGTAATACAGAGACATATACAGAGTGGGCCAATAAAAATTGGAACATTTTTCTGTTTAATCAATTTTCTTAATTATTGCAGTTTAATGCACAAAAATTCAGATAATGGTAAAATGATTATTTGTGAAAGTGTTAAAGATAAAATTATGTATGTATAATCATTTTTGGCTTGTCAGGGTCATGATCTGTAAACAGTGTGTGTCATGAAAAAATTCTAAATTTTCTCTGCTTGAGACATCACTGCTAAAGTATCTTTCAAACCACACAATATGAACCCTTCAAATGGTCTCAACACGATTTCCGTCAATCAAAACATTCGTTAATATTTCTAGGACAAGCTAGACATGTCTCCCTTGGAGGTTTTGAGGCATATTGTGCCAATTTTGAAAAAAGCTGAGGTGCGTTAAACTATATTATCCAAAGGAGACATGTCTACCTTCTCCTAGACATATTGTCGTATGTTATGATTGATGGAAATTGTGTCGGTGAGACCATTTGAAGGGCACATATTGTGTGGTATGAGAAATACTGTATTTTCAAGAGTGATGTCTCAGGCAGAGGGGAATTTGGACATTTTTCATGATACACGCAGTATACAGATCATGACCATGACAAGCCAAAAAAATTAAGAAAATTGATTAAATAGAAAGTTCCTATTTTTATTGGCCCACCCTGTAGGTTATTTACTGGGAGGGATTGAATATGGGTTTTATACGATATGATATTGACCGAAGGGTAATATGATATTGACCGAGGGAGAACAGCGACCGAGTGTCAATATCATATTGCCCAAGGTCAATATCATATTTTCCGAAATGATTATACGCCCTAATGCAATTTTTTTCACGGGACAATACGATTTTTTCATGTATTTCGCTCCAATACAATTTTTTCCCAAGGGACAATACGATTTTTTCATGTAATACGATTAAATGTGATTTTTTTCCTTCATATTTCCATGGGAAAACAGTCGTATTGCGGAATAAAAGTATTATATTTGAGGCATATTTAGACTTTTATTTCATGGTGTTTTAAAAATGCAAGAATTATGAAAAGGCATCCTTTTCAAACCATTAATGGGAGATTTCAGTGTCTTAAATCATCATTAACTTTCATATTTGATTAAATATCTCAATTCATGTTCCATATTATAAAATTAAGATAGCAAGAAAGCAAAGGTGCGCAATAAGATGCTAACAATATAAGCTTGTCATAGATGCCACTTCAAACAAAACACCATATGTTACAAATTGTCCTGTCATGTTGTTTATCATGGCTTTCCTGTTTTATATATCATGCATATTATAAAGTATTTTTATCTAAACCTTTAATCTTATTGAGATACTGATAATAAAGAGAAAAGGTGGAGGATCTTTGTGTTAATGTTGTATGAATTATAAAAAATATGATTTCTGATCAAATTAAATATTTTATACGACTACATGGCATATTGTTTTTAATATGAACATTTTGGTTTCTTTATGCATATAGTATAATTCAAAGGGAAAAATAATATGTCCAAAAAATATTTAATTGAAAGTAACTCATTCTTATTGGCACCTGTTTTATTAACCAGGGGGCCATTTACAGAAGCTTCGTAGAGTTAAGAATCCGTAAAACCCATTGTTCTCTAACTGTTACGTCATTATATCCTACAACAATTGATTTACGAATTCGTAACTTTACTAAGTTTCTGTTAATGACCCCCCAGCTCGGCAGAAAAATCTGATTTTTGATAAAACAAATCTCAATTTGAAAGAACATCAGGTAATCCAAACAAACATTGCAAAAAAGATAGAGAGGTATCACTTACATAGTTCATTTCCTTTAATGATAGAAAAGCCTATATTGAGATAAATCATTATATCCTGATTGTGTCGGAATGATTCAGTGGTATATGCCATTTTTGCTTCCATTCGAGGTTATGCTCACTGAAGCTAACAAGTGTGGGGGGGGGGCACATTTCAGCATTCTGATATTCAGACCATCTCTGCAATGCACAAGAATTCTAGAAGGAAACTGAGAGAAACTTACGATGACATTTCAATGATGAGGAGAAAAGTTTTGGGCCCTTAAAACCCCAAATTTGTGTCAAATTTTGAAAATTTTATGATGCTACTGTATTTTGAGATAAAGCAAAGTATCTTTTGATTCAATCCTTTTGTCAGTCTAGTTATACGACACTCATGAAATATTGTGAATATAAAAAAAAAAAATACATCTACTTTTAAATTCTGTTTTCTATTTTCATGAGATCAATGGACTTCCATCATCCTGATTTTAGAAATGCATAAAATAGGCATCACACCTTACACCTTATATCATGCATTTTAGCCTTGCCACAAATAAGCAGTTGATTTTACTGTCTTAATATGTGAATGAAATTAATTCAAAATTATGACTGTTATGTAATCATTAACATTAACACCTCTTTTTAAGAGAATACTCTAGCATTTATAATGCATCTATTGTATTGTACTTTTATGCACTTATTAGAAGACAAGCACCAAAGTGTCCTTGAAGTATTGTACTTTTATGCACTTATTAGTTGACAAGCACCAAAGTGTCCTTCAAGTACATGTTACCTTCCCTTATCAGATAAGTTGTTGGAAACAATGTTCATTTTACACCTTCACTGGTGTGATAATGATTGTTTAGCCATTCCTAAACATTTTAACTTGTCATTTATTTAGTCTCTTAGTGATGTCAAAAGTTAATGTCTAACCAGTCTTTCATATAAACACAGGTAGATGGCGACACGATACCTCCCTCTTTGCAGTCTTTAAACACCTGCAATCAAACACACTCATTCAATACATTTATGCTTTATTTATGCCTTGGTCACATATGCTCCGATTTTCACTACGGCGCCCGGCCGATTGAGTATTTTGTTCAAAATTGAATATAATATTGAACAAAACACTCAATCGGCTGGGCGCCGGCCGATGGATCGAAGCATATGTGACCAAGGCAATATGGACATTCATTTGATGGATAAACACTTTGAAATATATAGTATACTGTCAGACTGTATATATTTGCAAGATTTAGTAACCCAAAGCACTCAAATTACAGTAAAACCTGTTTTTCAGAACACTTGGCTAATCGAAAGCTCCCAAACTGAACACTTTTTCGATCCAATTTTTTCCTCTCATTGACTCCCATGTTAAAAAACTTGAAATGTGAACACCTCCCAATTTGAACAGTGAAAAATTACTGTACTCTCATTTTATTTTGATCATTCATATATATCAAACGTCACTTACTGGGCATACCCCACATGGGGTCCTCATCAACCCTGTTGATTGTGTTATTTGTCTCATGGCCCTATACAGCTTTTTCTGCCCAGTTGCGGTGGCCATTATTGTGTGCTCAACTTTACCATCATAAATTAAAGTATTGAGGATAGTCTCTATGTCCTCTACAGATAATTCAACCTGCAAATCAAATATCATGGTTTTATTTTTTAAGATGACATATCTTGGCAAGAATATAAAAAATATATGGGGCCATTAGGCCAGTAAAAATGTTTTGGTTCTCATCACCAGGCTTTCAGACCCGAAACAGATATTTTTGTTTTAACTTATAAGTCAGCACCTTCCCAAAAGTTTATTTAGCTTCATCTGCGCTCTTTGAATAAGAGATAATTCTTCTCCACGTCTATATTATCAACTATTTTAAACCCAATGAAATGATGTCATACCTTGCTAATCCCTAACTCTGAGATATACTTGGTGATGTCAAGTGACGTGGCATATGCCTTATTCATCCTAGCAGCTGGGTCAACATTCATGTCAGCGGCAAGCTCCAGCTGAAAAGACATTCATAAAATTACAGGCATGCAAAATATATAAAGGACGGAAATTAAGCGTGAAGAAAAGATTCTGTATAGAAATCAATCAATCAAGTCACTTCAATCTGAGTGATACTGTGAAACATGTTCAATATGCAGCAATCTTAGTAGTCCATAGTTAGGCTTGGCTCCAAGATGGAAAACAGTTATTAATTGGAACTGGAAACAAGGCATTAACATGGCAAAATGTCACCACCATGTAAGTTGTAAAGTTGCAAATTGTTACAGAAACAGATCTCGGAAAAACAACGCCCACTGAATGCCGACCTGCATCCACAAAAACAAATTGGAGACTATAACGAAACATTGAACGAAAAACCTATGAGGTTATCCTTCTCCACACGGGTGCGGTCTGTCATAAAGTACATAAGGATCAAAACAGTCCAATAATAGGTTCAACATAGAGTTGTATATAATGAACATGTGTTAAAATGACACTGGCATTTTAGCATCTATAGTTACTTCCTCATAAAAAGCTTACCCTTTGCTCAAGGAATTTGAAGCACTGCTGATTAAGGATGTCAACAAATTCTGCCTCAAAGTCCTGGTCACTGTACCATGCTCCCCCTGTAACTGATCTGTCAGGCTCCAAGTTGAACAGCATGTACACTTTCTTTTTGGATGCCTGATGAAAAATCAAATTGTACAATATAAATCACCATCATCACATTCACCATAACCTGTAACGATTAACCTTAAAATTAAACTAGGTATTTTGTAATATCAGTTTTATGGCGCTTCATTTGTCCCCTTGTTGAGATTTCTTGACTGCATACACTTCACAGGGGCAACAATGATCACCCAATCTTACAATATCTCATAATTTCATGTTACATAAACCATATCTATTTTCAAAAATGTCCAACAGTTCTGACTTATTTCAGAATAATCCATTGATTTTTATGTTCACTTACTGCAACTGATTTAACTGCCTTAATAAGTTTCTTGCTCTCCAGGCTCTTCAAGATCTTGTTCACTTGGGTCAGCAATAGGTTAGACTTCCATCTTATGTCTCTGATCCAGATTCCTAATATCAAACAAAATTTCATGATATACAAAAAATGTAGTTTCTCTACATGTTTCACATGTGGTTCCAGTTCACATTGAATCCATATACATCACAATCACACCTGAATGGAAAACATTTATGAATGCCCATGGGCTTTTAAGGCAAGAATGTTCAGATTTTATGTGGCGTAGTGATAAAGCATTATGTTGCATCAATTCTATACTTTCTTCTCTATAATTGGTGCAAACTAAGCTCCTCATCAATCAGAAAAGTGTTAACCCAGGTAAAATATAGCAATTGGCAAAGCCATCCTCATCTTGTAGAATAGAACAATAAATCTAAAGGTTACCCTGAACATTTGAAGACTGAAACTGTTCTCTCTTTAAAATTCTTTGACAAAGTAGTCCTATAAATTACTGCAAAAACCTCCTTTCGTATGGATTTGATTATGATCAAAACTTCTCAAATCAACTCATATTAGATAGCCAAGGATGGTTTGAAAGGTAAATTTTTCTGAAACTTTGGTTTCACTGAAAAAAACAAAGATAGAATTGATGACTTTTAGTCAAAATCTATTTCTAAACTCACTTAAAAAGTGACCAGATCAGATTGACCTTGTTAATTTAACACAGGCCATCAATTTCACTTCCAAATATGGAAGGTTCAAAAATAGATCTGTCAATCAAATCTTGAACAGTTTGAAAAAGAAAGTTATATTTAAATTGATTGGTGATATATTCACGCCCGGTGATCGTGAAAATGGGACGGAGGGGGGGAGCAGGCAATTTCCGCTAGAAAATTCAACAAATCTGGTAAAATTATTTTTTCAAGACAGAGTTTACGATTGAATTGCAAATTGAATAAGCGCACGGTATGATAAAATATGTTAGGTATTCTAGGATTATTTTTCAACCGATACTCTTTTTAGATATAAGATCTATTAAAAAAGGCGCAACGCAACCAACGTGCAAAAGTCAAAGTTTTTGCTATAAATCAAGCAACAATGGACTACACGACCTGTAATAAATACTTGTAAGTGATGTTATCATAACTAAATTAATGTCATTGCTGAATTTATAAAATAAGTTTCCATACGTAAAATAAAAAATAATCGAAAATAATTAAAATGGGACGGAGGGGGGGGAGGGGACGGAGGGGGGGAGTAATAATTCTATAAAGTGAAACAACTTCACACGAATTCTTGTATTTGAAAAATGAACTCATTAACTTAGTAAGAAACTGGATGATATACCCCTGGAGACTTAAAAATGGGTACATTTGGAGTAAAAGGACTTAAAGTCGCGAAACATCTCTAATCATGTCTTATATACATATTGCTCCCCCCCTCCGTCCCCTCCCCCCCTCCGTCCCAAATTCATTATTTTCGATTATTTTTTATTTCACATATGGAAACTTATTTTATAAATTCAGCAATGACATTAATTTAGTTATGATAACATCACTTACAAGTATTTATTACAGGTCGTCCAGACCATTGTTGCTTGATTTATAGCCAAAACGTTGATTTGTGCCTGTTGATGGCCTTGCGCCTTTTTTAATAGATCTCATACCTTAGATGCGTATCGTTTCAGAAAAAATCCCAGAAAACCTAACATATTCTACCATACCGTGCGCCTATCCATTTAGCAATGCAATGGTAAACTTTTTCTTGAAAAAATAAATCTTCCAGATTTGTTGAATTTCCTAGCAGAAATTGCCTGCTCCCCCCCTCCGTCCCATATTCACGATCACCGGGCGTGATATTGATCATGGTTTTGTTTTAAAAACAAATGGAGTTTTAAAACAATAATGAAAATTTAATATATGCATTTAAAAATATTTGTAAATGAATTAACAATATATTGAAATTCATATTATATTTTTCGCAAAATGAAAGAAATTTAAAACTCCTCCGTACACTGAAACAATGTCAGAGTACAACTGGTTAGCTGATTCACTATTTGATTGATGAATTGACTGGAGGCTGCATATTAATAAATAAATTAACAAAATGTTCTTTTCCCAAATGACACAAAATATCAACAAATTAAAATTCCCTGAACATTCTCAGACATATTCTGGTACCTTGGGTTGTATAGGCTCTGGACATTATTTTAATGAATACAATATAGTTCCCTTTTTGTTGACTGGTTATATTTTAAAAGTATCTAGATTCCAGGCAATAACTGGTACTATGGCAACAAATAATTGATCTAACAGTAGTAACATTTTGTAATATAGTTTTATCTCAAGAACATTGATTGATTTGACATTCAAGCGGTAAACACAAACAGGGATTTTCTATTTATGGCTTACTGACATTTCAATAAATTACATGTTCATGTATCTTTTTTAAATCAATACCTTTATTTTTATGCAAAATGTAATAGCATGTGCCTTGTAAGTGTAGCAAGCCATGTAGATCAAGAATAACATACCTTTGTTTCCTGATTCTTCAATTATTTGGTAGACCAGTTTCTCCTGGTTGTCTCCTCCCTTCACTTTGCTGCAAATGGACAGAGAAAATTTTGTACAATGAACACTGTATTACTACAATACATAGAAAACACATTTTGTGAGGTCAAGAATCTGAATAAGACACAAATTTCATTTCACCAAACTAGGGAAATTTCTAGATGGTGTTTGGGTGTATCACCTGTGACTTCTAGAGGTGTTACACATGTATTTTGCGCGTTAGATGAGTTTAGGATATTTGGGATTTGTTTACATTATGACTTATTACATTTGAAAACTAGTAAAATTCACTTGTGTGTAGTTTGTAACAGAGGTTTTGCAATGCAGAAATTTTACAGATGACATATAGACAGCCATACAAAACCACATCTATGTGGCACTTGTGTTTACATATTCTTAAAGGTAGAAATGTACTTTCTGTATGAGATTTACCTGGTAGAGTCAGGGTCTTTTACTTTGTAAACAAGCTGAGATCCACTCTTCATCAGATCTATCTTGCCCTGTAATGTTTAAATAAATCAGAAATGATTATAATGTCAGATAGAAAATGGCTAGTGGATAATTGTCAGCAGTTGATTTCATAAGAATAAATGAAAATGCAGTGAATGAATTTCCATGTTTCAATAGATGAGGGAGTGAAGTCAAAGCATAAATGAAACAAGGCATTAACATGCAAAATGTCATTACTTGTCATTTGTTACAGATGCTGACCACTGAATGCCAAATGCCAACCACCGAACACCATCCACAAAAAAGTTAGAGACTATAATACTTGTGGTGTTGACATAACTAAATTATTAACATGTAGGCCTGCATATTGTACTGATATTGTGATCAAATACTTGTGGTGTTGACATAACTAAATTATTAACATGTAGGCCTGCATATTGTACTGACATTATGAACCAGAACAACGGCAACGCCAAAGCGTAGCGAATCCCATCGAACAGCCATGGATGGCATTTTTACAAACAAAGTATATAGCAAAAATGGCAGGCATTTTTCAAAATGGCCGCCTTCTTCCAAAAGTGTCATTAGACCATTTGCCATACTTATAGTATTCACATACCAAATATGAACAAAATCGCTCCACTACTTTTCGAGTTATAGTAAAATATGTTAAAATGGCGGCCATTTTTCAAATTTTTTTTCAAAATGGTTACCTTCTACTAAAAGTGTCATAGGACATTGTGTCATGCTTTTAGTATTCACATACCAAATATGAACAAAATCGCTCCACTACTTTTCGAGTTATAGTAAAATATGTTAAAATGGCGGCCATTTTGAAAAATGGCCACCTTCTACCAAAAGTGTCATTTGACAGTGTGCCATGCTTATAGTATTCACATGCCAAATATGAACAAAATCGCTCCACTACTTTTCGAGTTATAGCAAAATGGGTTAAAATGGCGGCCATTTTTCAAAATGGCGGCCATTTTTTAAAATGGCCACCTTCTACCAAAAGTGTTTTTAGACAGTGTGCAATGTTTATAGTATTCACATACCAAATATGAACAAAATCGCTCCACTACTTTTCAAGTTACAGCAAAAATCGTAAAATAATGAGTAAAGGCCGCGATTTTTCAAGATGGCTGCCATGTGCTTCTTTAATATCTACATTTCTAGCTTTATTAATGTCCTATATAATTTTTTTACATCTAAAACATATTGCTATTACAGTTTTACATATTGCACCTAAATTACTGTAAATTCGGCACTAAAATGGCGGCCATTTTGAAATGAGCGGCCATTTTGAAAATCGGCTTTTGAGCAGAACTTCTACCTCCATAGGGTATATGTGTACAAAATATTAACAAAATCGGGCCAACGGTATTTGAGTTATTGCCCGGACGGAAGGACGGACGTACGTACAGACGGACGGACGGACGTACAGACGGACGGACGGACAGACGGACGGACAGACGGAGGCGTTCCCTATATCCCTCCGAACTTCATTCGATGGGATAACAAATACTTGTGGTGTTGACATAACAAAATTATTAACATATAGTCCTGCATATTGTACTGACATTGTGAGCAAATACTTGTGGTGTTGACATAACTAAACTATTAACATATAGTCCTGCATATTGTATTGACATTATGAGCAAATACTTGTGGTGTTGACATAACTAAATTATTAACATATAGTCCTGCATATTGTACTGACATTATGAGCAAATACTTGTGGTGTTGAGTCCTGCATATTGTACTGACATTGTGAGCAAATACTTGTGGTGTTGACATAACTAAATTATTAACATATAGTCCTGCATATTGTACTGACATTATGAGCAAATACTTGTGGTGTTGACATAACTAAATTATTAACATATAGTCCTGCATATTGTACTGACATTATGAGCAAATACTTGTGGTGTTGAGTCCTGCATATTGTACTGACATTGTGAGCAAATACTTGTGGTGTTGACATAACTAAATTATTAACATATAGTCCTGCATATTGTACTGACATTGTGAGCAAATACTTGTGGTGTTGACATAACTAAATTATTAACATGTAGGCCTGCATATTGTACTGACATTATGAGCAAATACTTGTGGTGTTGACATAACTAAATTATTAACATGTAGGCCTGCATATTGTACTGACATTATGAGCAAATACTTGTGGTGTTGACATAACTAAATTATTAACATGTAGGCCTGCATACTGATCTACTCAGGATTTATTCTGAACAATGTACTAAATCTGATTTTTGGGTCAAATATTTCAGATATTTGGGAGATCACTGCATAAAAATCAGATAATCAAAAATACATGCAAAAACAAGAGCTCTAGGTATTGCATACATCACATTCGCAGCGCAAAAAGGATGTTTGTTAATGCAATTTTGTATTTACATACATCCTTTTGGCGCTGTGCACACAACATATTCTTTAGAGAAATGTGGAAAATGATGTTAGATGCCAGAGATGCCAAAATGTTTGAAAAAATTGCTTTTTCTACATGACACAGTTAAATACTCACATTTTGTAAAAGTTTGTTGACGGCTGTCACTCTTTGTGTTGGAGAAATGTTTGGGATTAGTGTCTGTAACTGTTGGTCTGTTACACCTTTGACACTTCCAAGGCACAACTCAAGTATCCTATAATATAAAAACATTCAATGGAATCCTTATGGAACAAATGTAGTAAATAGTAGCCGAGACAACACAAGTCCCAAGTCTGTATTTTTACTCTCATTTCTTCACTTTTAAGAGTTAAGTCATCATATTTTGCATGCATATTCCTTGAAGAAATCCTAACATAGAATTTTATTGGTTTCGATTATAATTTATTTGTTAAAAATAGAGAAACATTTGATTTGTATTGGTCCATAATCAGAATTATCCATTTTGTGTAACAAATGCAACATTTTGACGTCATTAATAAAAATTGAAGTTATAAATGATAGATACAATATGGTGTCTCTAATCTTATTGACAAAAACTATCATCCTTGATATTTTTTGCCAGTCATCAGATCATGCATTGGAAGAGTACCCCAATGAGAAATGCATTCATTGATTGTAGCAAGCAGTGAATTGGCAAAACAGTGGTGGAGTCACACCATTATTTTGCCGCATTTTGGTGCTTAATTTCCCCTTTAAGATCGTTTGTTACTACTGTGACGTCACAATATAGCATCTGACGTCATAATACGGGTACCAAATTAACGCACACATTACAAGCTTTAAGATGATACCAAATATGTCATCATTCATTTGATTAAAATGGTTACTGGAATAAGCCCAAAGGGTATGCCACTCCCCTACCCCATCCATTTTTCAGGAAATTAAAACACGCAATAATAATGCAGGCATCTTCGGGGGTCCTTTTTGGCCCCGTTTTATTTCAAATATCATGTTTCTGCATACCATTTTTCTCGGATATGTCTCAATTACCCCAAAATAGTTACACTTCTGTGGTCAATTTGGAATTATTACACCAAAAGTAGTGATTTTTTGTATAAAGTTAAAATTATGCATTTGTCGCTGAAAATGGCAAATTTTGATTATAGACCAATCAGAATCAAATGTTTCTCTATTTTCAACAAATAAGTTATAATCAAAACCAATAAAATTCTATGTTAGGATTTCTGCAAGGAATATGCATGCAAAATGTGGTGACTTAACTCTTAAAAGTGAAGAAATTAGAGTAAAAATACAGACTTGTGTTGTCTCGGCTACTATATACAGGGGGTAGTCAACTTTCAGTCAAGGGGGCTGCGATCGCCATAAAAATTTCGGTTTTCAGTCAGGGGTGCGCGCACCCCCATTGCCAAAGAACTCAATTGCTGCGCGATTTCGATCTTTTAACAATGAACAGAATTAAAGCTTCGGTCATATATTACGCCTATATCATAAAATCTCGGTCTTTATTCAGTCAGATTTGATGATGATTTTGAAAAAAACTGAAGTCAGTCTTGAGGTGCCATGGAAGTTAACAGGAAATGACGAAACAGGAAGTGACAAAAAATTTTGCATTTTTAGACATTTTTTGAACAAAGATAACAGAGTTCTGGTTTTACCTCCAGTCAAGTTAACTGTTTCCACATATCATTAACATGACCAGGATCACAATGTACATGGTCAGAATGACCCTAAACATGATGAAATAACCTTTTTAGCCCTTTGAAAGTGTGACTGAAAAAAAGCTAAAAGTAGGAGCTAGGGAAGGTCACTGAACAGAATCTTTTGAATTTTTCAGAAAATGTGCCCAATATAATACTCCAACTGATACAATCTTTGAAATTTTAGAAAATTGTCTTGAACATAAATGGCGGTCATAAAAAGGAAAATAGATCGCTTTTCAAATCATTTTTTTCATTTTTTTTCTTTCTCTATTAATGATATCAAATTTTCAAAGATTGTATCATTTAGAGCAATATATTGGGCCCATTTTCTGAAAAATTCAAAAGATTCTGTTCAGTGACCTTTCCTACCTCCTACTTTTTGCTATTTTTCAGTCACATTTTCATAGGGCTGAAAAGGTTATTTCATCATGTTTAGGGTCATTCTAACCATGAACATTGTGATCCTGGACCTGTAAATGGTATTTGGAACTAGTTGAATTGACTGGACGTCAAAACAGAACTCTGTAATCTTTGTTCAAAAATGTCTAAAATTGCAAAAAAAATTGTCACTTCCTGTTTTGTCATTTCCTGTTAACTTCCATAGCACCTTAACAGTATTTGTTAGGTAATTCGAAGTTGTAAGAATTTGTTACAGGCGCCAACTACCAACCGTCATCTGCCAGTCACCAACCACCAACCACCGATTGCCAACCACCATCAAAAAATGGAAACCATAAAATATGTCACCACTTTTTGGTGGTGACATAAGAACTAAATGAGAGAAAGTAATTTTGAGACCCAAAAAAGTGTTCACATTGAGAGGTGTTTCATTGTACTTACCTTGCCTCCACTTGCTCTACCTCCATAGGTTCATCCTTGATATTTGTTGCCATACTTGATATAAGAGTTATTCAAAATCTTCTCAAACAATTTTTCTCAAATTCAAAAAACTGTTTTGCTTAGGGTTATTTCTGAGGGGGAGAAAACTTATTGATGTTCTCAAACATTACTGTATTTTGTCAAGAGTTGTTTTTTCAATATGAGGACTGTTCTAGAACTGTTGTAGAACTGTAGTATCCATATATCCTCTTTGAGGGTTGTTCAATTACTTGATAAAGATCAAGAGTCTTTAATCATCCGTGGTTATAAGCAGACAATTTCTCGAATGGGTTGATTGCTCTGCAAGTCTTTTTTTATGAAGATCTGCGAGTTCAGGATTCCAGGAGAGTGGCCACATATACATTAAGTCTCGAGACAATAATTATGTATCTCCTCTTAGATCGTTATTTGGTTCCTGAAACATAATGACCATATCAGAAATAGTTTTAGAACCTACTACTTTCAAATTCCTTTCTTTCATTAGTTGCAAACAATACATTGATCATTTACGAGTTTACAACATAGAGACTGGCAATTACGGAGACTACAAATAGCACAGATAAATATAGTCCAACAACATTAGACCTAGCCTGGGCCTCATTTCTTATTTGACATGTCTTATGGCCCTAGTCATATAAATCTGACCCTCGTATGATGTTATTTGTTGTTATTTTTTTCTGATTTGGATATTTATTTTTCTTATTTTCTTGCATACGAGGGACCGTGTATGCAAAGAAAATGATAAAAAATAAATATCCAAATAAGAACAAGGAATATCGAAGAACAGCATACAACGGTCGGATTTATATGACTAGAGTCCATTTCACTGCTTCATTTCGTCAGTAGAACGGCAAAAATAAGAAATTGGGAGACCATTGTGCAATAATATATGGAAAAGTATATTCATAATGTACATGAATGACATTTGTATATCTTGGATTGCTTCTAGTTTGGCTTATAAAGTGTGTGGCCCCTTATATTTGGATGTTTCTCTGCCATGTTATTTTCAATAAGATTAACATGGCTGAAATTCTTCAAATTACAAGACGGCACAGGCTTATTGCACAAAAAACTAAAGGCCTGGGTTACTGATTTAAATGTTAACAACATGGCTGGATTCCTGTGATGTAACCTATCCATCATTTCTCTAATCCCCCCCCTCTTACCTAGACTATATCCTATTTAGTCTGAATTATATTCAGACTGTAAGGCACCTATGTTAAAGTTTGGTAATTCCAAATGTTTGTTGACATAGGAAGTGCTATTCAAAATGGCCGATTGGGTAAAATTAATTTGCACATTTTTACTTCAACTAGCTTTATTTCCACTAGACAATATGCTGTGTTACTTTTTATTGCATTTAATTGTACCTTACTATTTAATTGAAATTTTGTTATGTTTATTTTATTGAAAAAATCTTTCCTCCAATTGATAATTTTGTGCAAAAAATTTCACTGCAATTTCCAAAGGAAAGTAGTACATCATAACAGACTGACTTCTAGTCAGTCTGTTGGATACATACAGTTCGGGACATAAATAAATGACAGGTGGATTTGCTGAAGTGAGAATTTCCCATGTTAAAAATAAGAGAATTTTCAAGAGGCCATACATCAGTGGATGAGATTATACAAAATGTGAAATATACAAATTTTAAGGTGACATTTAAGTTAATCAAAAGTACAAAAACATGGGAGTCATATTTTTTTGATAAAGTCAGAAGATTTTGTATACTGTTTTCCTTGTATGTGAATGCATTTCCTGACTAAAGAGACACATAAAAGAAAACCTCACATTTAAACGCATTTTTCATAACTATGAATTGGAGGTGTATGGCTCCCAAAAGCTAGCATGAAGAGTGCGAAGTGAGGCTATTTTTTGAAAGTTTCAAGGAGTAGCCTTGCAACAGACACACATTTGCAAGAATTCAAAATTTCCAGATATAATCTTACCTTACCAAGGAACAACGAAGGAGCACGAAAATGTGTACTTCTTGCATTGTTAGAGTATAATAAAGCTCAAACCATTGTGAATTCTAAATATTTCATGTCTACCATTTTGTTTCCTGGAACTATTTTTTAGTCCAGAGTTATCTTCATTCATGTTTCCATTGTTTATCATTCATAAAGCCTCTATCATGTATCTATCATGATAATTACACTGTAATAGATAAAACATACAAGTGATAATCCATGCCACTTGGTGTAGTCACAAAACTTGCATGAGGATTAATCAGGAAGTCTAGAAGTAGTTCCGGCAAACAAAATGTGGACATGAAATATTTAGAATTTACAATGGTTTGAGCTTTATTATACTCTAACAATGCAAGAAGTGCACATTTTCATGCTCCTTCGTTGTTCCTGGGAAAGGTAAGATGATTTGTGGAAATTTTAGACTCTTGCAAATGTGTGACTGTTGCAAGGCTACTCCTTGAAACTTTCAAAAATTAGCCTCACTTCGCACTCTTCATGCTAGCTTTGGGGATCCATGCACCTCCAATTCATAGTTTGGAAAAATGCGTTTATGTGTGTGATGTTAACTTTGACATGTTTCATTAGTCAAGATACACAATTCATATACAAGGTAAACAGATTTTAAAAACATGTGTCTTTATCAAAAAAAATATGGCAGTCATTTTTTGTACTTTTTATTTAAGGTGACTGTTAACTTAATCGATTTTCAAAAAAATTGAAAATTTCACAATCTTGAAATTTTCAAACTCTTCCTGAGAAGTCGTTTTTATAATTTCACATATGCTTGTGCACTGTAATCATTACAAAGACATCAAAGAACAACAAAAAACTTTAGTTTGAGAAAAAAAGTGCCGTTTAAAGAATTTGAGAAGATTTTTTTCTAGGAGTAGCCCGTGAAAAACCGCTGAATCAAAATATCTGAACATTTCAGAAAATATACTTCAAACATATATCAAAAACGAAGGAGCAACGGAAATTTGAAAAATTACCCGATAAAAAAATTGGGATCAAAATAAGGAAAAAAGTACACTTCTCAAATTGTTTTTTTCTATTTTTTTTAATTTGTATGAGAGATTTCAAAATTCTAAAGCTCCTTCCATTTTGGGCTATATTAAAGGGATGTTTCAGAGAAATTAGAAAAAAAAATGTTCAGGGACCTTTGCCGTGCTACTCTTTTTGTCAATTTTTTCTGTCACATTTTCAGAGGACTCAAATTCCCATTCCAAAATGTTTACTGTTTCTATTTGCATTACCACAGTGAGCCTGGTTATATAAATGATATGTGGAACTAAAAATTGAGAGAAAATCCAACCAAAAGACAGTAAATTTTGATGGTCAGATTATACTCAAATGCCATGTGCTTCCTGGTTTTGGCCATCTTGGATTTTTTGATTTAGTTATAAGTTACCTTAATATAGCGTCGCCTTAAGGGATATGTATCTAGACAATATTGGAAATTATGGACTTTCAGACGACCATAATTAGGAAATGGTGATCGAAAATCGACCTGTCATTTATTTTTGTCCCCAACTGTACTACCCTCTCACCACATGAATTGAAATTGGAAATCAGAGTGAAGTAAACAAGTCAAACAATGTAGGACACGTTCTAAAATCATGTGTGAAACATATTCTATTGTACAAAAGTCATATTAAAAATCTAAGCATCTAAGAGGGCTTGGTAGAGTAAAGTAATACAAAATCATGATTCAAAATCTCACCTGCATGTTTTGCTCATTTTCTGTAGTTTAACTTTCTGGCGACGTAAAAATACTTGAAAACTCAGACAAACCATATTTAGTTGATACGGAAACATTGCCATTGATAGAAATTCATTCAGTTTATAGCATATGTATAGTTTAACTAAGTCTTATAGCTTTGTGTGTGTTTGAGCTGTTTGTGTAGAATATCAAGAGATTAAATATTGGTGTCAATTTATGGCGGCAGCCACCACGTCAAAACTTGAAAAAAACAAAATGGCGAATGATAAAGTAAGAAATCCTTCTTCTTTTTTGGTCAAATGCTTGTCAAATATCGTTATTAATGCCATTATCTATCGGCAACAAATAACAATATAATATTTTCTTTCAGCTGGAAACTTCTGAAGGTTGTAGAGTTCCAGTAAAATTCAAGAATACTGACGAATATCGTAAGTTTTTTTATTTTCAAAAAATTATTGTGATTTATTTATTTATTTAGAAAAAATGTATATACAATAATAATACATGACTAATACTGACACCAAATGGCATATAAAAGTATAATGTCAAGTATCAAAAAAAAGTATCACTAGCAAATATAAAAAAAAAGATATATATATAGTCTAACTAGTTTACAAGGGTACAGTTGGGGACATAAATAAATGACAGGTGGATTTGCTGAAGTGAGGATTTCCCATGTTAAAAATAAGAGAATTTACAAGAGGCCATACATCAGTGGATGAGATTATACAAAATGTAAAATATACAAATTTTAAGGGATATGTATCTAGACAATATTGGAAATTATGGGCTTTCAGACCACCATAATTAGGAAATGGTGATCGAAAATCGACCTGTCATTTATTTTTGTCCCCAACTGTATATAGGTATATGAGTTTCATATATACAAGTATTTACATGATATAACATAGTACAATGCATACACTAAGCATGTATGTACGTTGTGTTTAAATGATGTGCCATGACTATTGTAATATACAATGCGTGGATAGTAAATAAAATGTTTAATAAGACAGATTTTTTTATAAATAGCTTGACAAGAGGTCAGATTTGTAGGCCTTTTTAAAGGAGATTATAGATTTTGACATTTTTGTGGAATTTTTAAGAGAATTCCATAGTGAAGGCCCATTACGTTTTATGGAAAATTTGTTCGCATGTTCAATATGGAAGTTGTCACATTGGCGGGTATTATAACTATGTGTATCGCAGTTTATTTGGAAATTTGTATCGAGTAGAGGATTTAGTATTTGGTCACCATCTTTTACTTGGTACATGAAAATTGCTGTATTCAGCTTATTTATATCATATATATTCAGAAGATTAAGTTCTTTGAATAATGGAGCTGTATGATCAAGGTATTTTTTTCCTAAAACAATGCGAACAAATCGTTTTTGAATCATGTGAATTTTATTAAGATAAGATTTGTAGTTGTTACCCCAAATAATATTGCAGTAATTGAGTTGAGAGTGAATAAGAGAGTAGTATATACTGAGCAAATCACTTTTTGTTAAAAAATTATGGACTCCATACAAGACCCCAATGCACTGAGAAATCTTTTTTTCTAAGTTTTTGATATGCTCTTTGAAAGTTAAATTGCTATTCCTAAGAAAGATATAGTGATGTCTTGCTTGAGTTTGGTGTCATTTATTTTGAGAAAGTGATTGTTAGAAGTTTTACCTGGTCCAAAGAGAATCCATTTAGTTTTGTCAATGTTTAAAGAAAGTTTATTGGCATTGATCCAGTCACTGAGCTTTGAAAGTTCTTCATTTGCGGTGTTAAATAGAGTGGGTAAATCTTTGCGAGAGGCCAAGAGATTGGTATCATCAGCAAATAGGATGAATTCAAAGAAATCAGAGGATTTGTAGATGTCATTTATGTAAAGAAGAAATAAAATAGGACCAAGCACTGAACCTTGAGGGACACCATGAGATAATGAAGTTTGTTTCGATTTACAGCCATTAGAAATAACAGTCTGAAGATGTTGAAACCATGAAAGGGTAACACCGCGCATTCCGTAGTGTGAGAGTTTATCTAATAATATAGTATGATCAATAGTGTCAAATGCTTTTGAAAAATCTAATGATATCCCTAGTGAAGGAATTTTGCTTTCATTTGCACATCTTATCTTTTCAATAAAAGTTAGAAGTGGCATGTATGTAGACTTTTTCTTCTGGAAACCAAATTGGTTTTTATAGAGTATTTCAAATTTGTTTAGAAAGCTTACAAGGCGAGAGTGTACGCATCTCTCGAGTAATTTTGAAAATACGGATAACACTGAAATGGGCCTGTAATTTGAAAAGAGCTGAGTATCTCCCTTTTTGAAAATTGGTGTGACTTTCCCTACTTTTAATTGATTGGGAAATGTTCCAGTTGATAGTGAGAGATTGAAGATATATAGTAGTGGCCTGACGAGATAAGCACCAACAGATTTTATTATATCAGCCTTGAACCCATCAAGGCCTGGTGCGGCTGTATTTTTTAACGCTGTTATTTCCGTTGATAGCTCGTTTTCTGTTATCGGGCTGAAAAATAAGGATGAAGAGACTTGTTTAATCTTTTTGAGATGCTCTTTAAAGGATGAATTAGATGTGGGGATTTTATCTGCCAATGATTTACCAATATTGGCAAAAATATTATTGAAACCATTGGATATTTTTGAACTATCATTACTGAGGACCCCATTAATAAGCATAGGAACAGTTGATGTTTTGTTGAACTTTGAGCGCCCCAACACTTGATTTATTAGTTGCCATGTTTTTTTCATGATTGGATTTGCCTTGGCCCATAGATCCCGGCCAGATTCTTTTGAAGTAGGATCAGTAGCTCAATAAATATTCATCGAGATGAGAAACCAAAAAAATTTCAAAATTGTTACATGACGATTGTGCAACCATTTCTGAAAAATGTTGAAAGCCCATGATCATACAGTTTGGAACATAAATAAATGACAGGTGGATTTGCTGAAGTGAGGATTTCCCATGTTAAAAATAAGAGAATTTTCAAGAGGCTATACTTCATTAATATTGGATGAGATTTTACAAAATGTAAAATATACAAATTTTAAGCGATATGTATCTAGACAATATTAAAAATTATGGGCTTTCAGACGACCATGATTAGGAAATGGTGATAGAAAATCGACCTGTCATTTATTTTTGTTCCCAACTGGACCTCATTCGAAGCGTCTTGTTATTCTTTAACTTTTTTATCACTAATGAATGTTATTTAAACAATACTGCGTTGATAAGAGTCCAAAACAGTGATATTTTATTGGAGGGCTCTTGTCTGTCCAAATCTGAATGGTGCTCCTGTGATTCCAGAAATGTGACATCAGAATTACAATATTTGGACACACAAGAGCCCAGATCAAGTGAAAAATATTTGCCTGTTAAAAGTCACATTACTGCGTCCATAGGTTATTTACTAGAACCAAACCTGTAGAAATAGAAAGATGAAGATCTCAGCTATAGATTAGTGCAAAATCTGTCATGAGGAATATTAATCTGAGGTATTGCTGGAAGTACCATTACTGTGGCATTCTGGCCTAATGTTGACAATACCGGAATATCTAAAGAATCAATTAAACTTACCAGAAATTGCAAGATTAAGTGTTTAACATTGATAAAAGGTGAAGAAAAGAAATCTTTTCATATCAGAAATATTTACATTTAGTTTTTGTCTGCTTTTTGAAGAGTTAGACTGCTATTTAGGCTAGAAAGGGTTAATTTGCCCTACCCAAAATACGTCTAAATATGCCTATCTAACTATGCCACTGTGACGTCACAAATCTAACCTAACTGAGATAGACACGTCTGACAAACAGCTTTCTTTCCCTATATGGCACGAAGATTGAATAAAGTAGAATTGTAATAGGGCCGATGTCGTCTGATTTGTGAAGGCTTACCGTAAGCAAAATTGATACATTGATTCATTGATGCAGCCTTGTGGCATCCCTTCCATCCCCGCTATTATTCATTGGTTTCAAGATTTCCATAATTCCTATGCATATTTGTTAGGGGTATCACAAAACTGTATTCATGGACGCATGTTGGAAGTTCGACGCTTGGCAGCTGATTGACCAATCAAAAAGCTTAACCCGAATAAACAAAGCTAACTACGGCTTGAAAATTGTCAATGATTTGATCAAGTATTTCTTCCACTGGATTTTTTCTGAGGTGCAATATATTCTGCAATTAAATGTACATTGAATGCAATTAAATGAAACCATGCAATTATATTTTGATTTAAAACTGAATTCGAAATGAAAATGCACGAAGATATGGTCTCTATCTGATTGATTAGGCGGTCGCAATATAAATCAAGATAAGTAAAAGAGACTGACTTGGGCTAGGCTACATTCAACCATTTATCTATATTATAAAACCCTTGAAAGTAATAAATATAACTAAGTCTTCTGCGGAAAGATAACCAGAAATGTGTTGTGGTTCAACAAAAAAAAAACGAAATTTCAGTTTCATTTAGACTTTTTAACTAGCCATTAAAAAAGTAATATCTGTGAACAATGAATCATCAAAATGATCGCGTTACAAATTAGGTGAGGCCTCAAAGTTGGTAAATAGATAGACCAACTCTAGAGCCAAAACATCAGGGTTGTACTCTAATTGTGCTTTTATCAGACATTGCACCTTTAACAATATGAAGCATGTGATTATGTGATATGAATATCAGGAAGACTTGACATAGAAACATGAGGGATCAGGGAATTTTTGTTTTCGATAATTTATTGTAAGCCCCAGTATGGCCCCTTTGAACTGTATTTAGTGTCAAATAAAAGATTTGTCATGTCTGTGTTAAAACTTTGTTGTATGTTTCAGGTTGGGCAGAGATCTTGAGCAAGAAGGAAGGAGATGGTCCTCCAATATACTACATACATTATGAGGACTGTAAGTATTAAGATTGCATCTCATCTCAAAAAGTTCAATTCAAGAAATCCTTTGCTTATACCCATCAACTGTGCATGTTCAAAATCAATAATAAAAAGTCCAGTAAGATTTCTCAGACTAATTAGAGTCAAACTTCTATTTTAGTCAACAAGCGGCTGGATGAATGGGTGGGTGAAGACAGGATGGACCTGAAGAAACTAGAACTTCCTAAAAAGGAGGCCAAGACACCAGTTAAGGATGGTAAAAGTACAATGAATGGTTCACGTCCTGTAACTCCTGAGAGAGACATGGTTGTGAGTAATGAACCTCTGCCTATTGTGTCTACCCCTACACAGGTTTGTTGTTGTACAGTGATGTATAGTATGACACCTTACAACATATCCCATGCAAAGATGGTGGCTTTTACAGGCTATTATAAATGTGACAACATTTGGGAATCAAAGGTAGATTTGGAGATTACAAATGTTCTTGTGCCAATTCTACAATCTAAAAGCCATTATTGCATGTGATATTTTGGAAGGAGCGTGTTTATTTTTTGACTGCATTTAAATTAGAATGTATGTGCACCACAATTTGAAATTTCTCATTTTTTATGAATACCCTTTGTACCGTAATTGGTTGAGCGCTTTGGAAATTCATTATGCAGAGTAATGGAAAAGAATCTAAAATTTATAGAATCCAATATGCAGACACTGGTTTACATGTGCCTGAAATAAGCTTTGAATACATGAATATAATAATTATTTAAACAAAGAAAAATAAATTCAATTCAATTCTTGCTGTTTATCATTTTCATCAAAATTCTCGAGGCTATTGCTTGAAAATTAAGTGATTTGCAATTTACAATTATATTTACAAAATTGCCACCAAAACAAAGTACTCTCTTACTGAAAACAGTGTTCCAGTAAGAAGGTATATTAAAGTAGTTTCTAATGTTTGGAACACTTAACAGGTGAGACTATATTCTTAATTTTCTAACATCTGTTAGAAACTAGTGGTTTTAATGTATGTCATTGTTGACCTCATGTTGTGAAGTTGAGACCCAAAAGTGGAAATTAGAAGCATTAGCTATTACAGTGAAGCATGACTAGAGATATTTTCAACATTTAGTGATGTCAGTCAATTTTACTGTTTAAATGTACTTTAGTGTATAGTGTAAGATGTGATATAAGAGGGGGAGAAACCCCAGGGTTCAAAGATGACATACGCTTATAATGTAAATCTGTATTGAGATGACATCGTCGCTGATTGGTTTAGCGAGTCGATCGTTGATTGGTTTAAAACTAGGTCAATTTGAAAACTTTGAAAACCAAGATGGAGGGTAAGTACTTCCGGGAAAGGAGGTGCGCGAAGGAGGAAATTGTATGTCATCAATTGAATCATGGGGTTTTCCCTCCTTTTATGTGATATTGTAGTTGCATGGTTTATAGTTATGTTATTATGTATTAGATTTGAATGAACACATGTAAAATGATATTCAAAAACCTATGAATATTCACTTATAATCATCTGAGTTACAAGACATTTGATTTATCCTAGTAACAATAGACTAGATGTGAGTGGAAATAATGTTGATTTTCAAACTGTTAAATATTCAATCAAACTGATATCATATTTGAAATCTACATGTGAATTTACAACTACATGTATAACTGTTGTTTTAAATTGTTTCATTAACTTTGAAATTGAAATTTTAATTTTCATTAAAAATGTGATTTCTTATGTTGGTTAAAATCTGCATAGACTCCATGTTATAAAATCATAAAAATCAGTGCATTATATGTTCTTGATCAGATATTATGTTTTATGCAATTCTTTTAACTGTGTGAACATATTTGAAATGGTAGAATTATCAAACCTAAAAAGCTAAGATGAAGAAAATTCATCTGCTTAATCATTTATTTCTTCAAATTTAGAAAAAACTTTTTGAATGCCTGCCATGTTATTAGACCTGAGTTAGCTACTTGGTAGTGAAACACTGGCAGATGGGTATTTGAAAACTGAATTCCATATAGATTAAAATTTACTTAAAATATTCAAAATAAATCTTGATATTTTCTAGAATGGGTCTGCCCTGAAACCCCCTAAATCTGGTGTTGGACGAAAACGCAAGGTGGATGAGGAAATATGTGACCAAGTTGAGGAGATGAAAGCCCCGCGACAGACAGGCTCAATGGTGGTTCACCATGACGATATAGTAACAAGGATGAAGAATGTAGATATGATAGAGTTAGGACGACACCGGATAAAACCCTGGTACTTCTCCCCATACCCCCAGGTAAGTAAATTGCTTTATAAAACTTAACAGTATTAGATACAAATAACTGACTAATGTAGAAGCAGCAATATAATGTTTCTTTGGTAATTTTATTGATATACTCCATTTTGCAGAGACTAAGTGCTGTATTTTGGTCATCACGCCCGGTGATCGTGAATATGGGACGGAGGGGGAGCAGGCAATTTCTGCTAGGAAATTCAACAAATCTGGAAGATTTATTTTTTCAAGAAAAAGTTTACTATTGAATTGCTAAATTGATAGGCGCACGGTATGGTAGAATATGTTAGGTTTTCTGGGATTTTTTCTGAAACGATACGCATCTAAGGTATGAGATCTATTAAAAAAGGCGCAAGGCCATCAACAGGCACAAATCAACGTTTTTGCTATAAATCAAGCAACAATGGTCTGGATGACCTGTAATAAATACTTGTAAGTGATGTTATCATAACTAAATTAATGTCATTGCTGAATTTATAAAATAAGTTTCCATATGTGAAATAAAAAATAATCGAAAATAATGAATTTGGGACTGAGGGGGGGAGGGGACGGAGGGGGGAGCAATATGTATATAAGACATGATTAGAGATGTTTCGCGACTTTAAGTCCTTTTACTCCAAATGTCCCCATTTTTCAGTCTCCAGGGGTATATCATCCAGTTTCTTACTAAGTTAATGAGTTCTTTTTTCAAATACAAGAATTCGTGTGAAGTTGTTTCACTTTATAGAATTATTACTCCCCCCCCTCCGTCCCCTCCCCCCTCCGTCCCATTTTAATTATTTTCGATTATTTTTTATTTTACGTATGGAAACTTATTTTATAAATTCAGCAATGACATTAATTTAGTTATGATAACATCACTTACAAGTATTTATTACAGGTCGTGTAGTCCATTGTTGCTTGATTTATAGCAAAATCTTTGACTTTTGCACGTTGGTTGCGTTGCGCCTTTTTTAATAGATCTTATATCTTAAAATAGTATCGGTTGAAAAATAATCCTAGAATACCTAACATATTTTATCATACCGTGCGCTTATTCAATTTGCAATTCAATCGTAAACTCTGTCTTGAAAAATAATTTTACCAGATTTGTTGAATTTTCTATCGGAAATTGCCTGCTCCCCCCCCTCCGTCCCATTTTCACGATCACCGGGCGTGGTCATGCTTATAAATTAAATTCTGCTATTTTGGTGATTTACTATAATCTCTACACTAAATGCACTAAGTCAGAGCTTTTAATGTAAAAGGCATGTTCATATCATTTTGCAGTAGGATTATTCATTATTTCACCTCTTTTTTGATTTCAGGATTTTTAGTAATTATGATTTTATTACTTCCAGGAATTGACAAGTGAACCAATAGTTTACATTTGTGAGTTCTGTTTAAAATATGTGAAAAGTCACAAATGCTTGGAAAGGCACTTGGTGAGTATATTACAATGAAGTATTCGCCTTGTGTCTCAAAAGTTTGTTTATATTTTCACAAAAAGTTATTAAAAAGATCCCTTTGAAATGGCATATTGTATAGGGAAATTAAAAATTATTAAGAATATTTTATTCATTTATGTTTTACATTATCATACATTATATTGATTTACAGTGAATGATAGGGATTGGATATGAGGCTATTGCATATTCCAACTCTCTCCCTGAGAGAAATGCCATATATTCACCAATAAAATTCAATATCTCTAATCTAATTTACTTACAATTACAATACAGTATTCAATAATAAGATAATTGAAATTAATTGAATTTTGTATGATTGATGTTAATGTATAATTGTAAGTTAATTTTAAAGGAAAATAAATGTTATTAAAAAAAAAAATTGAAATGTATCTCTTTTGCAGTCCAAGTGTGTATTCAGACATCCTCCTGGTAATGAGATATACAGAAAGGGAAACATATCATTCTTTGAAATCGATGGAAGAAAAAATAAAGTAAGAAAACAGGTTTAAATCTGCCAGGGATAGAAAAAGAGAAATATGTACAACAAGAAATAGTTAAAAATAATAAATATTTAGATGGGCTCATATCTGAAGAACATTTCCGAATTTTTATAAAATCACACAGATACTGCCTGGCTTCCAAGATGCAAAAATAATTTGCATGGGTACAAATACACATATCTTGGTATATTTGAAGTCCCAAAACGGCTTAGTTTCAGAAATATCCCAATTTTAAATTCAAAAATGACCGTTAGCTCCGCACCCTCCGCTCATTTGCGCCGCACCCAATATTTCCCACAGGCTCTGTCTGCATAGGGTGGTTATGTTCTTTTTATTTTTCAGAACTATGCCCAGAACTTATGTTTACTTGCTAAACTATTCCTGGACCACAAAACTCTATATTACGATACAGATCCTTTCCTGTTTTACATCATGTGTGAGCTGGACACCATAGGCTACCACATCATAGGATACTTCTCAAAGGTATGTCATACAATTGAGTTATCGGGTAGTGGTGCAAGTCTCAGAGAAAACTAGAGTTGGCACGATTGTGAAAAATCGAGCAAGATGTAGATGAAAAAAATTGTCTTTAGATGTCTTTATTTCTTGAAAAAATGAATGAAGTGACTTGAATAAACACGATTATTTGAGACCCTCAATGTGTCAATAATGAGACTACAACTATTTTCTGCACCACTAGTATTGGGGACTTTGGAACAAGATTTCAAAAAGTCCCTTTAAGATAGATATTTATAATGAAAATCTGATAGGCTACCCCACTACTTCTTTCATAAGATTGGCCTTAGGGTGAGAGCACACAATTATCATTGGTTAATGTATAACTAAGGACCATAAAACTAACTCTTGATTGTATTGTTCATTAATATTAAAGATTTGGAACTCTAGAGGGTTAACAATTTTTTTGAGAAAAAAGATTCTCACACCATGGTTGAAACAAAAACACATCAATGATTGTACACTATATATTGCAAGGCTGACTGTACAATTTGATTTATATTTCAGGAAAAAGAATCATCAGAAGATTACAATGTTGCATGTATTCTCACTCTGCCACCATACCAGAAGAAAGGCTATGGAAAAGTTCTCATACAATTCAGTAAGTATACTCCCGTTAGATTTTTGTTTTTACACAAGGTTAACATGTACCCTGGTCAGCATCAATATCACCTTTTCAGAATAGCAGATGGCAAACTATGCTTTTATAATTTTATTTATATTTTAATGAAAACATTTTCCAGATGCATAGCCATAAAGGGAGCCAGACACTTTCAATCTCCCAATCCACATTTCTCACTGGCTATGTACCATATTTTCCTGTGGACTTTCGGTTTATAATTTTTGCAAAGGACGATTCTCGGTTTGGAGAACGAAGTTCATCAATCTAAATGAGCATTATCCCTGCTTCTGACAAATTTGATTTTTTTACATAATATAGATTTGAATGTCTTCTTTTGAATAGTCATAATTTAATTTGGGTAATATTTCTAGATCTTTCGCAAAACAAATATTAGCGCAGTACACTGATGAACTTCTTTCCCCAAATCGAGACTTGTATTTTATTGAATCAGTCTAATTGAGCGTTATCCCTGCTTCAGACCAATTTGTTATTTTTATATCTTGTAGATTTAAATGTCCTCTTTTGAATATTCATAGTTTAATTTGGGTAATATTTCTATATTTTTCATGAAAAAAATTATTAGCCCGGGAGACTGTTCTCCAAACCGAGAATCGTCCTTCAAGATTATATGCCAAAGAAAGTCTTTTCCATAAAGAAAGATTCTAGTGCTTTGGGCACAATTACGCAATTAGTGTTTATGTACCAGATTAACTGTAGGAGTTTTCTTCAAATTGTAAATTCCCCATATAATATAGGAAATAGTTCTCCAAGTCTTGAGGTCTCTTAAAACACATTAGCTTGATGTGATCAAAATCTTTAAGACAGCAGACCATGGGAAAGTGGATTTTGATGAAATTCTAAAATCATTGCTCACTTTTCTTGATTTAAATAGCTAACGATATGTCATCAATTTATCCTGCTAAGTGATGCTATTTTTCACTTGTGACTATAGAAGCCTAAATACCTGCTGCTATATTTTTCATGTTTATTAAAAAATGCACAGCTCTACTCTTTATTTTCCATCTGTATTCTGTATCAACAGTGAACCCAATATTCACATGTTTCAACCTTTTCTAATTCCAGGCTATGAACTTTCAAAGTTTGAAGGTAAAACAGGGTCACCCGAAAAGCCACTGTCAGATCTTGGTCTGCTATCTTATAGAAGCTACTGGTCACAGACAATCCTTGATATTCTCATTTCACTGAAGCCCACTGTGTCGGGAGAGCAGCCATGCATGACTATCAAGTAAGACTGACTCTTCATTTATTTAAAAGATAGCTATGCCCAAGTACTTTTTTATAGAATACATTTAACTTTGTGTTTTCTTGAGAACACGTTCGACATAAAAGTTGCATGTGCGCTCATTAGAGAGAATAAGGTACTTAAAATATCATAAATCTTACATATTTCCTGACATGATACTGATGCCATGTATTTTGGAAAAAATGACATTTCAAAATAAAATTTCAAATTCTCTTCCAGTGAAATATCTGAAATGACAAGCATAAAGAAAGAAGACGTTATCTCCACATTACAACATCTCAACCTCATCAATTACTACAAAGGACAATATATAATACAGCTAACCAGGGATGCATTGGACTCACATTCTAAAGCTATGGCTAAGAAAAAAATCAAAATAGACCCCAAGTGTTTGCATTGGCAACCTAAAGACTGGAGTAAGAGGGGGAAATGGTAGTTATGGAGCTATTTTAAAAGGAAAATCTTGCACAGTTAGTGATTGTATCAAACTTTCAAACAAAGATAAAAGGGAAAGGTTGGATGTTAGATGGTCATCGGAGATCTCAGTTGAGGCCTACCCCAACCTGGTCATTACATTAAATTCTTTGTAATTATTTTGGAAATAATAGTTACAGTCCATTTCAGTTTGGCTCTATGTTGTTAAAATTGAAAAATTAAGCATCAAAAAAGACCACTGTGCAATATCATATGGAAAAATATATTTGTATTTTACATGCAAAACATTGTATATATTTTTGAATTAGTTTTATGTGCAAAAAACGTTGCTACTTGTAGTTTAGGAAATTTCAGCCATGTTATTTCTTGAAAATTATATGTCAGAGAAGCATCAAAATGCTAGAGGCCACACATTTTATTAGCCAAACCACAACCAATCCAAGATATACAAATGTATTGTGTGTAGAATATTAAAGTATTTTTCAAGATGATACTGCACTATGTTCTTTTGATTGTGGTATAACTCAATCGAAATAGACTATAGGCAAATGTTGCGTTGCTTTGTAGAGATAAAACATTCACAATCATGTTCAAGCGATTTTCACACCATTTCAAATATATTTCTAACTGCTAGACATATTAAACTGTGTACTAAAAGTAATGTTATATAACTTTTAAGTGAATAAATGAATATCAAATGTAAATGTTTTATTTTAATTATTAGCCTTACTCGATTTCCAATGGTGTTCTGCTTTGCTCTTTGGTTACGACTAGCAGGACCAGTACATAACTGCATTTTCTTCTAAAAGGTCATGGGGTTTTAAATAAAAGTGCATGTCATACGGTCTATTTCTGCAGAATTCCCTCATAATAATGCCCAAATGTCTTATTAAGAGTAATTGCAATAATAGGTCATGTACCTATATTGTCTTATAAAAATCTGGTACATGCCTTGAGTTAACATCCAGTCTGGCCCCTCTTTGTTTGCCCTGTTCCTCACAGTACCTTTAGTGCAGTTGTATCAAGTGTCCTCTTGAGGAAATCATTCAGAGTAACTAGTATACATAAAGGGCAGGATGATTTAACAACGCACCAGTGGATTAAATCATTCACAATTCATTGAGTCCTGCGCTCAAATGCGCCATTTGACATTCAGACATACAGGAAAAGTGAGACATTTGACCTGCATAAGCACCTGGCTTGTTATGTCAACACCACAAGTGGTGACATATTCTGGTGTTTGGTATCTGTGACAAATGGCAGGTGGTGACATTTTGCATGTAAATCACTTGTTATACCCTATGACACTATAGATTGTCACTCAACAATTAAATTGATTATTTGAAATCCTGTGTTTGATTGCCTGGAATTTGACACACCTTGCCTTGCCCAGCTAGTACCCGAGTACTTTTGAATGTAATGGCTGTAGTACATACAGCAAGTATATACAAGCCCTGGTATACAATATGTACATAACAAGTGAATAATTTGTAAAAGCTGGCATATCTGACCATGACCGATGTATGTGCCATTAACCGCATCTATCCAAGGGCGTTACAATACCCGGGAATTTATCGGTTCGTCCAGTACTTGTTTGTGATAGCGCCCTCTGTAGGTCACTGTGCTTATAGCCTACAGTAATCTAATTATATTGGATAATCACATTTATGCGTGCGCGCGCAGCTCATCCAATGAACGAAACGCCACTCCAGTACTTGTTTGTGATAGCGCCCTCTGTAGGTCACTGTGCTTATAGCCTACAGTAATCTAATTATATTGGATAATCACATTTATGCGTGCGCGCGCAGCTCATCCAATGAACGAAACGCCACTTCCCGCTGAAATCACCGGGTATTGATCTTTCCCTTGATCTATCTATCCTCACCACCCACCACCCCCAAAATGAACTCGTCCAGCTTACATGTCTTATTCAGCCCGAGACTACAATTTGCAGACGATGGAAACCACGATTTGAATTTGGAGAAGTAGTTTGTGATTTGTGATCAACTGGAAGTCTGGAATGGCTTCTGATTTTGTCGCTGGATGTATTGGTGGTAAGTCTAAACTGTTAACTAAATAACCGAACGGTTTTAAGATGATATTTAAATCAATTTGTGGACTAGGACTGATGTTCATTTTAAAAAAAATTCAAGTTTTGATTTTTGGCAAATCCCTTGAATTGGAAAGTGCTCAAAGAATTTTTCCAACGCGTCACAGGTTGGCCAGATTGTTTTGTAGTAGGATCATAGGCTCAAAGAATATTTATTGAGCTACTGATTCTACGACAAAATAATCTTGCCGGGATCTATGCAACGCGTCTGCTAAGCTTAGTCTGTTGAATTTCAAGTTCTTGCATTTTATTCAAATTTCACAGGCCCAGGAAGAAGATCTAAATACCAGTCACTTATGTAAAAAATACAGTCTTTTTTCTAAGTAAGTGAGTGGGAGGGGGATGAACTATAGAATAGACTATTGTTCCCGTGTCTGTGTAAAATTCAGTTTCATTTTTGAAGTTTTGAATTTGCAAAACTCTAAGCTTACTGAAGTTACTCTTAGAAGAGATATCCTTGGATCCTATCAATGTCAAGATAAACCTCCAGAGGTTCTTTCTTTATGTGGATGGTTCATCTTTTAATGAATTCTTCAGGTAATAGATCCACCTCAGGATTCAGAGGTTCATCTTTTCATGATGAAGATTGGTTCATAAACAGAGGGTGAGCCAAAAAAGATAACCCAAAACATATGTTAGGCTAATACATAATAGTCTAACGTATAGCATGTTAGTCATGCAGCATAGCCCCCCCCCCTATTGATTTCCAGGACCACCCCTGTAATATAATGACTATGTTAATCAATCAATCTTTGTTATTTGCAGGTTGTGCAGGGGTATTGGCCGGCCATCCTTTTGACACTGTAAAGGTAAGATTTTATTAGTAAGCAATGCATATAGACTATTACTGTACTGTAGGCACACCCCCAAAAAACTGGGGATATTTTTCAAATCACCCCCCCCCCCCAACAACTTGTGTATTGAATATCTTGTAGTTTTAAAACGTTGTCAGTAATTGACATGAAGGGGGCCATGAACCTAACTTTCGTCTAAATAGCCACTAATCTAGCTTATTTCCAACCCAAGATTTCAATACACAAGCAGTTGTGGGGGGTGATTTGAAAAATATGTATGTAGGTGTGACCAGGATTTGATATGGAATGGACATGTGAAGGTGTTTTATATAAGTAATTATGATGTCAATTTTCACTTCAGCTTGATTTTTAAAATAATTCTCCTGTTGATTTCAGAAAATAATTATGATGTTCTTGCAGGTTCGTTTGCAATGTCAAAGTGGTTCACTACGGTATGCAGGAACAATCCATTGCATTCACTCTATCATCAAACAAGAATCTGTAAGTAATCCTGTTTATTACATATGACAGCCATTTCAGTTGTATTACTCATTGGTTGCAAAAGCCCCACAAAAGCAAGCAGAAACATGGCTGTATTTGTGATAAACAGTTGGCAGAATTAGCTTAAAGGTAGTCAGATTGGTCGCCTTTGGATGAAAGGGCTGTGTGCTGCAATGATTAAAGGGACAATGTGCGTAAATGAAGTCTCACTTTTGATCTTCATAGTATTTCCAATGGATTGATAAGTACCCGATCTTTCATTTGACACCAAAAAAAGCTCAAACAGACCACATCAGAGTTGACACTTGATCATGACAAAATATTTTTGATCTATCAATTTATACTGTATGTCAAGTTTTTAGCAATGCCATAGAAAGATGGCATTGTTGTTTGCATTAATTATCAATTCATTTTTGACAGGATTTTCAAGCATACGCCATCTTTTAATCCAAGAGTTATTTAAAACATACACTATTTGTGAAAAGTGGTAATTCACTTTTTTCAATCTCTGAACTTCGAATGCTGTTTTCTATGCAAGTAATTTTTTTTCACTTCAGTATTATCCCAAATTAAAGTTTTTATCATAATTGATTGACTGTGTGAGTGACATGTCTCAAACAATATTTTGTCCTTTTTCATTCAAAAATAGGCGTATTGCCTGTTTAATAACTTATGATGAAAATATTTTGGAAGTAGCCAACTTAATTTGACTGGAAATTTGTAATCATGTTATTAATATTATGTCACGACCAAAAAGTGGTGACATATTGTTATGGTCTCTGTTTTTTGTGACTGCGTTGGTGGTTGGCGATCGGCAGTTAGCGATCGCATCTGTAACAAATTCTTAAAACTTCCAATAACTTAACAAAAACTAGACTGACTTCAGTTTTTTTTAAATCATCACAAGTTTTCATCAAGTTCAAGTTCATACAAGTTCAAATCTGACTTTGCATTTAAGATTTGACCTTCAGTGACCTTTCAAGTCAAAAATGTATTTTTTCAAATTGCTTCAAATTGACCAATTTTTTTTCAAAATCATCTACAAGCTATCAGAAGTTCAAATCTGACTTTAGATTTGAAATTTGACCTTCATTGACCTTCTCAAGGTAAAAAAAAGGTCTTTTTTTAGAATAGATTTTCAAATCTGCCTTTAGATTTGACCTTCAATGACATTCTCAAGGTCAAAAAAATATTTGACCTTCAATGACCTTCTCAAGGTCAAAAGGTCTTTTTTCAACTTGCTTCAAATTGACCAACATTTTTCAAAATCATCTACAAGTTCTCAGAAGTTCAAATCTGACTTAACATTGAACTAATAATATTATGAGCAACTTCAATAGTGATGCCTAATCCAAAATGAAGAATTTCAACATATCAGTTACCACCGACCATTAGTAATTTGTTTATGAGGGATATATTTGTTGTTTGTTATGTTTTCAGGCCAAGGGTATGATGCGAGGTATCACTTGTCCACTGATTGGACTTAGCTTCATCAATACCATTGTCTTCGGTGTCCAAGGCAACATGCAACGTCGCATGAAGCAACCTGACTCTCTCAAATCTCATTGGATATCTGGCTGTTCTGCTGGTCTTGTACAAACTGTCATCTCAAGTCCAATGGAGTTGGTAAAAACTAGGATGCAAATTCAAGGATCTGGTAAACAATTTAGTGATAAATCTAGCCGATTTTACAAATCCTCAATTCATTGCATTGAACACATATACAAAAATGAAGGTTTGAAAGGATTGCGGCGAGGATTTCTTATGACAGCTTTAAGAGATTGCCCAGGATTTGGAATTTACTTTGTTTCATATGAATTCTTCTGTGGTTTATTTGCATCAAAGGAGGCAGGGGGTTCCCAGGGAGAAATGGGGCTTCCTGGATTCCTATTGGCTGGAGGATTAGCAGGAGTTGTGTCCTTTATTCCAATGTATCCAACAGATGTGATAAAATCCCGCTTACAGGCTGATGGGATGACACAAACCCTTTATAAAGGTCCTATAGACTGTGCCAAGAAATCTTACAAAGCTGGTGGTTTAAAAGTTTTCTATAAGGGGCTTACACCAACCCTTGTTAGAGCATTCCCTGTGAATGCAGTTACTTTTGCAGTTGTTTCAATTGTGAAACAATATCTGGACTCCGGGAAAAAAGAGCAAAAGGACAGAGAAGTCAGGCATTGGTTCATACATGAGACTTTGCCAGAAGTTATGGAAGGTGTTATGCATATATGAATACTGCAACAATCCTGTTAAAACAGAATGCCAATGAGAGTTAATTTAATGTTTCTCCTTCATCTGTTCTTGATTGGCAGTGATTAAAATGCTTGAGATGTAAATATTTGTTAAATAACTACCTCAAATGACATTCATGTAAAACATGCATGTGGATTGATCACATTTATATACTATTCTAGTATATTTATAGCACAATGTACAGGATATTTGTGTTTTCTTGAGACCACTATACATGATGTAATATAGTCCATATAGACCATATGTCCCAAGGTTAGAGATGTAATATATTTGCCTTGAGGAATATCTCAATATCTCAAAAACGACTAGAATAATTTCTCCTCAAAATCACATTTATTGAGTGGTGTACAGATATATTTATTCAGTATGCTGGGATTGATGTAAAGTTATAATACAGGGTGGTCCAAAAAGATAAACATTTTTGTTAAAGTCGCATTCTCTTTTGAAAGGAAAACTTAAAAATTTCTTTCATAGACCTGTTAGTTTTGTATGGTGTAAGTTTTCTCATATACCACTGTATTAAAAGCACAGCTCAATAGTTTATATTATAAACTTTATAATGTACTTGCTCCACGCTTCTCAAGGCACTGAATCACTGGCTACTTTTACATTGAAAGTAATGACCCTTAACAAACAGAAAATGCACTTTTGGGCTCAGGTTCAGCCCCATGAGCATCATCATTGTCCACTTAGTGTAGAGAAAGTGACTGTGTGGGCACTTACTAAGTACTGCAAGACTAACGCCTGGCGTAACCTTCACCATGTTATTCAGTGTTTTTAAGTCGCGCAAGGATCCTGCCATGACCGTGGCAGTGTTATTGTGTAAGCCTGGTATAACCGTGACAACGCTGTTTACGCGAGGCGTTAGGAGCTTAAATCGAACACATTATAACTTATTGAGCTGTGCTTATAAAATGGTGGTTATGAAGAAAAATAATTACACCACACAAATGTCTGTATGACAGGTCTTTATGAAAAAAATTGCAAAGTTTTCCTTTCAATAGAAAAGAGAATACTTTATCAAAAATGTATACCAGCACATTTTTTGGACCACCCAGCCTGTATATACCTTGCCCATTTGTAAAATTATTAAATCAAACATTACAATGTTTAACTCATTCAATTCACTTGTCTCAATTTTTGTTATTAAATTGTCTATGGGCTAATGCTTGTCAGTAAAGTATAACCATATTATATATATGTATATGAGGGCCATATGACATGTATGAAGCGCCCAGGCACTAGAAATAGAAATTAATTGTCTTGAATTGTTTCGATGCATGAAACATGCTTCAATTCTTCTTTATTCCAAAAGGGAGTGGGTAAATATAGCTGACCAGTGACCATACAATCACATATAATACACATGTATGTACTGTATTAAAGCAAAATAGAAATGACTAAAATAATATTTCAGTTTGCGTTCACTTAATTTAATATAAGTACAATCTTATCTTATGGATTATTTGATAGATTTGAAATATACTGTATCTTTGACACCAGACTGTTGAGAACCCATAGAATACCCCTTTATCAACATTATCATATAAACTAGAAAAACAGCAACTCCACGGAGTAACAAATCCCACCTAACAAAACATTTTGATAATTAGTGGCCATTTTGAAAATTTCATTTTGAACAGAGCATATTATATAATATATATATATTATACATTTATATCAGCAAATAAAATTTGTTAGTTAGAACCAAATCAATCCACTGGTATTTGATTTATCAAAGACAACATTTTTAAATTCAGCTGTCATCTTGAAAATTTCCTCTCGGGCAGAGTTCCTTTGTCCAGAAATTTGAACCAGAGCGATCCATTGATATTTGAGTTATCAAAGATTACGATTTTAATGAAAATGGTGGCCATTATGAAATTCAGCCTCCATCTTTTAAATTCTTTATCGATCAGAACAACTGTATCCCTAGGCATCAGCATATAAAATTTAAACCAAATCTGCTCATTGGTATTTGAGTTATCAAAAATTACGCTTTTTACGAAAAATGGTGGCCATTTTGAAATTTAGTAGCCATCTTGAAAATCCTTTCACGAACACAGCAACTGTGTCCTTATGCATCAGCATATAAAATTTAAACCAAACCCGTTACATTGACATTTGAGTTATTAAAGATTACATTTTTTATGAAAAATGGTGGCCATTTTGAAATTTAGTCGCCATCTTGAAAATTCTTTCTCGAACAGAGCAACTGTGTCCTTAGGCATCCGCATATAAAATTTGAACCAAATCCGTTCATTGATATTTGAGTTATCAAAGATTTCATTTTTTATGACAAGGCATTAACATGACAAAATGTCACCACCTAGTTGCTCACAATATTATGAGTTCAAACTTATGTCAGATTTGAATTTCTGAGAACTTGTAAAGTCAAATTTGAACTTCTAAAAAGATGTAGATGATTTTGGTCAATTTGAAGCAAGTTGAAAACAGACCTTTTTGACCTTTTTTGACCCTGAGAAGGTCATTAAAGGTAAAATGTCAAATCTAAAGTCAGATTTGAATTTCTGAGAACATGTAGATGATTTTGAATAAAAAAATTAGTCAATTTGAAGCAAGTTGAAAAAAGACCTTTTTTGACCTTGAGAAGGTCATTGAAGGTCAAAATGTCAAATCTAAAGTCATATTTGAATTTCTGAGAACATGTAGATGATTTTGAAAAAAAATTTAGTCAATTTGAAGCAAGATGAAAATACCTTTTTGACCTTTTTTGACATTGAGAAGGTCATTGAAGGTCAAATGTCAAATGTAAAGTCAGATTTGAATTTCTGAGAACATGTAGATGATTTTGAAAAAAAAATTTAGTCAATTTGAAGCAAGTTGAAAAAAGACCTTTTTGACCTTTTTTGACTTTGAGAAGGTCAAATGTCAAATCTTAAGTCAAATCTAAAGTCAGATTTGAATTTCTGAGAACACGTAGATGATTTTGAAAAATTTTTTTAGTCAATTTGAAGCAAGTTGAAAACAGACCTTTTTGACCTTTTTTGACCTTGAGAAGGTCATTAAAGGTCAAATCTAAAGTCAGATTTGAATTTCTGAGAACATGTAGATGATTTTGAAAAAAAAAATTAGTCAAGTTGAAAAAAGACCTTTTTGACCTTTTTGACCTTGAGAAGGTCATTGAAGGTCAAATGTCAAATCTAAAGTCATATTTGAATTTCTGAGAACATGTAGATGATTTTGAAAAAAAATTTAGTCAATTTGAAGCAAGATGAAAAAATACCTTTTTGACCTTTTTTGACATTGAGAAGGTCATTGAAGGTCAAATGTCAAATCTAAAGTCAGATTTGAATTTCTGAGAACACGTAGATGATTTTGAAAATTTTTTTTTAGTCAATTTGAAGCAAGTTGAAAACAGACCTTTTTGACCTTTTTTGACCTTGAGAAGGTCATTGAAGGTCAAATGTCAAATCTAAAGTCAGATTTGAATTTCTGAGAACATGTAGATGATTTTGAAAAAAAAATTTAGTCAATTTGAAGCAAGTTGAAAAAAGACCTTTTTGACCTTTTTTGACTTTGAGAAGGTCATTGAAGGTCAAATGTCAAATCTAAAGTCAGATTTGAATTTCTGAGAACATGTAGATGATTTTGAAAAAAAAATTTAGTCAATTTGAAGCAAGTTGAAAACAGACCTTTTTGACCTTTTTTGACCTTGAGAAGGTCATTGAAGGTCAAATGTCAAATCTAAAGTCAGATTTGAAGGTCAAATGTCAAATCTAAAGTCAGATTTGAATTTCTGAGAACATGTAGATGATTTTGAAAAAAAATTTAGTCAATGTGAAGCAAGTTGAAAAAAGACCTTTTTGACCTTGAGAAGGTCATTGAAGGTCAAATGTCAAATCTAAAGTCAGATTTGAACTTCTGAGAACATGTAGATGATTTAGGAAAAAATTGAAGTCAGTCGAAACAGTATTTGTTAAGTTATAGGAAGTTGTAAGAAATTGTTACAGACGCCGGACGCCAACCGCCGGACGCCAACCACCGTCGCAAAAAAACGGAGACCATAACAATATGTCACCACTTTTGGTGGTGACATAAAAAATGGTGGCCATCTTGAATATTTTTTTTTTTTAGCTGAAGCTCCTTTGTCCTAGGCATCAGCATATAAGAATTTGAACCAAATCCATAAACTACTATTTGAGTTATCAAAGATTACATTTTTTGTGAAAAATGGCAGCCATTTTGAGTTGAGTGGCCATATTGATAATTCCTTGTTATCGCCCAGACACACGAACGGACGAACACAAGGACAGACTGCTTCTCTATATCCCTACAAACATATTTTGCATTTAAATCAACCTGGCTGTGAAACAGGACTCTCTCAAAGTCTAACATACATTTTCCATTATTATGAGCTGAGGTCTAATAAGGTCAAAATAATGTGTTCTCCAAGTCAGGTCCCCAGGATAATAAAAAATCAATCTGACTCTCCGAAAACATGGATTTAGGACCCCAGATCTACACATTTTTCAGAATATTTGACTTAATTTCTAAAATGAGGATCTTGTTAAAAAGATTATACAAGACATCTATATACTAGTATCAAGTTTTGGTGACCAAATTTGGGCGGAAAACTGACAGCATGAGTTTTCCCAATGAATGGGAAAATAGCATGGGATATATTTATTTTAACTTCATCCCATTTCAGTGCCTTTTCCCTTTCAGAAGTTACTGACATAAGAATTTTGCTATACATGTAGTAAAAACAGAAAGAAGTCCTCTCTGAAAATTAAGTCGACATTTTGAAAAATGTTGAGATGATTTTTTGGAGTCAGATCTCTACTTGTAGAAAACATACATGGTCTTTGGTCAAAGATGACTGTCCAAAATCATTTGCCATGCCTGGTCTTTTTTTAGGTATTTCAATTTGTGGCTGCTTTAAATACATTGCAATAGAACCATAGGGCTTAATATTTTTTTCAAACTGAATGAGTGACTTCAGAGCTATTTAAAGCTAAATTCATGGTATGATTCTCATATAGTTTTATATAAGTTGACAAATTAAAAGCTTTTATATTATTATCCCAATTATATTTCATAAGTAGAAATAAATATAATCTGCATTTACAAAACAACAATTATCTTTGGATTTCATATTTCCTGTACTTGAATAATAGCAGGCAAAACAAGCATTAAAATTTACAAAGCAAGATTCTTTATTGAATGTCTTCAATGGCATTGGCAATATTTTACTATGATGGGTCCATGATACATTATAAAACTAAAATACTTATCAGTCGACAAAAGAAACTTGTAAACGGCACAATTTGATGAACCAACTAGATCCTACACAATATTGATTTTATATAACATGATTTTATATATCATCAATTTTGATCAAAAGTGTAATCATTACAGTGTAATGTAATTTAAATTTAAACCATATTTGATGAAGAAATATTTTGGTAAAAATTGCCTTAACATTTAGATGGTTTCCATGTCAACAGTTATAGAAGAACAAAGGTAATTGTGTAAGAGGAGGGGAGGGGGTATTATTACTATTTCAATAGAGAAGTTCTTCGTTTCTTGAAAAATTCAACACTTTCAAAATCCATTATTTGGGGAGGGGGGAAGAGACAAAATATAATCAACTTAATTTTTCCATAAGTGTTAACATGTTGGAAACATCTTAAAATACTGTGACAATAAAATCATTGGGAGTAATCTTGGTAAACTTAATGTCATCATCATCTATCTTCTACAATACTAGACTTTTAAATTTATATACATGATCCCTTCATAGAAGGTCTAAGTGATGTCCTTTAATTTAAGGGCCATGTGACAAGAGGTTTAATCTAACGATTTTAAATCAATTTTGCTCCACTGTGTTTGCATAAATCAAATTGCCAGACATGATAAGTGTTGATGGAAATAATTTCTTTAAAGTAGTTGTTTTACCAATTGAATCCTGTTTGCAACAGACCCCAAGAAGTTAACACCATTGCTGTGAACACTTTAAGCCCCACAATATAGTCTTTGTATCACAAATGATAGAGATACCTATTTATATATACAGAGTGTACAGTTACAATTATATTTTATCAAGTGGGGACAACTATGGCGCAAATTAACGCAATAAATCAAGGTATTGTTTTTCTTGAAACTGGCTGCATTGGAAATTAAGCAAATAACTGTTCTACATCATGATGTACCCAGCTGGCAGAATATACTTAAGGTTGAATATTTTGAAAACATGTTCTTAACAGCTTGGCACACCAATACTGCATAAGCAAAGCTCTGTTTGCCTAATAAAAGTATATCCCTATCAATAGGAAATAAATCTATTTTGTTTCTAATGCAACAAGTTTGAAAGAAAAAACTTCATGGTACAAGACTCACAATTCTTGATTTTCAAACATCTTTGAGTTTTAATATACTCCATAGTTGACCCTTCATGTTTATTTTCATACAGTCTATATTCACATGGGCCAAATTCATAAAGTCCATATTCACATAGGTCCACTTCAGAAGTGTCCGTATTCACATAGGCAATGTCCATGTTGTGAAGCCTTGTACAACATTTGAAGTATTATTCCTGGAAGAAAACAGATTCATGTTCATATTACATATTTAATTTTTATAACATATAATAGTTTTATCAAAGTTTTGTCTGTCATACTGACACTAGAGGGTGACCAAATTCATTATCATCATGAATTAAATATTCAAATATATGTACTTGTAATCAATGATTAATACAAAATATGGCAAGGTACGTGTTTATCCCAGCTTGCTGTTTTTAGAAAGATCACATTAATTTTCAAGTACATGTACTCATTTTTAAACTGAGAATCTTGACAAAGATACTAGTTTTAAACGTTTCACTCCGATATTATTAGATTTTCAATAAGTTGCAATTGAATATAAATTCATTAGGAGCAACATATGTTGGCTCCAATGCATCAGAGATCACTAAATAATTCTATTCACTGAAACATAAGTTCCTGCAAAACTGCTTACCTAGCCTTTGTATGTGTGAGTATATGTGACTTGAGATTAGTAGACTGGGCAAACTTCTTGTTACATCCATCAAAGGGACAAACATATGGCTTATCTCCAGTATGGATCCTAACATGGGTACGGAGGTTGAAGTCTAATGAGAAACGTTTACCACATCCTTCAAATGTACACTGAAACAAAAATGGACCAAAATTAGTTATCAATTACCTAGGTGCCATTAGATAGCCACCAGTCCAACTACCAGGTGACTATAAGGGTCCAATAACAAATGGCAGACATATAATAAGTTCCGAATAACTTGAGTAATAAGTAGATTAGATGGATCAGAGTTTGATAATGATAAATGATACAATTTAAAATATATTCAGTAAAAGAAATTATTGTCTGTACAATACAAGAAGATATTTCAGTTTTCATGATTCTTAAATTGTGCATGTATTCCTGACCTTGAAATTACATTTTCAAAGAAAATTATAGAAATTTCAAAGTCGCTAAATTTTTTAAAGGTTCATCATTTATTATTATCACTTTGACTAAAGTTTGAATATTCAATGATGAAAATCAAGATCATTTCTACTAGTTTCTGTCATTGTCATTCATTTTAGATTCAAATAAATGACAGTAAGATATTATAATGTAAAAAAATGCAATCTAGATTTCCACACACCTGAAATGGCTTTTCTCCTGTGTGAACCAACTGATGGCGTTTTAGTTTGGAGCTTTCCACAAAAGCCTTTCCACACTCAGCGCATACATGTACCCTTGGGCCATGTGTGTGAAGATGTTTACGCATTGCTGAATTGTCTCGGAACATCTTAGTACACCCCTGAAACAAATGTTATGATAAACCACATAATGTCATAATACCTTGGAAATGAACTCATCTTATACAGATAAAAAAGAATCTGCATAATGAAAACAACAAACGTTCTCTATGCATAAATATCAAACTGTACAAGTTTATCACAGGAAGGCAACGATTTCATGAAATCAGGTAGGCAGAGTAAAATATTGAATTTACATTAAGGCTTTTTTTCTTAATGATACTCGAGTTTTACTTCATTAAAAACTCTATAAAAATTTGGAGATTCAAAACACTCCAAGGCATCAGTTTAAAATGTTACAGGATATAGGCCCAGTTGACATTAAGCAAGTTATGGCAGCTGTTACAAACATCTGGTGTTTACCAAGTATACCAAGGGAGCTTCTGTTGATAGCATTTTTTTTGACAATTCTGTTCAAATCATGTTTTATTGAGGGTTTAATTACTCTATAGATAGGCTATGAGAGACTATATCTGAATTTTTCACATCATTTGATTTATAGATGTCAGGGCAGAGAATATATATTTCAAGTTAAGTTGCAGTTCAATGCAGAGAACAATTATTTCAGAAATCAAAAGATTTACAAATTGAATATGCAAAATTTCACAATGCAATTCATTAATGATTATATCACATCTCGTATATCCAGATGGCTGAAAACTCTACCCAATATATATACAGGAATATTTGCCATATGAATATTTGTACCCCTGTACTTTATATTGGTATCTGTATGGACTGATGTTTAACTGGCTGACCAGAAACTGACACACAATTTTACTTTGTGTAAGCTAAATATTTTAGGACACTTTAATCACAAGAGGATCACAGAGTACTATGGGCACTTAGAAAAGAAAAAAAAACTTTCTAAGGATAACATCAATTTGAAAAAAAAAGATTAATAAAAAACCAAAACAAAAGACCTCCTTTGATTCTCACCTTATGCGGGCATGGAACAGTTCTAGGTGTGTCATCTGCATTACTTTTCCTGGGTCGACTCATCCTGAAACACCAAAAATATCTCATTTTATTCATTTTAAGGCCTGTACAACTTAGATGCTGAAAACATCAACAAGTCACGAAATAAAAGTAATCAAACTTGAGCATATTAGAAAATGTACAAGTTGTACAAATGCCATTCTCATGACAATAACTGGTATAAAGCAAGAATTCTACTTATTTTATCAATATAACTTCAATACTTTTTATATAAACCAAACTGCACTAGAGTCTTTGTTTTAATAAACAATCACTTCAAATTTTAGAAATATAAATCAAGTAACAATATGTGTATATGTATATCAAGACAAGCAACCCTGAACATTTCATGTTACGAAAAGTCAGATTGAAGCTTAATGTCGGAAATCGGCTGACCATATTATGGACACACCAATAGTACTGACATGCTGATATGGACACACCTATTTTATTGACACAATGATACTGACACTCTGATACTACAAAAATCTTGCCTGTTAGTACATTGTTCTTAATTAATTCCAATAAATTTTTTAAGTAAGACTGTTTTAGGAAAGAGACTAATATATGATATCATATTATTTTGTTAGGTTTTCAGAACTGCTTTACTACCTGGGTGAGTCTTGGTATTCAACATACTCATGGGAACTGCTTTGGGCAAATCTAGAAGAAATCATACATTATTTTAAAGTATATGTGTTATTTTAAACAAATCTGGAAAAAATCAAAATCATTTGTTCAAAATTTATTGACAATTCAGTTTCGAAGTCCAAACTATACCCCATGTATCTGTGTGATCTTGGAATCACACAAATGTTCAACATAAAAGTGCGTTATTGTTCACAAACATTGTTCATTATAGGTTCTTATCAAACAGAATATCAGCCGATTTTTGACACTAAGCATAAAACTCAAAATTCACATACAATATGTGCATATAAATTGATCATTAAAGTGGATATTAGAATAAGAAAAAGATAGTCACTTGTCAATTCTAGCAACCTACTTTGCAAATTCAGCTAACTGTTTAGGATCACTTAAATCAACACCTGGTATTCCACCTGTGTTGATTTTCTTTCCTGTCATATACTCTGTGTAATCAACATCATCCACAGAGCTAGTTGTCACAGTTTCCTCTGTTACTGCATCTTCTAATGGATCTTTTTTATCATCTCCCCCTGAAAATATTAAATACCAAATATATGGAATATAGGAATGAAATTTTTGTGTATTTTTGCTGATGATTTAGTTTCAAAGCTTCTCCCTTTGAGACAGAGTGGTTATCATGATGTTGAATGCATTTACCTACATTTGATCACTATCATGGACAGCTTCTGCTTGTGATATGACTTCCCTGGAGTGTTTCATAACAGGATGCAAATGCTAATTTTCCCTGTTTTCTGCTAGGTGAATAATAATGATTGGATGTAATGTATAAACTTTATATATTTTCAGATTTTAGCTTATTTTGGTTGTATGTTTGGCAAAATTCTGTGAAAATGATACTAAGTATGGAAGTTTAGCCCCCAGCCTTGCCTTGGGATGGGGTAAAAGGTAATATCATTTATCTATATCTTGCAGTCAACGAGACTGAAGATATCCAAATTAGATACACTTGTCTTGCAACACCAGGGTTTCCAAAAGTTATGAACAATTTTTATAACTTCTACAAATAGGTCAAATCACCTGTCAATCAAATGCACAAGGTCAATGTCCTATTCCTTGATCTCTCTCACATCGAAATTTTGACTCAAGTTTACACATGTTTTTCAGTTATAAACCGGCTTCAGGTTCAAAATATGTATTCTTGATTACAGAGAGAAACACCAGGACATTTACTCTAAGCTAGATTTGATGTTATCCATCTCGATTTTGATGTTCAAATTTCATTTCAATTTGATGAAAATTGGCAAGATGGCGGGGCCGCCATTGCTTTTTTGTCCGCCATGTAAAATATGGCTGCGCCCATGTCCACCATTATGGCCGACGACAAAATCAAAACAATAGTCGCAATGTTCAATTATCTCCCTAACAACACCAAAATCTGCACCGATTCCTTCAGGAAATGATAGAACACTAAAAAATAGCTGACACGCCTTTGAGCATTTCCTCGTGACGCAAAAGATTGACCTATTTTTTTCATTGAAAACGCATCACTTCAATTTCTGATTTTTTCTGATATTTTTGAAGATGTAAAAGTTACCAAATTGGACATGAATCGAATCTATGGTTCATCGATGATCCGTTGGAGGGATAGAAGTAAGCATATGACTTACCCGAGGCCCACATAGTGACTGAAAATTCCCCCTCTAACGTTTTTATTTGGACTTGCTTTTGTTCCCATTTTCGAGTGGTCGTTGAAGGGTCCAAAGGAAAATCTGTTCCTACAATTGATGCCGATGATACGAGTCCTAATTTAGATTTACCACCTTTCTTTTTTCCTCCTTTAGTTTTTTTACCAGTCTCTATAAACATATCTGAGGAAATCTCAACTTCTGGGACAGGAACATTTATGCTATCTTCGTAAACCAATGTGGCATCTGTCAAGTCGTGGTCTCCGACAACTTCTTCCCGTGTTTGTAGCACTATTTCCTCTTGAATAGCATCAGGTAGAGGTTGTAAAGCTATCATGGGTTGTACCTCAATTGTTTCATCACTTGTTTCTACAGTCTCTATATTCATATCAATGGGAATCGTCTCTACTTCCACCTCTTGTATTTCGACCTCCGATCCGATAGACGCCATTTTGATTTTCAGTAAGGCGGGGAGACGACGATGCAGGGGGTATTCGTCATGAATATTCATCAGTATAAATTTATTATGCAAAACAGGTGCGAGTATAAATTTCCAACTTGAAACACAGATCCGGAGCCAGATCCAGCCCCTGTTGGTAGTAGGCTCAAAGGATAAATGAGTATATTTATTGAGCCTAGACACAGAGGAGCTTTTCTGGCAGAGGTCCGTGACTTGAAATATCTGATTCACGAAATCATATATTCAGCGCTATGTCAGCCAGTGCCCGGGGAGTAAGTCACCCCCTCTTCCCGTCTCCTCTTTTGACTCATATTTTAAATTGTAATTAAAACCTTTAATATATATAGAATATAAGAGGGAGGGATGATTTACTCCCCATGATTCAGTGCAATGTGTGTCATTTCGTTTCACATAAAATATTTCATAGAGTTTGTCATTCAGAGAGATTCTCAGCTGATCTAATTTCAAGTTCCAGTCTGAATCAGATAACTTTTCACTCGATTTATATCGAAAATGGGAGCTCAAGTATCAAGAACCGATTTTGAATGGGTCTACACTCAAGAACCACATGCAACAAGAAGGAAGGAGATCCTTGGTGAGTAGTTTTCACTTAAAATCATTTTAGAAATTAGGTCTAAAGTTTCAACGTGAACTTTTTCATGTTTCACAACTGTGAACTTTCATAACCAAAATAATGCCTCAGTGCCCGGCAACAGCTAGCCAAAACTTTCTAGCCCAACTTATCTACTCTCCGTGTCATAGATCTTTGCCAGACGAACCAACAAGATTCGAAATGTCAAAGGTATGTTATTCAAGACGCCAGGGTGGCCCCAAAAATCCAGAGGGGAGGGGCCCAAAATTGTGTGTGCTTGTGCCCCCCCCCCCAAACTAACTGCCAGGCTATCATGGCTATAGGCCTAGGCCTATTACAGTTTTTGATGTTCAGATGATGTAAGTCAGATATTACAACTTGTTTGCAGCCCGTCTAATAGCGTCTATATGAATCAGTCTTGTAGCCGGATGGCGGGGGCTTCCAGTGACCGATCCATTAACAAGGGAGTGGGGCAAAAAGCGCGAAAGAAAAAATTGAGCCGTTATAACCTATATTGGGCCCAAATTTTGTAAAATGAAGGCCTATTTTTTGATAAATTGGCCCGAGAAAAGGCCAATTTATGCCCAAAAGGCTTTACAAAATTTTGAGGCTCAAAAATAAAATTTTTGTCTGGGAGGGGGGCCAGATCTGCCACTGGGGGTGTCAGAAAAAAATGTCAGAACTTCAGGGAGGGTGACCCAAAAAGGTTACCCTAACAACAACCCAGTCATTCATGTATGAGTTTTAAGTCTTCTTTGGCACAACTATAAACAGCAATATAAATCACATAGAACAGAATTTTAAAAATAAGATTTTTTTTATTTTAGCTTTATATACAAGATTGATCTTAGGCTAAACTTCAACACATATGTTAATTATTGGCCCAAGTCTATGTCTATGTCAATAATCTTCAAAACGCTAATAAGCCCCAGAGGCGTAGCTAGCCCATTTTGCGAGTGTACGCCCGTATGATTTCCCGGTTTTATCAAAATTAACAAAACGATGGTTCCATAAAATAGGAAGATCCCGGGTGTTCAGAAGATAGGGGACACACTAAACACTCTTAATTCAATGAAGGAAATATGTATTGTTTGATCATTTTGACATAGCTTTTTAAAGGGATTGAATTAACTGTATTAACAGATAATATTCGGGAAACAAAATAGACAGATTCTATATAATCATGCCATCGGCGATCGAAGCCGTCTATCAAGGCGATTTTATTTTTAGGCTACCTAAAACTGTATGTATGAGGCTCATTGTTTTAAGCTTTTGTGGTCATTCTCCATGAAATATTATTATTTTTTCTGTGTTTGTTTTTATCTATGATTAACAATAAAAGAACAGTTACACGACCATCTCAACTCCATTTCGGATCTTAACAATCTGTACGTGATTCTATAGAATAAATTCTATCTTATGAGTACTAGTATCTACAACTATTTTTGATGTTATGAGTATTGGCTATCAATTTTTTCAATTTTTCTTCAACATGTATTGTAATGACTTCAGTATGAATGAAATGTCCCTTGGTGTTCTGGTCCTGGATTGTGATATTGGTTCTCGATTAGAGGGGGAGGGGGATGTTAGACATTGTTTCTTTTCACGTTAGATTATGGTTTTGGGATATATAGGGTCTACTTTTCTTATGACAGATTTACACTTACAGTTTGCTTTTCTTGTTGGGTTTCTTTAAAGTTTTTAGTCACCCTTCCCTTTGGCATTTGTGCTTATATATTTTCTGTTTTTTGCATTTACGAACATGTCAACTATATATACTCTTGCTGGGGCTGCCATTGAAGAATACACAACTACAATGTCAACTCAACTGAAAACTCAACTGAAACGAAATAAAATTCTCTTATTATCAGTAGCTAACTGATTCAAAACAAAGAAAATGAAATAATCGAGAACTTTTATATTTATTAACACGAGTCTTCATAGATCTCCTATCGATTTCTATCTCTTGGTAAAATATTTATTTTTCATCACAATTAATCAGGTAAATTTTATTTTTCCTTAAAATTTGAGAGTACGCCTGGGCGTACTTGGCGTACACGTAGCTACGCCACTGAGCCCATATTTAAGCAGATATATAATTTAACAGTGATATAATTTGAATAGAATATAATTTAAAACATTTACATTTAAAAATAGATAGATCTATGGTTTACAACTCGTTTAAAATTAAAAGGAAACTTCGTGGTTGGCCTATGTTCCCCCCTAGGAATTCCCTTTATGTTGAGATACCCTGGGACTACTGTCAGGCTACCACATTGACAATTTGACATTGCCCCTCTTTACCAGTTGTGCAGGCTTGTTGCTGTGCACTGAGACCATTAAGTTGTTATTGCGGATTCAAATGTATGTTATTTTAGGCATACTCAATGCAGATGTTCCATTGTTCCCATGAATCTAACTGGTTGAAATAAAAAGGGATGGTCTCTGAATCATATCTCCTATTTTTTTGGATAACAAAATTTATTTCATTTCGGACTATTATAAAACAAAACTGTTGAATTTTCATTCTCATTTACCAACTACAGGGTGTTAAAAAAGCAACTCAAAGAAATCGCTATAGCTTGGAAAATACTTATCCAATTGTGTTCATTTTTTCAGGAAAGAAAGGAGAGACTGTATATATATATGTATATATGTAATATGTATAGCTCCTGTTGTTAGTTAGTTGTAAAACATGATACCTTGGACACCGACTCAAAAGATATGAGTATTAGAAAAATATGAAAAACGCAGTCAGAGGTGACTGCCACAGCAATAAAACCGAATAACTTTCTAAACATAGTGTTTTGACCTAGTTTTCAGATTTGGCACAAATTATCCTCATTCTCAATGTACAGTATGGTAATTCTGTAAAGTGAAATCAAAATCACTCAAGGGACTTTACAGTCATGGTCAAAATAGCTTCTTAAGTCTGCCTGCACCAGGGCGTTTGACTGTGTTTTGAAAGCATTTTGATCATGACTGCAAAGTCCCTTGAGTGATTTTGATTTCACTTCACAGAATTACCATACATTGAATGAGGATGATATGTACCAAATTTGTGCACTATGGAAGTTATTAAGTTTTTTGCAGTTGCAGTCTCTCCTTTTTCTAGTACAAATGTCTTGAGCAGGTGTCCAAGACATCATGTTTTACAACTAACCAACTACAGAAGCTATATATACAAATATAATCTCTTCTTTCTTTCCTGAAAAAATGAACATAATTGAATAAGGATTTTCCAAGATATAGCAATTTCTTCTTGATATTTCATTTCAGTTGCTGTGAAAAGATTTCCTTAACATTAATTTATTACAGGTCATATAGACACAAATACTTGATTTATGGGAAAAGTTAAACTTTTGCATACTCTCTCTGGTTACAGTGTACCATCTGTACCATCTGTACATATTCCTAGCAAAAGTTGTACTGGATAGACATAAAATAAATAGGCATAACTTGGCATCATTTGATCAAACTGCTATATAAACTGTATCTTTAGCTTTCATTGTCACAAATGTATGAGTCCTATAAGATTGCTGTTATGTAACATCTCATTAGATTCAACTCACTGAAATTGATCTATCTATCAATCACAGCCTCAATTATTGATAATACTAAAGAGATCTGTTTATTAGTAATATTTACAATTTTGTTTTCATTTTTCTTTTCAGCAAAACATCCAGAAGTGAAAACATTAATGGGACACGACCCAAGCCTGAAATGGAAAGTTCTCTCTATGGTAGCATTCCAGATCCTCTCAGCATACTTTTTGAGAGATGCATCATGGGTAACAATCGTTATTCTAGCATACGTCCTTGGAGGAACAATCAACCATTCAATGACACTTGCCATACATGAAATATCCCATAACTTAGCATTTGGACATATATGGCCAATGGGCAATAGAATCATTGGAATGATCGGAAACCTACCATTGATTCTCCCGATGTCAATATCATTTAAGAAATACCATCTAGAGCACCACAAATTCCAGGGAGATACAGATATAGATATGGATATTCCATCAGATTTCGAGGGAAAATATTTCCGTACCACATTTATGAAATTCATCTGGGTGATATGTCAGCCATTTTTCTACACCCTTCGCCCTCTATTTAAAAACCCCAAACCTGTGCTGCAGCTAGAGATCATGAACTCTATCATACAATTCACCTTTGATGGACTTCTGTGGTATTTCTTTGGATTCAAAGCGCTGATGTATCTTCTAATTGGGACATTTCTAGCCATGGGTCTTCATCCAACTGCTGGACATTTCATCAGTGAGCATTACATGTTCATCAAAGGGCATGAGACATATTCATATTATGGCCCCTTGAATTCCATTGTGTTCAATGTTGGTTACCATAATGAGCACCATGACTTCCCTAATGTGCCAGGATGTAACCTCCCTAAGGTAAGAATCTTCTATAGTTTCTATCTAAAATGCTCAATATATACCCATAGTTAGCCTATGATCCAAGTTGGTATTCTGAATCCACTTTTAGCTGAAGCATCCTTTCACGCATTTTGAACTTGTCTACGTCCTTCGCAACAGGCACAGTCATCTCTGAGGAAAAAGCATACATTGTACTTGCATCAAACTTTTAAATTCATATAAGAAAAGTATAGATTCTGTGTATTGAAAGTAAAAAAATATTGTTCTCTTTTACTTTCAGTTGAAGGCTATGGCTCCAGAATTCTATGATGACCTACCTTGTCATACATCTTGGGTCAAGGTCATCTGGGACTTCATCACTGACCCTGAAGTTGGCCCATATTCACGTGTAAAACGTAGTGGAGGAAAAGTTGATGCAACACCCAAAAGGGACTAATTTAAATTTCATCATAGAGAACAAATAAGGATGTTTTAGTGAATTATTTCTTGAGTTCTATTCATCTCAGATTGAGTCCATTGAGTCTCATTCCATCGATTTTGGTTGCATAAGAAATACATTAAGCCATTGAGGATTACCTTATTACTTTGTATTGGCCATGAAGGATTTCCTATCACTTTGACTGTTTGATATGCCAAAATATCTCAATTTTTCTGGACTTTATCTATGTCTATAGTATTTACCAACATTTATATAGACTCAAGTCACTAATTTCAAAACTATTTATATTATGATGTTATATAATGGTTCATTCTGTATATCGTGTTTATACTCGAGTGAGTATATAATATATTCACAAGTGAGCGTAGCGAACGAGTGAATATATTATATTCTCACGAGAGTATAAAATGCACGATATACAGAATGAACCATTATATAATCTTATTATGCCACTCTAAGTTCAATTACAGTTGATCGGAACACAATCATAACAATTATAAAAACCATAAAAATATCCCATAGCCAACTCAGTAATGCCGATGTTGATCTTGATCCATTTATGACGTCACTTGACTCTAGCAAATCATGTGGGAACCATTTATGACGTCACTTGATTCTAGGAAATCGTGTGTAACAAAACATACACGTCGTTCTTCGGTCAATATTCATTAGTTCCCATTATGCACTTCTACAGTGGTATACGCTGGAGTGTATACGGAGGAGTTGTATACGATGACGATATACCACTCTCCACTGTATATCGTTGTTATAGACCCATGTTATACAACTGTAATCGGACTTAGAGTGGTATAAAAGATAATATATGAATATTTACAATCCGATAAATTACGGATTAAAAAATTTATTTGAGTATTGTATGATTAGTTCTCCGATAACTTATTTTTCAATGGTTTACAAAAATCCGCTACAGCAAGTACTTTAGGGGATGTGAGAAAATAATTTTTAGAGGCGTATACCAGATTTGATGAAGAATGTACATATGTAAATACTATAAATATAAAACACCAATTTTTTAAGAAAAAAACTTTTATTAATAAACCCTAACCACTCTGAATTAATTAATGATTTATAGACATACAACAGGCCTGTAGCCGGGGGAGGGGTACCAACAAATTTTCTTAGCACTTTGCAAGTGATTTTGGCCATTTTTGGGCCAACGTTTTCAAGTGGGAACCCTCCTGGAATTTTTAAAAAGTGACCCCCCTTTGGCAAAAGCTGGCTACAGGCCTGTACTATTGAACAGTATTATGCATATTTAAACAAGCTTTATGAGAGGCTTTCAATTGTAGGCTGGCATTTATTTGAATTGAGTCATTTGGAATCGGACATTGAACCACTGAATAACTCATCATATTTTTATACCAAGTTGATCTTGAGCAACATTCAATAGTTCAAAACAGTTAAGGAAAAGCACATATGTGTGTACGTGCAGTGCTGCACATGTTTATATGAGTGTTTCTCCTATATACTTTTTTTGTTTATGACCATCAGAAAAATGGTAATAAAAATGAGGTCACTTTGTATTTTTTTCTTTGTATTTTATTTGAAGAAGTTCTTTCAATTAAAACTGACTGTGATAATATGTTCTTATAAAATGATTTGGTCATTAAGTTTTTAATGTTAGTTAGTTTACTCTTTGCCCATTGAATGCCTGTGCATAGAATATCACTGGTTTTATTTATTGCATTTCAATTATTCCGAAATAATTTTATCCGAGTTGTATTTACTTTGCTTATTTTCAAACTTCCACTTAATTTTTGTGTATCTAAACAAATTCAAAATGAAATTTTATTTACAGGCATTTATCTATTTTTCTATCTGTAATTGAACTTTAAACTATTTAGACAATATGATTGGTCACAAAGTTTAAAGGCTATACTTTTATATAACTGGTGAATCATTAAAGGCAGTATCAGGATTAACAAGCAACCTATAATAAAAAATTTTTAATTCAGAACATTTTGGGATTATATGATTCCTTGTCATGGGTATTTTCCAATAATTTAAAATAATAAATGTAAGTTCATTTCTCTATAAATATGGTTACTTCATTTATTGTTTGGGCTTTACACATTTGTGGCAAATTATTTACTTTGAATCTAAATATTTTCACCAATTGATAACATTCCATGGATTTGGGAGATGTTACATTTGAAATGGTAAAGAATAGGCCCATGTTGCTTGCAATTTATTTATTTGTCAGCCCTTTGCAGTTCTAATTCTGCCTTTAAATCAATTCGATTTTGATCTTTCTGTTAAATAACATCTAGTATATGTACACTTAGTTATTGTTGCAAAGGATCAAATGAACAAAAGTTTATAAATCTGAACAAACTTGTATTTTGACATGGCCCCTGACCTGTAATTTGACAGACTGGAACAGATGAAAAGCCTGCCTAAGAGACTCAACAGTAATTTATTGCAATGCAACTTCACATGGTTGTGTTTGTAAGAAATGTGTGTACTACATCTACCACATAGCTAGGATGAGGTCATTCACCCCAGTCCCTGAATGAGGTCCCAGCAACTCCATATAACTGCACCTGCAAGTCTGCATGTCATGTTCATGAATGTTGTCATGAAATATTATATTTCAACAAGTAACACAACATGTAATGGATTCTGTAGTAATAAACTGATACCTACATGAATACTGCATGTATACTAATATCTATATGAAGGTTTCATACCGGTGTTGTACACTGTTTGCTATATATTTAAAAATAAAGATTGAATCAATGCGATTAATTATGAAGTATTGTTGTGACACAAAAAGGATTGGATTTCCTCCCAGGGGTATTTCTGAGAACTAACAAAGAGGGGGGGGGAGATTTTAAGTGAAAAAAAATTTAAGGGCCATTTTCTTGATAATTTGCCCTAAAATTTAAAAATAAGGCCTTAAAGGACTCCAGTAATGCCCAAAAAGGGCTCTTAGATCCGCTAGTGCCTCCTACACACCACACCATGTAGGGTTGATTTCTCTTGCATAATTATCACCAGAATTAGACTTTTCAACCAAGGAAATACTGTATAAGTATTGGCAACTCAACTCATAGTTTATCCAATAGTAGGCTGCAAAAATCATCACTCTACAGCCACAATTAGTGATCTGTTTTTGACAAAAATATGCAAAATAAAAAATATCTGTAAAAATTACCATGGCAATGACTTAAACAGCTTTACAGCTGATCTGGCACCAAATTCAAGAAATCTAAAATCTTGACAATATGTCTGAAATACCAACATACAACCGTACATTTGATAAATGATAAGCTTGCCCCAGTTGTATGGGGTGCATAGTTTCTCTAATAATCCTGCATGAGAAATTAAAAATAAAGCCAGACCCTGCATGGTGGGTAGGTATGTGGACATGGTGGAAATCCACCTAGGTTGGGTAGGTAAATTACAGTGGACTTAACTGTACATGATTCATGAACATTCAATTGGAGAAGTCACTTTAATGTGAAATCAAGATTGAAAAATATAGTCATTTCTATCATTCTATATGAAAATCTCAAAAGTTCAGATCGTATCCAATGAAATGTCAGAGAAGTCACTTTAATGTGAAATCAAGATGGAGAAATATATTCAAATGGTGAAGTCATTCCTATATGAAAATTCAAAATGTTCAAATCAAATCCATTGAAAAGTATTCACACAAAAATTCTTGCTTTGTCAACAAACTATAATATGTCACCACCAGAATCATCCTAACTGATACAAACCGCTACTGTAAATAAAGCAATTTTTAGGCTTTAATACAACAGAAAAGGCTTGTACGAAATTCATTTGATGGAAATTGCATGCAGACTTGAGATCTTTTTATTCAGGGATATTTTTAGGCCTGACAAAATGTCACCACCTTTTAAGTTACTGCAAATTATTACAGATGTCAAACTCTGAATGTCGATCACAGTCCACAAAAAAAAGTTGGAGGCTATAACAATATGCCACCACCAGAATCCCCACTTCTGGTGGTGAGTGCTGACATAAAAATCATAACAAATGCGTTTTTAGATTTCTGCATATGTTGACAATGTCAATACATTTTATTTGCATATACTCATTTTAAATCCTGCTTTGACTTTTTCCATGTATCATTGTAACATAATTTATAACTGGTAAATGTATTGTAGCATTGAGTCTTCACAGATGGATGTTACAGATTTGAATAACAATAGTTCAAAGTGTGCAACTGGTGCACTGGTAAATGTCCAGTTTTTACAATTAAAACTGTCCCATTCCCAATGTCCACACACCCTCAGGTCATTTTCACACTGGAGAATGTTATTGTCATCTAAAGAGGACTCTCAGTAGCCATATTTCTCATTCAGTTTAGTCTTGCCATCTCCACTCTGGCCTGAAATATTATGAAGATGTATTGTGATTACAGTTTGTGACAATGTCAGAAGATGATGAACTCCCCATATTTTAGCGATTTTATTTTTGTTGATTTTGACTTGTATTAATTTAATTGATTTATTGAGTTTTGTGGAAACTTTTCAACTCCTATGCTGGAGTTGGTTCCCCTGAATTCTCATTCGGTTGTTGTATTCTTTTTGGTTTATCATTGATACTTGGATTGCCACTGTTTTGCTCACATGGAGATTGCTTCTTCTTATTAGTGAAGGTTGAGTTTCCATCGTTGGGAATTGGATTTAATGTGACAGGTGAAATTAAGAAAGCTTGAGATTCCTGATTGTATTAAAATAAACGATTATTAATTTAAATCAATACCTTGAGGGGGCATCCAAACTGCATAATCGGGGTCTGAAGTGTTGTACTGTTTTGACCAAATCTTAGGGCCCTTGGGTTTCTGAAAACATTTAACAAATTGTACTGTAAAGAATAAATATATTACTCAAATATATCTTGGTCCAGTTATAATATTCGGACCACGTCTTAGTTCCTCCCCAATATCTAATCGTTCTAAGTTTGCAGGAGCATAGAATTAATTTTTCCATCCAAACAGTGTCAGGGGTTTAATAAGAATTTCTGAATAAGGTGAAACAAATGAAAACATGAGAAATATTGGATATTATTTATAATTTAAACATCGTACCATTTGTTACATGAGACTCCAAACATCAACCATAGAACACTGTCTGCAAAAGAGTTCTCTAACAATATGTCACCACTTGTGGTGGTGACACAAAACTCAACTGTTGTCAGTATAAAAACATCAATTTAATTTCCCTTATGATTTTTTAGTAACTGTATTGGAAATTCTAATTCTGTTAAATATTTACCTTAACTTCATCATCATCATCATCTAGGGGTATCTTGTGTTTGGATCCTTTAGATCTAGCTTCATTTTCTGAAAAAATAACACATACTGCTTGAAATGAGGACTGTATTTATAAATGAACAATTTTGGCCATATCCAAGGAGAATCGGCAGCAATTATTCAACCTAGATCTTCCATTGCCTGGGATTGAACAAATTAGTAATAATATTTCACATATGTTGTGAAGTTGGAGACTAACACTGCAAAAGAAGTTTGAATATTACCATTTTACTCGTAGATCATATATTTTTTATTTAATTTTTTTTTTGTTTTATTAAAAGACTAGATACTTGGTCCAAATATGAACTTTATAGAAATATTATTTCTAAATTGTTCCACACCAGGCAATGGAATATAAAGTTTGAATAATGACTGCCAATTCTGCTTGGGCCACATCAAAACATTTCCTTGTGTTTATCAAGAGAGAAATCTAAGAAACATAATAAAAAGAGATAAACCCAACCTAGGGTAATCATCAACTGAAGATTTAACTACACTTAAATTTAGACATACGCAACAATTTTTACTTACTGTTAGAGCTTTGTGAATTCAGAGATTTCTCTTTCTTATTTCCAGATTTGTTTGTAGATGTATCACTTTTAGAGCCTGTTGCTTCACTTTTTGTCACAGTGCCTCTTTTTGCAATAACTTCTTTATCATGATTATCTTCTGTTATTTTAGTGTCTTCAGATTTTGTGAGAGTATCTAAATGTTCTGTGACTTTTAATGTATTTGTGTTTTTTGATTTATCATTGTCTGTGTTTTTATTCTTAGTTGTATCCTCTATGGAGTCATTACTTTTGGCATTGCCTGCTTCAGTTTCCTCCTCTTCTTCCTCTTCAATCTGACTCTTGTTGCTTTCATCGAGATGTTCTGGGCGTGGAGGACCCTGAAAATATTATATCATATTGTAAGAACAGTAGTAGTATGTTCTATGTGGAGTGACCATATACACACTATCAGGAAAACTGAATGTAAAATAGCACATTCATATTTGGGCCTTTCAAGAGATTTATCTCACTTAGACTTTAACCTCTATTTGAAAAGACACGTGGATGTACTTTTATACTGATTTCAATAATTAAATAAATATTATGGAATATAACTTACAATAGTTCTGACTGGAACTTTCTTCTGTTGTCCTTTAGGCAACATCTTAATCCTACCAACCATCGAGGAAACGTTTGTACCTTCCTTTTCACCTTCTATTTTTCTGAAATATTAAAGAAACCAAAGTGTGACAAGGCATTAACATGCAACCACTGAACACTGTCCACAAAAAAACTGGAGACTATGTAACAATATGAATGATACATATTTTGTATTTTAGCTAAGTTAATAACTTTGAACTTAGACATTATCTCTTGATTGCTTTAAAAAAGTATCTGAATGATAAAGGCCATAAAGAATATTTGAAAAACTTTGTTTGCGACCTTTAGATGACTGTCCCTACCTTGTAATTTCAGGCATATTTGCAGGTTTTGCTTTATTCACTAGTTTCCTAACTTTTTGTTCTTCTTGCCGGAGATCAAATAATTGCCGTTTCCATTTCATGCGGGTCTTTTTATCAATCGCTGCTCCTGTTTTTATTCTTGACATGAAGGCATCAAGATCATCTTCATCTTCCATAGCTTCTGCATCTACAAAATTGTGAAACTATTTTGAACTCATATTTTGTAGAAACAGCAAAAGTAATTCACCAGAATATGGAAATGTTTTAATCTTTAAAAGTGCAACTTGTGTTCTTTGAGTGTTTCTGATATCAAAAAACAACATTTTTCCATGGAAGAAAACTGTAAATTCACTACAACAGAAATGTGGCACTTCAAGCATATCTTGGAGGTGTAGTATACATTAATACATACATGTACCAGATATGCTTTAAAATATACAAATTGCAAATACATTGAATCAGGACAAACCTCATAAAAATAGTCTAGGTTCAAGCATTACCTTTTTTAGCTTTAGCTAGTTGTTCTTCTAGATCTTGGATGTCACTTTCAATCTGCTTCAGCCTTGCTAACTGCAATGAGAAAATATAAATGTTCTGGTATCCAATTTTTAAACTCACATAGCAGGTCCTTTTACAGGGCACAGTTATTCAGGCAGCAAAAACATACATAATGATCCAATATCTCTATTCTTTACTGAATGTATAGAAAACATGTAACATTTGGCTGGTTATTGAATCAAATGAACTCACCAATGTATCATATGTTTCTGTCTTCTCCTCCACTTTACCAGCTTTCTTCATACGATCTTTTCGCTTTTTCTGAATAACTCCAGTTCTGTCAAGGAACTCATCATCATCACTGTCATAGAAATCATTCTCCTCCCAGTTCTTAGATTTCTTTTTTCTGCTTTCTTAAATGAGAAATATTCTGTGTTCAGGAAAGAAGGCTCATGTTCAACACCACTTTATATTAAGTATGTAGGTGTGGCAAAAACTGATATAATGACTAGTGTTTGTGAACTTGGTAATCAAAGCAAAATGAGAGTTACAAAGAAAAATGCTCCTAATAGACATGAGAAATAGGAAACTACATTGTTCATATTTTCAATTGAACTTAAAATAATGTATGTACATGTACAGCTTTTACACACTCTGATCTGAGATGCTTAGTCACCTTTCCTCTATTTATTTAAGTACATTTCTCACCATGCTGTGCTTGTCGTAAAACATCATATCTATCCAATATACGACAAGCCTCCAGAGCACATGCCACCACAGCATCCCTTTTCTTCCCAGAAACCTCTGCTTCAGCTACAACATCTTGACCAGTTGGACTGTCAACTGGCAAACTGGAACAAAGAAAAAACAATTTACAATATAGGCTATAACCGCAAGATGCAGAATTGATTACATTTCAAAATCATCTTTGTTAATTATCTTTTCCAGGTAAAGCAAGACAATGCAAAGATAACATTTTAAGCAGTGGAATGCAGACATTGATATCCTTTAAGATCTCTGACAATACAGAGGTAAATTAGATCTTATACTCCAAGTGCCAACCTGAATTCTGTATTATAGATTTAATAATTGTACATACTTTAGTAGACCTTGGCGGCTCTTAGCAATTTCTCTCTGACTCTATTTTTATCCCAACCCCCACCCTGTCTAACTTTCATTAAAAAATATGTGGTTGCAGTACAACTGACTAAGTTTCATTAAAATAATTTTGGTTGGAATACATACTCTACACGGCATCTATATGTCCCTCTACTGACTTCTTCACAGTCATACTCTGGCTGGTCATAACCTGTAATAAATATAGCAGCACATAATTCATATTCCAGAAAATGTTCCAGTTCCAACACTCTAGTTAGTCATGACTCATAACCCCTATTGAACAAAAAGAAAACCAGCATTGCTACCATTTGATTTCTGGTGGTATATATTGAATATAACTAAGCAATACTATAACACTTTTGAAGAAATTGAAAAATACATACAATTCAAAGAAAAATAGCAACCACAATAATAATATGCAGAGTTGTTACCTTCTCTCTCAAACCATCCTCTTAGAGATTTTTTGGGGTCATCTATGTATAGTTCTTCATCTTTAGGATCAGGGAGAGCAAATGGGTTGTCTCCCTCGGTCTCCATGGCATCATCATCTGAGATACAAGATACAAAAGTACATCAGTATACACATATCAAATATGCTGATTTGACTGATTTGACTTTTTACCTTTTAATGAAAATAATATTATTTTTTCAATTCATTATTTAAGTTTTACATTTGAAAATAATTCATGTTCAAGCACCAAGTTCAGTATTTCAGACAAAGAACGACTGTTACAAACCTATGCCCCAGGAACAGCCATCATTGCTTGATTCAATTCGTCCAACACTTCCTTCAGATTTTTCCAACTCAGCAGCTTTCAATATTTCTAGCTCATTCTTTTGACGTTCTCTCAATTCCTTCATCTCCGTGATTGACAACTCAGATTCCTCCTCCTGATCTTCTGCTGGACCCTAGAGTTATAAATCAAATCATTGTAAAAGGCTAGTAAGCTGATAATTGGATGATATTACATATCTCAAACAATTAGAGGGATGAATAATGATTCAGATTAATATACAATTTTTTTTTATACTACATAGACTTTGAACACGAGCCTAAGAGTTTTCCAAGTAATTACCTGTAGTATAAATAACCTGGTACTTCCCCCGAATTTAACCATATGGCCAACTCTGAGCCTGTAATAGATTCTTGGGTTAAGTTTTACTTTGTTCGCCCATGTGCCATGTGTACTATCCAAGTCATACACATACCAGCCTGGCTGGTGACGTTCAGTAGGGGTACTGCAATACTGAATTACTGCATGATATCGGGACAAAGAAGGATGCTCTAAAGTTACATCACAGCTTGGTAATCGTCCAAAAACATAATGTCCCTTTGATGTCAAATCTATTGTATCGACAATCTGTCCAGATTTTAGAATATCGAAGGTATATAGCTGCTCAGGAACACCACTCCAAATTGGTTCTTTGTAGGGAATCATTACTTGGGCTTGTTTTCGCTTTTCCTCTGATGAAAGTTCTGGTGTGGGTTTTAATTTTGGAGAATTATTGATTTCCTTTTTCTTGTCACTGTCTTTTTGCTCAGAATTTTCTGAATCTTTGATAGGCTTCATTTGTGTAGTTTTTTGAACGTCATCTACCTTTTCCTTTGCAAACACATTTGGCTTTTTGAAACCAGGTCTTTTTCCAAAAACCGGCATTTTGAAATTGGTCGTGGAAATTGGTGGTTTCGAAGGTTCGCTGGAAGAATCCTGCTCCATCGCTGCATTAGGATGCTGTACAATGTTGTTGTCCTTATTTAATTCAACACTAACATCATCAGAGAGGTTTGCCATAGTTGCAAATCGACGAAATGTAGACGAACTTCTGCTTCGAACTTTTAGTTTGTTACCCAGAATGCATTGGGAGCCTCTTTAATATTAACAAACTCACCATATACTTCATAACAAATATGCTAATAAAGTATGTTTTTGCCGCAAAATATTCCATAGATACCCTCAGGAAAGTATCTGTAATTAAAGATACATATTCAAAGAGATATCTATGCTGAAAAAGAAGTAGGTCAAATATTTGTTATTATTTGAGCGGCATTTGGACATGTGAAGTATGAACCAAACTCCAAGTAAGAAATCTAAAATGAAGAGAAAGGGGAATGATTTCAGACCGAATCCATCGTTCAGTAAAGAAAGTGCTTCACCAAGATCACCGTATGTTGGTGACCCAAGGCTTGTGCCAAGGATCCAACAGGTAACGTCTTGTCAATCTCAAAGCAGTCAAGGTCTCTAAAATATGGTCTCAATCTTAGAGATTCAGACTCCCTTCCATCAATGTAAATTCAACATAATACATGAATAGTTGGAAAGTTTTATAATTTCAAAATGTCCACCATCTACTTCGGAAATACTTTCCAAATGGCTTTTATGAATGTTACCAAAGTGATTGTTGATCCGGGTTCTTTGGATTATACATGTACATGTATGTTACTCGAGTCTCTAGCCAATACTCCTATTCGCGATAAGAGTTCAGGTGGTAATTTACATAAATATCTCCCATGATGCATCGCTTTGGAAGGGACAAATTTTCATTGGCCCGCCGAACGAGTCGATTACTCTGAACGTTTCTCAGCTTCTGATCTTCCATCAGCCCTCAAGCAAAGTTATATAATCCAATCTATTCAATAATCAGAAAGATAATCGGAGATTCAAAGTAACATTATTTATATTTTTCGATCTTCGATGGCGTCTGAGCAATTTCTGGGATATCAGTGACGTCACTGGAATTGGACGGCATTTTCAACTACACATTTCTTCGGATTTGGGGATTATAGCTCAAAAAGCTTTGTCATATATCTTAATTACATACATACCTATCGTTTGTGCAAATGAAACTCTACATAAATGTTTAATAGAGCCGCAGTGCGGCATTGAAAATAGCACCCCTGTGTAATCCAATGGGAAATAACCCGGATGTAGACGAAGTTGTACCATACATGAGAGCTCTTCAAACGAGAGGTAGCTAAACTGAACGAAATTAAACGTTATCGCGTATTGGTATATTCTTGGCTAGAAGTAATTCCATCTGGAACACCGTGAACTATTGTAAAATTTCTAGTCAGGGTTCAATAAATTTAAGTTATATTATAAAAACCATCATGTTATATCTCATGAATTGAAATGGAATTGACTGGGCTTCTTGATGAGATATTGCATGATTTCATCAGGATTTTGTCTAAAATTAAAACTAATGGCTCCAAGATAAATGGCGATATTCAAAAAATGAAAAAGAAATGTTGTTTATCTGACATTAGTAACTGGCTGTAAATTCTAAGTTCGCGATCCAGAAGATGTGAACTAATACATTGATCACTCCATGTGTGTTTTGGAATTTTTAGTGAGGTAATAAGACCAAAACTCGCAATTCAAATTGAGATGTGGAAAAATGGCGAACATTTGATTTCAAATTTTATGATTAAGACATGACCCATATACAGCAACATGCCTCACATCCGGCAGAGTTAAAAACATGGAGAGATTTATCTTTGGACGAAGGCCATGATATAGCAGCCTTAGAAGAAGGTAACATGTACGTGTATGCCACCAGTTTTGATCCTACATGTAAGGCCCTAAAAATCTGAGATATGAAAATAATGACAGTTTTTATACTTTCAGTACTTGGACAATAGGCCAGATAACCAAGTTATCAATGTTGTTACCATGGCAGGTGAACTTCAGGATAAATATCCGTAAGTGAGAATTATTTTAAATGCCAATAGTCTAATAGTCATTTGTCAAAATACTGAAATGAGAAATTGAAAACGAGAAATGTTCTCTTTGCGATCATTATAAACATATTCTTTAAAGCTAGTTTCAGATTTGGAACTAAAATGTAAATCAGCCAACCCCATGAATTAGATGTTGTTTCTTGTTTCAGAGCCTATGCCAGGAAGAAAAGGATAGCATTTGTGAAGCAAGTTGAAAAGGGTAAGTTTTATTGAATAAAAAGAATAGAATTCAGTCAAAGTGATATCATATTTGAAATTACATTTAGAAACTGGGTTTTAAAAAGTGTTTAAATCAACTTTAAAAATTTAATCTTAAATTTAATTGAAAATATGACTTTCAGGTTGGGGAGATTCCCAATAGACCATGTGTTATAAATCCAGAAAAGTGAAATATTTTCTTGAATTGAACAGATATTATTTTCTTTTACTGGACATATTTTAATTTGTATGACTATCAGATACATAAGCGTTATATGAATTATGAATATTGAATCACTAAAACTAATGAATATTCAAGTGTAAGGGAACTTTATAATGCATACCCTGCCATGTTACCTACCCCAAATTAGCCACCTGGTGGTGAAAACAGCAACTACTTACTCGCATCTAGGTAATTGAAGAAGATTAGCAATATCTTTACTAGATATTTTTTGAGGGGACAATCATAACCTTTCACTAAAGATTGGAAATGTCATTGACAATATGTAATATTCGTCTATATCCTATGTTTTAGCATATAACATTATATGTGCGGAGGGTGATTTAGAAGATACCATAGAAGATAGCTCCTGTAGTTTAGAGGAAAAACACCTGGCTAAAAGGAGAAAACAAATAGACGAAGGGTAATTCAACATTATGACTCTATGAGTTAAATTATACAATTTTCTGTATTGAAAATAAATAACATTGAAAATAGTCCTGCATATCAAATTAAGAAACAGATGGAGCCAAAGAATAGAGAATAAATTTAAAGAAATTAAGAAAATATTGTAAAATTTTGATAATTTTTAGAAAGTTGCTCTCAACTCATCTCAAGTCTTTGTTGCACCTTTAAGTACATGTATTAATGAGTCCCATTGTATTCAATATGATAATTATTTATGATAATATATATTTGTTACAGCCCAGATAATGATGACAGTGACACAAGTGCAAGTTTCTCTGATAACGCAGAGTATGTCACATATAAGGTAAGATATTTACATGTCACAAGTGAAACATGTATTACATATAAGTATAAGTTGAAACACCCCAAGTTGTATGTAGAATGAATTGTGTATTGGAGGAATTTTTTCATGCATTTTGCTAATGTTTTATATCTAAGAAACATCAATACATTCTAGAAAACATGAGAAATTCCATACAGAATTTGAGCCAATAGAAAATCCTCTTACACATTTGAATATGAAAATCGTGTTACCTTTTACACGAAAAAAGAAGTCCTATACAGTCTTTAATAGTTTGTAAATCTAATCTCAAATTTGTAGTCAGAAAATAACTGCATTAGCTTTTCTGCCTAGATAAGAATCTAACATCCATTTCATATTCTAACTCCTATAAAGGCCATATAAACTTCAATTGAGGCCATTAAGATCTATCAGCATCAAAACTAAGATCTTACATTTGTTTTTGTCAGAGGGCAGTGTGCTTAGTTAATGGAGATTCAGGGTGATCTAATGTGATTCTATTTCCAGGATACAAACTCAGTGAACAGCTTACTCACAAATCTCTACAACAAAAATACCCCAGGGTCAAGGCCAAGTACTCCAGGTTCAAAGCCAAATTCAAGGCCAAGGTCGCCAGTCTCACAGCCTGAGTCAAGGTCACCAATTTCATTTCCAGGCCAGTCTGAAACCCTAAGAAATAAAACTAAATTGAATGACAAAATAAAGGGAGAAAAATTATCTAATGGCAAAAGAAAGTCTTTTATTGGACAGAAGAATGTGGAAACCCCTGAAGCTAAAGAGGAGGATGATATCATTGAGATGTGGACAATAGATAGAAATGGTGACATCCAAGATCAATCCACTTCTCAAAAGCCAACTCCAAAAGGCTTAAAAAATCCAACAAAGCAACTCCCTGGTGGATCTAATAATAAAAGTGACAAAGGCTCTAAAGCTGGTCTGAACACTAAAGCTGGACCTAGCTCTAAGACTGGGAGCAGTTCCATTATAACTACAGACTTATTTAATGTAACTAGCAGTCAAGTCCTAAGTAACACTCCCACAATTTGTAGCACAAATATAGCTAACATTTTGGATGAGAAAGTTCTCGCCCAACAGTTGATGCCCCATATTCAGTATATAACCCCAGAGACAGCTACTTTGAAAACTACTGAATATTTAAGGAAAAGCATGAACTCTAGTCAAGATCAACTCTTGAAAAATCCCGATATTAGCAACATTATAGATATAGCTGACTCTGCACCAAGTACCCCTAAATCATCAGTTGACGATGGTGTGGATATTTCAGCTGAAACACCTTTAAGGAAGAATGATAAGGAGGCTTATGTGTCTTTAAAAACGCCAAAGTCTGTAAAGAAGAAAAAGAAAACTGGAGAACGGGAAAAAGAGACTGAAAAGAAAGGGGTCGCTGTCCAACAATCGCAGGTGAAGTTTGCAGATATTGGAGGAAATGATTCAACTCTTAAGGTAAAGTTTTTTCCTAGAAATAAAATGACATGTTATAGATAGATGGGCATGATGCAAAAACAAAACAAAATAATTAATCTTAATCAAAACTTGAAATACTGTTTATTCATAGAGTATGTACTTATTCACAATATAAGACCAACTTGACTTGAGTGATATAAGGTTCATCATATTTCAGCAATAAATGGAATGATGCTATGTTTATTTGTTTTAATTAAAAATCATTATTTCTGAATGGTCTAGTTTAGAGGACAAAATACTTTTATATGATATTATTCATGAATTTTTCAATATAACATTATTTCTATTTTCTATTTATTTACAGGAAATCTGCAAACTACTGGTTCACATGAAGCACCCAGAGGTCTATAGACAGCTAGGAGTCACCCCACCTCGAGGATTTCTGCTCCATGGACCCCCAGGATGTGGCAAGACCCTTCTTGCTCATGCAGTTGCAGGGGTAAGCAACAACTGTCCAGTTTATATGAATACTGTAAATGTAATATTTGATTTCTCGAGACTGTTTTGTTGATTTACAATACTATAATATGAATCCTCATGAATGTACGACAATGTTTTTCAATCTGTGACAATAATCTGATTTACTTTTTGGTCATAAAGTTTTGTCTCAATCCCTGTGTGACTTCAGTCTTTTTAGAATGAACAGAATGATATTTTCATACATTGCATCATACAATTATGATCTTTATTTCTTAAATATAAGTTATCAGGTAATCCTGATCAAAACTGTTCCAATTATCTCCCTCTGGGCCTGCTCATATGTCACACCCTGGGCCTAGTTATCTTTTGATTATTTCATGCAGCCTTTTTCTTTAGGAACTTGAAATGCCATTCTTGAAGTTGGCATCCACTGAGATTGTGTCTGGGGTGTCAGGAGAGTCAGAAGAGAAGATTAGAGATCTCTTTGAGAAGGCAAGGGTAAGTTATGCAACAATCCTTACAAAAGTCTATACTGTTATTCATACACAATAAAAACCATGCTGAGAATTAACCTCTATCTCACATGTTTATTTGGAATTTTGAGTTTTTAACTTCAAAGGGTGATAAACCTTCTAAAAAGGGAGGTTATATTTCAAGAGATCTTTAGAACTATAGAGTAAACTATCTTGGCACTGTTTCTAACTTTTTATTTTAAAATAAGATATTTTATTTATTCCTATTGGCAATGAATTCTTAATATATTTCATTGTGTAATTGTAGGCCAGTGCTCCTTGTGTTTTGTTCATTGATGAAATTGATGCTATTACACAGAAAAGAGAAACAGCGTCTAAAGATATGGAGAGACGCATTGTCTCACAGCTTCTCACTTGTATGGATGGTAAGAAATCTTCATTTTTTATTTTAGTATGATGTTCAGGGTGTCAAATGAATACGTTGTCCCCCCCCCTAGCTTTAACATCCACATAATGTTGAATTGATTTTGTATGGTATCTAAATTGTTCTTAAAAACATTAAAAGTAGGCTTCATGGAGCAACTCCACAAGAAGTTTCAGATGACTAGCTCAACTAGATGCACTTTAATAAACAAAAGTTCATACTTTTGATATAAGAGGGAGAACATATTTATTTGACACCCTGTAGCTGATGTGATGGTAAGTTGCCTATACATGGAGTCATAATGTATATAAAACTCAGTTTTCTAAGATGATAACCTTTAGCTTAGAGATCCACATGGGATTAAGTGATTTGGGTATCATCATAAATCTCATCTGCTTTAAGATTTAAACAGTGCAGTGAATGCTCCTGTGCTTGTGATTGGTGCAACTAACAGAGCAGATTCCCTGGATCCAGCCTTGAGAAGAGCAGGCAGATTTGACAGAGAGATTTCTCTTGGAATCCCCAATGAAGCAGCAAGAAAAAGGTATTTCTGTTGATATATGCATAAAGGAATCAATTAAAGTACAGTTCAATATAAGCTAAAGTTCATGACATTGTACTGTCATACATGTGTATAAAAAATTGCATATATTTGGTAACTGATATATTTCTTTATTGAATGTAAAATGAAAATGTGCCTGCAACTGAAATTTATGCCGTTGGTCAACAACTATCTAAAATCCAATTCTTCATGTTTGTAGTATACTCGAGGTGTTGTGCCGAGGCCTGAGACTTGCTGATGATGTTGACAATGAACAACTAGCTCGTGATACACCTGGATTTGTGGGTGCAGACCTTCAGTCATTAGCCAGGGAGGCTGCTATGTCAGCTGTTAACAGGTATTGTACAGAAATACTGAAAGTTATTGTAGTGTACTATTAGAGACAAAAATAAAAGAATAGATTAATATGATAGCCTTTGAGTATGGATCTGATCTCCATCTATATGATCCCTGTATTAATGGATGGTAAATCAGTGATCTCCTCTCCTGTATATGTTCACATGCTTTCCAATCGTCTAATTCTTTGGGGAATGAAAAAGCCATTGATATTTTGGTTATGCCCCTACATTTGAGTTTTGTTTGTTTCAGTTTTGAATTATGTTATTTTCAGGATATTTAATGAAATAGAAAATAAGCAGAAGCGTCAAGCTTGTAATAACATTACCCTGGATGAAACTCAAACAGAGTGTGACCTTATAGTGATAGACAATGATGTTAATGCAATAGATGTGGACAGTACAGATGTTGTTATCGCAGAGGTGGAAATTGAAGATGTTGATGACATCACTGAGGTTTCTAAAAAAGATGAGATTTGTTCTCCTAAAGAAACAGTTAATGACTGTAGAGCTACAATTAGTAATTGTAAAGAAACAGAAAGTAATTGTAAAGAAACAGTTAGTAATTGTAAAGAAACAGAAAGTAATTGTAAAGAAACAGTTAGTGATTGTAAAGAAAAGGAAAGTGATTGTAAAGAAACAGAGAGGGATTGTAAAGAAAAGGAAAGTGATTGTAAAGAAATAGAAAGCATTTGTAAAGAAACTGTCAACAATTGTAAAGAAACAGAAAGTGATTGTAAAGAAACAGAAAGCAATTGTAAAGAAACAGAAAGAAATAGTAAGGAAATTGGTAGTGACGGCCAAAACATTCCAAATGACACTAAAAATTTATCAGAACAAACTGAAACAAATGTTTTATCAGATGAAACTTCACCACAAGAGTGCAATGTTAGTGAATTAAAATTGGACTCTAATAGTATTAATGATAATGGACAGTCAGCCAAAGGGGATGATAAAAATAATTCTGGGGAAGTGAATAAAACTGAAGATACAAAAGAAAACGGAAACTCCAAAAATTGTACATTGGCTGCTAATTCTAGTCCTAAACAACAGTTGAAGGATTGCAACAACCAATCAGATGGTGTATCCCATAATGCATCAAATGGTAATGAAAATGAAAAACAAACTGATGTTGAAATCATTAACATTGATGGTTCAAACTTAGACAACAGCATTGAAGAAATTAAAATTAAAGGTGAAAAAACTAATACAAAGTCTATTGAAAAACAATCTGAAATAATTGGAAATGAGACTACAAGCAGATCTGAAATTAGTATGGAAGTTGACGATTCTGATTCAATTACCGCTGTTAAGAAAATGGACCCAATCAGCAGTCAATCTAAGGAACCTGAGAGTGGAGAAATAGAAATATTGCTTGAAACTATTGAAGCTGATGCTGATGACAGTTCCAAGGAGTCTGATGAAGATGATATTGCTGATGTCACAGAACCAACTGAAAAAGAACAACTTAATTCAGGTAAAGCACCCTCAAATAAAATATCATGGCCACCATTTCATGAAAATTATGATTAAATGAGCAAGCAATGTTGTGAGAACTGAAATATTAAAAATATGCTTGATGGAAATTAGTGGGTGCAGTAGCTTGTCTGCTAAGTAGTTTAAACCAACCCAACTTGTAAGATCACCATTCATTTCTAAGGTATATCACGAAAGGTCAAAGTTAATCTTTAACTTCAAAAACAGCGGCTGCACTTAGTCTAACTTATTACATTTTTTGTTGTAGTATTGTCATGGTTACGAGACTCACCTCCCCTCTCCGTGGAGCAACTGGAAAACTTAGCCATAACAAAACAAGATTTCAAGGTTAGTAAACAACATATCATGAATTGACAAATGGTTGATCCCTGTTTTTGTTTGCATATTTATTATATACCTCATGTGTTTATTTTACAATTAAATTGTCAATGAGAAACAAATATTTCGCAGTGTGTCCATAAGCAAATGCAATGCTCTCCCTGGAATTTTTGTTTATGTGATTTTATTGTTTTAGAGCAACTATTAGAAAGTCTGTGTTTGTAACAATGGCAGTTGTTGACATAATGCATGTTGATGCCTTGTCTTATTTTTAGTGTAACATTTTACAAAGCACAACAAATTATTGGATGAGAATTTAATGTTATGAATTAAATAGAATTGTTGCGCCATAGAGGTTCCGATGTGAGGACAGCCCTGCATTGTATATTTCTATCATTCCTGTGTATGCTTTTGCCTCCAGGATGCACTCAAAGTTGTCCAACCGTCAGCCAAGAGAGAGGGCTTTGCCACTATACCTGTGTATGCTTTCACCTAATACCCATGACTCATGGTTTATCCATTAGATGATATCTTTATACATGTTTTGTATGCTTTCACCTCCAGGATGCACTCAAGGTTGTCCAACCGTCAGCTAAGAGAGAGGGCTTTGCCACTATACCAGATGTGACCTGGGATGACATTGGAGCATTGAAGGAAGTCAGAGAAGAGCTACAAATGGCTATACTGGTAAAGTACCTTACATTAACATTACATTGTTGGATTGGTGGAATGTCTTAGTCTTCCTATTAAAGAAATACACTGAAACCTGTTAAGTGGAACACCTCTTGAAGTGGAACACCTCTGTTAGTGGAACACTTTTCAGAGTCCCAAGACCAGCTGATTTAATGTTAAATGAACCTCTATAAGCTGAACACCTCCCAAGTGGAACACTTTTCAGAGGTATCAAACTAAAGGTGTTCCACTTAGACAGGTTTTACTGTAGATGAGGGGTTTTCAACTATTCATTAAGGAATAATACTGCTACTCTAAAAGTTGAATTTGAAACACTCAAAATGCAATACAAATTGCATTATTATATTCTCTAGGCACCTGTTAGACACCCCGAGCAGTTCAGATCTCTAGGGTTGACCAACCCCCCTGGTATACTTTTAGCAGGTCCCCCTGGCTGTGGCAAGACACTGCTGGCCAAGGTGAGTAACACCCTAATTAGTAATTATCAAGTAGATAAGATTATAAATAATAATATTTATGATTGAACATGTGTCTTAACAAATACTACAAGACAGGAGGTACACATTCTCAGAGTTCCTCAATAAATGTTCCATAGTCATTTTTCAAATATAATTATATGTAATGATTCTTGTTTATATTTTCTTTTTGCTTATTTTGATACTTTGAGGTTAAAGCCAGAATCAGATTTAGGAGCAACCTTTCCAAAAACTTGTTTAAACTAAAAAAAACAAAGCTCATACTTATTCCAAGGAAACTAAATATTTATATGAGGGAATTTAAACAATTTTGCTTTTTGAATGAATCTTGAATAACTTCACTATTTTACAAGCATATAAGAGATCATACTAGTATATCTTTTGAGATGCATATTTTAAATGGTATACTAAAGCATACATCAGTACATATTATTTGCAATTTTGTCACCGACAATATCTCATTCAATTCTATTTTATTTTTTTCATTAAATAAAATTTGGATTCCTTTTGAAAAGATTTTTATACTCTTTCTATGGCTTCTACTTCCTTAATGTCATGATCAGTTATATATTTTTCAAAACGCTCTCAGGAAGGCAAATGTCATATCCTCGTCTGTTTGAAGCATATCTGATTTGCAGTAACTAGGGATGTCAAAGATCTTGGTGTCATGGATTCCAAGCGTCACATTTGATATCACGATAGCTCCCATTGTTTCAAGCCCCGCACCTGTAAATAAAAGTTTCAATGATTCACTAAACAGGATGGGCCATAAACAATGGGACACTGTATGATTCACTAAACAGGGTGGGCCATAAACAATGGGACACTGTATGATTCACTAAACAAGGTGGGCCATAAACAATGGGACACTGCATGATTCACTAAACAGGATGTGCCATAAACAATGGACAACTGCATGATTCACTAGACAGGATGGGCCATAAACAATGGGACACTGCATGATTCACTAAACAAGGTGGGCCATAAACAATGGGACACTGTATGATTCACTAAACAGGGTGGGCCATAAACAATGGGACACTGCATGATTCACTAGACAGGATGGGCCATAAACAATGGGACACTGTATGATTCACTAAACAGGGTGGGCCATAAACAATGGGACACTGCATGATTCACTAAACAGGATGGGACACTTCATGATTCACTAAACAAGGTGGGCCATAAACAATGGGACACTGCATGATTCACTAAACAAGGTGGGCCATAAACAATGGGACACTGTATGATTCACTAAACAGGGTGGGCCATAAACAATGGGACACTGCATGATTCACTAGACAGGATGGGCCATAAACAATGGGACACTGTATGATTCACTAAACAGGGTGGGCCATAAACAATGGGACACTGCATGATTCACTAAACAGGATGGGCCATAAACAATGGGACACTTCATGATTCACTAAACAGGGTGGGCCATAAACAATGGGACACTTCATGATTCACTAAACAGGGTGGGCCATAAACAATGGAACACTTCATGATTCACTAAACAGGGTGGGCCATAAACAATGGGACACTGCATGATTCACTAAACAAGGTGGGCCATAAACAATGGGACACTGTATGATTCACTAAACAGGGTGGGCCATAAACAATGGGACTCTGCATGATTCACTAGACAGGATGGGCCATAAACAATGGAACACTGCATGATTCACTAAACAGGGTGGGCCATAAACAATGGACAACTGCATGATTCACTAAACTGGATGGGCCATAAACAACGGGGCACTGCATGATTCACTAAACAGGGTGGGCCACAGAGTGGGTTATTTGGTATTAACTTAACAATTAACCCGATTGACCTTAATACTACACTAAATAAGTAAATTAAGGAAATCAACTACCCAAGAATGGAATTGTCGTAACCTGTATTTTACTGAAAAGTAGGTTTATTGATCATGTTAGTTACAGATTCATTGGTATGATTTTCAATAAAACTTAGGAGTATTATGTTAGTTACAGATTCATTGATATGATTTTCAATAAAACTTAGGAGTATGTTAGCTACACATTCATTGGCTTGATTTTCAATCAAGGTTTAGAGTTTTAATCACTCATATAGCTGGGTATCCTAATATTACAAATGATTTGATTCCTTACGTTCTGTATTGACTTCCCCATAAAATGAGTCTCCGACAGGGACACAGTTTTCCGTCACCAACAAATCATCTGTCAGCTGCATCTGCTTGTTCGCTATCCTCATCTCCCACAAGTTGACCTTCAGTTCTTGCCCAATAGTGAGTGATTTCAAAAAGGTGTAATCTGTCTCATTCAGACATCTTGGAAGTTTCTTGGCTTGGGTTGCTTGTTCAAAACACTTTTCTTTCTCTGGGAGGATAATGTATTTCATCTGCTTGTTGTAGTCCACCAAAATAATGATTTCTTGTACTATCTTTGGCTGACGCAACTAGATCAATAAACAAAGTAGAATATACATACAAGTGCTACTACTTTGAAAATATGACCCCCACCAATCAGAGTTCAACTTTCATCCATATTTTGTATGACCCTTAAATTATATGGAACTAATACTTGTTCTTGTAACATGCGTACATAGAGATGACAATTTAAGAGTAAATTGAACTGTTTCATTGGCATAAAACTTCATACATGGTTTGTGCAATTAAATATTACTGATTTGGAATAAAAAAAAACTTTGTATTTTGTCTAGAGTATGAAAAATGTTTGAAAATGAAACAATATTTCAGAAGTGATTCAAGAATGATAATGACCATTTGATACACTTGTTGTGCCACTCTGTTGTTTGGGCTGTCATACCAAATATGGCCTTCTTGTACAAACATCATAGGGTGAGCTCTGGACACCTTTTGCTGGAGGACAGAGTTCTCACTAAAGTCTGCTTCCCATTCTTCGGGAAAACAACAAGGCTCTGGGTCTTTGGGAATATATTGAAATCCGGGGGCTCCTGACACCATGGCCATACACAAAGCTAAAACTAGACTGTGTATCATCTGAAATGAAATAATATATGTTTGTACATAAACTCCGATGGCAGTGTCTCGGAATAGGCACTACAGCAAGCAAATGTAAAATATCCAAAATTTGCTTTTTTCACCATTGACATGTTCAATTCTCCTTTAAATTATGATATATATATATTTCTATTACTTTGCTCAATCATTATTTTGCCAAAATATTCCAAAAATCATGAAATATTAGAAGGAATCTCTGCAAAAAGAATATTAAGGTAAAATTTTATAATAATTCCCCACGCGTGGTTTTATCAATTAATAAGTGATACAGCCAATCAAGTTCTCTGGATTTTCTGATCAAGTGGCAGGAGCATGGGGCAAGAACCAATTACGTCAATTAATTTAAGTGAACCACCTCATTATAGTGGAAGCTGTGACCAAAAACTTGCCTGTCGCAGAGGTATGATGAAGACTAGCAATGCCACATAATATGGTTTGCACATTGTAAAATAAAAGTAACAAAGCTGATTACATTTCACTGTAAAATATGTTGGATGATGAAATTTTGAAATATCTGAATTAAACAGGCTTAAACCAGCCAAAAGCACTTCCTTATTTCATTTTTACAAGTATATGAATATTTAACCGTAATCACGTTTTCCACAACAACATCTGTGTTTCAATAAAAATAAAGTTTATGAATTAGGCATTCAAAAAGGTTCGGGGAGCATAACGATCGGTATCAAGTTTATTCAAGTTACTGAACTGAAATCTGGATTATTTATTTGTTGACAGTTCAGCTGTATTTTCTAATAAAAATACAGTACAAAGTGCAAACAGTTTAGAACTGATTTTTATCCCATCGAACGAAGTTCGGAGGGATATAGGGAACGCCTCCGTCCGTCCGTCCGTCCGTCCGTCCGTCCATACGTACGTCCGTCCGTCCGTCCGGGCAATAACTCAAATACCATTGGCCCGATTTTGTTCATATTTTGTACACATATACCCTATGGGGGTAGAAGTTCTGCTCGAAAGCCGATCTTTAAAATGGCCACTCATTTCAAAATGGCGGCCATTTTAGTGCTGAATTTACAGTAATTTAGGTGCAATATGTAAAACTGTAATAGCAATATGTTTTAGATGTAAAAAAATTATATAGGACATTAATAAAGCTAGAAATGTAGATATTAAAGAAGCACATGGCAACCATCTTGAAAAATGGCGGTCTTTACTCGTTATTTTACGATTTTTGCTGTAACTTGAAAAGTAGTGGAGCGATTTTGTTCATATTTGGTATGTGAATACTATAAACATTGCTCACTGTCTAAAGACACCTTTAGTAGAAGGCAGCCATTTTTAAAAAAATAAACGCCTTTTTTCAAAATGGCCGCCATTTTAACGTATTTTACTATAACTCGAAAAGTAGTGGAGCGATTTTGTTCATATTTGGTATTTGAATACTGTAAGCATGGCACACTGTCTAATGACACTTTTGGTAGAAGGCCGTTATTTTGAAAAATGGCTGCCATTTTTGCTATATCCTTTGTTTGCAAAAATGCCCTCTATGGCTGTTCGATGGGATTCGCTGCGCTTTGGCGTTGCCGTTGTTCTGGTTTGTATTTAGGCATGCTGGGTAAATCATAATGTGGTTATTTTGGATTTTTGTAGCAAAAGAAGCATATTTTAGAAAAAACAAGGATGATTTGAAATTTTTCGGGGAAGTTTCCTGGTACAGGGTGGTCAAAAAACGGCAACCCTAGTTTCTCCTCATATCTTTGTCATTTTAGGAAATTTCGCCCTGATATTTGGCACACATGTACATCAATTTTCTACTAGACCACTTTAATTCACGAATATTGGACTAATAGTCTCAATGTTACAGCACTTTAAACAATGTGCCTCAGTTGGCCAACATCATACTATCGCCAAACCTGCACACGTTTTCCAAAGTTGTCAATGATCTAACTGCATTCATCAGCAAAGTATGGCCTGAATAACATGTGGGATCACACTTTTGAGGTCTAATGTTGTTCTGTTGTCATTCTCCTACACTGTATATTTGGGGTATCCCCATTGGTAAAAGTTTAATGGGGCCATATCTAGGCTATGGGGTGCCCATTCATTATTTGTTGTCATGCTGCTAATGTGGTTATTGAAGTGGTCCCAAAGCCATTCTAGTGCATCATTGAATATATGGGGCATGGCTCTGTTGTGTTGGAACAACTGTTGCTGCCTATCAATCCCCGAGTTTACCTAAATACCGCACCCCCCCCCCCCCACCAGAACTTCCTGAGAATCACAATATATCATTCAATGTTGATAGTTATTGCATTTTCATAAGGTAAAGGACTCTTTGAATGATGTACAGATCATATCATATCAGAGAGTGATTCTCTAAAATGACAGAGCTATGAGGAAAAATAAGGGTTGTCGTTTTTTTGACCACCCTGTATGAATCTAAAATGAGAAGTTTTGGGGCATTCTAGATACATTTTAAAAAGACCATTTGGATTTTTTGTCTCAAAACATTTCTACAGGTAGAAACCAAATTGTAGAAAATTTACACCTGATTACTTTAACCATGGGCTTTCAAGACACCCATGCTTTAACCCCTCATGATAATAACAAACTACACAATAATCATAATATTGCCAAACTTTGGGATATTCACCCATCCTGACATTTTATTCAATGGTGCAAGATTGTTCACCATGTGTATTACATGTAAATCAAACCAAATGGTTTTGAAGGATGTAGAGATTTTATTTGTAAACAACACCTTTCAGATAAAGTTAATATGAGTATAAATGAGCAAATAATATATCTTTGAAAGCAAAGTGTATCTAAATCAGACCACAATCACAATATAAGGCTCCAATTGTGTGGGAAAGTTTAAACAGATTTTATCTATAATCTTTGAATGAAAGTTACATCACTATAAGGAAAAAAGGAAAAAAGGAAAAAAGGAAAAAAGGAATTTTTTGAATTTTCAATTTACATTTCTCTAAAAGTATGGTAATACTAATATAAAGGAAAGAAAAACTCACCTTGACTATGCCAGCAGTTCAGCAGGTCTTCCAATGTAATGTTAAATGTAGTATTTTAACTTTATTTACTCTTCCTGGTGCCTTCTATTTAATCACCTTCAGAAGGAATGCTAATAGTCATACTTTTTTCACATTTCAACTGTTATTTTTGCGTATAAGTTTATGCATATATTGTATTTATCCTTGTCCTAGTGATACGACTGAATACTTTTGGAAGACACAATGTAGAAGTTAAGTCAACCTGACCATAATTATATAAGCATGAAGGACCATGTGTGGGTTTATTTCTAAGAATTAAACACTAAGAAGTTGAAGGAATTGAAATTGAAAGAAAATGTTTTAAAAATGATCCATGCGTTTGTTAGATTATTTTTCTAAAAGTGATATTTTCTGATTGTTAATCAGGGGGCCATCAACAGAAACTTTGTAAAGTTAAGAATTTGTAAAGTCTATTGTTCTCTAACTGTGACGTCATTATAACCATGGTTACTGCAAATTTGATTTACAAATTTGTAACTTTATAAGGTTTCTGTTAATGACCCCCAGGTTATTGCATGTGGTAATTAAGTAATCAGTGTCGTTTTCCAATTTAAATTTTTTGGAGGTTGGAATTCTCTCAGGTGGTTATTTACTGTAGACTACATTCTTCCACAGCTGTGGATTCTTCCAATATGCAATCCTATGTATTTACAAACCCATGCATGTAATACCATGGGCTTTCAACATCTAGTTGAAAGCCCATGGTAATACTAACAAAAATAACATACCTCAAAAATGCAAATGATAATGACTCTCTCATATACAATTAATTATGCATGAAGTACCCTTGCAACCTGGCCTTTAGATTTTCATTTCTTATTGTTTTATTTGGAATTAAAAAACAAGGATGAAAAGCAAGTCTGCATCAAACTAAATAATGTTTTAACTTTGGCATCATTTAAATTAATTGCTATTAGAATACTACTACTACTTCAAACAAAGCTCGAACTAGAACTAGACCAATTTTGCTTCAAATATATTTTACAATTTTTTTAATGTGTTCCCAAAGCTACCGTACCTTCCCACTATATGCATTGTACAGGGTGTCCCGAAAGTATGGGGCCCCCCCCTAGGCAGACATATACCAGTGTCGTCATAGTATGTGTCATATATCATTTTAAAGCTTATCCAAAGTTACATTGATTCACCAAGTATCATGGTTGAACTCTCAAATGTGAAAAAATTACAGACATTTCAAAATTTAGTGTTTGGTCAAAATTAAGTTCAATTTTACACCAAATCAATAGTCAATGTGTTCTCCCGGGCCATCTTAGCAGCAGCAATTCTTTTTGGGTCGGAGGGGTATTGAGTTGGAAAAAGAGAACGGTGAGGGTAGAAACTGTAAGGAAACTCTTCTAAAGTGCCTTAACAGGTTTTAAGAGGGTTATAAAATTCCACACCCCTATTTGGAAGGGCTTTTAAGGTCATATTTGAAAACAATTGCTGCTGTTAACATGGCCAAGGGGGGACTCATTGACTAGTAATGTGATGAAAATTTTTTTTTTTTTTTGACAAAACACTAACTTTTGAAATAACTGTAACTTTTTCCTATTTGGGAGTTAAACCATGATACTTGGCAAATCAATGTAACTTTGGATAAGCTTTAAAATGATATATGACACATACTATGAGGACACTGGAATATGTCTGCCTAGGGGGGGCCCCATACTTTCGGGACACCCTGTATATGACTTTTGATTTCAAATAGACATTTTCCTTGATAAAGATAGTACATGTACAGTATTTCATAGAATTAAATTTGCACTTCATTTTCTGTTTTAGGCTATTGCTAATGAATCTGGGATCAACTTCATCTCTGTGAAGGGTCCTGAGCTGTTAAACATGGTGAGAATAAGTATAATATTCAATAAGTCACATCACTCATATTTAAATAGCAGTGTGCGTCATATCCACTCAACAGTAGCCCCAGGCGGATATAAATAGAGTCGAGTGTAAAATTGAAGTGACTTGCCGCCACATTTGGTCTAACATGAAAAACATGAAATTCGCCATTGTTGAATGTTATAGAACAAAGTCAATTTAAAGTACTTTCATAAACAATTACCTAAGATGTATTTAGCAGTGTCATTTGATTCAAATTGACTCAAACTCTTGGTCAAAAAACATGAAATGCCTACTGAATGTTAAATCTAATAGACTGAGATGTAACTTGTTTCTCTCATTTGTAGTATGTTGGTGAAAGTGAGAGAGCTGTTCGTCAAGTATTCCAACGTGCCAGGAACTCATGCCCTTGTGTCATTTTCTTTGATGAGTTAGATGCCCTGTGCCCCAAGAGATCTCACGGGGGAGAGGTATGTATGTAGTATGTGAGTGCGGCCAGGAATTTCAGAATTTCCTAAAAAATGGCTGAAATATTCACAAAAACTAGAATTCTGAAAAAATATTATATTGTGTCAACCCTGTTGAAATTGTATTGAGAAATACATTATCTTTGAAGATGTTTGGATCAGTATCATAAAGGACAAGTAGAAGACAAGTGGAATGGATAGCTAAATATATTCTGAATTCCCCATCTTGATTCACAAGGCTTCGATTGTTCCTACCTCACTTTGATAAATCGGCCCGATTTAACCGACCACTGGGTAAATAAACCCCAGCTGAGTTCAATCTCAATATTGCTCCTCCTGGCAGTTGGCACAGAGTTTTGTGAGATGCCACAAAACCAATCAGCCAATCAACGATGCGATATTTATTCAGACATTTCAATATTTTGTCACATGACGAAGCAGAGCGTTCTGATTGGGTCCGTTGACTTAACACTGGGCCATGAACCGCCACATATGAATGGGACGAACAAATTGACCTTTTATGCCACAGGGTCTCTCGACCCAGTGGAAAGCGACGATGGAATTCCATGGAAGTTTATAAATTGATAGAATGCTCTTTGTGATGCAGTATGTAATTCTGCAGTATAATTGAAGTAATAATTTACATTATTTTTGGATTTGTGCTCATTAAGATCTGACCATGTTTTTGTCTGCTTTTTACAGGGAGGGTCAAGTGTTCGTGTTGTTAACCAGTTGCTAACTGAGATGGATGGGTTAGAGGAGCGCAAACAAGTTTACATAATGGCAGCCACCAATCGACCAGGTACTCTTCCTTATAAATACATGCATTTTATCCTTTTTATCTTTTTATTTCAATTGTGAAACGTGAAAGTGGATGTAAATCTTCAATTTATTATTTTTTCATGTACATGTAAAGGAATACAATTGAACAAGGAATACAATAATTCTACCATATTACATATTTAATGAGGTCACGTGAGAAAGCATTGCACTCTCAACAGACATTTGAAATAACAGTGTGTTGCAGACACACAAATATAACTTTTTTCTCCTTATTCCAGACATTATAGACCCAGCTATAATGCGACCTGGTAGATTAGACAAACTTTTGTTTGTGGGGATGCCAACAGTAGAAGATAGAATAGACATTCTCAATGCTATTACAAAGGTGAACAGCATTTTTTATTCACTACCACAATCCTGCTCCCGGGAATTTTTTCAAAAGTTTAAAAATTTTAAAAATTTAAATTTCAGAAGTTTAAAATTTTTCAAAAAGTTTAAATGTTACAATTCTATTGTATTGAACTGAAGGAATATTATGAAAATGTTAAATATAAATTGTGCTTTTACAGTATAGGCCTATCTTGTCATTTGAAAAAGGTGGTAAAGGTTATATGTACCCCAAACCCACTCAAGTATGAGATACACCAGTTATGTACGGTCGGTTTTGGATACAGTGTTTATCCCGCGGGAAATATGCGTATCTCCCTCGGTCCCTGTGGTCCCTCTTGAGATACACATATTTCCCTTGGGATAAACCTTGTATCCAAAACCTCCCAGTACATAACCCTTATATATTTTGATTCATTTACCCGGTACCTCATGGTATTTACATTAAAAAATGATTTACAGTTTTTCAGAAGTGCTTTAGTTTAATGGACCTAATGTTGACCTCAAATACACTCATTTATTGCATAGATAATGTTTAGTGTTGGAGTTCGGACTGTTTTACTTCAGTGATATTGAATAAACATTCATATTGCATACTTATTGTTCTAGAATGGAACCAAGCCAAAATTCCAAAATAATGTGTGCTTAAAAGAGATTGCTGGTCATGAACAATGTGGGCATTACACGTGAGTATTAGTGGTTAAAATACAAAGCTAAATAATCAACTAGAGGTGTATATATTTGCTTGATGGTGAAATAAATCTAAAGGGCTCACATTAATATTCTTAATTGTGATTTTTCAAAAATGCTAACATAGGGCTGTACGACACAATTATATCTACATAGGTGTTGCCTTTGAAACATCTACAAATTTAATGCTTTTTGATGAACCTATTATTTACATTTGGTGAAACTGCATAATATCTAATATCTTTGCTTCTGGTTCTCGACAAGACTTTTTAAGCTTTCTAGAAATTAGAGAGAACTGATCAAATCTCTAAAACCAAAAACAGATTTGACACATTTATATAACATGGCTTTGTTTGAATATTCATGAACTTAGTATGAACATTATGATCAAAATAACATGACATTATATTCATGGGGGATATTAGCTCGGAAATACAGGAGATGGCAAAGGGGGCTCAAAATTGAGGCAGTCAAGGGTTAACTCTATTCTTGTTTGCCCTTTCAGAGGAGCAGACCTAGCTGCCTTGGTGAGAGAGGCTTCTGTAGTGGCCTTGAAGGAGTTCATAGCATCAGAGGCTGGTTTAACTAAATCCCCTGTTAGAGTAGGGAAACAACACTTTGAAGTGGCGTTTCATAAAGTGAAGCCATCTGTCTCTCAAAAGGTAGGACATGTGTTTAGGGCCATTTTAATATTTAATCCATTCAGGTAGGTCCTCTATCAAGTAGGGGATCTATTTTCTAGTATGTAATGCAGAAAATGTTCAGTCTCCTCATAGCATTTACTCTGTTCTCCTAATAGATTAAGTTGATAGTTTGCTTATTTAGGAACAAAAATATTTTTCAATGGTTTGAAAATCATTTTCCAGGATAAGGCAATGTATGATCGACTCAAGATGAGATCTGCAACAGACTAGAGACCCAATATCCTCTTAATAAGATGTACAAGACAAATTGTGTAGTGACCACTTGGAGAGACACATTGGAATAAAGGATGATGAAGGAATTTACAGCATTCCTTTAGGGTGCCTTATAGGACCAATGGACTTCAAGTCATGCCCAGATTACGAGTTACAGCCATATCTTTCCATCAGGATAATGAACAAGACTGTCAGTCTCAATCAGGATGAAATGGGCTAATGGAGCAAATATTCGGAAAGATTTTGAAGTCAGAAATGAAATCTCCTATAGTTGTTAATGGCCTGCTTCTCACAAATATAAATAATATATTTTCAAAACAAAAAATTAATGCCAACATTTTCATTTCTTTAATTGGAAAATTGGGAAATTATGTTAACAATGACATTCAGTCAATGTTAGTATTTAGAATATGTGAGTTATGACTGACATGTACATTGCAAATGGTGCTAGCTTTTTCTGAAATGACTTGGAATTTGACAAAATGGAGGTGATTTATTAATAAAGATACTTGTAGAAAAAAGTATTTTTGTGTCACCACCAGGAAGGACATTGTGAAGTATTGTTACAGCCACCATTTTTGTGGCTGGCCATTGGCATCTGTGACAATTGTCACTTTTGTAACCATTTGAAATATCTTTCCATGAAAATTACATTTTGAGAGGATCAGGCTGAATCTACATTGATGTATGCATCAGGAAAAAAGTTGTTTCATCACCACCAGAAATGGTGACATATAGTTTCCAAGGAAGGAAAATTTTAATTGTCATATCTACATTTACTTGTATTGTCGTGAATGACATTTTTGACATGAGGAAATATTGAAACGGTACATTGATTATGAAAATACAGTTTAATTCTTATAAACTAAGCAACAATTTATTTTTTCAGAAAATCATATATTTCAAATACACTTTATTTACAAGTAATTATACATCAATGAGATTTAAGGATAAATACAGTTTTAACTGTATAATTGTTCAAATTCATATACAATATTTTTATTCCTCATACATTTTTCAATGTATTCACTTTGAATAGAAGCTGGACGTATTATGTAACAAAACTAGGTCAGCTTCATTTTAAAATATGAACCATTTCTCATTTTGCAAAATATTAGCTAAGGATTCTAATGACTTGAACTGTTTACAAAAATACAATTTTGAACTGCCAAATATGATGGATTCTTGTTTTTGGCTTATGCATGTATCGGAACAAAAGATTGAGTTTAAATGAATACAACCTTATTACTTTTAAATAACTATGTGAATACTTATTTTCATTCATATTCTTTGTTATGCAAACAAAAGTTTATTTCAAAGAATAAGTTAAATAAGGTCCATGTTTCAACATGGATCTTTATTTATTGTTCTTTTAACAATTATAATGTCACCACTATATTGTTATAGTCTCTGAACTTTTTTGAGGGCAGTGTTTGGCAATCAGCAGTCTGTGTTCAGCATTCAGAGTTCAGTGCATGTAAAAAATGACAAGTGGTGACATTTTGCATGTTAATGCCTTGTTTACATTTATTATCATATGGTCTGGCCAGGAATGTCCTTTTAATTGTAATTTGAATGCTACTCTGGAACCATCATAACAGTTTATAGGAATCCTAAATTATCATCTGATGTTATAATACTATATTTATTCTGATTAGCAAAATAGCATAATTGCTAATGTAAATGCTTCTCAATTACATGATACAAATATAAGTACAGAATTTAAATACATGCAGATACAATAAAGAAAAAGCAAACATATTACAATGTACCTGGGTAGAGAGGACATCTCAAGTTAGACAAAAAATTAAAATCTCTTCGTACTTTTTATGAACTTGTGTAGTGCCAAATCAATCGTTAGTTATCATCAACTGTTAAGAATTTGTTCCCAAAGAGAATTGTGTCTTTGATAACATTTTGAGAGTTAAGGTTTATATGAGGATTTTCAGCACATACATCATTTAATGTATAAAGCATATCGTTTCGTTGGTCTGTAAAGTTTGGACATATCAGTAGGTAGTGAGAGATGGTTTCATTTTGGATTCCGCACGAGCAGTTAGGAGAATTTACCTTCTCCATTTTAAACAAATAGGAATTGAGAAGGGTGTGGCCGAGTCTCACACGTGCGTGTTGGATATTAGAGAATCGATCGCTGATGTTATATAATTTTATAAGATACTTTCCTTTAAGTTCTCCGTAAATATACTTGGATAGTTCAAGTTTACATTTCGTAAAGTTGATTTCATCTTTTATCTGTGTAGTCAGGTCGTTCCAAGCACGCGCTGTTGAAGGTATAAATGAATTTTTGTAGTAATTCGTTTTGAATTTTACCAGCTCAAACGAGTTTGCAGATCTAAGTGCATATTGTGTCCAAGTATTAACTCGGTTAGGCAACAGCGATTGGTAATGATGTGGGCATTTGCCATAAACAATTTTACAAAAAGTAAGAAGTTTAAAATAACGTCGTCTTAGTTTCAAAGTTGGCCATCCCAAATCGCCACATATAATCTGATGATTAGTAGTCCCTTGTTTCCTTATCTTAAAAGTGACGCCTTGCATGGATCTTTAAATTATTATTACGTGAAAAAGCTTTTCCACACAATTTACACTTGTATGGCTTCACACCATTATGTACATTTTCATGCAGTATTAAAGAATGATTACTTGCAAAACTTTTGTCACACAATTTACAGTTGAATCGTTTCTCTCCAACATGAGTTCTTTTATGGATCTTTAAAGCACATTTTTGTTCAAAACCTTTATCACATAATTTACACTTGAATGGTTTCCCACCAGTTCCTTTATGGCGTTGAAGATAATTAAAATCATTAAAGATTTTATTACATATTTCACACTTGTATACATCACTATGCTTAATCATATGGGTTTGTAATAAAGTGGAATTTATAAATTGTACACCACATTCATTGCACTTATGCCGTGATAGGTTCTTTTGTACAGTAGCATGTGTTCTTTGTAATGTGGCCAAATCTTGAGTAGAATCTTCTGTACTGTCTATTTGCATGTTACTGCATCCTGGTTCAACAACAATTACAGAGTTGCTATAATTTTCCTCAACCTTAACTGCACTGTTATAGTCAGGAGCAATTATGGTGTCTTCATTAATATCATGGGTGTCATTTGACATAACAGGTTCAATTTTAATTGTTGTAATGTGAGATTCACCATATTCTTCACTGTCTGGTTCACATTTAATATTTGAATTTGAAAAGCAAACGTTTGGATCTAAACTGGTTTGACATTTTTCTTTAGCCAAATCATTATATTTGTATTCTTCATTATCTGTAGATATATCCCCATCGTCTTTTTCCCGATCCTTGTTATCTATGGGTTCAACCTTAATACTTTTAAGGACATTTTTGTCTATATTTTCTGATTCAGTAGTATTTGATGCAGCTTGGACATCATAGAGTCCATAATCGTTGATTTTTTCCTTGAGCCTTCTTGAGTTCTTTGGTTTCTGTGTGAGTCTATGAGTCTTTTCATGATTCTTAAAAGCACATTGTAGTTTAAAACATTCATCACATTGTTTACACTCGAAGGGTTTCTCACCAGTGTTAGTTGTCTGATGGTGTGTAAAACGAGAATGAGTATCAAAACTTCTACCACATTCACAATGCGATGGAAACACATATGCATGTTTTTCTAGTAAATGCTTTTTCAGTAAATTTGAATTTATGAATCGTACACCACAAACATTGCATTTATAAGATGACAACCTTTCTTGCACAATATCATGTGTTCTTTTTAGTGTGGATATATGTTCATTCAAGTGTTTTGAACCATCCATCTGTATGTTACCCATACCTTGATCAACAGTGAATGCAGTCTTTCCATTGGTACCCTCTGAATTAAGCTCAGTTTTATGATAACCAGTAATTATATGGTTTTTAACAGTATCATCGGTCACATTAATCTCGTCAGGTTCAACTTTAACCATTTCAGTGTTAGATTTAAAACATTCCTGGTCAGTATCTGATACCAGTTCCACTTTAATATTTTGAATGCTAACTCCCAAACTAGTATTGTCACTATTCTGATTTTTGTCATCTATAGATTTCAAACTTTTAAGAAGATTTTTGTTTTTGTTTTCTGCTTCCATATTATTTGAGGCATTTTGAACATCATGAAGTCCATATAGATCCATTTTATCTTTGAGGGTGAGGGGTTTTGTGTTATTAACATGAGCATCATATTGGTCTGATAATGGATTATTCATGCTATTTTTAGGATACAGTTTATATTGAGACCCTATATTTTGAGGCCTTGTAGGTCCCTGCACTATATTAGCAGGTGATAGTACATATTGTATTGTATTTTGTGATAACATTTGGCACTGAAGCCTTGTAGGTCCATGTATTACATTTTGGGGAGGCACCTCATTCTGAGGCCTTGTTGTTCCCTGTACTTTATTTGGAGGAGTTAGCACATACTGTATTGTATTTTGAGGAGATACTATAAACTGAGGCCCTGTATGTCCTTGTATTGCATTTCGGGGAGCCTGTAAAGCATTTTGGGGAGGCACCACAGATTGAGGCCCTGTAGGTCTTTGCACTGTACTTAGATGAGAAAGTATATATTGGTGCCTAGTAATTCCATGTAATATTTGTTGAGATGGCTGCTGAAACTGAGTCCCTGTAGGCCCCTGTATTGTAATTGGGACAAACTTGGTTTCTATTCCAACTTTACTCACTTTGGCATCTTCATCAATCCTTTGTTTTTGGATCTTCTTCTCCATAGTCAGGATTCTGAGCTTTATTCTAAGTATTTCCTTTGTATCCTAGTTAACTTCAGACACACCACACCTGATGTAGAAACTGAAAATACAGGATGTAAATTTTGAAGGTTATACTCTGCATATTAGGTTATCACATAGAATATTTGATGAGAGTAAAGAGGGTCGAATGCCCCAGGATTCAGAGAAGACATATCTCTATAATGTAAATGTGTATTGAGAAGTCAACTTGACAGGCAAAGGACATAATTTATAATTGGTTCCAAAATTTTCTAAAAATAATATATTAACCTCTGGCGTGTTAACAAATATCATAGCTTGTTACAATTTCACATCAAGATAAAGAAAGATGCAATGTTCTATACCTGATTGTGACTATAAGTTACGGAAGAGGGAGGGCCTTTCTTGTTAACTCTTAATATCTATATATTGGGACTGTAAGGGGATTTGGTACTTCTTAGTATGATTTAAAAGGTGTACTTCACTGTCTGACTCTCACTATGTTAATGTCAAATTGTCAATCTTATAATCAAATAGACAGGAAAAAATTCATTGAGTAAATCTTAATTGAATTTGATGACAGTGTTACACATAAACAAATTAAAGAGGCACTGTTATTTAGGGAGCAAATATGGTAATTCTTAATATCTATACATAGAGACTATAAGTTAGGGAAGGGCGAGGTGCATTTTGAAATTCTTAATATGATTTAAAAGGTGTATTTCATGATTATTTGTCACTATAGTAACTGCCAGACTCTGACCCTTATTATGTTAATGCTGAGTTTTTGACAAAATCAATATTTTTCTGGACAGTTCATAACATCTAAACAATGAGTATTGATTTTGGAGTTAAAACCCCTAAGGTTGCTGAGTTAAAATGATGTCTATAGGTATTTGGGCTTTGAAGAGCTTTCGTTAAAAAATCATAACTTGGAAAAGTTATTTTAACACACATCTTTCAGTAAGCGATAATTCACACTAATGCATGACCTTCATCCTCACATGTTATTTTGTCAAAAATTAATAAATGGTTGATAAATAGAAATGAATTCATCAATGCATGAAAGTGGTTCAGAGGAAAATGCATTTTATACTTTTAGTTCACATAGAAACCAATGGTATCGTATATTTAAAACATAATATATTTCTTCTTTTTTGTTCATTTATTGCTTCAAATATAATCAATATACAGATATACGTATGATGCAAATCTTAAATCACCAAAAGACATTGTATAAGAATGTATAAAAAACAAGAACATAATATATTCTTCTCAACTAAGTTAGACAATCAACATTGGTTTATTTTAGAAAAGACATAAACACATAGACATTTTTTCTAGAATAACTTCTAATTTAAAGTCATAAAAAGTAAGTGAATGATAAAAAAATTAGTACCGTGGGTACTGGGCTCACATGGTGTTGCTCAAAAGTGAAAAAAAAAACTGATATAATTTTTTGCTGATTTTTTGTGACAAAATTATTTCATACAACTACTCTTTACAAAGACATGGCTTTTTACAATGCAGGACACCTGAACTTATTTGTAAAGCTAGGCCAAAAGTGAATTTCCCGAGACAAAAAATGGTGGCCATTTTGAAAATAGTCGAGATTTTGAAGCAGGAGTCACAGGGTTTCTTTCTTTATTGATGTTGAACAAAAATATTTTAAATCGGGAATCCTATCAACAGAGGATTTAAAAAGAGCCAAGTTTTGAAAGACAGAGGTTTTAAAACTTGCCGCTATTTTGGACTGACTGAGAGACAGATGGACAATTCAATGTTAACTAAAATGGCTGAAAAAAAAACAAAAAACGATATAATATTATTTGTAAAGCTAGGAAATGGGCCAAAAGTGAATTTCGCGAGACAAGAATGGCGACCATTTTGAAAATAGGCAAGCTTTTGAACCAAGAGTCATAGGAGATTTTTTGTAGTGATGCTGAACAAAATTAACTTAAAACAGGAATCCTATCGACAGAGGGTTTAAGGCAAATGGTCCAAAAGTGGATTTTGCGAGACAGATTGACAAATCAATGTAAACTAAAATGGCTAAAAATGAAAAAAATGGATATAATTTTTTGCTGATTTTTCGTAACAAAATTATTTCTTACATCTACTCTTTACATTGACATGGATTTTTACAATGTAGGACACTTGAAATTATTTGTAAAGCTTGGAAATAGGTCAAAAGTGAATTTTGCGAGACAAAAATGACGGCCATTTTGAAAATAGGCGAGCTTTTGAACCAGGAGTCATAGGGGAGTTAAATGTATTGATGTTGAACAGAAATAACTTAAAACAGGAATCCTATCGACAGAGGTTTTAAAACGTGCCACTATTGTTGACGGACAGACAGACGGACGGACAGACAGACGGACAAGTGAGCGATTGCAAAAGCTCACCATGTGAGCTAAAAACAGCAATGAGGCTCATTCATTTTAGTGCCAATGAACTTTCAGTCCAACAACGATTGGTGTTTTAAAATCACTGATTGGTGAAAATGGTTCACTGTACACCAAGACTCTTTGAATAAAATCCTCCATTTTCAAACTCATGAGTGCTACATTCAATAAAAAATAAAACAAAAAAGCTTTAATAAAACACTCATGGATATAGTAAAATAGAAAAGATATTTATTCTTTTACTTCAGCTTGTGAATTATTTTCCAGATCGTCAAACAAAAAGTTATTTACAAGAATGAATTTTTTCATGAACCTTTAAATAACTAGGAGAAAAACATTTACCACATACATTACATAACTGTGGTTTTTCATAAGAATGGATTGTTTGATGGTTCTTTAGTGAGGCAGCAGTTGAAAAACATTCAGCACATAGTTTACACTTAAATGTGTTTCTTACATAGTGTCGTGTCATGTGATACTTTAAACTTTTATTCTGTTTGAAACACTTATCACAATGTTCACACTTGAATTTTCTCTCACTAGTGTGATTCCTCTCATGTTCCTTTAAAAACTTTCTATGAGTAAAACCTTTATTACACACTTTACACTCAAATGATTTTTCACCAGTATGGATCGTTAAATGACACTTTAAATTTTCAGGACGAGTAAAAGCTTTAAAACATATTTGACACTTAAATCGTTTGTCTACATTGTGAGCTCTCTCGTGGACCTTTAAAGTAGAACTACTTGCAAAACACCTAGAGCATACTGTACACTTATAAGGTTTTTCTCCAGTGTGAATTCTTTGATGAATCCTGAAGTAGCTACCCGTGGAGAAACATTTTTCACATACTTTACATTTGAATGATTGTTGCTTTACTTGTTCAACAGAGTGAGTTCTAGCATGGATCTTTAAAGAGCACTTATAATCAAAACGTTTGTCACATGATATACATTTGTATGGTTTTTCACCAGTGTGAATTCTTTCATGGAGCTTCAACCTGCCAACACGAACATAACATTTGTCACACCATTTACACTTGAATAATTTCTCATTATGATGAATTTTTTCGTGGAATATTAAAGAAGAAGCATAAACAAAACATTTCTTACATCTTTTACACTTAAACGATTTCAAACTAATGTGAGTTTTTCTATGTGCCTTAAATGAGTTTGCAAAAGCAAAATATTTACCACACACTTTACAGTGGAAAGGTGTTTCACCAGTGTGAATTCTTTGATGTTCCTTTAAACCACTTATATAGCCAAAGCGCTTGTCACAAAGTGTACACTTGTATGGTTTTACAGCATTATGTGTTCTTATATGGCACCTTAAACCACTTCGATAAGCGAATGATTTTTCACAGATTTTACAGTGGAAAGGTGTTTCCCCAGTATGGATTATTTGATGTTCTTTTAAGGCACTTTTGCAACCAAAACGCATGTCACAAAGTGTACACTTGTATGGTTTATCACCTTTGTGACTTCTTGCATGGCACTCTAAACCACTACTATATTCATAGCATTTTCCACAAACTTCACATTTGTATGATTTTCTTTCAGCATGAGTTTTTATATGAATCCTTAAAGCACATTTATGTTCAAAGATTTTCTCACATACTTTACATTTAAACTGTGTCTCACCAGTGTTAGTTCCCTTATGGCGTGTGAAATTATAAAAAGATGTGAAGTATTTAAAGCATATTTCACACTTGACTGGATATATATCCTTATGTTTAACCTCATGGTTTTGCAGTAGAATTGAATTTATGAATCGAATACCACATGTCTTGCATTGAAAATATGGTGACTTCTCTTGTACACAATCATCTTTTTTTTGTATTACTTCTTGAGTAGAGATCTTCATACTATCCATGTAACTACATTCTTTTTCAGCAGCGAATACAGTGTTGCTAACAGTCTCCTCTGTCTTAATTGCAATGTGAGAATCAGGAGCAATTATGACATCACTAACAATATCCTTGTCCTCATTTGGGTCCATTGGTTCAACTTTAACAGTTTCAATGTTAGATTCAAAACATTTCTGTTCACTATCCAGTTCCTGTTTGACATTTTGAATGCAGTCGTCAGTTGTATGCTTATCATTGAAATTTTGATATGTGTCATCTATCGGTCCAACCTTCACACCATTGATTATGTTTTGTTTACGCTTGTTTGGTTTTGGTTCAGTATGAGTTTTTTTATGAATCCTTAAAGCACATTTATGCTCAAATATTTTCTCACATACTTTACATTTAAACTGTTTCTCACCAGCGTTAGTTCCTTTATGGCGTGTTAAATTATTAAAAGATTTGAACATTTTAAAGCATGTTTCACACTTAACTGGATACATATCTTTATGTTTAACCTCATGCTTTTGAAGAAGTATTGAATTTATGAATCGAATACCACATGTTTCGCATTGATAATATGGCAAGTCCCCTTGTTCATCATCCTTTGTTTTTTGTAATTTCAATACTTCTTTAGTAGAGTCCTTTATGCTATCCATGTTACTACATCCTGGTTCAACAGCGAAAACAGTGTTGCTAACATTTTCCTCATTTTTAACAGTAATGTGAGAATCAGGAGCAATTATGACATCACTAACAATATCCTTGTCCTCATCTGACTCCATTGGTTCAATTTTAACAGTTTCAATGTTACATTCAAAATGTCCTTGTTCATTATTTGGTTCCTGTTTTATGATGCAGTCAGTTGTACGCATATCATTGAAATCTTGATATGTATCATAAATAGGTTCAACCTTCACATTGTTTTCTGCATTTTCGTGTGTGCTTTCTGTTGCAATAGCATTTGATGCAGCATGAACATCATATAGTCCATAACGATTTGTTTTGTTTTGGATGGTTTTGGAGTTTTCAATATGACCATCATATTGCACTAACAATCCATATTCCGATTGAGGCCTTGTATGACCAATTGTATTTTGGGGAGACACTACATTTTGAGAACCTGTAGGTTCTTGTATTGTATTTTTGGGAGACATCACATATTGAGAACCTGTACATTCGTTCATTGTATTTTGGGGAGACACCACATATTGAGAACCTGTAGGTCCTTGTATTGTAATTTGGGGAGACACTACATTTTGAGAACCTGTAGGTTCTTGTATTGTATTTTGGGGAGACATCACATATTGAGAACCTGTACATTCATTCATTGTATTTTGGGGAGACACCACATATTGAGAACCTGTAGGTCCTTGTATTGTATTTTGGGGAGACACTACATTTTGAGAACATGTAGGTCCTTGTATTGTATTTTGGGGAGACACTACATATTGAGAAACTGTAGGCCCTTGTACTGTATTTTGGGGAAACACCACATGTTGAGAACCTGTATGTCCTTGTATTGTACTTTGGGGAAACACCACATGTTGAGAACCTGTATGTCCTTGTATTGTATTTTGGAGAGACACCACATGTTTCGAACCTGTATGTCCTTGTATTGTATTTTGGGGAAACACCACATGTTGAGAACCTGTATGTCCTTGTATTGTATTTTGGAAAGACACCACATGTTGAGAACCTGTAGGTCCTTGTATTGTATTTTGGAGAGACACCACATGTTTCGAACCTGTATGTCCTTGTATTGTATTTTGGGGAAACACCACATGTTGAGAACCTGTATGTCCTTGTATTGTATTTTGGAGAGACACCACATGTTTCGAACCTGTATGTCCTTGTATTGTATTTTGGGGAAACACCACATATTGACAACCTGTATGTCTTTGTATTGTATTTTGGGTAGACCCTACATATTTTGATGTAAACCTCTGTATTTGTTCAACAGGCTGTTGATTCTGAGTTCCTGTAGGCTCTTGGGCATCTAGTCCAACTTTACTCATTTCAACTTCTGGATTTATCTGAACGTTCGCATCCATAGTTGTTAATCAAGTTCTTTTGTGAAGTTGTTGTCTGGTCATTTACTTCAGATGCACAGCAACAGACGTGGAAACTGGAAATACAGGATGTTACCTTTTTAGGTTATGACCCTCAACATAAACAGTAAATTATATAAATATATATTTTTTTTTATAATTTTTTTTATTTCAAAGAATAAGCATGTTAAAGCAATTGCAAAAAACAATTACAGTACAGTTACATGGTAAACCTACATTTAACAATTTTACAATACAGTATTGGTTAAATATTTAGTCTTTAAGAGACGTAATACCATTGGCATTTTTTTAATTGAAAGATATCTGCCAAAATGAATAATAGGAATAACAAGGCTTGATTGACTAACAAGTGCCATAGGCTGACAGACATATGCATGCCTGCATAGTGAGGGACTTTTGGTATGTAAGGAAAATAAGAGAGCTTCCAATAAATATGGACTACTTTGGTGAACTAAGGAAGCAAGGGTATCATCTGTAAATGGTATAATTCCCAAGGGCTCTTGGGCTATTATGACATCTTCATAGTGTACATGCATTTTTCATTTTATCATGGTTTTTACAATAAACAAAAGCAAATATGTTCATTTTAAGTTTTATTTTAATATAATGAATAGATTACAACTGCAAAATATTAATGTTCTACTTTTACATAAGTAACTTCCATAATGGCCCTTAAAATAATTACCATGTGTAAACTATTTTATCCTATGCCAAGTAGAGTTTTAGGGAGATAAGTTGGTAAGATATATCCCGTATCCTGATTTTGAGGTTTCCATATCCAGAACCTCCATATCTCCCGTCATATCTCCCGCTTCCGGTAATGCAATAAAATGACTTTGCATATGAATGATTTGTTTATTTTTACACCTTGTACTATTGAAATGGCCATATGCCCCTGAAAACTCAACTTGGTATAGGATAAAGTAGTTATGTAAGGTCGGTTTGGATATAGGGTTCATCCCTCGTGAGTTATGCACATCTACCTTCGGTCCCTACGGTCCCTCAGGTAGATATGCATATCTCCCTCTGGATAAACCCCATATCCAAAACCTCCCAGTACATAACCCTTATATATTGTATAGCGTGCACATTGCATAAGTAGCAAGGAATATAATAATCAAAAGTAAACATGTAAACATTTATTGTTGAGATAAACTTGTTGCGAATTGGGCAAAGATATGAATACCAATATGAAATAATTGAAAACTGTGTAAATAGTATGTGCATGTGATACACCTATCACATTTGCTCTGATCTTCAACACTGGCGCCTGGTTGATGAGCATTTTGTTAATAACTGAATGCAATTTTGAACAAAATACTCATCGGCTGGGCGTCGGTACTGAAATTTGAGAAATGTGGCCAATGCAAAACTGGTATTGCTCTCTTATGATGTTAAATGACCATTAGAAGTAAAACACAAATCGCATACTTCACATGAATGGTTTCTTACCAGCATGAATACTTTTTAATATGTCTTTTTAAACAAATGCATGTATTAAAACAGTTATTACCCTGTTTACACTCAAATGTCTTTTCATCAGAATCAGTTCTCTCATGACAATTTAAAACACGAATGTAAAGAATACATTGACCACACATTGCATACATAAATGGTTTCTTCCTATGAGTTCTCTGATGATATGTTAGAGAACTATTGCTATAAAAACATTTTTCACCAGTATGAACCTTCTAATGAGATGATGTTTTAAGTTACCATTACTAATAAAACATTTAGCACATTCTTTACACTTAAATGGTCTGTCACCAGAGTTTGTTCCTCCATGTATCATCAAAGAAACACTGACTAAAACACCCATCACATTGTTTACACTTGAATGGTCTGTCATCAGAGTATGTTCCTTCATGTATCATCAAAGAAATACTTTGACTAAAACATCCATCACAGTGTTTACACTTGAATGGTCTGTCATCAGAGTGTGTTCCTTCATGTATCATCAAAGAAACACTGACTAAAACATCCATCACATTGTTTACACTTGAATGGTCTGTCATCAGAGTATGTTCCTTCATGTATCATCAAAGAAATACTTTGACTAAAACATCCATCACAGTGTTTACACTTGAATGGTCTGTCATCAGAGTGTGTTCCTTCATGTATCATCAAAGAAACACTGACTAAAACATCCATCACATTGTTTACACTTGAATGGTCTGTCATCAGAGTATGTTCCTTCATGTATCATCAAAGAAATACTTTGACTAAAACATCCATCACAGTGTTTACACTTGAATGGTCTGTCATCAGAGTATGTTCCTTCATGTATCATCAAAGAAACACTTCGACTAAAACATCCATCACAGTGTTTACACTTGAATGGCTTGTCACCAGTGTGAATTCTTTCATGAACCTGTATTACACTACCACAAGAAAAACATTTTTCACATATATTACATCTTTACTATCATTATCTCCCCAAAAAAATTTTCAACTGGGTGCAAGATTTCAAGTCTGAAAAAATCAGCACTCGCTACGCTCACAATATCTCAGTGTAGGTGCTTACTTCACTCATTTTTCAAATCAGAAGTTAAAGTGCAGATTCCAACTGGGTGCCAACTGGGGGGCCCTTGGTTTCAAGTAGGGGGAGCCCCCGGTAAAAGTGATATGGGGAGATCAATGCATGGTGAGTTCCTTGATGGTATATCAAAGAAGTATGCCTGGTAAAGCATTTATCACACTGTTGACATTTGTGTGGTTGTTCACCTGTTATGAAAACTTTGGTGGATTGTTAAAGATTGTTTAAGTGTAAAGCACTCACCACATATTTTACATTAGAATGGCTTAATCACAATAGTGTGAGATCTCTCATGGCGTGTTATATTACTCTTATACCTAAAATTTTCACCACATATTTTACATTAGAATGGCTTAATCTCACCAGTGTGTGATCTCTCATGGCTTGTTTTATTACATTTGTACCTAAAACACTTACTACACATTTTACATTTGAATGGCTTTTCATCAGTGTGGGATCTCTCATGGCATGTTATATTACTCTTATACCTAAAATTTTCACCACATATTTTACATTAGAATGGCTTAATCTCACCAGTGTGTGATCTCTCATGTCTTGTTGTACTACATTTATACATAAAACACTTACTACACATTTTACATTTGAATGGCTTCTTATTAGTGTGCTTTCTTTCATGCGCATTTAAGGTACTGCCATAAGTAAAACACTTCCCACAATGTTGACACAGGAATGGTTTTACACTACTGTGAGTTTTTTCATGGTATTTCAAAACACTCTCAATAAAATAACATTTCTGACATGTTTTGCACTTAAATGGTTTCTCACCAGAGTGAATTTTCTTGTGTTTTTCTAAATATCCAGGAGTCTTAAAACATTTACCACATTGTGTACAGATGAATGGTTTCTCATCAGTGTGAGATCTCTCATGGCTTGTTTTACTACTTGTACGACTAAAACACTTACCACACATTTTACATTTGAATGGCTTCTCGCCAGTGTGAGATCTCTCATGGATCGTTTTATTACTTTTATCCCTAAAACACTTACCACATATTTTACACTTGAATGGCTTCTCACCAGTGTGAGATCTCTCATGGATCATTTTATTACTTTTATCCCCAAAACACTTACCACATATTTTACATTTGAATGGCTTCTCACAGGTGTGAGATCTCTCGTGGCTTGTTTTATTACTTTTATAAATAAAACACTTACCACACATTTTACATTTGAATGGCTTCTCGCCAGTATGGACTCTTAGATGATTTCTTAAAGTTGAACCGTGAGTGAAATATTTTGCACATATTTTACACTTCAATGGTTTATTAACTGTGCGTGTTGTTTCAGTATGAACCAATAAATCACATATTTGGCTAAAATATTTATCACATTGTTTACCCTTGTATGGGTTATAATTGTGAGTTCTTTTGTGTGTCTTCAAAGCACATTTTTGGTTAAAAGATTTATCACATATTTTACATGTAAATGCTTTCTTGCCAGTTTTTGTTCTCTTATGGCGTGCTAGGTCCCTTATGCATTTGAAATATTTAAAACATATTTCACATATGAATGGATATATTTCTTGTTTATGTTTTGCCTCATGTCGTTGTACTAAAAATGGATCCATGAATCCTTCACCACATTCATTGCATTTATAACAAGCGAACTCCCCTTGTACATTCTCAAATGTTCTTTTCAATCTTGATACATCTTGATTCAAATTTTCAGAACTGCTGCGATGTTTGTTTTCTTCATTCTCCTTGGACATAGACATATTGTTCATGTTCCAGTTCTTCTTTTCAATGAATTCATCTTTCACACTTTTAACCACATTTTTGTTAATGTTTCCTACTTCCATATTATTTTCTACAGGTTGGACATCACATAGACCATAAGTGTTGGTTTTGTCATTGGGATATTTTGACTTTGAGTTTTCAAATGGTTTCATACCAGTATGAGTTCTAACATGGACTTTTAAAGCACATTTTTGGTTGAACAATTCATCACATAGTAGACATTTGAATGGTCCGGTATCAGTTCTTTGATGATGTTTCAAAGTATAATGAGATTTTAATCTTTTACCACATATTTCACACTTCAATGGATACACACCAGCATGTTTGGCTTCATGTTTTTGTAGTAACTTTGAATTTATAAATTGTACACCACATGCATTGCATCTATAATATGGTGACTTCTTTGTTACAAATCCTTGTGTTTCTTGTAATTTTGATCCATCTTGAGTCAAGTCTCTTGGACTGTCCATTTGCATGTTACTACATCTGGGTCCAACAGCAAATACAGAGTTTCCGACATTCCCCTCTTTCTTGACTGTGACGTTTCCATTTGACTCTCCAGATTCAACTTTACCTGTTTGATATTCTTGTTCACTATTTGGTTCGCTTTTAACATTTGGATAGCATAAATTTGAGTCGTTGTTGCTCTGATACTGATCTCTGTTTGAATCATTATATTTGTATTCAATATCCATAGCCCAATCCTTGCTACCCATGGATTCAACTTTTAAAGAATTAAATGCACTTTTGTAAGAATTTTCAAATGGTGTACTTGGTGGAGTTGGCATATCAAATTTGAGTTTGATGTTATTAGAGTTTACTTTGGCATCATTTAGTATTTGTCCATTAATGATAGCATTATGTTCAGTTTGATACTGAGGCGCTGTAGGTGTCTGTCTCATATTTTGAGGCCTTGTAGGTTCCTGTATTGAATTTTGTTGAGACACCACACATAGATGGCTCATAGATTCCTGTATTGCATTTTGGTTAGATGTCACATGCTGAGGTCTTATAAGTCCTTGTATTGCATTTTGGGGAGACAACGACACCATATATTGAGGCCTTGTTGGTCCTAGTATTCCATTTTGGTGAGACACCAAATATTGAGGCCTTGTAGGTTCCTGTATTGCATTTTGAGGAGACACCACATATTGAGGCCTTGTAGGTCCTTGTAATGCATTTCGAGGAAACAGTATATATCGAGTCCTCTGTACTGCTATATATTGAAGCCCTGTAGGTCCATGTATTGTATTTAGAGAATGCTGTATATGCTGAGGTATCGCAAACCCCTGTATTGCATTTTGAGGAGACACCATGTATTGAGGCCTTGTAGGTCCTTGTATTCCATTTTGGGGGGACACTACACATTGAGGCATTGAACTTTGGGGAGACACCATATATTGAGGAATTGTAGGTTCCTGCATTATATTTTGGTAAGATGTCACATGCTCAGACACCACATTTTGAAGCCGTGTAGGTCCCTGTATTGCACTTTGGAGAGGCACCACATATTGAGACCCTGTAGGTCCAATTTGTATATTGAGACCCAGAAGAATTATGAGTTGTATGCTGAGATTTCATTCCAACCTTACATCAATACCTCGATGTTCAGTAACTTCAGATCCACCACACCAGATATGAATACTGAAAATATAATGTTGACTTTGTATAGATAGTATAACCAACTTTTGGTCTAAATTCATTTGAAACCCATCTGTCTAAATCCCAATGATCAAAACCTCATTATATCCAACTCCAAATTGCCTCCAGATGAAAGGAACAGCTTGACAATAAATAAATAGAAAAGTTTAATATCATTGTTTAATAGAGAGATTTCGCAACTCACTTATAGCATGTTTATTAAGTAATGGATAAACAATGAGTCTTGGGGATTAGGAAAAATAATGGCCAGGGGGCCACTTGTGGTGGTGACATAAAAACCTGAGATATATAAATACACACAACATCCAAGGACTTCTATAATTAAAATTAAAAGTTTAAGTTTTTTGAAGGTTAATTTCTTTGTATCATATAAAATTATTGGAAACCTGGAAAATCAGGTTACTTATATTGAGTCCGGGAAACTGGGCATGTGGACATTGCTGCAATGTATATGTAATGTTATTAGGAAAAGCCATTCAGCTCCATAGCTCAGTGGTAGAGCACTCATCCGGAAAGCAAGGGGTCATGAGTTCAATCCCCACTGGGTTGGACTGACTTATTCCCATCAGCCCTTGGCGCAGAATTTCATTTTGTATATTCATTAACTTAAAATCAATAAATAATTCAATATAACCAACTCAATTTTAATCTATTTGATTTATAAATATATATTTGAATTACATTTAAATAATTACTACATGATAAATATGAAACAATTAGAAAAACAGCAACTCCTGTTAGTAGAAACTCCCATCAAAAAAGATCTCACATCAAATCACTTGACATCTAGAACATATGTGTAAAATTCACAATATCAAAATTGAAGTCAGCTAAATCAAAAACATTCAATATACAAAAGTGATTAATATTTGATGACATAAACAGATTAATGTACATATGATGTCCTCATTATTTTTTCCTTACATTTTGAAATAAAACTGTATTTTCAATTTGTTCCACTTGAAAGGTGTTCCACTTTACAGGTTTCACTGTGTTACGATTTCAGCAAATTAAATGCCATAAATCATTAAAGGGGCACTATGCCATAGGATAGCACAATCAAGACCCCTCTGGACTTTTTTGCATATTGAGTTTCACCATATACGAGGCCCGATCAGAAAGTAAGTAACCAACTGCTCTCATTTTTTCATACTTCATTCAATCACATTGAAATTTTCACAGATGATGTAGAAAATATTAACCTATTAAAGAAGACCAAGGACAATGGGTTAGCGTCAATGCCATTGTTATGGCTGTTGCTATGGTGATGATTGTTTTGGGTAGGTGGGGCACCCTTTTGTAAGCGGCTTTGGAAGATGATTTGTAGAGTTTTTTACATGCTGTATTCCTCCAACTGACCTAACATTTTTTTATGCTAGACTGAATAATTTGTTTTATGTATTATTACAATGGTAACTATGCTCCATTGTCTCATTTATAAGTCATCGACACAAAGATATCAAAGGTATATCTGTCATAATGATGGTCATGATTCAGTCACTGTTTCAATCCAGTCAAATGTTGTTGAAGGGGGATTTTACTGGCATGATGACAATGGTCCACCTCCACAAAGCCAACATTACCAAAGATACAGTAGATTAAGCTTTTTTCATGGCCACACAACTACCCCAGGTTCACTATTCCCCAGACCTGGCCCCACTTGACTAAATTCTTTCCAAATGCAAAGATGTTGTTACGGAGAGTCCGTTTGGACAGCCATAAGGCCATCAATGAAGCTTTCAATGGCAGTTTACAGTCATTTCATGGTGCAATGTTGCATTTCTTTAAGGAGGGAGTGAAACATTCCCTCAACTGCATTGACTTTGGTGGTGATTAATTTGAAGGACTATGTGTTAAAATGTAGTCTTAAATTTGAATTTGATATATTTGGAGGTATAACAACATGTAGAAAAACTCTACAAATTATCTTCAAACGCCACTTAAAACAGGGTGCCCCGCCTACCCAAAACAATTGTCACCATAGCAACAGCAATAACAATGGAATTGATGCTAACCCACTGTCCTTGGTCTTCCTTAATAGGTTAATATTTTCTACATCATATGTGAAAATTTCAATATGATTGAATAAAGTATGAAGAAATAAGAGCAGTTGGTTACTTACTTTCTGATCGGGCCTCGTATATACCCATCTACTTACCAAAGATGAAGTCCCAAATCCCCCTCTTTCAGTGTTTATTTTGAGATTGTGCTGGCCGATCTAATTATTTTCGAAGAAATTAATTCAATCTGAAGTTTGAATATTCTGGGAAAGTCCTCCTGTTATCTGATTTGTCGTTGAATTTTTTAATCATAAAGCTGATTGGCCGTCTGGTTCAAGGCGCTTGTGGGCGTTTGTGTAACTCAATGGGGATTCCCCTCGATAGCCGAGGAATCGATTGTGTTTAATTCTGGAGTTTGGTTGTTCTGTTGATTATTTCCGATATTTCGGCAATAATATACCCAAAAGTTATTCTCAAGATATATCCATGGTATGTGAGATATTATATGAGCAATAACAATAGGACATCATTGATTGTCTCGGGGAGAAACCTATGGCATAATGCATCTTTAAACAAGGTAATCATTTTATCCAGTTACTTAAAGAGGTTAAGAAATTGAATGACAATGCAAATAGATACATCTATTTTATAGCAAATCATTTACCTCATACAACTTCTAATCAAGATAAGGTATGAATGTCATATTCTATACTTTTGGGATATTAACCGTCTTTTAGATGCTGGAACCTTCGCGTTTTTGTTTCTTAGCACATTTCTATATTTCAATTTTGGTTTGAGAATTGGTTTATTTCGTCCAACCCTGTAACTTTCCTTTATTGCTTTTGCATTATTTCTTAACAATGCATCAGACACTTTTTTCATGTCATTGTACAAAAAGGTAGGGTTCTTTTCTACAGCTTTTGAGGTCCATCTTACAAAATGAACAATAATGGTGTTATTAGTAACCATAATCAAGTCATTCTCTTTATACCTGTGAGAAAAGGTGAATAATTTCCTGGTAGTAGCATTGACACCTAATGCATCAACTAAGGCGCCAACATAGGTATCATCTGGAAAGGCAATTGGTGTCCTACAAAACATAGCATTCAACTCAATGGCTAAGTCCATGGAGATTACATATCCTGGTTCAGCTTGAAATGCAGGGTATTTGTTAGTAGGCCAGCGTACAGGGCTTCTGAATTTGTATTTGCCCCTTTTCATGATTGTAGCATTGCGGATAGTTTTCCCAAGGTATAGTCTTGTTGTTTGCTGTGCATGAAATAACTCTGCTTCTTTAATGAGACCACGCACATTCACAACAACATCATGAGTGATTCGCATGATGAGTAAAGCTTTAGAGCAGTATTGCTGAGCCCAACGAAATCCCATTATTGTCTTTTCAGTTAATTTATCATAACCATCTCCAATACTTGCTTGGATTATGTCATGATAGTGGTGAACCTCTTCAGAAATGTTTGTCCTTTGTCTGCCATGAGTTTGGTTCCCAATGATGAATCCAATTCTGATAGTCCAGCCATTTTGTTCAGTTAAATTTTTGGCCCATGTTGCTCTTATTGCCTGCCTGAATATACTCCCACTTACTGTAAATAAAACATTATTTGATTATATTTCATAAACATTAGTGCTATTAACATTACTTTTGTCTCGTAAAGATGGCTAATTTGCAATTAAAATATGACTCTTAAAAATATAATTCAACTTTACAATCTATACCTCTCTCAGTGATTCTCTAGGAACTCTTCTCTTCAACCAGGTACTAATTTTTTAAGGTTGAAAAATAAGTGCTTGCTGCACTTGTGTCATTACATCAATTGTGACAATGTCAACAGATCTTCCTGTCACAATAACTTAGCAACAACAAAAATAACCCAAATGACAAGCTAAGGCATTAACATGCCAAATGTCACCACCTGTCATTTGTCCAACTGCCTGATGTCAGTTGTCAAACACCATCAACAGAAAGTTGGAGACCACAACAATATGTTACCACTTAAATAATAAATGCAAATTAGTTTTTCTAGGTATATCTTGATCAGTTTACTGAATTTTCATTTCAATTTCAGCCATTGTATTACTTAAAGGTGCTACAAATAGTGCAGGGGGCCATTCAACGATCATCGACAAGTGTCAAAATATATTTAGGTTTGGATATTTCATCAAGAATAACATATATTTTCATTATCTACAAAGAAACCCTCTGGATGAACATTATTTCAGCTGATATTCCTCTTGAAACATGGTGGATCTTAAAAATCTATAAGTGGGACTCCCTTTATAGAAGCTTTGAATTGAATTTACACTTCTTAATGCTGAAATTGATAGTTTATACATACATTTTATGAAAATAGGTATGTCAAAGAAGGTATTAAGCCAAATATTGACCTGATAGCTCAGAAAAAATAAAATTTTTTGAATTTTCTCTCTACAGTCCTTATTGCCCCTTTAAAATACTTTCAATTCAACTTATTTATTATTGGAGTAAATTCCAGGGAAAATACTCAAAATGCTGGGCAGATCACAGTCTGGTGAAATTACTATTTTCTAAGAAAAGGGAAAAACCAACTCACCTGAAGTATCTGATATTATGAGAATCAAAATTAGTTTTTCGGTGTAAGATTTTCTTTCGCACAAATTCTTAGCAGGATAAATGTAGCGAATGGCATCTAAGTATGCCGTGTTGTTGTATGATAAGTTAAAGAATTCTTTGGCTTGCAAATGGCCTCTTTTCCGAACAGTCTTGGGAAGCTTTCTTGTAAACTCATGACATGTCATTGATTCACTTTTGTCACCATAGTCATCAATGTCACTTTCTTCAAACAAATGGCTAATGGTTTTGTCACCAATGTCACTTTCTTCAAACAAATGGCTAATTGTTTTGTCACCATAGTCACCAATGTCACTTTCTTCGAACAAATGGCTAATGGTTTTGTCACCATAGTCACCAATGTCACTTTCTTCAAACAGATGGCTAATGGTTTTGTCACCATAGTCACCAATGTCACTTTCTTCAAACAGATGGCTAATGGTTTTGTCTTTAAAACTTTTGACAAATCTCGTTTGGTTTACAATCTTGTCACCCTCTTCGACAAAATGGCCTATATTATCCTTTACACTACTCACAATACTCACTCTTCCTATGCTATTGTTTTTGATTTGTAAATAAAGTACGAAATATATAGAAAATAAAACTAAACTTAGTATGGTTATGAAACCATACACTGTAGACTGTTTCATGTTAAGTGGAGAATAAAGTCTCTAGATTTCTGTGAATTGTATATATAATTCCTAGGATCAACTCTCACTGTTACAATGCATAATTTTTAAATCCTATTGATCAGCGGTATACCAAGTTTAAGCCAAGCTTTTATTGTAATGAATTCTTATTAAAGGCTCATGTGCAGTATTGCAAGTGATTTTAGACAATCATGTTTTTCACCATGAGTACTTTCTAGGCATAAATACAGTGGTTTTTATTAAAACAATATGTTTTCTCTCAAGTGAAGTCCCCATGACTGTAAAATATCAATCAAAGAGGATCTTCTTTTTCTGATTTTTATTGCATGAAAAGATTATTCAACAAGGGTCTACAACATCTTCAAAAGTAGAATGGTATTGAAAGTCTAGTTTTGAAGATATCAATTTTCGATGACCAAAATCATGCTGAAAACAATGGATTGCATGAGTTTTCCCTATGTAGTTATAACTTTATCGCATTTCAATACCCATCCCCTTTTCAGAAGTTATTAATATAGTGTAGAAGAAACTTTTGATATATTTAAATTGAGAAAAACAAGATCCCCTTGATCCTCTTCAATTAAAATAAAATATGAATATTATTCAATTTTACAATAACTTAGCAACAACAACAATAAGGTAAGGCATAGGTATAGGCAAATAGCCTATATTATCCTTTACACTCCTCACAATACTCACTTGGCTATACTCTTATTTTTGATAAGTAAAAAAGTACTATGTTTATTCATGGTTTATTAAAAAAAACTTAGTATGAAACCGTACACTGTTATCTGTTTCATCTTAGCTGAAGAATAAAGTCACTAGATTTCTGTGAATTGTATATAAATTCAGATCAACTCTCATTGATACAATGCATGCTTTTTAAATCCTATGGATCTACATGTATATGAAGGCCATACACCAAGTTTAAGCCACTTAAAGACCAAATATGCTTAATTTAGAAGGAAAAAAGATAAAATAATCATTGAAACATGTTATTAACACACTCAATCAAATGTAATACAAAGCCTGATTTGCATTAATATTGAACAGAGAAAAAAAGATAAAATAATCATTGAAACATGTTATTTACACACTGAATCAAATGTAATACAAAGCTTGATTTGCATTAATATTGAACCCCAAAAAAATAACTTGAGTAGAAAAAAAGGATTTGAAGTTCTGAGATCCTTAGCAGTGCATGCCCATTTTTGACTAAGTGCATGTTTTTAAATAACTCTTTTTAAAAGATGTAGACACTTCTATAAAAATAGATGAATCATGTAATACAAACAACTTCGCCATCTTTCATTAACATAGGTTAAACCTGATATATAAAAACTTGACAGATTAAAAACATTTTTTGATAATCAATTGTAAGCTTTTATAATGGCCAGTTTGAGCTATTTTTGATGTCTAATGAAAGATTAAGTACTTATCAATCCTCTGGAAATATTATGAAGTTCAAAAGTGAGTCTTATTTTGCTGAAAAAGGTTGAAACTATGTTTTGTGAGGCTTTAAGCTTCTATTGTAATCAATTATTATAAACATTTGGAACATGAAGATTTTAGTTCTCACTTGAAGCAATGGTAGAGCAATATTTAAAACTTGATAATTTCTTCTTCTTAACTTTTTAACCCTAGACGTTTCTCTTTGAGGAATTTCCCATAGAAATCCAATGATACAGTTCCAAGCAAATCTTGAGATAACAGGAAAGTAAATCTTTAAGAAATACCTTTTAGAGTTGCGATATAAACCAAAACAACCCAATAAGGTCATCCCCCTTACCCCTCCATCGAGAACCAATATTACATTCCAGGACCATAATACAAAGGGAAATAAAACATTCTTCACATACTTTACATTTAAATGGTATATTCAGTATGTATTCTTTTACATATATCATTCTTTGACATATTAAATCACCTTTTTGTTGAAAACTTTTTTCACATACTCTACACTTAAAAAGTTTCTCGTCAGTGTGAATTCTATCATGACTTATCAAATCACCCTTTTGATGATAATCACATTTTTATATCTGAAGATCAGTACGTTAAAATGTTTCTTTTGTAATCTAGATGATTCTTGAGTCAAGTCTTTATTACTGTCTATTTGCATGTTACTGCATCCTTGTTCAACAGCAATTACAGAGTTGTTCAAATTTTCCTCGGCCTTAACTGCACTGTTATAGTCAGGAGCAATTATGATATCTTCATTAATATCATGGCTGTCATTTGACATAACACGTCAACTTTGTTTGAATGTTGGTTTCAACAGATTCTCCACTGTCCACGGTTCACATTTAACATTTGAATTTGGAAGACCTGCATTTGAGGCTGAATTGGTTCGATATTGTTCTTGTTTGATACCACTATAGTTGTGTTCTTCATTAGTTTTGTATGCACATGTCAACTGATTGTCCTTTTTCCAATCCTCGTTATCCATTGGTTCAACTTTAACTTTGACATTTTCAAAACCATTTCTCATTTCCAGGGGCCTTGGTTCAACATGAGCCATGATAGAACACTTCACAAGTGCAGTAATACTACCAGTGTTCACTCAGTTTCAATGGTGCTTTTTGGAGATAGCATCAAACAGGAGTGTCCTACATATCCCACCCAAGAAGTCTGACCTCATGAGTGCTATCATTCTATACAGCAGAAAGATGTATATGATATACTGAAATGTCCATAATGAACACAAGTCATCTAACTGTTTCCTTGCTATAAAATATATCATCTGTCAACCAATCCAGTTAGAATGCTGTTCACTATTGTTCTACCATTGTTTTCTAATCTATTATAAAAAGTTTGAAACAGTATAAAGCATAAATTTAGGCCAAGTCTGTTATTTATTGGTTTGATCCAAGGCCAGAATTGGTGACAGAACAGTTCTCTTATTTGTCTCCACTATTCTTCCATTGATTATCATCTCATTTAGAATCATGTGCACTTTTTCTAACTGGAACAGAATCTAGAATAGGTTAAGGAAAGGAACAGTAATGAGTTGGCATATAGCAATTCTAAATGACCACTATTCTCACTGTTCCACAACTAGTTACTTTGACGGAATGTCAAGGAGAGCATTTCTAAAAGCTAGACTATATTGTGTAACTTTGTGCCAGATGATAATCCGCAACATGACTTATACGTAAGTTCAAATCGAGAAAATGAAAAAGTCGTATCAAGGAAGTTCATCCATTTTGTTACATACAAGTTGTATCATTTAATATGTACATTGTACTATTAGATTTTCCCTACTAGATAAGTATGCATCTTTAACCTTATATGAGCACTAAAGGATACATCTAATTCACACTGAAAATAAAATAAAGAGCAAAATATAAGTAAAATAATTTTGTTCATTTATTCAACTTTGGGGCCTACAAATGGTTGTACCAAAATAAAACTCTCGGGGGTTAACAATAGGTCAGTATATGTTTTCAAAATGGATGATCTCCAATTCATTCTTGTTGAATTTCTGGACCTGACAAAAGACAGGTTGCACCCATTTGTACGATCTTCAAAATGAGAGAAATCATGAAAACTTTGATCAGAATAATGAATATATATACATGTATATATGAGAATGTTGCTTAAGGAAAAAATCCTGATTAGAACACTCCAGTGAAAATTTAGATTGTGTGACAATTGCACAGGCAATACGATATTGGGCATATATTTTTCTACAGATAAATGTTTCATGGGTTTGAATAATTGGGTAGGTAAAATGAGAAAACTCCTAACATGATTTATCATCTGCTTAAAACTATGAGACAAAGTCACAACCTACAAATATATTGCAAAAAGGAAAAGTCTAGGTACAGTACAAAAAAATAAAATATAATTGTATACATGTATTAGGGATTTTTTAAACCCAGTTTTGTAAACTCTTGGTTCGTTCATTATACCGATGACAATGCATTAGTACCTTATTCACTTGGCAAATGACTCATTGCCAGCCTAGCAATTTGACAATCATGTTTTCAACTAGCATTAACTACTACAGAACCCAGCTTATACTTCATGTTCTTGGCAGGGGTTTCACTAGAATTTCTCACAACAGCAGTGGCGTAGCCAGGATTTGTTGACCGGGGGTTCTATTTTTACGTTATTCACAAATCCCCCCCCCCCGTTCATTAGGGTTCCTCAAATAATGCAATTGTACAATTATACTCCCTCCAAAAGTTTGGCAATCCTAACTAACCCATTGGATTATGTATTAAAGCATCTTTAAGTTTGAATTTTATATGTGCATAATTTGTAAAGAAAAAACTATTTTGGGAGGGGAAATATAATTCATTTTAACAAAAATGATGTCTTCATTTACGTTAAGCAAAGTCTGAAAGTAATAGGCTTTATCAAGAAACCTCTCCCATTGAAATAACACAGGACGTAAAAATGATTTTCAAAAATGACCTTGTAGCTTTCTAACTTTAATGTTCACTTTAGGCAACATTCAAAAAAAGTCAGACAACTTATAATTAATTTTCTGCATCAACATATATTTCGGTGAATCTTTTACTGAATGAAATCTGATTTGCCCCGAATCCACCATTATTTCGTCTGCTTTCTGGAAGACCCTGGAGCATGATTTGTTTCCAAAGAATATGGTTCACACAATTTCTTAACTTAAGCTACTTCATCTAGGACAAAATAAATCACCCCATGCAATGGCTTATCATTATTTTTCAGGAATTTTGTTGGAATTTGGTTTTTATTATGTAATTTATTCGCGAAACATATCATGACAAATGAAAATGAAGAGCAAGTAAACTGGAAAGATAACAATTTGAATTCTTGGAGTGTATCTAATTTTTTAGCAATGATTGATTTTTCTTTGGAAAAGTGATGGGTAAGTAAATACTGAACAAATGAAAGAATGAATAAATTTGAACAAATGCTTGTGTTTATTCGCTTAACATATCATGACATTAACATGAAAATGGAGAGCAAGTAAACTGGAACGACAACATTTTGAATTCTTTACAATCTCTTAGATGAGTGGAGTGTATCTGGAAAAAAAAAATCATTTTTAGCAATGATTGATTTTTCTTTGGAAAAGTGATGGGTAATTAGTAAATACTGAACAAATGAAAGAATGAATAAATTTGAACAAATGCTTGTGTTTATAAATGATATACGCTTTTGAATAATTAATGTCACAACGTTTTTAATTATTTAACGCAATTGGTTTCGGGGACTTGCCAGCCACAGGGACGTCTCAAGAAATATTTTAAATTTTAATTGAAATAAAATTAAACAAAGATTTACACATTTGAGAGAACATGTGTTTCATCAATATTACGACTATTCCAGACATTTATTCGTCAATGTTGCAAAAATCATTCGGAGTATGGGACGTCTGAATTGTTTTCACTATAACTTCGTATTGGACCAGAACTGGCTTAAAACAAAATTCCTACAAAGGACTGATTTAGTCATTGCCCAAGATGGGTAATTTTGTCCGAGAAGAAGCAGCTTTTAAGTTAATTGTGCGAAATTATTGTTATTTCTAAATGTCAAATCTCATGCTCTGGGGTCTTTCCAAAATCAAATTTAACCCCGTGCCTAAGGTTGCCAAACGTTTTGAGGGAACCCCACTGCCTACGGCTATGAACAGGCTAAATAAATGAAAACAAAAGGCAAAATTAATGGAAATCATAAATCTAACATGGAAAAGTTGAAAAGTCCTGATGAAATCCCTGTTTTGGGGTCCTCTATTTCTTATCTTACTATATATAAAAATGTATGCTTACCACTCTTTGAAAGTACTGGTCCAAAGTCTCTACGATACAGTGGATGAACTCCAGGATAGCTAATTCATTCTGCAAATACAAGAGGAAAATATAACGATGCAACGTTGATTGTAATGTAGTCATAATGTAACCATACTTTGAAGAGATCTTAAAATTATTGTGAATTCCCACTTTAGGTAGCCATTTTGAATTTTCTTAAGCACACTAAAACAATATTGTGATCTGCTCTAATGTTTCTTCTCAATATTGAGTAAAATATAGCCATACTTTGAATAGACTGACAGTTCCTATGCTCAAAGAGTGAATCTAACCAATTCATAACTTTTGATGTCAAAATTGCTTTGCATGATGCTTAATTAAGTGTGCAAGTAACATGTTTCCAAGATTTCTTGACTTTTTTTTAGAAAGGAAGTAGATAATTCTTATGGTTTCTAAAATGTCCAACAGTTCTAACTAGATATCTGGATTTAAATCCTTGATTCTAAATTCACACATAGCTAGCGCAAGGTGTGTCCAGTTCAAGCCAATCAGAACACACTATTTCATGTAACTGCATTCCATTATCAATAACGAACCAATAACAAACTCAAGGAATGGTCATTCCACATGGCAATAAGTCCAGAGCTTAAATCCACCTTAATCTAGCAACAAGCCACAGGGTGAACAGAATCGCACCCTTGAACAGAATACACTTTTTGGGATGGAAAATTCAAAATGGCCACCTTAACATTTACCCAGACTGCCTAAAAACTAAGTAATCAGTTCTAAACTTTCCATAGAAACATCTCTAAAATTTTAGGATGAATCCATGAAACCTGTAAACAACCCTCAAGAGACACATTTTAAGGTATTACTTCACAGTGTGTCAGCTTTTTTTCTACAATTCAGATTTTCCTGAAAAAAATCCTGGTAAAAGATATACTGATGTATTACAAAATATGTGAAAATTGGAAAGATTGACCGTTTCGTTATTTCTAAAAAAAATGTTTTAATTTTAATATTGCTCAATGGGAAATTCTTTTTTATTTTTTAAAGCAAGCCTTCACAGACACGATTTTAGGACAAAAAATCCCAAATGGCCACCTTAACATTTACCAAGAATGCCGAAAAACTAATCAGTTCTAAACTTTTATAGGTAGAAACATCCCTGTGAATTTCAAATGAATCCCTCAAACGGTTTGGCTGGAAACCTGTGGAGAAGCCTTGACAGACAAGATTTTAGGACGGAAAATCCAAAATGGCCATCTTAACATTTATCCAGAATGTCGAAAAACTAATCAGTTCTAAACTTTCATAGGTAGAAACATCCCTGAGAATTTCAAATGAATCCCTCAAACGGTTTGGCTGGAAACCTGTAGACGCAAGCCTTGACAGACAAGATTTTAGGATGGAAAATCCAAAATGGCCGCCTTGACATTTACCCAAAATGCTGAAAAACTAATCAGTTCTAAACTTTCATAGGTAGACCCATCCCTGAGAATTTCAAATGAATCCCTCAAACTTACCTTCTTCTAAGGCCACTGTATCGTGGCCTTCCAGTACAGATATATTCCTGCATGAACAACTGGTCATGTCGTAATCATAAAATTTGAAATCATATGTCCGCCATTTTTCCACATCACAATTTGAATTGCGAGTTTTGGTCTTATTACCTCACCAAAAATTCCAAAACACACACAAAGTGATCAGTGTATTAGTTCACATCTTCTGGATCGCTAACTTAGAATTTACAGCCAGTTTACTAATGTCAGACGTAACGACATTTCGTCCAGTTTTCGAACATCGCCATTTTTCTTGGAGCCATTTTGTTTTAATTTTAGACGAAATCCTGATGAAATCATGTCATATCTCATCAAGGAGCCGAGCTGGGTCCGGTTTGATTAATGATTTATTTATCTGGCGATTTTTAAAATATTCAATAAATTTATGACACCCCGGCAGCTTTTTTCAAATAGAGTTCACAGTATTCCAGATGAATCCCCTCTAGCCAAGTATTGGCTAGAGACTCGAGTAACCTCAAACGGTTTGGCTGGAAACCTGTAGACAAGATTATTCGGGACGCCCGCCCGCCCAACCAACCACCCGGCAAACTGATTACAATATAGCACCTAAGGGTGTGATAAAAATTGAAATCATAGTTTTTAAGAACACAAGATTGCTTCAACCATTACTGACTCAAACAATGCATGTGCATGGCACTAATAAACAATGCATCTTACCTCATCCTCACTCACTCCTAAGATGAAGCACAGTGCACCATATTTCTTGTAAACAACCTTTGTCCCTCCTTTCTCTGAGAAGAATGAACACTGAAATACATGAAAGGTCAAGTGTTGGAGCATATTCATATCACTTCCAAGATAATGCACATTGTTAAACCAGCGTAGATAGATCAAGATGAGATAATGGCACACACAAGAGAATCTTTAATGGATGTGTCTCATCTGATTATGCTTTGAATAGATTTTATAACCCACTGCTATTTAATACTCAAGCCCAGTATTACCCATTGTGGGACCCATAGGCCAAGGGAAAAGTAATAGTAAGCTGTATAGAAGAGACAGGTCCACAAGTAAGACTGAAAATTTTTCTAAAGTTTAGTCTTGGCACTAGTTCTCCTTACTGGTATCAAATTGTATTCCCAAATCTCTCCAAAATTTTCTTCAAAGTGTTTTTCAAACTTATATCATTGTTTTTTCAAATCTTTATCTAAAAACTGCATATAATACTGCATATAAAACAACAACTATGGATATCTGCAATTGCCTGGCAAGCTGAAACTGATTTGGTTGGTTAATACAGAAATTGGGAAATTGTCACTGCTGGAGGTCAGGGAGGTCAGCTGCAGTGACCAATCAGATCACTTGTTTACTAATGAACTTGCCAAGGAATTGCAGGTTTTCAGAAATTCTATCTTTTAGACAGCATTATTCACTCTATATCATCTGACTGAGTTTCAATCTTAGGTAAGAGCTACAAACTATCAATTTTCTATCAACTCCCCATTGCTTTTTGAAAATAATACACTAAATATTGTTGAAATCTCCATCTTAACAAGTGGTCTAAGCCCGGGGGGTTCACTATATATAAACCTTGACGGGGATTCTCGGCGCATGTGGGGTACCTTTTTCAACGCTTGGTATGGCAATGGACCCATATTTTAGGATTTGGTATGGGAATGCCCGGAAATTTCTGACTTCTGAGGTATGGCAATGGTCGGACTTTTGCTCTTCTGGTATGAGAATGGTCGTTGTAGATACGTTACCTAACATTCGTGGTATGGCATTGGTCCAGTAGTTGCAAATTTGAAGTTGTTTTAGATCGTTTCCCGAAGTATCTTCTTTTCCAGGGCCTTCTGCAACTTTTGAATTTTAGCCCTTTTCCTGGGAAATGAGGACCAATCATAGGCTTTGATGAAGTCTCGCGAGATTATGAATTAAGGTATGGCATTGGTCCCATATTTGGACATTTGGTATGGCATTGGTCCTACATTTTGACATTTGGTATGGCATTGGTCCCATAATTGGGCATTTGGTATGGCAAATAATTGGTCCTATATTTGAACATTTGGTATGGCATTGGTCCTATATTTTTGGACATTTGGTATGGCCTTTGGGCATTATTTTCGTTGGTATGGGAACATATTGAAATTTGACAGATTGGTATGGGAACATATTGATATTTGAGGCTTCAGCCTAGGACCCCCGTCGAGTTTTATATACAGTGAACCCCCCGGGGGTCTAAGTCAGACTTGTTCACCTGTCTCTTCTATATAAGGCTTACTATTACTTTACCCTTGGCCTATGGTGGGACCATGGGCTCTATGTATCCCTTGAGCCTAAAATTGAAGGCAAGCTTTTGAACCAGGAGTCATAGGGGAGTTTTTTGTATTGATGTTGAACAAAAATAACTTGAAACTGGAATCCTTTCAACAGAGGTTTTAAGCAAATGGTCCAAAAGAGGATTTCGCGAGACAGATGGACAAATCAATGTTAACTAAAATGGCTGAAAATAAAAAAAAAACGGATATAATATTTTGCCGATTTTTTGTAACAAAATTATTTCATACAACTACCTTTTACAGTGACATGGCTTTTTACAATGCAGGACAGCTAAAATTATTTGTAAAGCTAGGAAATGGGCAAAAAGTGAATTTCGCGAAACAAGAATGGCAACCATTTTGAAAATAGGCGAGCTTTTGAACCAAGAGTCATAGGAGAGTTTTTTGTATTGATGTTGAACAAAATTAACTTAAAATGGGAATCCTATCGACAGAGGGTTTAAGGTAAATGGTTCAAAAGTGGATTTTGCGAGACAGATGGACAAATCAATGTTAACTAAAATGGCTGAAAATAAATAAATGGATATAATTTTTCGCTGATTTTTCGTAACAAAATTATTTCATACATCTACTCTTTACATTGACATGGATTTTTACAATGTAGGACACTTGAAATTATTTGTAAAGCTAGGAAATGGGTCAAAAGTGAATTTCGCGAGAAAAAAATGGCGGCCATTTTGAAAATAGGCGAGCTTTTGAACCAGGAGTCATAGGGGAGTTTTCTGAATTGATGTTGAACAAAAATAACTTAAAACAGGAATCCTATCGACAGAGGTTTTAAAACGTGCCACAGAAAGTGGATTTCGCGAGTCAGATAGACAAATCAATGTTAACTAAAATGGCTGAAAATAAAAAAATGGATACAATTTTTCGCTGATTTTTTGTAACAAAATTATTTCATATATCTACCCTTTACATTGACATGGATTTTTACAATGTAGGACACCTGAAATTATTTGTAAAGCTAGGAAATGGGTCAAAAGTGAATTTCGCGAGACAAAAGTGACGGCCATTTTGAAAATAGGCGAGCTTTTGAACCAGGAGTCATAGGGGGGTTTTCTGTATTGATGTTGAACAGAAATAACTTAAAACAGGAATCCAGCTATCGACAGAGGTTAGCTAGGAAATGGGCTAAAAGTGAATTTCGCGAGACAAAAGTGACGGCCATTTTGAAAATAGGCGAGTTTTTGAACCAGGAGTCATAGGGGGGTTTTCTGTATTGATGTTGAACAGAAATAACTTAAAACAGGAATCCTATCGACAGAGGTTTTAAAACGTGCCACTATTGTTGACGGACAGACGAACGGACAGACGGACAGACGGATGGACAGACGGACAGACAGACGGACAAGTGAGTGATTGCAAAAGCTCACCATGTGAGCTAAAAATGTAAAATAACACACGTAAAAATGGTGGCCATTTTGAAAAATGGCTGCCTACTACCCAAAATGTCATTAGACATTGTGCCATGCTTAAAGTATTCACATATCAAATATGAACAAAATCGCTCCACTACTTTTCAAGTTACAGCAAAAATCGTAAAATGATGTGCAAAGGCGGCCATTTTTCAAGATGGCTGCTGTGTATTTCTTCTGTACATGTATTTACATTTCTAGCTTATCAATGTCCTATATAACTTTTTTACATTTAAAACATATTGCTATTATAGTTTTATATGCAGTCCCTTAATTACTGTTAAATCAGCACTAAAATGGCCGCCATTTTAAAATGAGCAGCCATTTTGAAAATCAGTTTTCGAGCAGAACTTCTACACCCATTGGGTATATGTGTACAAAATATGAACAAAATAGGGCCAATGGTATTTGAGTTATTGCCCGGACGGATGGACATATGGATGTACGTACGTACGTACTGACGTACGAACGGACGGATGGATGGACGGAGGCGTTCCTTATATCCCTCCGAACTTTGTTCGATGGGATAATAATCCAAGTGTAAATTGAGTATTTTTATTAATAATGTTTACACTTTTTGTTCCTTAATCTAATTTGTTTCATCAAAACGTATATGTACGTATTTTATACTGGTATACATTTAAAAGACAAATTAAATTAAATTAAAATCGAGTCAAATTTAATCTCTTACAGGTTCTTGGGAAAAATGATAATGTTTAAATAGCGAACGGTAGTCCTACTAGGGAAGCTTTGTCTATTTAGTGTTCGACATGTTAAGCTACTATATTAGGGGAAAATGTGCAACTTTGAAAGTTGGTAACCCTGCTAGGACCGTTAGGTACCCAGTCACCCAGCCCTGCCCTTACGGAAAATAATTGCTGCGACAGCGCTGTCGCAGCGCTGTGACAGCATATAGGCTTAAAATGATGGCTGGATCAATTTCAGCAACAATCCTCTCACATCCATACGCTGCGAAAACGCTGTGAGAGCGCTGTCACAGCATTCTATTTCCATCCATCGCTGCGAGAGGGATGTGACAGTAATTAAGTGGCTGGATCAATTACAGCAACATGCTCTCTTAGCCACAGTTTGTGGCAGCGCTCTCACAGCCCTCTCACAGCAGGAAGTACCAATGCATTGTGGGTTAAAAAATTCAAACTAAAAATCAGTTAGAGCAGGAATTTTGTAGGAGGAAAGAACAAAGGAGTTATGCTGAAATGGCCATCATATCATTACTAATTTACAAAGCATATGTAAGGTATTGTACTACTGATTATTTATAGATACCTTTGGAATGTTCTAGTGATCTAAGAAAAAGGATCAAATGAAATGAATTTTGTGCAAGTTAGTACATACTGCATGGTTAAACTAAAGGTCTGAAATATCAATGTATTAGCACATATAGACATTATAGTGCATCATAAAGGATAAAATTGATACAGTTGGGGCAATTTGCATGTACATGTACAATAACAGCTATTACACATCTTTCAAACTGAACAATGGAATTCAAGGCAAAAACCAAATAAGGAGTGCATAGATATATAAGCTGGCTTGAATCCATAAAGTAAGTTTCTAATTAAATGCAAACTTGATCTAGGTTGCAAATATATTGTCATCAGTTAGATGGAAATGCAGGGTCTTGGTAGCTAAATGTTTTCTGATATCCCTTATCTTCTTGTCTTGTTGCTATAGGTAACTAAAATTTATGTGTTGGAAGGATGCATAATCAATGCCATATATGGCAATGCTGTGAGAGCGCTGTCGCAGCCTCATTTGCATGGTACATTCCGATGGGCTGTCACAGCGCTGTGAGAGCGCTGTCGCAGCGCTGTGACAGCGGGCTGTGAGAGCGCTGTGACAGCAGGCTGTGAGAGCGCTGTGACAGCGGGCTGTGAGAGCGCTGTGACAGCGGGCTGTGAGAGCGCTGTGACAGCGGGCTGTGAGAGCGCTGTGACAGCGGGCTGTGACAGCCAGTAAATTTGTATAAGGGTGGGAATAAGTCTAAAAAAAAGCTTTACAAAAAAGACCGACCCCACTATTCTGGTTAGTAGTGATTAACCAGAATGAAATTGGTCTTTTAACAACTCATACATCACTTAAGAATATTACATTACACACCACGACGATGTTATGTTTTTCATTGTGATTTGAAATGATCATGGGCTTTCCGTTGAAAGCCCATGAAATTATTAAAATTTAAAACCATATATTTTTAAATCACGACCTTGTAAAGGTACTATATTGTCATTGGATTCTCAGTTTTAGTTTTACTTTCTTCTAATTTTGCATTTTTTCATCCTTATGTAAAAGACTGACAGCTGACCACCATCCACATGTACCCAATTGTGGAGAGTGACTGGTCGGTGGATGGCGGTCGGTTTTTTTCGTAAACCTAAAAAAATCGAGTCAAGTTTATTTCCTTGGTAATTTGTTTAAAAATGTTTCTGGGGCCTATGGCAAAGACGGTAAGTACATGTATGTTTGCTTTGTTCCTGAGCACTGACTTTATGTTGAAAATTATTGAATATTTGAAGTTTACTGTTTTTGAGGGACACCCTGTATCTGATGCTTTCTTACCTGTTTTTCGCCCCTCGTAAGACTCTCTCTCACCACATTCGATATAAGAGAAGATTTGGTAGTATTATCCTTGTAACTGAACTGCTTCTCTAGTCGCAATTGTCCCTGTTTATTCACTAAGAGAAGAAAATCTATCATTTTTTCAGAATGATTTACTTTGAAGAATCGATAAAAGATGGCAGTGTTATTAATTCAACTGTTCATCGACGACTAGCTATATTTGATGTAACAGTAAAACATTTTTTTATTTTTTGGGAACATTTGATATACAAACTTACAAGAAACTTCAAAACTTCATCAATTATAAATTAATTATAATGACGTCATAAATTGCAAATGCGCCATCTATAATTTTGCAATGGCGGACATAAAATTTTGAAAATGGAAGACGGTCCTGGATTAAATCACATTGGGCAGGGCAATCAAGCCCAAGCGCTCACCAACGTTTCATCAAGAAATCACAACTCAAACCACGAAGAAGCACTGCAGCGAACTCAGTATTCAATGCCCGGAATACTACACTTTTTACAGACAGAATGGGCTCGTTTTGAAATGGAACGAGCCCAGTGGGAAGTTGAAAGGGCAGAACTTCAGGTACCTAAACATTTTTACTTTCGATCATATACCCGGAAGCGTATCCGTGGATTATGTATTATTATCAAAGTGGATGATTGGTGTTAAATGGCGTTGTACAGAGGAATTCGACATGTTTTCTTGAAAATATTTGCTCAATGAAAAATCCAAGATGGCCGCCAAAATTGACAGAACATTTTGAACATACATTTTTCATGAAAACCCTTTCTAACCATAGGCCAATTAGCAATCAAGGACTATGGCAGGTTTCTCATATTCCCATTGGAAAGTGGTTTTATGTTTTTCTCTGATGTTGTCCCCGAATGTCGAACCCTCTGCAATTATTTACAAAAATGCATCCATATTTTGTTTATTTGATTCAAGGGTAAGCCTTGTTTCTAGGATTTAGCTTTATTTCTTTGAATCTAAGAGCAAGTATTGATATGCCTCATAGATCTATGTATTTTCACAAATTGAAATTGTCTCCTTTTTGGCACATTTGTTCAGCACAAGGGTCAGATGCATTACGCACAAACTGAAAGTGAATTACAATACATGAAGTATTTTACAATGAATATTTCAATGATTCATATTTCTTTGTGAAGGCACAAAATACGGCTTACATCCTTACATATCCTTGTCCCAGCCATCCCCCTCCCAAAGAGTCGTGACACCCAAAAATGAGATACTGAAATGAGTTACTGACTTGATGTCCCCAAATGTCTTGCAGAGCAAGTCCTATTTAAGAAAGGATATGCCTACTTTGTTACACCCAATAGTTCCTAATTATTTGTTTAAATATTTTCCAAGAAATAAAAATTGTGGTCGTGACAAAAATTGATGAACCAAGGCATGGACTTTCAACATGGCTTTCAACTTTTTCTTGAAAGCCCATGACCAAGGCTACATCTCCGGAAATACTGGAGTGTAAGAAAAATGAAAGTTATGTTCTACATCAATAATCTGCAAAAGGCTTATGAAATCAAATTATCAGTCTCACTGATAGTTTGCCCCAGTTTGAATCTTTTGAAACAGAGACAGTCATTAGGATTTTCCGATAAAATTAAAAATCATATCCCAGTTGGTGTCATTTCTGTCAAATACTCTACATGAGTTTGTCACAGTGTATATCCTTAGAGCTCTGAGAAACATCAGACATTAAATGTAGAACCTGGGTTTTTAGATACTCTAGAATAAAATTGTTAAGAATACTCCAAGGCATCATTCCTGAGCCACACCTGGCTTTTACTGTCAGTCTCTGTTGGATGGTCATGCATCTTGCTAACTCAGCATATGACAGTGAAAGATGTAGACTGTTGAGTGTTAAACATATGTAGCAATTTTTTGATAAATATTATCAATGTGTCCTTGAACAACCAAAACTGTCAAATACATTAATTTCAGCTAAAGCTGAAGCCATCCCTTGATTCTGAAGCACCTGATATATATATTTTTATTTCTCTCTACTTTCAGGCCAGGATTGCCTTCCTACAGGGCGAGCGTAAGGGACAAGAAAATCTCAAACATGACTTAGTTAGAAGAATAAAAATGTTAGAATTTGCACTGAAGCAAGAAAGGTGAGTTAAATGTGAAATTTTACAATGGAACTTTGATGTAATTATCCCATTAGACAAAGTTTGATACATGTAGTGATAAATATGAACCTGTCTGTCAGTCGAACAATATTTTGGAAATGATCATGAATACTAATCTATTAGACTGTTTTTCCTTTTACTTGATGAAGTGATGTACACTATTGGAAAATTTTTACACTAAAATGTTAAAGTTGGCCTTGAAAATAACATTTTTCTTGAGAATCTTAATTATAATTTCCAACCAATTCTGAGTATAACTTTGATATTTTGGTATTGTTTCCATCTAATATATATCTCAGTCATTTTAAAAGTTAGTGTTTTGTCAAAATAAAGTTCAATTTTACACCACATTACTAGTCAATGAGTCCCCCCCTTGGCCATGTTAACAGCAGCAATTATTTTCAGATATGACCTTAAAAGCCCTTCAAATAGGGGTGTAGAGTTTTATAACCCTCTTAAAACCTGTTAAGGCATTTCAGATGAGTTTCCTTTGAGTTTCTACCCTCACCGTTCTCTTTTTCCAACTCAATATCCATCCAACCTGCAAAGAATTGCTACTGTTAAGATGGCCCGGAAAGACACATTGACTAGTGATTTGGTGTAAAATTGAACTTGATTTTGACCAAACACTAAATTTTAAAATGACTGTAACTTTGTAATACATGTACATGTATTTGCAAATACACTTTTATACAAGACTATTGAAATTCAAAAAATATATTCTTTTGTCTGGAACATTAGAAGAGATGAAAGAACAGCATCAAAATTAAGAACTTAGTTAATTTTGAAACCTAAAATCAAAGTGTTTTGATCAACTTAATATTTGTGTTTTCAGAGCCAAATTCCACAAGCTGAAGTACGGAACTGAGCTTAATCAAGGAGACATGAAACCACCGAGCTTTGAAAAGAAGGAGGATGAAGAATCTTTGGAAAATGAACACATAACAACGCCAAATAGTAATGTAACATGGAAACAAGGACGCCAGTTACTACGACAGTAAGTGACCTAAACAAATACTTATCATATCTACCAATGGGTTATTTAAATGTAGGCTTTTGAAAGGAGTAAAAAGTGTTCAATGTTTCACAAAACACAAAACTCAACATGCGTATTTACTAAACAATTACATTACGAGTAATTTGATGTGATAATCTATCCAACTTAACACAGTATTGATCAAAGCTTACCCAAAGTTACAAGATAGTTAGTCATATCACAAGTTACGCCACTTTAAGTTATTCAACTCTTCTCATTTCTCAACATGTCTGTTCTGTAACTTCATGTAGGTATTTACAAGAGATAGGATACACTGACACAATCATAGATGTGAGATCAGCAAGGGTACGTTCAATATTAGGTCTACAACCACAGGAGGATGACAATGCTCCACCCATGGTTAATGGAGATGCTAGGGGGGAGAAGCCACAAGCGGAACAGCAGAGAAGGTAATATTTCTTCATTGAAAGACCAAGGGTAGGGTTGATTTGTTAAAAATAGAGGACAAAAATGAATAGGGGAAGTAAGCTTGTGTGCTCATTACAGTGTCTGGCTAAAGGTATATAATCATCAGAGGCTCAGATCCCCACTCGTATACTCGTAATTTGACGAGTAATTTGTCAAATACGAGAAATAATTTCAAAATACTTGCCATTCGTACGAGTATAGCATGATCTCGAAACTCGTAGTAATTCCTCTCACTCAACTTATTTGTTTGTAGCGTTACATCCCCTTTTAACCACACGTTTTGTCAAATATAGAGACATTTTTCCAAAAAGTTTTAAACTTTTTCCAATCAAATCTTTTCTTGGGAGATTTTAGGTGTATTTCTCGCGCAAACATATGATATAAGCCTGGATATAACCCCGGAGAAAAGTTGCCTGCAAAATCTATATTGTAAATGTTCTGCGCAATTAACCTGTATCCCGTACACACGCATTATGCAGTGTCCGGTCAAATTCTGGGATATGTGATCTCTTAAAACCCTTTTTACTGAGCGCTTGAACCAGTTGGAGACTAAACCCCGCCCATTTAGGGGCCTAGTCAAAGCTTTGCGCCAAAAAATGAAATCTTTTTTAGAATTCAACCCTGAGCAATTAATCTATTATCCCTTCTATAAAACCCAAAAATTCTACTCAAGACATAATCAGAATAAAATACCATGAACTAACATACCTTAGAGAAGATAAATCTGAAGTGAAAATGACAGATAATCAACAGTATTTGAGAAATACTGAGTTATTTGTCCTTGTCGAAAAACCGGAAGTGAAGAGTATGGCTTGCCAATTCAGCAAGATTTAATTCAGAATCAGACGGAGTTCATGAATATAACAATTCTAGTGTTTGCAGTGATTCAATTAAAGAATTGTGAATATGTATTGCATATTTTTTATAATATTGTGCACAAATGTGACATACATCAATTAATGTAAATGAATAAATTCCTGGTAAAAAGGACAATGCCAACAAAGGAAGTGTCATTGAGTCCAGGGAGTCAGTAGGAAGTTGAAGGCCTAAACCAAGGGGGTCCTCTGTTGGCCCTGGAGTTTTCGCACAAGTTATTTACTTTCAATTACAAGTAATTTTTAAAAATACTAGTAAAACTCATACTAGTAATTTTTCCAAAAAACTTGCCATTCATACTAGTATTGTTTTACTGAGGATCTGAAACTCTGATAATCATGTAAGAAGGGGTTATAGCTAAAATTGAGTTTGGAGGTATTAATCCTAAAATCTGGAGCTCACCAATAAATGACCTATATGTGTCATCTGGGATCATTAATGCATTGAAATTGTTACAACTTATAAAAGTTACATCTGTTATTTTATTGATCTCCCAATGGTTTTTTCAAAACAGGGTGTTTAATCCGAATTATACCAGCTCTATATTGTACCCTTTAGGTCCAAACAGAGTTTTAGTTTTAGCTTCGGCTTGTCAATTTCTCAGATTTTCTCTATGTTAGTTTACCTCTACATTTATTAAACTTAAATCGTTAAATTCAACATAATCACATTCTGTCATTTGTTGCAAGTAAAACTTTTCTATGTTTTAGAAATGTGAAGAAAATCCCAGGATCACTAGGAGAGAATGCGTTAATGGACAGTGAGGCAGCAGTGTTGTCTACATTTGACTTCCTGGCCAGTGAGAATGTAGTAGATGATGATGATGATAACCTCAGTGATGAGGAGGGAGGACCTGCTGATGATGACAATGATGAGAGGATGGAGAGACGTAGTGCTAAGGTAAATTCCTGTCCAAATATTAACACATCTAGTGATCATCCTAGCATTAAGCAAGTAGGTGCAACACTCACCTGAGATTTTAAAAAAGGGCTTGCACCCACCCATTTACACTGCACTACAGTAAAGAAGGAATCCCACATGATTGACACCCCGCATACATAGATAAAAAACAACAACTTTGGACTCTAATCTGAATATCATACACGCTCACTGATTTTCCATTCTATTTCTTTAGATGTCGGGTAATGAAGGAATGGCTGGGATGGAAGATATTGGCGATCCAGACACTGATGAAGCTTTAGCAGAATTTGACTTCTTAGTGTCCGAGAGTGGAGAGGGCGCTGGCGAGGCCCGTAGTCAGGGAGATGGGACAGAATGGGGTAAGTCTTTAATCATTGTCATTTTTATATTCAGGGATTTTGAAAAATTAATTCAAAGGCTAGGTTACAATGGGGACACTAAGTTTGATCAATTTAGTGAGACTGGGGCATAATAAAGGGAATTTATATTTTTTAAGAGAGACAACTGTGGTAAGGTAACATTCACCTCTTAAGATAGAATTTAGCAGCAGCTTATGTTACAATACATCTATCAACTCACTATGAACTATCAGACCATGTACACGTTTCATATATTCCCTTGTAGAGAAGAAAGATCTTTCACCAGGTGAGGAATGGAGTGTAGACCAGCAGCTCATTACAAAGCTAAAGGAACAATACAAAAAAGAGAGGAAAGGAAAAAAGGGAATACAACGTATGTTTGAGTTATTTACTGTAACTAATTTGATTATATCAGTAGACATTTAAGAGTGAATATAGTAGAATTTGGACAAGGTGTCGAAAAACACAAGTCAGCAAGAAGGATAAGAATTTACAAGAAATAAAGTTCAACTACACACTCCCTAAAGTGCCCAAGAAATCCTCAGAAATTGTGATTCTCCATAGCAATCATGTCTGATAACATGTTTAGCAGAGCCAAAAATGTCTGAAATGTGATACTCCATTTAAATCATTATAGATAGATATTTATTATATTTTGCAGGGCCAAAAAGGTCTACCCTTCAGGCTATGTTAGCTAACCTTGGCAATGATGAAGATGGGCCTCCACTACAGTCAGGCCAGGCTAGTCCTCCTAGACAGGCCTTGGATATGTCAGAGCTTGATGATCCAGGGGCAATAGAGGAAGATGGTGAGTATGATTAAAGGACAATGTCAGTTTTGCGATATACTGGAATTTTTTTTAATGTTCTTGGGATGATGTCATATTTCAGCACCATTTTGTTTAATTTGAGGTTGCTTTGATAGATGAATCTTGTTGGTTATTTTTATATTTTGCCAATTTAGACAGACGATCTAATTTCTGATGAGTAAGTGTCGATGTAATTCTCATTTACCCTTCATGTTTTCTCAAAGATTTAGTGCAATTGAACATGCTTCACTGAAAACATGGCAAACACATTTCTTTGAATTGAATCCTTCTACCAGATGAAAGAGGATGATTTCATAAATTATTCAGGTCAAGATGACATTCCAAGGTGAACTAAGAATAGAAGAGGCAGTAAAAATCATGTATTATTGCATGTAAGTAAACCATGTTATACATGTTCCAGGACGAGGTAGCAAACATATTATAGGAGTACCAGGTGAAGATGAGGCCCTGGAAGCTGCATTAGGTTTAGGAGACCTGGCTGGCCTCACAATAAGCAATGATGCAGAATCCTTAGGATATGATGTAAGACATATACTTAGTATATTGTAATGAAATATATTGAATGTATTTTCTTGTACATGAAATAACCCCGATATCTTTAAATTTAAACGCAGAATTTTAGAATAAGTCAATGAAGTCAATTCCAAAACGTAAATAATTAATTATTCAACCTATGGAAATTTTGCAATTTTCATGACAATGGAGGAAATGGTTCTACCTTGAAACTAGTTGCTCTTAGTGATAGGCTTATAAACCATGTGAATTCATAACAAAGAACTACCACTTAACTGATTTTCTATTTTAGATATCTTCTAACAAAGAAGCCTTTAGAAAAACATGGAATGCAAAATACACTTTACGAAGTCATTTTGATGGGGTGCGTGCCCTTGCTTTCCACCCTGTAGAACCAGTTCTAATCACAGCTTCTGAGGATCACACCCTCAAGCTGTGGAATCTTCATAAAACTGTACCCGCTAAAAAGTAAGTGTATTCCTGCTTGTGAAGCTCTTGAGTTAAGTCCATTTGGAACATATTGAGCAGTAAGTTGTTGAATATGAAAATTAAATGTAAGCCGTCACTAAAGATAGATTCACAAAATCAATAGAGAAAATCTACAACGTACTGCTTATCCCTATATTTTACTGTGCATATTTCTCTTAATTTTGGGAAGCTACAGCTGCCGTACTGTTGCTGTAGATCAAATGTGACTGAGGCATTAGACATCTAATCATAAGCAAGCCAATGAAATGCCATGTCATGTTTATCATTGCTTTACAGGACAGCTTCTTTAGATGTTGAACCAGTGTATACATTTAGAGCTCACGTAGGTCCAGTGCTGTGTCTGGCTGTCGACCCTACAGGAGAGCATTGTTACAGTGGTGGAGCTGACTCTACCATACGATGCTGGAACATCCCCAACTCAAATATAGATCCTTACGATTCTTTTGGTGAGTAGGAAATTTAAATGAATATAGTAAACCAGTCTGCCTGCCTACTCAAAAGTCTAATTACCACAGTAACCAATATTTTTGACCAATTAAATAAGAGATGCTGATACTTCCCGAATCAATAACCAGATATTTTTGGAAAATTTCATGAAAAAATATTAAAACCTTTAAACTGAGAGTATTTTTGTGAACTTATTGAACAACCTAGTAGAATGCAAAGTTTTATGATTGTGTTTTAATACATGCATTTTTCAAAATCTGGAAATATTTTTTTCTTTGTTAAGATGTGTATAAAATTGCATAGGGATAGGTATTTCTTTGACTACATTTGACTAGATATTTATTTTACCAGATTCTATGATTTTCATTAATGATCTATTACCCTTTCATAATTTTAGATTGTAGTGTTTTGCAGGATACACTAGTGACCCATACTGATGCTGTCTTGGGCTTGTCTATACATAGCTCTAAGTTGCAAGTGTAATTATGTGATTTCAGATTGTAGTACTGCAGGGCACACTAATGGCCCATACTGATGCTGTCTGGGGCTTGTCTATACATAGCTCTAAGTTGCAAGTGTAATTATGTGATTTCAGATTGTAGTGTACTGCAGGATACACTAGTGGCCCACACTGATGCTGACTGGGGCTTGTCTATACATAGCTCTAAGTTGCAAGTGTAATTATGTGATTTCAAATTGTAGTGTACTGCAGGATACTCTAGTGGCCCACACTGATGCTGACTGGGGCTTGTCTATACATAGTTCTAAGGTGCAAGTGTAATTATGTGGTTTCAGATTGTAGTGTACTGCAGGACACTTTAGTGGCCCATACTGATGCTGTCTGGGGCTTGTCTATACATAGCTCTAAGTTGCAAGTGTTGTCATGTTCAGCTGATGGAACAGTGAAACTCTGGTCACCTGGTACAAAGACTCCACTACTTAGCACTTATAAAGCTGAAAATGGTAAATTATTTACACATTCTATTCTTTTCTATAAGAAAATGAAAAATTGCCTTTGTTGAATAATTCATTCAAGGCTAGTCCATTCAAGCCACGAGTACAATTACATTCAATATATTGGAAGTTGTTTAATGTTTCACAAAACCTGACATCTAAAGTGACAGTGTAAATTAATATTTGTAATTTCAATCAGGTGGATACATAATATTTTAGATACCATTATTTTTGACCAACACTTGGCATTGGTGACTAGTTAGTAATTGTAACACTCTATGACACTTGTAATGACATGTATTTCTAATAACTTGTGGTGACATTTTGTCGTGTTAATGTATTTTCATTTTGATGCCCTTTCATTTTAATGGCATGTTTTTCAGAACCTGGTGTTCCTACGTCAGTGGACTTTGTTCGCTGTGAGCCTGGACAGATGGTCACTAGCTATACTTCAGCAAATACATACATATTTGACCTTGAAACTTGTAAGGAAATCATAAAACTAGAGAGCAAAGGAGAATCAGGTAGGACTGCCTTTATATTTCAAATGCATATCTCCAGGGTTTCAAGAAACATTTCAAAACAAGTGCTTGAAAGGTTGAACAGAGTTTGTGAGTGGTACTGTTATTAAAACTGAGTGTTAATTATGAGTGATATCTATAGAATGGACTTTTTTTATCTGATTATACCTTACTTGACAGTTACACTTGTCTCTGTCTCAGAGTGGTGATATTTTAAAACATTCATTATAATTATTTCAATGCAGACAACAAACGGCAATGAATTTCATCTAAAGGCAGTTGAACATTGATGAACTGTCACTGAACTTTAGGCATTCCATGTGAAATTCCAATTTGCATAAAACTCTAAAGAGAACTTGATTTTTTTAGAAGCAGGAGGCCAGATAAACCAAGTGATTAGTCATCCAACTCTGCCAGTCACAATTACTGCACACGAGGATAGGCATATTAGGTTCTTTGATAATAATACAGGTATGTAATAGGCTATTGTTCAGTCAATTTGTTTTTCCACATCCCCTTGAATAGATGGGACTGTTATATGAGAACCTATGTATTTATATTTCAGAAGTATGCAATATTACGTTACATAATTTATTCGGTTATATTACGATGGCATAAACGAAAAAAAATATACTTCAGAAATATCTGAATTAATTAAGACACTTCATTGATAAGAAGTGAATAAAATGTTACTTTGCAAATATTTAAGCTGTTATACTGGAAAGGTTAAATATAACCATCCACATTACTTGTTTTTGTTAATATTCACAGTGTTGAAATTGATTTTCATGAAAAACTATAAAATGTTACATCTGCTAAATCCATTGCTAAATATCTTATCCTAAATGTCTTACATTTTACATATGACCTTTAAGATCTGTGAAATTGTATCTTTAAGATCTGTGAAATTGTATGTATTTTAGGCAAGCTGGTTCACTCCATGGTTGCCCATCTTGATGCAGTTACTAGCTTAGCAGTTGATCCAAATGGACTGTATTTATTATCAGGAAGTATGTATTTTACAAATAAGGCTGTTTTTCATTTATCTTAGTATAATTTATTTTGATCACTTTGTGAGAATCCGACTATCATATTTGTTCATGAATAATGTCACAATTTAACAATTTTTTGTTAGTTTAAATCTACAATTTTCATTTTACCCTGATTTCCAATTGAGTAGCCACTGCACCCTCTGACCTTTATATATGATTTTGTAATTTTGATCACGATACCACACTTGGCTTTCATTGCCATCTTATTACCATTAGTATTATGCCATATGAAATGATGCTAGCTACCTACAGGAGAAAATATAGTGTATTTTCGGATTACACATTGGCAATTAGATTCACAGACTGAATAACTGGATAAGAGTTATATCTCTTACAAAGGATTACCTAATATTTTATTCATTTTGATTTTCCAGGTCATGACTGTTCTATACGTTTATGGAATTTGGACAATAAAACATGTGTACAAGAAATCACATCTCATCGTAAAAAATTCGATGAGTCAATACACAATGTTGCGTTCCACCCCTCTAAACCATACATTGCTAGTGCAGGGGCGGACGCTCTAGCTAAAGTATTTGTATGATACATAGTAACAGTTTAGGTAGACTTTAACGAATTAATTAATCAGGGCTGGCTTTCAGAAATAAAATGCATGAACAGGGGACTCTATAAAAAGCTTTTTGGACACAGCATACCTTGAAAATGTTTGAGCTACTCATGATATAAAAATCAACTTATTTGAGATCTCCGGCAGGTATGTTGAGCTGTTAGAATGAAATGCATCATATTTATTTAATTGCCGAATCAGTTCCGAATATTTCAGAATAATCTGTTGTACATTTTGTTACTTGAAGCCAGTCTTGTACTGTACAATGTACATCATATTTGTACTTGTACGATAAATTGTAACCATACATAGAGTATGGTAATATACAAGGATTATGTTAAGGAGCAATACAGCTATACATGTGTCGTGTTAATCACACTTGTTCGTTTATCAAGTCCTGCAAAAAATCAAGAATTTTTAAGAATGATGAAAAAATATTTCTTGTTTAACTGGAGGTTAACACATCATCACTTGTTTAAAAAAATGAAGCAGTCGATTTTGAGCTTTATCCTTCTGAGGCAGTTTTGTACTCTTCACAGAAGGTCAATATAACCTCTGTGGCTTATACGTATAATGGATATTTTCATTGATCAAGTTCATAAGGTGTGAACCTCATTGAAGTTTACACACAAGCTTGCTACATGAAACTGTCCAGGTCTAATAAATATTTGCTGGATTGTAAAAGTATGCTTAAAGTGATTGTAAAAGTCTGTGGATGTAATACCTCAAGTACTGTATGCAATGTTAAAAAGTGTGTCATATTCACTTTCAAACTTGTAAAATATGATTGATTTTTATAGATCTGGCATTTTTATTAAGTTGGTGTTATATATTAAAATGAAATCTTGAGCTTTTAATGAGTTGGAAGTTAATAACTTCTATTATTGCATTACACTTATTGGATGTGTATTATCCTATATTGTTTAATATGGGGTGTTTTGTCACGGTCGTGAACATATTGTACAGTAATACCTGTGTATAGTGAACACAATAAATCTTCATTGTTGGTAGGTGTTCACTATCATGAGTGTCATGTACAAAATTGATGCTGCCAAAAATCTTCACTATATATGATGTCACTAATACAGGTTTTATAGTAATGCTAAATTGATATAAAGTGCAGTTTGAGAGTTGACCAGAATATGATCAAAAAGTAAGAAATATATAATTGTGTAAGTAAACATGTAATTGTGGTCAAACTGAATTTCCATTTCTTATCAGTACATTTTCTGACATGTTATTTTCTTCCATTGCCTCATATAAGCAACAGCTGCAACATATAAACACACAAAGATGTTGGAGTTCTAAATGTTGTTTGCTGCCAAGTTTTACTATGAAGTTTACAGGGTACAGTAAAACCTGTGCAGGTGGAAGCCTTTTACATTACAAACATGTTGCACTTATGGGAGGTGTTCCGCTTGCAAAAATCTCAGTTGAATGTAAACATTTCTTGCAAATGGTCAAAGGAGTAAAGATATGTTAGATGCCAGTTAACATGTTTTACTGTACTACTGTGCAGCTTGATGCAATAGTAACTATACATTTTTGGTTAAAACTGTTCAGGGACATTTTAACAAACTAAGTGTACAGTATATACTTTCCCTTCAAATTGGTAATTTTCATTAGCGCTTGTTAAAATATATGAGATCAGAATGAATTGATTTTCCATGTTAGCCTGTAACTGATTGTAATTAACAGTTTACAAATTAACAGTTTAACTTGAGTTTATAAGGGATATTCCTTTTTAGACCATTTCTCTTCTGATATGGTAGCTATAACCAATACACACTCTCCATATTTAGCAACTCCAGAAAATGCTTCGATATGATCAGTATTGATCATTTAAAAATAGAGTACTTATTTTCCAGTACACATCCATCTTTTTAAATTGCCAATGTCTTGCTAAATATGGAAAGCATATTTTTTTTTTAGCTACCTTATTAGGAGAGAAATTGCTTGGCAAGGAATGCCCCTTTAAGAGTGATTAATGGTTTTCTTTTCAGTGCTGGCCTGTACTAGGTAATTGTATTTAAACAATATGAATTGGTGCTAGATGAGCCTGTAGAAGGGGTTCTATGAACTTTCTGTTAACGACCCTTTGTACACGTCCATGTGATTCTAAGTTAAGAACAAGTCACAAAAAATCTTTACCTATATCCGGGGAGGCATGTTTAATATGTATTCCATATATTATGGAATTTCTGACAGCAGTAGAATTTACATTTGGGCTTTACTGTCATAGGCATAGTATTGCTCATATCACATTTCATTGCATGCGAAAATTCACCAGGGGAAGAAGTGAAATATATTGTGAATGCTGCAGTATCACTTGAATCATGATTTGTGAAATTCAGTTTCGAAAAGTCAACATAAGACTTTAAAAGTGCATGTTCAGAAAATTTCTTCTTGAATTTCGTACTAGGTTTACAGCACTGAGTTCTGTATTTAACAAAGCAGCTTGTAATTTTGGAATAAGGGTAGCCTGTTAGAAATGTGAAATGTCATGCATGTCATCAAATAATTGGGATATTTATTATTTATTGGGACTTGCATGATTGAGCACATTTATGAATTCATACAGCATAAAGCTCATGATTTATATAATAATTCAAGTTTAGAGATATATCTTGAAACTTGTTCAAGTTTAGAGAGATATGTTAAAACTTAAAGGATGATTTATGTTGTCTCCATTCTCCAAATGTGAGGCATGGAGATCCAGAATTGCTAGTGGATAATTCAGAGATCATGCTTTTGGAGAATGTGTTTTCCCAAAAATTGTGACGAAGACATTTTTTCACTCAACTAGAATAAGGTAGTTAGTATTGTCCATGCAAGGTATAAATTCAGTAAAACTTGTCTAGTGAACTTCAAGCTCATTTTATTTTGTATTTATAGAGCCATGTGGGGTTATTCCCTCAACTGCTGGACTGTCTATATAATATTCATTATTAACTTATAGCAATTGTTCCAGAATCATTAAATCATTGATCCGCCAGTTCAAACTATCAACCCCAAAACAATGTGTAAATATGGTGAAGTATAATATGTACAGTGAGGATGAACATATGTAGAATCATGTAGGTGAATTATGGAATATAAACAAAGGTATGCATGTATTATAGTAATGAAAGTAATAATAAACATCCAATATATAAACTGGCTGAAAGTATTTTGAATAGATGCTACAGATTTATTCCTGAATGAATTTTCATCCAGGTAGCAAGAAACCATTGGAAGAAACTTTAGAGAATTTTAGAGATCTTTAGTTGACATAAGTGTGACCAGAATTTAATCAAAGCAAGGAATTAATTTGGGCCTGAATTGTGTTTTCTAAAGGATGTAAAACTGTGGCATAATTGGCTGTAGAATTCACTTTATATAGAAATCCAGATTGTCTCATGCAAAATTGGACCTACGACTTTAATTTGTAAAAATGTATTTATTAATATTAGTGAACATAATATGAACTGTACAGAATTGTTTAAAATAATATCCGATTGTTTTGTTTCTTTATTTGTGTTAATTTCATTATGGTTTGCACCCCCTCCCCTTATATAACAAAATTAAAAGATGTTGATTTGTCTAACTTGAATATTCAAAAATCAATATTAATGAATTACGATTTGCTAATGAAATCGTTTGCTGAGGATGTTGTGCAATATATTCCTCGCATACATTTAGTAATCTAGAATCACTGTCGGTTTCATCACTGACCAAACATGATACTTGATGACGTATGTTTTTATGTCACCATCAAATCTGGTGATATCGTCTGCCAACATTTTTTGTGACTGCGTTCGGAGTTTGTAACAAATGGTCGTGACAATTTGCATGTTAATGCCTTGTCTTTAAAAACACTTTCAAATTTCAAAACCACCAGTATTAGGCCAGGATATAGCATGGGTTTTGGGAAGTTCAAGGGCCACTTGATAGACATAATGTTTCTGAAAGATGACTTCATTTAGCATCAATTCATATATGTCTGGGTCTTTTTAGTTTGTGGACGAAGGATTCTGAGCAGTTTTACCCCCCTAGAATAATATTTCAGGGGGGTACTATATTATCATTCTATAAAATCAGTTATACATAAACTATAGCACTGATTTATAGATATTATGTTGCTAGCACTGTAGTCAAGTGTTTCCCAAAGTTATAGAGAGATATGTTGATCGGTTTTGACAAAAACACAATTTATAGTAAAAAATAAGCATATTTTCATTCGTTTTTTAGTCTCGCCAACTTTATTGTTGCAGCTTCAGAGAAATAATTGGCACCAATACTGCTTTAAGAAGTAATCTAAAATTATTTCCAATATATGTGGGGAATTGTAATATAAAGAATGTAATGATACAATACTATTTGGAATTTTAAATATGGCTTTGTTGACCCCTACCCCTTAGAAATATGAGAAAGTGAAGATGGCACAATTAGATCAGAAATTCTATAATGAGTACTAATACTTCTCCAAGTAGCATTTTAAAAATGTATGTGTGATATGTAGAGGTAATTTAATGGGAGGGATGGAATATGAATTTTATTCTGAGGTAAAATATGATATTGGCCAAGGAAAACATCATATTGACTGAGGGCAATAGCCCGGGTGTTAATATGATAGTTCTCGAGGCGAATAAAATAAATAAAATTCATATTCCACCAACACCATCAATAACCTATTTATTAAATTGTTTTTTTTTCTGAAACATAAAAATCAAGAGAAATCCCCAGGAATGGTTCTGATATAGGATCTGATATGTGATTTAGGCTGATACAGGATCCAATACAGGATCTGATATAGGAATCTAGCTATAATATGGGATCTTTTGAATATCAATTCTATTCCCTGTTTATTTCCCAGCGAAAACATGCTATTATTGAATAATGTTATAATTTTGTAATGATCAACTGTTTTTTTCTGGATGCCTTTGTTAGTCTAAAGGGTCATTTCTTCATGTTAAATTCTTGTTTTTATATTTTTCTTTTTCTAAAAGTTTATCAAGAATTTCTCTTTATAAGTCAAGGTCTTATGATTCTTATTGAGATGCATCAGTCTGCATTTGTATGCTCATTAATTCATTTAATATATCCTTAAAAGTACAATAATTTACATCCCATTGATGCCTTGAAGCATGAGCTCTGTCTAGTCCAGCATAGCTTACCCAGGCAGGCACATGTGCATTTTATCAGCTAAGGGATTCCTTCCAGGGGAACAGGTAATTGCTATTGAGTCTATGCTGTCAATCTTAAAACTAAATATAGTTTAATAGGGAGTAGCCATATCAGCATCTTCTATATCCCCCCCCCTATAATCATTCAATAGGGACAATTGACGTTACATACTTATTCACATAGCACTCCTAAATGCACTGTTTACCACTGAAGGAATCCTACAGTTGATTAAATTCACATGTGACTCTAAAATACACCTTTACCCATGAAAAAATTCTCACTCGGGAAGTTCAGCTGCATCTCTGAGGATGCTTTGTAGAGCTGTTAGCTGTTTGAAAATTCTTATATGATTTATTCATGAAGGGATAATATATTTTATTTGTTTACCCCCTCAGTCCCACTCCGTTCATGAGTATATACTCACTTACTCCAAAAGTAGTTCATAAAGCAAACCTTTTAAAGCCATGGCAAGATTCTACAGTTGATACATTTCACCCATTTCTCTGAGGGTTAAGAAACTGTATAATGTTTGTGGTTTATGCTCCCAAGGAGAATTTTAATCTACAGTTGTACCTTAACCTCCCCTCACCCCATCCATTAACAAAGGAGGAAAATTCTTATATGACTTATCCCTCCCCAATTCATCGATAGAGGATGGCTGATGGACATGATGGCTGATGGTGCTCCCAAGGAGAATTTTAATCTACCTTAACCTCCCCCTCACCTCAATCATTAACAAAAGGAGATGTAAAATGTCTCTACCTGCCATTTGCTACAGATGTCGACCATTGACTGCCAACTGCCAACCCTCTAACACCGTCCATAAAATAGTATAACAAAAGGAGATAGACAGCAGTCACTTATTCCAAAAGTATTTCTAATAACATAGCCATAAAGGGATTCTACAGTAGATAAAGTTCACATATACATATGTACCTCTGAGGGTGGTGTGTGGAACTGTTTACAGTTTGTGCTTCAAAGGGAAATCGTAATATGACTTATAAAGCTTATATGTACTACCTCAGAGGGTCATGTTTGGAACTGTAAACAGTTTTTGCTCCCAAGAAAAAGGATAGGTATCGATATGGTGAACTGAATTCAACTATGTTTTTCTCTTAAACCAATTATTGAAAACATTCTGTAAAACAACACAGTCCTCCACAATTATTTTATATAATTGTTTTTGTTAACATTTTTTTGTTTTTTTAGTGCAATTGTTTTTTGTTCCTTTCTACCAATTGTTGGAACAAAATAGCATATACAACATTTTCTTAGACCTCTCAATATTATAGTTATACAAAGGAAATTTGGGTTGATTTTACAATAAATATGCAAAATCTTTTACAAAACCCCCCAAAATAGATAAAAATTAAGTTCAACCTTTAATTTCATCAACAAGATACTTTTTTAATATCAACCAAACCTTCCTTTGTACGATTACAATATTGAGAGACCTACACACGTTGTGTTTATGTCGTTTTGTTCCAATGAGGTTCGGATAGATGTTTCATTTCATTCCAAACATATGATATAGAGAAAAGTACATGTATATAAATATATTTCAAATTATAAGTAAAATAATGTTTACCATACAAAAGATAACCATTAAATTGACGATGTGTAAAATTTTCAGAATGTTTTGATGACTGGTTTAAGAGAAACGTGTATTCAAAAAGTTCACCATATCGATACCACTCCTTTGAAGATGACTTAACCCCCTTCTGCTCCACTTTATTCATGAGCAAAAGGAGAAAGACAGAAATGATTGTTCAGAAGTATTTCTAATAATATTCCTTTTATATCTAAAAATGATTCTACAATAGATAAAGTTTGCATGTACCTCTGACTCTGAAGAAACTCCGAATGACTCCCCCTCCCCCATTTCATTCAATTAATAAGGGAGAAGGACTGGACTTTTCTCACTTATTCCAAAATCATTTTTTCAAATATCCCCTTTACCCATGTGCAGTTGAGCATAATTCAAAGGTTTGCGTGAGACCCCCACATGGGAAGTGGTGGAGGTTTTGACAAAATAATAAAGATTGAGGACTCTTTGAATGGTGCATAATATTTGAGAATGTATAATGTTCATGTTCACTAGGAAAATTCTAATTATGTCAAACTTTACATCGTGCACTCTATATTAATAGGCATTCTTAGCATGTACATTATTTTCTTTCGGCCCATATCTTTCAGCTCATAAATTCCCACCATCTAGGTCTATATATAAACATTGAAACAGGCTTTTGACCCAAGAAATTTGTGTTTTATGACATTTGTGAAACATATTCTTGAAGAAAATAATATACAAGGCAGGACATAAGTAGTCATCATAGAATTTCTGATCCAATAGTGCCACCTCCGTGTTCTTGTATTTCTAAGGGGTAGGGGTCAACAAAGCCATATTAAAAATACAAAATAGTACTTTATCATTACATTACTTACATTACAATGTCACACATAGCTTGGAAATGATTTTTGAATACTACTTGGAGCACTATAACTGCCTATTATTTCTCTGAAGCTGCAACAATAAAATCGGTAAGACTAAAAAGGGGTAAGGGGTAGGGGTCAACAAAGCCATATTAAAAATACAAAATAGTACTCAATCATTACATTTCTTATATTACAATGTCACACATAGCCTGGAAATGATTTTTGATTACTACTTGGAGCACTATTACTGACTACTATTTCTCTGAAGCTGCAAAAATAAGATTGGTGAAACTAAAAAGATAACGAAACTATGATTTTTATTTCGATAAATTATATTTTCTCCCAAACCAATCAACATATCTCCCTATAACTTTGGGAAACACTTGACTACAGTGCTAGCAACATAATATCTATAAATCAGTGCTATAGTTAATTAATAACTGATTTTATAGAATGATAATATAGTACCCCCCTGAAATATTATTCTAGGGGGGTAAAACTGCTCAGAATCCTTCGTCCACAAACTAAAAAGACCCAGACATATATGAATTTATGCTAAATGAAGTCATCTTTCAGAAACATTATGTCTATCAAGTGGCCCTTGAACTTCCCAAAACCCATGCTATATCCTGGCCTATATGTTGTAGGTCGCAGAGTGAGCGCTTTTAAAACTTCCCACGTTGATTTATGATTATGATCTCAAAGCGACAGCAACGGACTGCAACTCGCTGAACTCTTCAACGCAGTCCAATGCCAAATCACAGCCATCGGAACAGATAGCCCCCTCTCTATGTGTAACAAGGAGAAAATATTATTTAATTGGTAAGTTACATAGACATGATATAGAGTGAGGGGGGGGGGGTTCCGTACACAGTTTAAGCCCGTTTTCCTTACTGGTGAAATCTGCAAAATGTTCGCAATAGTGATAAATTATGGCACAAGGCTCAGCTTAGTCTGAAATTTTTATGGAATTTGGATTGGAAAATGTTACTTCCCATAGCTTTATTCACCTGACACGTGTTACTTTTTATAGCATTAAATTGTAATACCTTACTGCTTAATTAAATTGATATGTTTATTTCTGGTACTGTTAGAGAGCTTTCTAGATAAGTGCAACTTTTTATCGTACCTAACAAAAGGTACGATATTGTAGTCAGCTTGGCGGGTGGGCGGGCGGACGGCGTCTCACTTTTCAGCTTGTCTACAGGTTTCCAGCCAAACCATTTGAGGGATTCATCTGAAATTTTCAGGGATGTTTCTACATATCAACGTCAAGAACTGATTAGTTTTTGGGCATTCTGGGTAAATCTTAAGGTGGCCATTTTGGATTTTCCGTCCTAAAATCTTCACTTTCAAGACTTGTCTACAGGTTTCCAGCCAAACCATTTGAAGGATTCATCTGAAATTTTCAGGGATGTTTCTACATATCAACGTCAAGATTGATTAGTTTTTGGGCATTCTGGGTAAATCTTAAGGTGGCCATTTTGGATTTTCCGTCCTAAAATCTTCACTTTCAAGACTTGTCTACAGGTTTCCAGCCAAACCATTTGAAGGATTCATCTGAAATTTTCAGGGATGTTTCAACATATCAACGTCAAGAACTGATTAGTTTTTGGGCATTCTGGGTAAATCTTGAGGTGGCCATTTTGGATCTTCCGTCCTAAAATCTTCACTTTCAAGACTTGTCTACAGGTTTCCAGCCAAACCATTTGAGGGATTCATCTGAAATTTTCAGGGATGTTTCTACATATCAACGTCAAGAACTAATTAGTTTTTGGGCATTCTGGGTAAATTTTAAGGTGGCCATTTTGGATTTTCCGTCCTAAAATCTTCACTTTCAAGACTTGTCTACAGATTTTCAGCCAAACCATTTGAGGGATTCATCTGAAATTTTCAGGGATGTTTCTACATATCAACGTCAAGAACTGATTAGTTTTTGGGCATTCTGGGTAAATCTTAAAGTGGCCATTTTGGATTTTCCGTCCTAAAATCTTCACTTTCAAGACTTGTCTACAGGTTTCCAGCCAAACCATTTGAGGGATTCATTTGAAATTTACAGGGATGTTTCTACATATCAACGTCAAAAACTGATTAGTTTTAGGGCATTCTGGGTAAATCTTAAGGTGGCCATTTTGGATTTTCCGTCCTAAAATCTTCACTTTCAAGATTTGTCTACAGGTTTCCAGCCAAACCATTTGAGGGATTCATCTGAAATTTTCAGGGATGTTTCTACATATCAACGTCAAAAACTGATTAGTTTTAGGGCATTCTGGGTAAATTTTAAGGTGGCCATTTTGGATTTTCCGTTCTAAAATCTTTACTTTCAAGACTTGTCTACAGGTTTCCTGCCAAACCTTTTGAGGGATTCATCTGAAATTTTCAGGGATGTTTCTACATATCAACGTCAAGAAATGATTAGTTTTTTGGGCATTCTGGTTAAATTTTAAGGTGGCCATTTTGGATTTTCTGTCCTAAAATCTTCACTTTCAAGACTTGTCTACAGATTTTCAGCCAAACCATTTGAGGGATTCATCTGAAATTTTCAGGGATGTTTCTACATATCAACGTCAAGAACTGATTGGTTTTTGGGCATTCTGGGTAGATTTTAAGGTGGCCATTTTGGATTTTCCGTCCTAAAATCTTCACTTTCAAGACTTGTGTACAGGTTTCCAGCCAAACCGTTCAAATTTTTACATATGTTACACAGTGATAAGTTCTAGAGCTGATTAACTTTTCTGCGGCCATCTTGCTTTCTTGGTCAACAAGACCACAATGCTGTGTTTTAGGTACGATATTGTTCACGTCTGTGCCTTGTTATTATTTGAATGATCATGATAAATTTTAACACAACATCGGAGATAAGGTGAATTTTTACGTTCTGAAATTCCATTTAGTGGGAAGTTCCGGATGCCCTTGCAAACTCTCATTGGTTGCTCTGTATTGTAGCATTCCGTTACCATGGTTACGCATCTATAGACATCTTACCTTGGAATCTTAAATCATAGAGATGATATTGGTATCAAATTAAACCTAAATAATTTTCTCATAAAGTAATGATATTCAATTATGCAAATTAGATAATTTGCATAAATTGTGACGTCATCAATCAATTTTTGATTCAGAAATTTTGAGTATAGCAACATATCTATTAGAACTGAGGCCGTATGTCAGAATTTCGGCAAAGTTTGGTCCTTTAGACTATAAGAAGAATGTATAAGCAACATAAAAGTGAAAACAGATTCAAAATTGGATCAGTATTGCCAAAGTTATTAAATTTTCGAGGCAGCTACTGTGAATGTCATTATTTGACAATTTTATTCAGACATCTTACCATGGACGTTTAAAGTGTTTGTAGCCATTTGTCATTATTTGGTCTATAGATATGATATTGGTATCAAATTAAACCTTATAAAATTTCCTGTATGATTACAATATTCAATTATGCAAATTACCTAATTTGCATAAATTGTGACGTCATCAATCTATTTTTGTTCAGAATATCCAAGTTAGCAACATACATATTAGAACTTAGGCCGAATGACAAAATGTGTGCATAGTTTTGACCTTTATTTGATGAGTGGAAGATAGAGGCAACATTCAAGAGACAACAGATTCAAAATTGGGTCAGAATTAGCAAAGTTATTCAGCTTTTGGGGCAGCTACTATGAACGTCATTGTTTGACAATTATAAAAATATTACAATAACAAAAAAAGGAACAAACATAGTTGTTTCAATCTTATTGAGTAAAAATGTACATGACTTGTTCATATTTTTTATTGAACTGTACACGAAAGTATGTGGAAATGTTACATTTATTTTGACTATCATTCACAGGGGTCAAAATCATGTGATCTTGATCTTGTATTTTAAAATCTAATTTTATAATTTACCATACACTGTCAATGATCCATATGAATACATAGTAATGCTTTAATTATTATGCTATTTTGACATATGCTGACTAATATACATATCAATATTTACAAATCTATATGGAAGAGTATTCCTGGTTTCATTTGATTTCTAGCATGTGAAAAAGCTGAAAACAAAATTTTGTTGATATTTGGACATAAACTAAATAAATCTTAACTACCATTTTATATTTAAAATACAGATAGAGTGTCAACTTTAGAACTTATATGTTAACATTTCCAAAAATCAATGCCCAAAATAAGTCAATCGGTGGCAAATGGCGAGCCCATACAGCTAATGTGATAACTACTTTAGGGGAATTTTTCAACCTTCAAAATCATTGGTGATTCAACCTTAGAATGATTTATGTTATAGCTTTTCTGAAAATGGACTATAAGCAGATAGTAGGTACTTAGAGAAGCAAAATGAAAAGTAGTTTTTATATAATTTTACATTATATAACCTCTTCGATATGCAATGAAAAATGATGACAAAATCCATACAAGAGCTCAGTAGTAGTACTAGTAATCCTGAAATTAAAGTCTATTGATCAAAATAGTCATGAAGAAAAAATGCCCTCTAAAATATTTTTGAAAGAATTGATTTTTGTAGGACTTTAACTAACCCTTCCTACATCTACATATAGGTTTCCTACATCTATCTCTTATGTCCCAAAGTATTATGGTATAGGACTTGTAATCTGAACTTGTTTTAAAAGGTTTCCAAAATATGAAATACCAAAAATCTATGAAAAATATATGTCTGAAATGGATGGATTTCAGGTATATCCCCATAGACTATGGATACCATTCAAAACTGAGAACCGTAACAACAGGAGATTTAAGTGCAAAATAAAGGAGTTGATCACGTAGTATGATTGACAGGGGTTGAATCTAAACTATTTTAATTTACACTTTTTATAGTTTAGAAGCTTTAATATGGAATGCTCTAATCTAATGAAGATCTAATCAATACAGTGTGCATAAAAAAAACGCAACAGATTGTTATCTCGGAAAAGCACAAAACCAGTGATAACATCATTGATTTCATTCAATGCCCCATGAAGCCATGTGTCTCCTCTTTACAATGATATATCATTCATTGATATTTGGTCATGGTTTGGCGAGTAATCATTCCATTTGCAAAGTCGGCCAAAATTAGCTTGGGGCCAAGTTATAAACATCACAAAAGTCAGTGTACGGAGCCCAATGCAATATTGGAAGAATACATAAAACCTATGCTGACTATATCCTTTTCATCCAATGTACCGAAAAGCCAAATTACTCCTCTTTGCCAATGGAATATCATTCATTCACAGGGAGTCATGGCTGGCCGAATAATCATTAAGTTTGCAAAGTAGGGCAAAATTCAGTTCGGACTCAAGTTTCAAACATTGCAAAAGTCAGTACAATGGGCATAGGTGCGATTGGAAGAAGGTGTGACAGGTGTGGCATAGACAGTAAAGTATTCATACTCATACTCTTGCAAGAATACATCCTATACCTCTCCAAATTGCCACCACTTCCTTGCACATAAAGATGCGCTCATTTGTCCACGTCATGCATGGTTCAGCCTGGAGTCATCTGTGGGTTAAAGCAGAGAAAAGCAGCCCATGGGCAATTCTTTCTCGAGGTTTCGCAATATCTGGTGAAGGAATTGTGAGCACAGATGCTCCTGAGATAGCTCCAAAAGAAAAAGTCACAGCATTTCAAGTCAGGGGAACTTCCATAGGTACTACTACTTAGCCCTTGCACTGATTTTTGCAATATCTAAAACTTGGTCCAGAGTCAATTTTGACCCACTGTGCAAATGGAAGGATTTCTCACCCAACCTTTACCACATGTGAATGAAGAGGAGGGATGTGGCTTTATGGTACATTGAATGAAATTGATGTAGTCATCACTGGTTTTGTGATTTTACGAGATAACTACCTGTTGCGTTTTTTTTGAAACGCCTTGTGTAACAGATTTTATCAAAAAGTCTCAGATGTACATGAAGGCCTGGACGCTGGGGCAAAAGTCATCACAATAAGATGTGCTGAGAGGAGCTGAATCAATGTCACACCTATAGATGATGTTAACAAGGAGATTAATGTCACACAGATGATATTTGGGAGTCAAATCACACTGGTGAGGTGAACATGGAGATGTGACAAAGATGATGGAAACATTAAGAATAAAAAGCATCCCTGTCATGAAAGTCACCACTGAAATAGATTAACAAAAGAAAAATTCAACCACTGCCATATGGGTCCTTGACATGGGTAATGGGTAATATCGATTTTACATATATGGCTATAACATGAATGAATGCCATAGAGGTGATGTTAACGCGGATATCAATGTCACATGGATGACATGGTGATAAAACGTTAATTTGTTCAAAGTTACACTATTAAGGTGTTGTTAGTCACATGGAAATAAATGTCACATGGATGTAGGAACTCTTGGGTTTAAGTCCTCGCTTCATCAACACTTAATATAAAAATGCAATGCTATTTATGAACTATAATAGCTTTGGTATGATAAATAATATAAGGTGTCTCAAAAATGTACCCAAAAGTATATTAACACCACAGTTTAACGAATCAATATTTTCAGATATTTTTGCATGATCATGTTGCTAAAGCATGTAAGTTTCCTCCCCAATACAAAGTTTTCAGTTCAGTCTTGCATTTTGATGATTTAACCCTTTACTTTTTACTTCATATTTCGATGACAGCCTGTCCTTGTGCTACATTGTTCATCACATTCGATAATGTTTCAGGTGGAATGTTTTGAATTTCTTTTTGGGTGTTGGCGTTATGTTGTTCTAGGTCTTTCGGCTTGGGATTAGCTTAACATGCTCCTTCAAATAACCCCAGAGAAAGAAGTTCCAAGGTTGAAGATGGCAGAACAATCACAGAGAACCAGCTCAATTATCATCAAATGATTTAGCAGTTAATTGATAATAGAGTTCCATCTGCCAGAGTTACAGAGACTGAATGATATCCAAATGAGAACACTGTGGTTCCAGACAGTTTGAGCCCCTCCATGTACAGCAAGGGCCACACAAAAATTCCCATGAAAGCAGTTTCTTCTCCCTATGTAAAGACAGTGTGAAGGCCTCCCTATTCAACAGATTTGACACCCCAAACATTTTCTCTGGAATGACTTCAAGCCCAATGTTTATGTTTATCCCAAGCTAAGAGACATCGAACAATTTGAGGTCAACATGTGAAAGGAAATCCAAAACATTCCACCAGAAACATTGTCATATATGATAAACAATGTAGCAGTAAGAATGCAGGCTTTTTTCGAAATGTAAGGAGGTGAAATTAAACACATGGTATAAAAAGGGTTAAAGCATCAAAGAGGCAAGACTGAACTAAAAAATTAGTATTGGAGAGAAAACTTACCTGCTTTTCCAAAATGACCATGCAAAAATATCTGAAAATATTGATTGATTTATCTTTGCTGTTGATATACCTTTGGTTCATTTTTTGAGACACTCTAGATTATAAAAATTGTCTCTTTAATGTCACTGCCAGTAATCTGACAAAATGAGTGAAGGGAGTCGATTTCTGCTAGAAAATTCAGCAAATAAGATTTCTTTCTTCAAAAAGCATATAGTATGGTAAAATCAGTTAGGTTTTAGGTGTAAGAAGGGCGCAACGTCACCAGCATGCAAAAAGTCAATCTTTGAATCCCCTTCAATGTAATAAATCAAAATGAATGTTCTTGCTGTTTTTTTAAATGAGGCTTTTAAAAATATATTATTTTGATATTTTTTATAACATTTTGTAAATAATTCAAACAAGGCATAAACATGCAAAATGTCTCAACCTGCCATTTGTTACAGATGCCAAAGGCCAGACACCAGATGTCAAACGCCGTCTCAAAAATGGAGACAAATGGAGAACAATATGTCACCGCTTTTGGTGGTGACATAAAAAACAGCAATGACATACATTTTGTGATATAACGTCATCAATTTGTATTAACAGGTCATGTAGATGATTACTGCTTGAATTGCAGCACAAATATTAATGTTTGACCAGTCATGATGTTTCGTCCTTTTAAATAGATTGGCGCTTATGAAGCAAATCAGTTTAAAAATTAATGTAGATGTTCACTGCTTGAATTGCAGCACAAATATTGATGTTTCACCAGTCACGATGTTTCGCATTTTTAAATATATCATGTTACAAAATCAAAAAAACTGTTTTGACCCCTGTCAATGATAGTCAAAATTATGAATACCCATATCATTTCTATACACCAACTACTTCAGTGACATGTAAAATATATATTTTTCACTCAATAAGCTTGAATCAGCTTTGTTTCATTTTTGTTATTTCAGTGTTTTATTTATGATTGTCAAATAGTAACGTTCATAGCAGCTGCCTCAAAAGCTGAATTACTTTACTAATACTCATTCAATTTTAAATATTTTTTGATGTTGCTCATACCTCTTCCACTCATAGAATAAATGACGAACTATGCAGAAACTACACCATCCAACCTCGGATCTAATAAATTTGTTGCTATACTTGGAAGTTCTGAGCCAAAAATAGATTGATGACATCATAATTTATGCAAATTAGCTAATTTAGCTAATTGAATATCGTTACCATACCATTTATTCAATTAGGATCAATTCAATACCAAGATCTCCTCTGTAGACCAAATAATGACAAAACTACCAAACATTTCAATTCTCAGGTAAGATGTTTAAAGTTAATTGTTCAATGATAACGTTCATGGAAGCTGCCCAGAAAGCTTAATAACTTTGTTAGTTCTGATCCAATTTTGAATCTGTTTTCACTTCTATGTTGCTTAAACCTTCTGCTCATAGAATAAAAGTCACAACATTGAAGAAATTCTACCATACGGCTTCAGTTCTTAAAGATACATTCCTATACTTGAAAATTCTGAACCAAAAATAGATTTATGACGTCACAATTTATGCAAATGAGCTAATTTGCATAATTGAATATTTTAATTATATGAGAAATTTATTTAGGTTTAATTTGATACCAATATCATGTCTATAGACAAAATAATGACAAAGCTACAAATGATTTAAGATTCCAAGGTAAGATGCCTATAGATGCGTAACCATGGTAACGGAATGCTACAATACAGAGCAACAAATGAGAGTTTGCAAGGGCATCCGGCAAAAAATTGAACCTCAAAGTGTTACCTTTCAGAAAAGTATGGATGCCATAAATTAACAGAGACCGCCACGTTGGGTAAATTTTTTGAAACGATAGAGAGGCATGGGTTTCTAACTATTATTTTCTGTAAAGAAATCGTGCAAAATCCCATTAAAAATATATTTAAAAAGCTTTGGAAACCGGTAAGATTTTTTAAATAATTTGTTGTTGTCGAATGTAAAAATGAGGTTTGGTTGCTCTTTACTTCTATAATATTTGCAGATGAAAATTTGTTGTCAATACAGCAATAACCCGTACGTGGTGAAACATCTTACACTCTCCACTTCCATAGGGTAATGTCATTATTTTACTACAGTTATGCAGTACTAGAGTATTCCGAATTGATGTAAACAAGATGCCTAGGGATGATCTATAGCCATAGCAGTGTGTTTATTTTTGTGTACTCCACAGAAACGTGATAGTTCAGTTTGAGTTCGTTCCAACATTGTTCACATGGTCCAGCTGTTGTAGAGTACTGGAATAATGGATTATCACCACGAGTTGTTCTCACACGTTACTTTAACTAAGTCATACGATTCATCATTTGAAAAAGTCGCTCTTGGCCTCTAAAAAGGATACCTTACTTTGGCTCTGGGGATTTAGACTCCTCAGTATGAGAGCAGAAAATGGGACAACCTACTCAATCGCAATCTTTAACGAGCAAGTAAAAGAGGACGAGTCCATATTGGAGTTAAGACGGAATTTTTGCAGGAATATGATAAGCAATGTATTCATATAACCCTAAGTTAGACAGTCTTGATCCAAACAAAGAATCGAGTTCGTACATACAATCAGTCAAAGGGTCAGGAAGTAGACTTATAAATTCGGCCATCACAAAGAAACTAACGTAGATAGCACGAAAATAAATAAATACAAATAAGTGCAGGATTAGAAATAATATACGTTGCACACTAAGTTATATTTATGGTATTTGGATGCTACATTTATTAACTTTCCCACCTAAAGTGTTTGGAATATACATTCGTCTTGCTCAGGGACCATACCAGGAAGGTAAGTTTAAATTAATGATTATGTTTATTATTTATTTATATTATTGAGTGTCTGTGTAAAAAACCGGGTGAGCGGGTACCTAACGTTCCTAGCTAGGTTACCATCTTCCAACGTTGCTAATTTTCCATCCCCTAATATACAACTGTTACCCGGACTGTTACTCACTTCGAGAGCCGTGTTAGATTTTGAAACTATATTATATCAAAATCCACATAGCTTTCTCAGGAAGTAAGCCAACTGACATGTCGAGCACTAAATAGACATAGCTTCCTGTGTAGACTTCCGTTCTATATTTAAGAAATATAGACCGAAAAGCAGGGGTTATATCGTCGAATACACCCCGCAGGGCTAGGCACAAACGTTTTCTGTACCCCGAGCGACCGAAGGGAGTGAGGGGTTCGAAAGCTTTTGTGCCTAGCCCCAAGGGGTGTATTCGACTATATTACCCCTGCTCTGAGGTCTATATTACGATTCGAACATGAAAACTCACCAAATTGTTTCGAATATGCATCATGGTCCGCCATTACTACGACCCACCGTTACGACGTCACACATTACAAGTATTAACTGGGTTATTGATCTCGAATATAACCCAGCTGAAGCATTGACTTTGATTACAGTTTATAGAAGGCGTGAATACAGTCATGTTCGAATGTAAGAGAGAGAACACAATATCTGCTACTTTATCAAAATCAGAAAAAACTAAATGGTTACCTAGTAACACGGATATCCACGGAATAAACGTGAACACGTAACAATTGAATTTGGAAATCCTAAGTAGGTTACATTTTACACAGTTTACAAGTACCTGTACGATGCCATTGGTTGCTTGATTTTTTGTCTGAGTGATTGACAGTACAACATTAGTTGTTATTGACAGAATATCGATGTTTCTTTTTTTGGCGATTGGTTTATTGGTAGATAAGCTGGTTGCTTATGGATGGTTGTTTGTTTGATTGGTTGTATGACTGGTACGTTGAGTTGGAGGTCACTTGGGCGTTTTGAGGCATAAAATGAAAAAATCAAATTCCTAACCCTGGTAAGAACGTTAGGCACCCGGTCACCCGACAACCCGGTTACTCGGCCACCCGGTTTTTTACACAATAGTATAATTTCCATAAAGCTTTTGAATTTTTTGATCTCGTTAAGTTGAATAAGTTATTTTCATGTTTATCAGTTTTCGATCGTTGTTGATTTCTTTGTTTTATTATGTCACCGGCAGAAGTGGTGACGTTTTGTTATAGTCTCCAATGTTTTTGAGGACGGTGTTCGGCCGTCGCCATTTGGTATTCGACAGTCGGCTGTCGGCGTCTGTAACAAATTCTTACAACTTCTAATAACTAGAGTACTGTTGACTGACTTCAATTTCTTCATAAAATCATTTTTCGATCGTTAATTTCTTTGAGTTATTATGTCACCAGTAGAAGTGGTGGTGACATTTTGTAATAGTCTCCAATCTTTTTGTGGACGGTTCAACCCAATCACCCGTGACGGTTACGTGATTGTAGTCTAATTATTCCGGGATCTTGTAGGTTTTCGATACTCACAGGTATCTCATCACGATAATTGAACCCAATCACCCGTGACGGTTACGTGATTGTAGTTTAATTATTCCGAGATCTTGTAGGTTTCCGGTACTCACAGGTATCTCATCTCGATAACGATTAACAAATGCTGTTGTAACTTATTTATTCTTTATTTATGCTTTCATCTGCAACCTGGATTCACAATCTTGGACGTCTTTGAGATAATTCTCGCCTCTAAGTGTTGTTGTGTTCCCAACTCAAGAGTATCCGCGAAGGTGATCCCGTATTAGAACATCAGATTGTGCGATCCAAAATATGAATCTAGAGTAAAGTAGTTGCGATCCAAATGTTAAATGTTTCAGAAGGCGATCCCAATTCAGAATGTTTGATTGTGAATCCGTGGTTGCTTATATACAAGTAAAATTACATAAATCATTCTGTCAGGATTGCGCAAAAATAGGCAAAAATTGTGCAATAATTGCACAATCGCCCACGCATATTGCATCAGAAACCTGTTCGAAACCCGCTAAAAGTGGTTACTGATATATTAGTTCCACCTGACAGAATAAGCTTAAAATAGAATCTTGTACTATAATTAGCTCAACCGGTTTAAACTAGTATCAAGTTATCAAGTACAATCTCAGGTGTCAATCAAATATTAACTCCATCGACTGCTACCTGGTTGAACCAACATAATACAAAATAGTAACAATTACTATCAGATTCTTTACAATATTGGTATAAATATCAATGATATCAAAATAAATATCAATGATATTAAATGATATAATAAATTAATTAATTGACTAATTAATGTCAAAAAGTGAGTGGTAACAACCACCCCTCCTTAAATTTTAGTGCCCCACTAAAATATGTCATTATCATATAAATTAATTGTCTGATATGGCATATAAAATGTCTCATATCCTCTTCATTTAGGCTGTATTGTAGAGCATCTCTTATGACTGCGCTATATAGCGTCTCTTGATATATATGTGCTATCAACTCTGCTTTCAGCGTTCATATATCACTTGTTACATAAAAATGACGTCAATTATATATCACTGCTTCAGCGTTTATATATTTATGTCATTCTGCATCATAATAATAAAGTCTCGCTTGGCTGTTAATATTCTGCATTATTCCATAGTTAGCATGATATTCATAGGATAACATGTGAAAATAAAAACGGTATTTTTGTAATCAGTGGTAAAATATGATATTTTTGACAAATTTTCACTTAACCATAGCATACGTTTTTTTAGCCATGACATACGACGTCGTATGCGATGGTTTATGGATTTTTGCTACTTCAGACTCAAAACGAGGCTAAGTGTCAACATCGCCGGATTGTTTGGAAAATTCGAATTAAATGACTTAATTTCCGAAGATTCTGATGATGACTTTAACTATGGAATAAAAAGATCATCCTATGATTTACTCGTGATATGATTTTAATCCACTCATGGTTATTGAAATCTGCACTCTCTCGCTACGCTCGCTCGTGCAGATATCATATCCATTCGTGGATAAAAATCATATCACTCATAAATCATAGGATATCCTCTATTTATCCGTAAATCTAGGCATTTTATTAACGTCTCTAGATTCACAATTGCATTCTCCTTAGCGTTCGTGAAATAGGCACTATAATAGTTGGTGTCTCTTTATTCACAAGTTTTCATAAATTCACTCCTTAGCGTTCGTGAAATAGGCACATATAACTGGTGTCTCTATATTCACATGTATTATCCCCATTGTATAGATGTCGTTGAGTATATACTGCACTGGAGAGCGTCCATATATAACACAAACGGAAATCCAGGTAAACGTGAATTTCATATATCAGCTGCTAGTTGAATATTGCAGTGACATCTATCGTCATCGTCGCCATCTTCTCCTTGGCATCAACAGATCATCGGCATCAGATCAGATCAGATCATTTGCAGATTAATATAATTATATATTTCACACGTATTAGTATTTTTATTTTATTTTCTGATTGTATTAGTAATTTTTATTAGATTATAATATAATAATATTATTAATGATACCATGCAACTATGTGACATGATGCATTATCATTTGTACATACTCATCTTGCAACCTTAACTTCTCAACTTATCACTTATCATCTTAAAATTTATTACGCCATCTATAAATGATGGTCTTTAACTTTCAATATATGCCCTTTACAAAGCATCTCAGTTATGGTGCTTGAGGTAGTTGTGTATTTCATGCGATATATTTTCATTTTAGTGTATTATTGTATACACACATAATATTAATTGATTATATAATATCATATTAGATTATTATTTACATCTTATCATATCGATCAATTAATTATTTACACCTGTTGTCCTTATCTCAAACTATAGGGAGATGCGCATTAAAATGTTAGCTATTTGAGTGGGTCTCTTCTGTGCACCGGACTGTATCTCCTCGAGAGGATATTAACTTTCAAGCCCTCTAGCGCTGCTGACCCAAAATTATAAAGCGTTAATGGTTATATATATCTTAAAGCAATGGACCGCACATCTCCCATAGACAGTATACACCTATTTATGAACATTCTTACTTTACACAAAGATCATTAATCATACTACACTGGATCAGAGCTCAACTTAACCCGGGCAAAAATGTGTTTCCCCTTTATAAGATACTTCACAGAAACAAATTGAACAAATTGACTCATCATTCTTCCATTCATTCACACACTGAGGACAGGCTTTGAGGTTCTGGATTTGGACATCGGGATGACGAGCTAATTGTATTTTACAATCTGCACAGACATAATGATTACAAGGTATTTTGTTTAAATTATATATGTGGGAAGTTTTTCGACAAAGGCAACATATATTGGTCATATTTTTCAATACCAACAATTTTTTCAATATAACTCGCCTTGTCAAAGACCAAGAGGGCAAATAAGAAACTTTCTCCAACATAATTAATTCAACTAACTCCATATTTGAACAATATTTATTTTTTTATTTAATTCTTTCCTTATTAAATCAATAGTTTTTTTTTTTTTTTTTTTTATACAATAAAGGTATTCTGTGCGTTTTGGTTTCCCTCCTGTTTATATAATTGTAGAGAGTTCTATTGGTTTATAATGTTCTTTCGGTAGTCCTTATTATGTCATGAATAATGTCTAATATTCCGCGAATAGTCTAAATTATTTTGCTTGTCGTTTGTCGAAGTTTTTATATTTCAAGGATTGTCCAAAATGGTTTTCTTGTTGTAAAGTTCCCAGAGTCCAGAATCTACTTCATACATATTTCATGTGAGAAATTTTCTCTATGTGAACCCCCGCCAGGACGGTGCTTTCAACCATGGGTTGGATATCTGGGGTAGTCACTGGCACTGGTACCTCTCTCTTAACCTCGCCTTTGATATTTTCTGTTTGGGTGAACTTGTCAATTTTCTCTGCCCGAAAGTTCCAGAATGATGGTATTTGTGCTTGAGCCACTGGAATAACATACAATAACTTATTACACTACCATTCTCTCTTTTGGTATGAGAATGAACACATTCTTATCAATTTCACAATAGAATCGGATTACATATGGTTCATGCAACTGAGACCGGCGACGCGTGACCGATAATCACTTAGGGCTGTTTCCAGGATCTTGTGGGTCTCTGGTACTCACAGGTCGCAGCTATTAATCAACTAACGCAGCAGGTGTTGTGTTCCTATGATTTTATTTTCCGTTCCTTTGTTCCTGATTCCAAGTGCCTAAGTCCGAGTTGCAGCCTAATATTTTCTAAGTCCGAAATATTGTTGAAATATCCTAAGTCCAAAAGTAGCGAATATTTTCTAAGTCCATTTTGTTTCTGTTTACTTCCGTAATTTTGTAAGCCTTTGATTGATTCCAATTTCCGAATGTCTCGACTGCAATTCGGCACTTGTTTATATACAGGTAGAGCTACATTGATCATTCTGTCAAAATATTGCTTATATTTGCTATAATTTGGGCTTAAATTACGCTTAGCTTGCAGATATTTGAAATTGTATTTAGGTTTTGATTGGATAATAATAAACATCAATATTATATTTTTGACAGAAAATCGTGTTTTGTTACTATAAATACATAACCAGTTCCAACCTGTTACAGGTGAAACAGTACATTCTATTGCTATAAATCATTTAGGTTATGTTAAGTTCTAGACAGAAGATCTTACATCGAGATAATTGTATTACTCATACCTGTAGACACTTGGATTATTATTACATTAATTTATATAAATTATTAATTGATTAATTAATTATAATTATTAATTAATCTGAAAAGTGGGTTGTAACAACCCCCCACCCTTGAACTACAGACGCCTCGTCTGTGGTTTAAAATTGAAATTTTAAGATAACTTTGTTTTATGGATTCACATATTTTGTACACAACTACATTCCGGTCGCGCAACAACCCATTAGGTTGACGTGAGCCTGGTTCCAATGAATGCAGTGAAAGACCAGGATGACTTTCATACTCAAGAGTTCATAAATTTTAAATTTAGTGTTGAATTTCAATGTCCAAGGAATCGTCTTTGTGTCTGTGCGTCTTGGAATTAGGGGAACTGTATTTCATCATCAACAGCAGGATCACTCGATCATCCCTCACTAGATAGTTGAGCACGATCAGCATAATCGCCCATCCGGCTCCGACGTCCGCTCAGGTATTTCCCAGCGTATGCTTCCTCAGTTTCACATAGTTCCCCGGTAACCATGGGTCGATCCTCGTCTGATCCTTGCATCTTCTCAGCTCGGAACATTAGTATATTATATATTAATTATATTAAACAATCACACTTTCATGAATATATATATTGATTGTGATGATGATGATGATATGTACAATGTATAATTATACGCCTTATTCATAGATGTCACTGTTCAATCCCTTAAATCCCCGACATCTACCGTACCCTGTTCTGGTACACTTTAATTTACCTCAATTACTCAATATGATAAATATGTGATTAAATATGGTTATATATATGTGGTTAAATATGGTTAAATATATGTGAATAAATATGCTTGGATCAATTGATTATTTACATCTTAATCAATTAATCAATCAATCAATCAATCAATCAGTTAATATATATGAATGAATAGGTTTTAGATCAGTTGAATATTTACATCTTAATCAATTCGCGATATGCAACTAGAGGTAGAGTCTCTTCTGCGTACTGAGTTGTTTCCCCCGAAGGGTATCGACTTTCAAACCCGCTGATACTGCGGACCCATAGGTTATAAGCGTTAAAGGACGGGTATCATCTACAAGCTTCGAAGCAGAGTTTATAATATTCAAATCCTTTCACACAAGAGTAGACTACGCCATCTTTATATAGTTCGAACAGTTCTCTTCTAAAATTATTGGGGTTACAATAAAACTTCCAAGGCAGGAAATTAAAGGAATCTTAAATAAGCTCAATTTGGACCGGATCATCTACCTAGTCTGCCACACATTATTCAAAAGGAGTGACTCGGCACGAATTGCTCAAAGACTTGTTTCGAAAAATGAAAAAGGGAAAAGGTGAGATTTTGATTTTCTATGACCACATCCTCGACTCCCCTTCAGGCAGATTCATGGTTACTGATAACTTTATCAGACAAAAATTTAGATTTCGGGTGCCCATAGAATGTTACTTTATTTTTTTTCCAAATTACAATGCGAATTATCGGGGCCTAATTAAGACAATGTCATTTTCTTCTATTTTCCTTTAGTAGGTCTATCTATTTCCCGAACGTTTATTAGTCCGAAATATTTTAAATTCCATTCTGTGCCCCTGCACCTTTCCCTTAATATAAGGTATCAGTAGTGTTATTGGTAGATAGCGTATATGTATAAGTGGAGTTGGTGGTTAGATGCCTTTTGACGGGGGGTTCGCCATCGGTAGGTGCATCTGGCAGGACTTTCTCCTCACTTTCCGGTTCTTTCTTGGCGTGATCTTCTGTTTGTGTTGACGCATCTCTGAAATAGGGAGCTTTCAACTGTGCCTGTGCCACTGAAAATATAATTCAATCAAAACATTAAACTGTATTCCTTTCCCTGGGAACCAAGACGTATACCCCCCTTTCAGCTTCGAAGTAAAACCGGATTACATATGGTTCGGATAATAATTGAGATATTACCCTTCTTTCCACATATGGTAAAGGGACCAGTCTCGGCAATTCTATATTCATTTCCTGATCGTCCAATAAAAATTTGATCGGTCCCCATTCTATATCTAAATAACTTTTAAACAAGGTATGACAGGCGCTGACTCTAGATATCACTCCCCTTTGCACTAGTTGAACCCTGGCGTAGTCTACTCGTAATTGGTGTACACATGCTTGCACACGATGATTAGCGGAATTCAATTCAATTATTAATTTAACCCCGTTACTTTCTACTTTTCTTTGAATATACTTCCCAAAGAATTTATAACTCAAAATAGTGAACTTTACTAACACATAACCAGAGAGTATGGTTAACATTACACAGTTCCATATGTTAACTGTTTCTAGATGGTCATAGTAACCTGTACTAGAGGCATAGCCTCCACTTGGTTGAATAACTGGCGTCGCTCCAAAATTTCGCCCTTCGACTTTCTTGATGTTTAAGGCCGCTATAATTAGTAATATTTTGCGTATGCGGTACATGGCTATTAAACCTATTCCGATTCCTACTAGGGTCAATATTAAGGCGCAGTATAACATTATCTGATTCGTGTTTATACCGAAATTCCAATTGAAACCTTCATATGCTAACTGGTCGGATTTGTCAAAATATATCGGTTTATCATTCTTCAGACTCTTCGCTAGTTCTTCTAAATTTACTTTAGCTTTTTGATCGGACCTCAGATAACTGTCCCATTGATGCTCATAAATTGTATAGTTAGGCTGATTGGCCCGTGATTCTACAGCATCAAAAGTTTTCCCTGATAAATCTTTAACACTCTCTTTCCCAAAGAGGTAATGTACATATGGTATATTGATAGGGTATGAATAATTGAGCGTCAATAAGCTTTCATCGCATCCAATTCTTTCTGGTATGTAAATATCCCCAATTAGTAAATCGCATTCGCATGGCAATTGAATTTTACACAATTGGCAACTATGTACCTGCACCGATGGTTTTCCAGAACATTTCATGTGCCATTCCCCAGATTTAAATGACGAAACCAATAATTCATTTTTATTAAGTTCAAGTATTTTCACGTCTTGTTTGAAATCAACAACATAATGGAATTTACATAGCTTGATTATTTGATCCATGTTGTCAGCGAATAGCGCTGCTAAACAAGTAATTCTAGATTTTGGCCTTAAATTTAGGACAGGCATAGTATCGCCATAGATTTGTCGACATGACCTATACTCACTTTGACTCATTTCCAAGAAGTAGTCGCGCTGCTTGCTTATTCCGAAATACTTGTTCTGGTTTTCAAGGATAACAGAATGGTTCCTTTTGCAATTATTAGTCTTGTCTAAGTTTTTAGGTATTGGTACATGGAACATATCTATCTCATATAAATCAAAAGTCCGATCTATTGAAGTTACGGGAATTTCGAGCGTTACGTATAATTGATCATTTTCATATATTCCAGAGGTTAATCTCGTGGTATAATAATATCGCGGGTCTTTGTGTCATATGTGAAACTCGGGGTAGTTTTCTTTTAATTTTGATTTTACCCGATTTAAAGCTTGCTCAAGTACTTTGGCATTAATCAATTCGAGAGATATATATCCCGTATTAATACGTTCTAGTGCAATCACTAACCGATACAACTCAGTTTCAGCCAACTGCAAATTGTATAAAAGTTCTGACATATATTTGAACATGGCCGTAGTGGTTCCGGCTAAATTGTTTATTTTGTAATCAATTTCAGCGATATTTTTGGATCTTTTCTTTAATTCAACATCAACGTTATCAATGTAATTTCTCAATTGCTCAAGGGATAAATGATTGTTTCGTACCATATTAAATACATTACCCGTTCTGTTATTGGTTAATATCATAAAACCATGCAATTCATTCTGTAAGGTATTCAATTTTCCTGCCGAAAGATTTCCATATTGTTCCAAACGAGAGACGTGAATTCTCATTTGATTCAATTGGTCTTCGGTCGCTAGTCCTAAGAAACCACCAAAAAGTTTACCTATCGGAGCTAATAAAGCGCTTCTTTTTGATAAATTGCGCTCGGAAATTGAACGGGGCGGCATTATCATTTTCAAATTATCCTTATGGCGATTGACTTTGCTTATTATATTTCTCAACACTGCTTGCATTTGCAAGCACGTATGATTATGGATAAATCCATTCATATCACAATTTTGATTAGCGTGCCGTATTACCTCATTGGGAATCATTAGCGATGTATTTAAGCCGAATGTCAAGTGGAAGCTACTACCTGTTTTTACGCATGTCCCGTCTACTGATTTGAAGTTTATTCCATAATTCTGCCGTAATTCCCCAGAATTGACATAAATTCCAGTAAGCTGCAATATTCCTATCATAGAGAATATATTGACGTATCCCATTTTTATTTCTAAGACCCAAATCTTCATCAAATTTACTCACTCTCGCCGGGTGTGTCTAAATTCCCCTTGTTTTCTTCAGTTAATTTTGGTCGTTGCTTGTTAGGTAACTTCTGGAACAGAGAAAGTAGTATTTGTCCACATAGGACTAAATGGTCCCCCTTCAGAGAGGAGGGGCCATACCGTCCAATGGGATAAGTTTCTACACTTCAGGGTTTTGTGACCGGCGACGCGTGACCGATAATCACTTAGGGCTGTTTCCAGGATCTTGTGGGTCTCTGGTACTCACAGGTCGTGGCTATTAATGAACTAACGCAGCAGGTGTTGTGTTCCTATGATTTTATTTTCCGTTCCTTTGTTCCTGATTCCAAGTGCCTAAGTCCGAGTTGCAGCCAAATATTTTCTAAGTCCGAAATGTTGTTGAAATATCCTAAGTCCAAAAGTAGCGAATATTTTCTAAGTCCATTTTGTTTCTGTTTCCTTCCGTAATTTTGTAAGCCTTTGATTGATTCCAATTTCCGAATGTTTTGACTGCAATTCGGCACTTGTTTATATACAGGTAGAGCTACATTGATCAATCTGTCAAAGTATTGCTTATGCTTGCTATAATTTGGGCTAAAGTTACGCTTGGCTTGCAGATATTTGAAATTGTATTTAGATTTTGATTGGATAATAATAAACATCAATATTATATTTTTGACAGAAAATCATGTTTTGTTACTATAAATACATAACCAGTTCCAACCTGTTGCAGGTGAAACAGTACATTCTATTGTCATAAATCATTTAGGTTATGTTAAGTTCTAGACAGATGATCTTACATCAAGATATTTGTATTACTCATACCTGTAGACACTTGGATAATTATTACATTAATTTATATAAATTATTAATTGATTAATTAATTATGATTACTAATTAATCTGAAAAGCGGGTTGTAACAACCCCCCACACTTGAACTACAGACGTCTCGTCTGTGGTTTAAATTGAAATTTTAAGATAGCTTTAATTTACTGATTCACATATTTTGTATACAACTACATTCCGGTCGCGCAACAACCCATTAGGTTGACGTGAGCCTGGTTCCAATGAATGTAGTGAAAGACCAGGATGACTTCCATACTCAAGAGTTCATAACATTTGAATTTTGAATTTTAATGTCCAAAGAAATGTCTTTGTGTCTGTGCGTCTTGGAATAAGTGGAACAGCATTTCATCATCAACAGCAGGATCACTCGATCATCCCTCACTAGATAGTTGAGCACGATCAGCATAATTGCCCATCCGGCTCCGACGTCCGCTCAGGTATTTCCCAGCGTATGCTTCCTCAGTTTCACATAGTTCCCCGGTAACCATGGGTCGATCCTCGTCTGATCCTTGCATCTTCTCAGCTCGGAACATTAGTATATTATATATTAATTATATTAAACAATCACACTTCATGAATATATATTGATTGTGATGATGATGATGATGATATGTACAATGTATAATTATACGCCTTATTCATAGATGTCACTGTTCAATCCCTTAAATCCCCGACATCTACCGTACCCTGTTCTGGTACACTTTAATTTACCTCAATTACTCAATATGATAAATATGTGATTTAATATGGTTATATATATGTGGTTAAATATGGGTAAATATATGTGAATAAATATGCTTGGATCAATTGATTATTTACATCTTAATCAATCAATCAATTAGTTAATAAATACGAATAAATAGGTTTTAGATCAGTTGAATATTTACATCTTAATCATTACGTAATAAGCAACTAGAGGAAGGGTCTCTTCTGCGTACAGGATTGTTTCCCCCGGAGGGTATTGACTTTCAAATCCGCTAGTACTAGCAAACCCACAGGGTTATAAGCGTTAAAGGATGGGTATCATCTACAAGCTTCGAAGCAGAGTTTAACACATTTAACATTATTCACACATGAATAGACTACGCCATCTTTACAATGTATATTTATTCGAGTAGTTTTCAAAGTTGGAGAAACTGTGATACCTCAGAGATCAGCACCTAAGGACTTATTTCAAACGGTTTTACTCTTAGATAGAGTTTTCATCACACATTGTCTGGAGAAAACACTTTTATCATAGGAGGTTTAATAACTTCAAAGGAGTACTTTATAAGCTAGCTGTAAGGGTAAGTTTTTATTTAAAACATGAGATTTTCCCCCTAGCTAGGAATCTTCGCAATCAACCATAGAGACAACCTAAATGAATTTTTCAGGCAACCAGAAACTATGTTTTTCCTTTAAACAAATCACAAAACAAAATTTTAGGAGTCATGAGGTTTTTCAATTTATTTTTCCCTTTCTTTAAGTCGCCAAAAATATAGTCGCTGTATCATATCCTTCCTAGTCCTAAATCAATTTTGATAAGTTTATTGTTTGTTATCTGTAGCGTGGTTTGAATGATTTTTTTTTTTAAAGTTCCAAATACGGTGAGGTTTAGTTAGTTTTTGGGTCCTAATAAGTCGTGTCCGTAGTTTTGGTGACAATGGATTGTGTTGTTAAACTCCTTATGTCCGTGGACAGGTGGCGTTTCGCCCTTGGCTCTTGGGCTTCCTGGTTCTCATGGTGAGGATTTGGCTGCCGCCGGTCTTCCGTTTCAACTGGGGCCTCCGTTTGAGTGGCCACGTTTATAGTGGTTTTAGGATACATCTGTTGATTGATCTGAGCCTGAGCCACTGAAATAAAGACAAACGACACTCAATTAGACTCCGATTCTTTCCCTGGGAACTAAAACATATATACCCCTTTCAGTTTCACAGTAAAACCGAATTACATAAGGTTCTGATAGTAACTGGGATATCACCCTTCTGTTTACATATGGTAAAGGGACCAGTCTTGGCAACTCTAAGTTCATTTCCTGATCGTCCAATAAAAATTTGATTGGTCCCCATTCTATATCTAAATAACTCCTAAACAAAGTATGACAGGCGCTGACCCTGGATATCACTCCCCTTTGCACCAATTGAACCCTGGCGTAGTCTACCTGCAACTGATGTACACATGCTTGTACACGATGATTAACAGAATTCAATTCAATTATTAATTTAACCCCGTTACTCTCTTCCTTTCTTTGAATATACTTCCCGAAGAATTTATAACTCAAAATAGTAAGCTTTACTAACACATAACCAGAGAGTATGGTTAACATTATAGCGTTCCATACGTTTATGATTCCTAGATGGTCATAGTAACCTGCACTTGAGGTGTAGCTCTCACTTTCAACGACTGGCATAGTTCCAAAATTCCGCGCTTCGACTTTCCCGACATTTAAGGCCGCTAGTATTAATAATATTTTACGTATGCGATACATAGCTATTAAACCTATGCTGATTGCCACTACGGTCAAAATAAAAACACAATATAATATAATCTGATTCATGTTGATACCAAAATTCCAATTAAAACCTTCATAAGCCAACTGATCAGATTTGTCAAAATATATCGGTTTATCATTCCTCAAGCTCGCCGCTAGCTCTTCTAAATTTATTTTAGCTTTTCGGTCAGTTCTCAAATAACTGTCCCATTGATGTTCATAAATCGTATAGTTAGGCTGTTCAGCACGTGACCCAACAGTATCAAAAGTTTTCCCTGATAAATCATTGACACTCTCTTAACCAAAGAAATAATGTACATAAGGTATATTGATGGGGTATGAATAGTTGAGTGACAATAAGCTTTCATTGCATCCAATTCTCTCTGGTATGTAAATATCTCCTATTAATAAATCGCACTCACAGGGTAATTGAATTTTGCACAATTGACAACTATGTACTTGTACCGATGGTTTTCCAGAACATTTCATATGCCATTCTCCTGATTTAAAGGATGAAATCAATAATTCATTTTCATTAATTTCAAGTATTTTCACATTCTGATCGTGATCAACAACGTAATGAAATTTACATAGCTTCATTATCTGGTTCGTATTGTCTTCGAATATTGCTGCTAAACAAGTGGTTTTAGATGTTGGCCTTAGATTCAAGACTGGCGTGGTATCGTCGTGATTTTGCTGACATGACTTGAACTCACTCTGACTCATTTCCAAGAAATAGTCGCGCTGTTTGCTTATTCCGTAATATTTGTTCAGATTTCCAAGGATTACAGAATGATTCTTATTGAAATTAGTACTCTCGTCAAGACTTTTAGGTAATGGTATATGGAACGTGTCTACTTCATATAAATTAAAAGTTAGATCTATCGAAGTAACCGGAATCTTGAGAGTTACATACAACTGATCCTTTTCATACATTCCAGAAGTCAATCTCGTAGTATAATAATATCGCCGATCTTCGCGTAGCATGCGGAATTCAGGGTAATTTTCTTTTAATTTTGATTTCACTTGGCCCAAAGCTTGACCAAGCACTTTGGCATTAATCAGTTCAGGGGTTAAATATCCCGAATTAATTCGTTCTAACGCCATTACCAAGCGATATAATTCAATCTCGGCCAATTGTAAATTGTATAATAGTTCAGACATATATTTGAACATAGCCGTGGTAATTCCAGCCAAATTGTTTAGTTTATAATCAATTTCGGCGATACTTTTAGACCTTTTCCCCAATTCAACATCAACATTATTAATGTAATGTCTCAATTGCTCAAGGGATAAATGATTGTCTCGTACCATGTTAAGTACATTACCCGTTCTGTTATTTGCCATTATCATAAAGCCATGTAACTCATTCTGTAAGGTATTTACTTTTCCCGCTGAAAGATTTCCAAATTGTTCTAAACGGGAGACGTGCATTCTCATTTGGTTCATTTGGTCTTCAGTCGCTAGACCCAAGAAACCCCAAAATAATTTACCTATTGGGGCTAATAATGCGCTCCTTTTTGTTAAATCCCGCTTGGTAATTTGACGGGACGGCATCAACATTTTCAAATTACTTTTATGACGATTGATTTTATCTATTATATTTCTCAAAACCGTTCGCATTTGAGAGCACGTATGATTATGGATAAAACCATTCATATCACAATTTTGATTAGCATGCCGTATTATTTCATCAGGAATTAATAGTGATGTATTTATGCCGAAGGTCAAGTGAAAGCTACTACCTGTTCGCACACAAGTTCCATCTACAGATTTGAAATTTATCCCATAGTTTTGCCGCAGTTCATCTGAATTAACGAAGCTCCCAATAAATCCCAATACTCCGAGTATAAAGAGAATATTAACACTTTCCATTGTTGGATCGGATATTTCAGAAACTTTTACTCACTCTCTCTCTTTGATTCTCGCTAATTATTCGCCGTATGATTGAGCTGTGTGTAGTTAGCTAATTTCTGGAACAGAGAAAGTCATCTCATACTTCAACGGACTATATGGTCCCTCTTTTCAGAAAGGTAGGACCACACTGTCCAATGGAGAGAGTTTTCCCCTCATGGGGGTGGTCATTATTTCCCCTAAAATCGTTATCTCCACCCCTTATTCCTAAAAGGCTACCTAAATTAATTGGTTATGTCATTTTAAACAAGTGAAGTATGGGAAACCCTTCGTGTTTTTCTTAAACTTGTAACACTTTTTGTTTATTTGTTTTCCCTTATGTTTCTTGATATATAGCCATTTTAACGCCATATCCATCGGGCAGTAATCGCAAAGCTATGCATCATTACCATTTGTGAAGTTTCTCTTAGTTTCTCGTTTTTCCTCCCCATTTATTTCATCAACTATATTATCATCATTGCGCATCAATTTTTCTATCGAACTTCCCTATTTACCTTACAACCCCTCCCATCGATTTCATCTTATCATGTACCACATGAAATCCCAAACTTG